>OX337245.1:76074194-76676930 GCA_946965025.1 Blera fallax | reverse complement strand
ACACCTACGTGGCTTTCAGAGCTGAAAACTCAATTAGCTTTGTGTTATCTTCTTCTGGAGGCGTGAAAGCTCTTCCAGCCCACAAAATACTTTCCATGGCAGTTCGTATCGGTGTAAGACGCGTTAGAAGAGAGATTTTGCCAGAAAAATATGTTTTGCAGTAAACTGTACAAAATATTTCATTGCAAGCGTATCCTTGCACATGTCCTTTGAGACAGGGCATTTTTTTTTTTTTTTTTTTTTTTTTCAAGTTCATCCCCCACCCACTGGCACCACTGTGGTGTGGAGATGACATTTTAAGTGCATCTTTGAAAGCGCGTCCTCTCACACCAACACACCTGGCCACCACATGCACACATATTATTTTGAAGGACAAAATGAATTCCTTTTTATTTTTTGCAACGCTCTCATGAGGATAATGATGACGCTACATATGCATATACGTGTGTGCATTCCATTCCCAGTGCCATTCCATTATGGAAAAAAATATGGAAGATTGGACAGAAACAAGAGGCTTTTGGAGATTTCGCTTTGCATCTACTTCTTCTTCTTCTTCTTGTTCTACTACTTTTCCTGGTTTGGTGTTTGCTGCTCCTTAAACAAAAGGAGGACTCACACTACCGTCATACACATGCACTGGGGTTATTCATAATTCATGCATGCACACACACATGTGTATTTGTGTGTGTGTGTGGAAGTGCAATTAGAAATTTTTCTTTTCAAGGCTGTGAGCAAGGATATTTTTTTTTTCCTCCCTATCCTCTCTTTCATTTCAGTATAAGGGTCCTTCTGCATGCCTGTGAAACCTCTTAAGAACATGACGCGAAAATAAGTCAGCTTTTTTCGTGATAAAAGCAGCGTCATCATCCCTTTTACCCGCGCGGTGTGAGTGTGAGGTTGGCAAAGTATCATGTACGAGTATAGCAGTCAATTCTTTTCAATAGCCCAGAAGGAGATGATTTTTTTTTTGCTTCTGAATTTTCGTCCTTTTTTACATCGCTTTGCAGAGAAAAAAAGAAAAGAAATCCTTTATGTGGGGGGCGGGGGGACTAGGAAAGTGGCTTGAGGTGAATTTTATTCCATTTTTCTTGGTTAGCTAAGTGAAAAACGAATCCTCTGTTTGGCGCGCAGGACGATACTAGCGGTTCGGTGAAGGATGATGTACAGTGTAGCAGTGCAGCACCTACAGAAGGAAAACTGTTTCTTGTGAATAGTCTTCGTGCACGGAAAGCGATGAAAGTGACGACATGAAAAAAAAAAACAAGCGTGGACCACTTCATAAGAACAGAGTGTTTCGACGAAGTTGACGCTTTTTTTACACTTTTACTGTGGTATCCTTGGGATATTTATATGGACAATGAGTGGGATGTGCCTACATTTTCCTTTTTTACTCCTTCGCATATGAAAAGTTGGGAAACCATTGGCGCTCATATCAATTTGAATCTCACCACGAATGTTAAACATTTTCGGTAGACCTCAGATTACTTTTAAGGACGAAAATGTTTGTGCTGAATTTCATAGAACCCTGGCTATAAATAAAAATGGAAACGTCCTTACCTTGGTGTTGACATCGCTGGCAAATTTTACCAGTGCTGGGAGCTCCGGTGTACCTGATCGAATTGTGCATATCAAGTGTCTTCAAAAAGTGTCTTCTAGAAATCCTCTGAATGCACAAGTCTTGAAGACATTGAAACCGTCGTTGAGGTCTAAAAATTTAGCAACTGTGCGTCTTGTTTTTGCCTTGAAATTTGCGAGATTTGACGATTTTGCGATTATGCTAAGGACATGCTGAAGTGTCAGTTAAATTTGGTGCTCGAAAGTTCACCAGTAGATCCATACATCCCCAGGAATGAGATGCTGAGTAAATTACTTAAAATCCTTCGCAGTGGACTTTCGTTACAAACACTAGGTAACCAACCTTCTAGATAAAGACAACTCTTTCCTTGCGACAGAATTTTGGAATATAGCTGAACCTAAGGCTGCAAATGGAGATCTTAGAAACGGCGTATCTCACCGGCTACTCTGTTAGATCACTGAGTGGAAACCTCGATATTCGAGTCCAGGACAAGATCAAAACATTTTTCACGGTCCCAACTCTCGCGAATGTCAAACAAACGTCAAGAGTGGTTAAGGTACTGGTTAGGCTAAGTAGACAGGTGCTCTAGTTGACAGGAGGCTAACGATGAGTCCATTGTGCCCAAGCTGCTGGTTAACGACGTTGCCTTATTGATGCCGGCAGTTAAGAAGTGAACAAAGAACGCTTTTGTTACGTATGCGAAAGCTCAATCAGACTTCCTGACTAGAGCAGGAGATCCTGACATTGACAGAAGCAGCGAGTATGGCAATACCACGAGATGATATCGCCATTTTCATTGACAGGTAAGCAGCCACCAAAGCAATTTTTGGCACTGAAATTAAGTCCAAGCTAGTTCGACTTAAGGTTCTTGGCTCGCAGCACAATATCACTCTCTGCTGGGTCCCTGGTCACAGGGATATACAGAGCCGACGAACTCGCAAGAAAACGGTCTGTAATGACCACAATCGAGCACTCAATGGATTAAGCCTTCACTCTGTACCTCAGAGAGCGAGTTGAGTGTAAGACAATAATGATAGCAAGCAATAGGTGCAACTCGCTTACCATATGTGATATATCAAGGAAGCTTTGGCCAAAATACAACAAAGGCAGAACCAACACACTTTTGGAAAATGACAGAAAATCGCTATCAATGTTGATAGGTGTGGCTGTGCTTACTGGCCACAACCTTCTAAGAAACCGCACTATAACACTCAAACTCAATGATGGCAATATATGTAGAGGCTGCGATGACGAAGAGGCTCACGAGGGCACACTTCACCTCCTCCGCCTCTGCCCAAGGCTATGTCACTTGAGAAACAGTGACAAGAATTATCTACCGTTTCACAACACAAATTTTTCAGGTTTCGGAACCACGATGGTTAGAGCATCTAATCGAGCGGTAAGGTGGGAACCCAGTACAGGAACTGGGACCAACTCCCCCAGTGGGTATCACAATGGGTCCACAAGGACCTAAGTGGAATGAGTCAAGTCTTTTCTCCCCTCATCAACCCTACTAAGTCTGCCTACCTACCCCAAGTCTGCAAACTGTCTTAAGAGGGTCTTGCCCAACGAACTAATACACGATTTTACACAACGACGCTATCGTCTAAATGGTTTAAGACCGCTACGAAATGTTCCTTCCACCATTTGAGCTGATCCTCATCCGAAGTCAGCAAGGAACCGTCCAGATTTCTGACAGGGTATTGTCTGGAGCTCTGTCCACCGACCAGTTCTTTCATGATCCTATAAACGGTCCTGCTGTCTCATCTATTTGCTGCTTCCTCAGCTTCTGTGGCAAGGACGGTTACGCTGCTTTCCTCTTCATATGGTACTGGGATTCTAGTTCAACTTTCTCTGCTGCTGAGACCGCTGCGATTTGAGCCTTGATCAATCTGATTACATGTTTGCTTCCTGTCAATAAAAATCGAACTGATCTTGTGGAATGCCTTGTGCTCAAACAATGTGCCTCCAATTACAAGACGATTGGCATTTTAGAAATCTACAAACGTCCGCCACGCTTTCCGATGCCATGACGTTCCATCACATGTTTGAACGCTGTGTTGTCATTGCGTACATTGGCATTGAAATTCCCTATTAGTATGGCGATGTCCCCGTTTGGTGTTTGCTGTGGACAGCGCTTAGCTGATTGGAGAAGTCCACCTTTCTCTCCTGGGAATCCTTCTCGGTTGCGGCGTGTCACTGATCGTAATTTTCCTCACTCTTTTCTGAAATCCGACCGTCAATATCCTATCGCTAGGATGCGTCCACTTTATAAGACTTCTGCGTACCATTGGAGTCCCACATCGGATTCGCGATTACTTCCAGCTGGACTTCCAGAGTAGAGTAAGACAGTGTTTTTTGTTGGGGATTTGTACTCGACCGGATTTATCCACCTTATTTCGCTCAATCCCACATAAATTCCTTCCTCTCATCGAGGAGAGTCTTCACGTTCGAGAATCCTATCGCAGTCCTAGTTCGATAGCCAAAGATAGTCTCCTTCTATATCCGAGGCAGTTTGTTGTGTTTCGGAATAAGACTTTTCTTACGGTTGCAGCTCGCAGTGACACAGACCAACCGACAGTTATCCTGTTTTGTGGCACAGAGTACTCGCCATTCATCCCCTCCCGTTCCCGATTTCTGGAGAAATTCCCAGATGGCACCATGAGGAGGTGGGAGTAGGTCTTACTAACCGAGCTGCAAGATCTTTGGCTGTAGGCCCTTTCTCGTTATTTAGCAAACCAACATCTATCGAGAGATGCTGCTTCTACGAGGCCTTCGTTAGTCATTTGCCATTCAAATTGGTCTTGTTAAGGAGAAATACGAAGTTATGCCGTCGATAATTGCTACATCGTGTTGATATTCAGGATCCTTGCACGCCGCGTTGAGAGTAGCATCGAGCTCTGCCGCTTTAAGAATAGTAAATCCCACTGTGGTCGTGTACATCCTCCGTCTAATTTTGGAACTTGGTCCTTGGGTTTCTCCGATTACTTTACTGCGCGAGTAGAAAGTTGTCAGGGCCTTCGTGAGTTCCTACCCTAACCTAACCTAATTGACCGAGTTTTCCCTCTAAGTAGTCCCGTCTTTTCCTTGGAGAAACCATTCCAAACCACAACTCCCATCCATTAGACTTTCTCCAATCGAATCATAACCTCCATTCTGTCGATTCGAGAAGTTCAACCTCCACACCCATAATTAAGAGCAGTTATAAAATTTTAAGGGCGCCAATTAAACGAGTATAATGGCCATCAAATCGGACTCAAACCTTTACTTCCTGGCGTCTATGCAACCGTTAATGGACACAAATTTATAGCAACACAATCTGAAAGGACAAAGAGCATAATTATTAATTTCAACTCATTAGCCGGGGGTAATTTACAGCTCATAAACTGGCCAAGTTGATAGAGATCTCAATATGGTCTCTGATTTCACCATCGGCATGGAAGCACAATGGAAGTCCGTCCGACAATGCTCGATGGAAGCGTGCCACACGCCTTTTGTCCATTTTTTTCGCTTTTTTTTTGGAGCGCTGAACAAGGTCTCTAAACCGTTGATGACGGCGGTGATGGGTGAGCTGCAATTATATCGACTTGTAATTGGATTCACGTTGGTGTTTATGATAAAATTATATGGCGCAGAGCTTTTCCGTTTGTCCAGCTGTATTTGGAATAAAGTCTCCACACAGATAGTCGTACCTCGACCAGTGGTCTATTCAAACTGATTTTATGGACTCTTTGTTAAAGGGTTTATGGCGGTGTATGGGGATATAAAACTATGACGACGATTGGATCGGACGGAACTTGTAATTAAAACAATTGGTGCTGTAAGGAGAGAGCTAGAGGTCAGCATAAGAACTTGTTAATGGCCAGGCAATCAATTTTAATTGGCAATCTTGGGCTCGTTAGTCGATGTCTTTTTTAATGTCTTATTCGCTAATTAGCTCAGAGGGGGGCGTGCTTAGGATGTAAGGAAACTAATATTGCCTTCAAGGTGGTGCCTACGAACTTGCTTTTTTTTTGTAAGCAGAGGGGGAACCTTGCATAGGCACACGCTAGTGTCAGATTCTTTCTCACTAAACCTTACCCCCTTATTGGTCTTGTCTTATGTTGCTAGGCTAAAACTCTATTTGGGGCAGCAGCAAATGAAATATTCAAGGAGTTCGATCGGGACAATGTTGGGGTCCCAACCAACTTTTGTTACGACACGAAGGCAGGAGGTTATTGACTTGACCATGTCCAACAGGTACTTTAAGCCAACTGGAGGGTTTCGTCAGACCATGGTACATCGAGTTCCAAATCGAATGCGAAGTTGCACCTTTGCAGGAGAGTAGGAAAGGAATCCGAGGAGATCAAACTGGGTACGGTTCAGGGAGGAGTTTTGTCAGAGCTGCAGCCAAACTCAGAACGCGACGAAAGGTAGAGGAGGCTGTTCAAGACCTGAATAGCGCCCTTACCAGATGTTTCGAGCTGACGTGTCCGGTGACGAAAACCCCTTGCAAAAGACCAGTTCCGCGGTGGAACTCAGAACTGCGGCGAATGAGTAAGGAAACAAGAAAACTTCTGAATAGGTCCCTGAAGGCAGAGGCCTTCAGTCTCCTACTGGAGAGTCACATTCCAGGAAATCCTGGAAATCATCATCAGCTCGCAACCAGTCTCTACCATTGAGGCTGTTAGCCGGCGTAGCTGGTATACTGCGTCGGTCGTGGTGACGAAATATACTTTTGCATCTTTTGATGGTTTCAAGTCACCTAGTGCTAGTACTGATGGAATGTACCCGTCTACACTCTCGCCAAGAGCTTCGGACCAATCAGTCTGACATCCTTCTTGCTGGAACGCATGAAAAGACTGCTTGAACTGCATGTGCGCATTGCGCCCTTGATGGGAAAGAGTACGCGATATGCATTTTCATTGACATTGAGGGTGCTTGCGACTTTTGATGGCAGTTCCGCTAGACGAATCGCTGGTGTTGTGGATCAAAGCAATGCTGGTGAATAGAACATTGGTTGTAGATGCGGACTGTGGTCAGCGTGTTACGGCGGTGGTGTCCTATCTCCACTGCTATGGTGCATGCTGGTTGACTCTCTGCTGAACACACTTAATAGCTCTAACGCCTACGGTCAGGCCTACGCAGGTGATGTTGCCGTTCTGTCTGTCGGATCGTGCCTAGAGACTCTCTGTGCTAAGGCACAGATGACCCTAGACGTGATCGACGACTGGTGCAACAGGAATGGGCTATCAGTTAATGCTCTCCAAACCGAGGTGGTTCTCTTTACGAGAAGGAGAAAACTGAGTGGTCTGACTCAGCCTGTGCTAGAAGGCATTACCATTCAACTCTCCAAGGAAGCTAATATTTAGGAGTAATCCTGGATAGTAAACTTCTTTGGACGAAACATGTCGAACAAAAGCGCTGTCAGTCTTCTTTTAGTGCAAGGGTGCCTTTGGTAAGACATGGGGCTTATCGCCTAGGAAAGTCCTTTGGATCTACACGGCAATGATAAGACCCCTCCTGACACATGTGTGGTGGAATAAGCTTCATGCACTACTCAATCCTTCGACCTTCTCCAAAATAGTTGGCGAATGCAAAACATCTTTGAATTCGGTCGGAACGCTGAACTCATTGCATTTCGTCTGGATCCCAGGACACAAAGGACCTGAACCCGCGTTGGGCTTACCAGTGTCCTTAGTCAGGCCCTCCATTGACGGTTGACTTTTTAATTAGCACAATCAAAGATGGCATAGCTTACCAGGATGTAGGCAGACTAAACGAATGGCCCCTGACGTTGCACCCAGGAAATACTGGGCATTCTGGCGAGTGGTCGTGTCTAAAGCAGTAAAGGTATCGGCGATACCCACCGTGGCATGATAGAAATTGCGTCAGTTGGTAGTTGACCTTCCCGTGTCTTCTATTTATCCATGATTCTATCCTCGGAATAAGTTTGTATGTCCACCTTCCCTTGTCTAAATGTTTCGCCGTAACCACTATCGCAATGCCATCCGCAAAACCTATGATTTGAGCTCCATCGGGGGCTCTTAGTCTCAGTATGCCATCATACATTATGTTGCAGAGAACTGGTCCGAGAACGGAACCCTGTGGAACGCCAGCGGTTACGGCGTTCAAATATCTTTTCCATTGTTTCAAGCAAACAGATTGAACGATAGGACGATGGATTGTCAGGACTTTTTCCTGTTTTTGGTAGTAATTGACGGGAAGATACCATTTTCTAGGCAAAGCTGCATTGTTTTGGCGAACATTGCAGGGTTACACCTTATTGCTGCTTTGAAGGCCTTGTTGGGAGCTCTCGGCCCATCCGCCTCTCTTTTTTAAGATATCTCCCAGATGACTGCTTGGTGAAATCGACGAATTGCTTGCAAAGGTGATGTCGTTAACCGATTGTCCACCGTTCTTTCGGAACGTTCTAGGGTTGCCTTCATTGACTAGACTAATTTCAAGGCATAGGAGGGATTCTAATAGGGATTAGCACCAACAACAGAAAAAGTGGAAGTCATCAAAATTTCTTTTCAGATGATGCAGTAACGCATGCTTCCTCTACCGCCTCCATGAGCCTTGTGAAAGAAAATCGCAGACATCTTCATCATGTGATACCCTCAAATGGGATTGATTCGATGTGCACACATCAATCTATCCCCCTAAAATTCCATCCCCCACCTCGATGACAACCGTTGAACTTTATCAGAATTTATCAGTTCAGTAAGCAGGTGAGTCGCATCGGATTCTGATCCCCATTCTAGACATCCTTTTCGCCATTCAGAGTGAATTTCATTTTTGATTCATTTTTCTGCAGACACATACCCTTGACAGAGGACTTGTAGTATGTCGTCTACCTTTAGAGAAGGCTCATCCAATTTAAATTTTCAAGGAAGGAACTGTATATTGAAGTTCCTGCTGTGGCTGCCAATTTATTCCAATTTGCCACTACCATTGGCAGGCGGAACAAGTGTACACCCTCTCAAACTCCGTGGGACTACTAAAACCACTCATCGTGGGGGTGTGACGTGTGTACAACCTCACACTCGTTCGACATCATGTGTGAAACCACCCCCGATTCGTCAGGATAAGAAAACTGGCTGACATTCAGAAAAAAAAAGTTTTTTTTTTTTTCTTGCAATGTCCCCCGCAATTTGACATCCACCATCATGCCTCACAGACATTGCAAGGATTTTCTTCACATACTCCAGAAGGATTCATCTCTCAGATGATTGGTTCTCTGGAGGATATGCGATGGGTGTGTGTGTTGTTGCGAAGCTGATTTTTGTTTATGCAATTTTCCAGTTGTCTGGTGTTTTTTTTTTTTTTTTTTTTTTGTTATCGTTCCTGGAAAGTCCTGTGTGTTTACTGAACGGAAATCCTTTATTTTTGTTTATTTTGATGGGAGTTGGGAAAGCAATCCGAATTCAAACCTTTCTTCCATTAAATTTGACGATTCTTTTAACTCATCCAGACAGAGTTGTAGGAGGGTTTTTTTAAGGATTCTTTATCTGTTCAGGGAATTCAGTCAAGCATTCCATCTCTACTGTAGCGTAGCCTTTTTTGTAAGATTCTGTCTGTATATCCTGGGGATGTGCGTCCAGATGATGACTCAAGTGAGATTTTTAATCCGATTTTGTTGGCTGGATAATGCTGACATTTTCGGAACGCGTTAAGGAAATTTCTTTTCATTTAGATAGTTTCTTGTGGTTTCGATTTGAGGTCCTTGAGGATGAAATGTGATTTATTTAGTTGAATAAACGTGGCGGAGAAGTTTGCTAGACGCACAAATTCAAGTGCAAGTCTGTTCTAGAAAAGAAACGTTGACGTTTCTGGAGCTGTTACTTCAGCCATTCGTAAAGGCTTGTTTGGATGGAAGTAAATGTCAAATAATCACCAAGCCGGCTGGACAATGTTCTTGCTTACTTACTTAGTTCCTCTGCCCCTTGTGAAGCATAGGGCTTCAAACATGCCTGCGCGTCATCGTGTTCGAAGTTCTGCAACGCGCTTGAGTTCCCTCCTAATCATCCCCAATGATCTGTCGGCCTAGGGGGCCCACTCGTCTGCTGATTGGGTAAAGGATTCCATTGCATCGCGTACTTCGCAATGGAACTGTCTTGACGCCGTAGGGAGTTAGCAATCCACTGCCACTTTCTCCGCCGAATTTTAACGTCTTTTAGCTCCTGGCCCGTTATCACGGTACCACCATCTTTCGAGACCATACTTCCTGAATATAGAAAGCTGCTTACTTTCTCGACTTGCTGTCCGGCAATGTTGAGTTGACCGGCGCTGGTGTTAGGGCCTTTGCCGTGTTTATTTAAAGCCCAACTTTGTTCGTCTCTGACTTAAAATTATGGGTCATCTGATGCAGGTCCATTCTGCTCCGTGGGAGAAGGCAAACTTCATCAGCGTAGTCAAGATGTTTAAGATATGATGTCATAGTCCACCTCAGTCCCACGTTTCCCCTAGGCAGAGCCGCCCGGATCACATCATTTATTACTACAACAAATAACAGGGGCGAAAGAATGCATCCTTGTGGTACTCCGCTGCGGACTTCAAATTCCTGTGACACCTTACCGTTGTGTAAGACATGACATTTACCGCTAGCATAGGCAGCCTTTATAATAATGACGTCTTTTTCTGGTACACCTCTCCTGTGCAAGGCTCGCCATATAGCATCTTGACACAAACTGTCGAAGGCCTTCTCGAAAACAATGAAAGGCTGCTGGACGATGTTCTAAAACCGTTTATGTGCTATATTATCTTAGCGCCAATTTCACTCTATTGCTATCAGTATTGCCTTCCCTTCTGTAGCGTAGCTGTCAGAAAGATTTGTTTACCTTCTCTCACAGCGGGCGAATTTAAGGTCAAAATCCACCACAATTTTGACATGCATTTCCAATTTTTTACCTGCCATGTAAAATCATGACTGAAATGTCTATTGTCGTCTCTAGAAGATGCACACAAGCTCAGAGATTTTTGTAACTAATTGTCTGGCTCTGTGGAAAGCAATGGTTCTACAATGATTGCGAAGTCGTCTGAAAGCCGTGTAGGCTCTTTCGCCAGCTGGGTGAGTTTTCAGCTCCGATTTGTCTTTCGCAGACATCAAGCTCCTTGCATATGTTGTAGAATTCCATTACAAGCTTCCAGGTTTCCTCTAGTCCCCAGGTTGAAGACGACCAGAAAGTACCCAACCTCTGCTCTAAAGATCAAGCTGTCACAGATGCCAGGGCGCTAGGTTTTAACAACTGAAAGCTGCGTGGGCGAGATCAGCGAGGATGGATAACTAACCTGTCTTAGGCAAAGAATCTTCAAGTAAAAAAGTAAGTAAAATGAAACTGCGAGTCAGTAGTTAGTGGATTGGAATACTGAACGTGCGATTCGAGGTTCGAATCTCAGAAAACACCAAAAAGTTTTATCACTGCCCCACCTCTTGCGAATGTCTGATAAAAGTCCGAGTATAATAACTTTTTTGAGAAAGCTTTTCAATTTACAAAAAAAACCTTTCAGGCATGGCTCTAAACTTTTCCGTTTATGTCAAAAAAACACCACATACGGTCTGTTGTGCCAAATACTTGTTTATTTTTTGTTCTGTACAATTTGCACCAGTTTCTGTTGACAGATGTAGTACGACGTAGTATAAAAATCAGCACAAAATTGTAGACACGTGCCATTTGGATATCGCTTATTTTTGACGTCTAAGTTGGAATTTTTGAAACGTCAACGACTTGCAATGTGGGCGATCTAGTTGAATGTTCGCTGCCTGTCAGACGAGACTCTTATCATGTTTTAGCAGGATTTCTGCTCAAACAAAGTTTCTTTAATGACTAAGCGGTTGGTAATACAGTTCAAAAACCTGCGTTGAAATAAATTTTTACGTTTACGATGCCATCGTAAGGCGGAAAGTTACGAGTGGATCCTATTTGATAAAAAAATGTTGCTGCAGTCGCGACTTTCTTGTAGTTTTCCTTACGCTGCTTGTGATCTTAATCTAAAAATCTAGTCACTGTGAAATTCACAAGATATTAGGCTTTTCTGTACTAGCTATTGGAGTGAGCATTTGTTTTAGCTGGGCTGTCAGAGCAGAGCAAGACAGTCTTTTTGTACATGAACGGTACCTGCCGTTTTTTGCTGTTCTTTCAATGTCCCTGTAACATTTTTTGAGTAGTACCCGGAGTATACAGTATGCTCACGTTCCAGAGGTATGCTTGTAGCAATTCAAAGTCCTTTGACGCTCCGTGTAGTGTCACCGGTAAAACCGGTGCCACTTCGGGGATACGAACACTGCACTGTTGGCCCATTCAGGCTTTATCTGCCATACACTCTAGTCTCATCCTATCTTGATTTTTATCGTTTTGTATAGACTACATAAAGCCGCTTCTGTCGACACCACCTTATGGCACTACTCTCAGATTTGTGTTGGAATGGTAGGTCGCTGGACGCAATCAGTAGGACTTTAACTCAGAAACGCTCTAGTGGGCTGGTTTTGAGAAGTTATCTCAGATCAGGGCCGTCATGTTGAATGTTGTTCAATAGGATTGCAGAATACTTAATGGACCCGAAATTAGTCAACGCAAACAAAGTGGTGCTAAAGATAAGTACTACGAAGCAAAAGCTTTGTGCATCACGAACTCTGACGCTCAGCTTACAGCAACTTTCCATTTCTAGAGAACACCGTTTCAACTGACATTGGTGCTATCAACTGGATGTAGGAAAGGTAAAGTAGCATTCATCACTCATCCAGTTAGTCCTTCTTACAGAACGAGGAGCAAACCAGCTAAGGAGGCGAGACATTTAACCTCCAAGCAAATTAGTGTCCAGACGTAGATGAAGATCTACGCTTTTTGAGGGACAGGATTAAGGTACACACTCGTTGGAAATAAATTCGTAATCCTGTACACTGATACATAGCTACTGTCACTGTAAGTAGAACAGAAGCTCCAAGCTTCAACTTTTAAAGGAAATGTAACTGTTGATCCTTTTAGTGGGAATTTATCGTTAAAGCTCCCTTCGCAGTGACTTCGAAATCATCTAACATAAAACGGATCATTACTGTGTCCTTCATTTAAGAGGCAGATGCACAATCGCAGGATCGATTCTTCGATAATTTCGAGTCAATGACCTTTCTAAAATCCATCCTAACCTCCATCGTCCTGTCTTTTCGATTCAAAAACAAACGAAAAAAAATCCTTTCGCGTCAGCCAGCAATCTGCATAATCACAGACTTCTAACACGTCAAACATGTTCTAGCGCAGTGCTTCCATTAAACATCGTAAAGCATCGATTAAAAGGTCTCTTTCCTTATCTACCCAGCGGTGTCATAACTTTTTCTCTGAGTCTCGACGGCTGGAACCTCTGGCTTTGCCTGTGTGCGCACCTCACAGCCTACCCTGACTTCCTGTCAATTCATCATCGCAGAGATTAATGGATCCCTCCAATCAACATTTCATTGATGGTGAATCCTCTGCCCGTGTATATGTAAATGTTTCCACTTTATGTTCTCCCATCACGCATCAAGGACATTGAACCGGCATCGAGGACTAGCGGAACATAAGCTCGTTCCCTCTATCGTGGTGCACCCCACAACCTTAAATCAAATTAATAATCATTCAAGAGATTGCGCGATAGTAACATGATCCCGATCTTGTAAATTATCCTTTGTAGATAAATAAGAGGGAGAGGGGGAGAAGGAGCCTAGGAGCGCGTGTGCCTCTGTAACGATTGTCCTTCTGGTCGTGTCGCGAATAACGACGACAACGACGACGGCCACGATGATGATGATGATGGTGGTGGTGGTGGTGCTGGTGCCGGTGGACACACCTCGCATGCAGATTACCCTTCGGGAAGTGCATTGCAGGGCAATTCATCAAAGCGTGATTGCCCTGGAGTGGATGATGCCTGGAGGGCACCTTTAGATTAGTGAGTACAGTGCCTGAGGCGAGGATGGAGAGAGCTGGCCAATGCTCCCAGCAGGTGCTCGATGCCGATCGGCGGCGTTGTTGTCGTCGTCGTCGTCGTCCTCGTCGTCGCCGTCTTCGATGTGTTGAACTCAATGTCGCGCGGCACAGTCCTCGAAGTGGCCAAAGGGGATGTTATCTGGCCGCAGGATGGAGAGATTTGTGAATGGAGATTAGGTTCATTACACGACGGCTAGATAATGGATTATTGGTGGCGCATATTATCGAGGTGTACCGGTGGGCAGATGAATATGCTGTGATTAGCGGCAACATGCATTGCTGGTGGGGTGATTAAGCGGGGAAAAAACCAAATTGATAGCCAAACATGAGGTGGAATGCTTATATCTGCGCAAATTATCTGCGGAACAAGTTTGCATCTGCTCAGATTATTCCTAAAGCATGGCTTTTAGCACATCTCTGGCTTGATCTGAAGGCGTCGATTTTTTCTATTTTTCAATTTCTGCTTAAGTACGTAATGAACAGGAGTGCTTGATAGTACCGGTTTTAAATGTCAATCATATCTTGACAGTTACCACTTGAACATGGCAAGATTGTTGCTTATCCACTGAGGACGCAAGCATATGCTTTCAGCTTCTGTGTGGTAATACAGCGAATGAGGCAAGGTTGGAGCATGAATTTTAGGTCATGATGGGCTCTTAAATATTGTGCAATCCTATTGGACAGCTTTGAATGGTGCCACGCAATAGTACTGATGACAGGCCTGATCTGAGATAACTTCTCAGAACGAACCCATTAGGGCGAAGTCATTCTGATGGCGTCCAGTGACCTGCCATTCCAACAAAAATCTAAGATTATTGCCATATATGTAGGTGTCGACAGAAACGTGTTAGTGTAGTCTATTCAAAACGAAATTTAGGTTCAGAGTCCATAGGAGGATAAGGAAAACTATCAGAAGTTGCGACTGAGGACGAAAGTCCCGACTTTAAAACCGCATATGATAGCATTCATCATGGTGAACATGGGGATGGCCTAGTTCGAAATCCCTCACAAACTAATCAGGCTGTCTCCCCCTACGCTGAAAAACACGCTGTGTAATGTGCAGTTCGGAAACCGTTCTTCTGAACTATTCCAAACGCGTACTGGATTTCGGTGAGGAGAAGCGCATGATGATCTTGTGACTTCTTCAATCTAATGCGGAAGCAGATAGTGCGCAGGGCAGGCTTCAACACAGAAGGCACTATCTGTCGAGTTGCTGGGATACGCAAACGACATAGACATCATCGGTCGCTCCCAACGTGCAGTCACAGAAGCTGGTCAATTGTAGAGCAGGCAAAACGAGTTGGTCTTGAAGTGAACGAGACCTGTCCACGGTCTAGGACAAAACGTCACTGTTTGTAACCTCGGAGTTAACATCAACTCCAAGACCGAAACCTTAGTGCAGATTCAAAGAAGACTAACCCAAGGAAACCACTGCTACCTCGGTTTGGGAGAAAACAACTGGGTTCTTACTCGGAAGACGAAATGCATTCGCCACAAGACATTGATCCTACCAGTTCTGCTCTGTGGTGCCTAGTTCTGGACAGTAAGCAGGAAACGGGGGAGATTTTGAATACTTTCGAGAGAACAATTCCTCGACGAATATTCGGTCCCATATGCGAGAAGGGCGAATAGAGTAGAAGACACAACCGCGACCTCTATGAGCTGTATCAAGATGTGGATGTAGTCCGAAATGCCAAAGCGCGTGGACTGCACTTGCTCGGCCACATCGAGCGAATGGACACTAATGCTCCAGCTAATAGGATCGACGAATCCCAGTCCTAGTCCCAGTCGAGACAACAAGGAAGGACGAACCTCCATTTTAATGGCCAAGTTATTGCGGCGCCTGAGCGCTTGACCTAGAAAACTAGAAGCAGTGTGCCCTAGATCGAAGAGGATAGAAGGCTGCCGTGACTCAGGCAAGGACCATCCACGGGTTGGGAGCAGGCATTACTTCTACAAAAATATCTCTAAAATGTGCATCAATTCATCAGAATAGATCCTCATTTGCACTGAATTCCTTGAAATCATCGTAACTCTACGAACAAACCCCAATTATCACCGAAAAACATGTGTCCAGTTGTACCAACTGTCATAAATGAAACAATGAAATTCGCAATCGAACTCGAAAACTTACTAACACTTGACTTCGACTGTAGATGTTGGTGGCACAGCATTGCACTCGAATTTCGTTTTAAGCTCCCAATAAGTCAAGGGCAATAATAAATGTCCAGTTTCGGAGCACGATGCCTTGAACTTAGCCTACTTCGCGAATTGCCTATAACGAGCATTTCCCAGCTGCCTCCGCATGCAGGTGCGAATGGCGGACTTGCAGACACACCTACATATAGACGCCCTTCCTTTTGCGCTCAACCATCGATCATTAGATGCTTTTACCTCCACGGCCTTTGGCTATAAACTCTGCAAAGACTAAACGAACTCATTACGCTGTTCACACCTCTAAAGCATCCCACTTTCGACCTTCGTCAAAATCTATGCCAATCGTCAAAAACGCATTTTTCTGCCAATCAAAGGCCTAATTGCCAACCGCATGAGCAAAACAAAAAAACTTCCCCATTTCGTTGTCATTAGCCACTCCACCAATAAAGCCCAAGAAACGAACAAAATATCAGAATCACTCCGTCCATTGGTATCCCACTAACCGATTTAATAGCTCGAATATATCGCCTCCTAATTGTCATTAATGACGGTCCAGTGTGTTCTCAGAGCTTGGAGTGGTGCATGCCCCACGATTGCACAACTCCACAGAGGCAATTAACCTTTTGGCCGTTGCATAATGTTCACGATGACCTTGCCCAACTGAGTGTTCCATCGATAACGACGGCCGGCGACGGACAGAACACTAGAGGACTCCCATTCATCGCGGCGATTACTGGTGCTGCTGGTGCTTTATGATCATCGGCTAGGAGAGATACATCGGTACCACCACGGCACCACTGCCGCTGATCGGGCAATAAAATCGATCGGAAATCTCCGATGGTGATCTCTCAGCCCCGTTCGCCATTCCATTCTCTGTGGACAGCTAGACAATGGTGTTTCGGATTTTATGGGCTCCATAAAGATGCTAGTTTCGTACAATGTTCCGAGATACGTTTAAAATTGAAATGCCAACCATGTGATGGTTGAATGGATTTTTAATCGCCGACGTGATATTAAATTGGGGTCTCTAAACTCTGAAATGAGTTTGGCGATATTTTTGTCGTTTTTTTTTTTGGTTTTTTTTTTGAGAGAGCTGTTGTTCGACATGATTCATGAGGTGATGCGGTCAAGTGCCTTTAATCATTCGTCAGTAATCAAAATCCGCGATTCGAAATTCCTTTCTATACCGTAAAGCAATGGGAATAATTTTGATTTAAAGATATTCGCAGGTAAACGATCGGAATGAGAAATTTGATCGCGAAAGCCTCCTTTTAGGCAAGAGACTTTCACGATTTAGTGGAACGATTTTGTGCATTTGGAGGCCAGATCGTGGCCGTTAATCTGCATCCTTTGAAACCTTCTTGATTGGAGTGACTCTGGATGAAATCCGTGTACACTAAGACCAAATACTTGTTGCCACTTAGTAGGGACAAGTGACCCAAATGGTCTACCTGCCACCATTTGCAAAATGTTAAGTTGACAGCCATGCAACGTTCTTGAGATGGTTGAGATATTTGAAGAGGTAGTCATCTAGCGGGTGCCGTGACTCAATGGTTAGTGCTTTGGATTACTGAGCGGGAGGTTCGAGCCCCAGAAAATACAAAAAATACCAACCGTCCGAGAGTAATAACTGTCAAGAGAAAGCTTCTAAAAAAAACCTTTCGCGTGGGTTTAACTGTAGGTTCCTTCCACTTGCGTCAAAAAATATAAAACGTAGAGCACAAATGGTCGCGAGTAGCTAGGCCCTGGACCACTTACGGTCCAGTGCGCCAAGTATTTGTCTTTGTAGTCAACTAAAGAAAGCGTTCTAATATTAGCAATTAGAGGACAGGTTCTTAGGAAGGCTATATGGTCTTATTCTTAGGCCGGAGCATTGGTGTCCATTCGCTCTACATGTCCTAGCCATCTCAAGGGACTGATGGGCATTTTTTTGACGAGGTCAATGTCGCTGTAAAGCTAATATATTTCTTCGTTGAATTTTAACCTCCAAAGCCCATCAACACAAGCGGGACCGAATATCTTACGAAGAATTTTTATTCGCGGAACGTTCGAAAATATCTTCATCCAGCCACGCCCAACGGCATGTAAGCACTGCGACCATTCTATTGTGCCAAAGGCCAATATTTATGGCAGCAGTACTTCTAGTTTTCTTATGAAAGGCTGTGGAGCAGTTCGTTAAGTCGATTGGAGATATGATCTCCTTAAGCAAGAAGCTTCTCCTAGTTCTGCACAGAGCTACACATTCACATATGCGTGTTCTGTGGTTTCGTCCTCTTCTAAGCAGAGGCAGCAGGTGATATGCTCCGTAATTCTCATTTTATTAAGGGTGTAAGCCTTCTTATGCCGTTTCTGTCATATTTTAGGATATCAACTGTTTTTTTTGGAAGGGTTGGACAGCTCTTTTAGCTTGCCTGAGACCTTGGTAGTTATTCCAGTGGGAGATGCACATGTTGTATTCCCAACTGTTTAGGGTAAATTTAAAGACAGAATCAGATATTCCGCAAAAGGGTTCAGGTCCAGTGAACAACTCAGAGGAGCCATTACTGGTTAATTGGTCTGCAGTTTCATTGCCGTCAACTCCTACGTGGCCCGTTACCCACCACAATTTTACGTCAATTTATCGGGCAAAGTTCTGTAAACTGTTGAAGCAGCTTAGAACTGATTTGGAACTGATCGAGTGGGGGAGATCAGTGCTTTAAGCGACGCTTTTCCGTCGGTAAGTATATGGATGGAGGCCCCTTTGATGCCTGCTAGCACAAACTTGCTCTCAGCTGTTCGGGATAGGGTCTTACTACTCGATTGCCTTCTCAGCTCAAAGAAACAGCGATTGGCAAGAGTTTTATACGACTGCTTACACGAGGAGCCGGTTAAACCGATGCCAAGTAACTCACTTCGAGGATGCAAGTGCTGCGGTCGGCCCATTAAGGGCTCCACCCTGCCTCAGTTCCTTACTGACCTGAGCTGCAAATCTGTCAGAGTAGCTCAAGTAAGGCTTCCGCTAGTCTGGCTGTGGACGTCCTCCTCTGAACGTCCTCCTTCTGTGGGCCTCTTGTTAGACATCTGCGCCCCGAGATTGCAGGCCAAGTCAGCAAAAGAGGCCGCGCCTGATGCATGTGTGTTAAGGTAAGCTAAGTTTGCGCTGGTCCAGCACTAGATATATAGTCAGACCTCTACAGGCAACACGCAAAGGTGGCGATGCGCTTTGGAGATCGTTCTTCTGCTATTAAACAGAAGCCAGTTAAATTTTCTTCTGATCGTATAGAAGCGTCCGAGGTGCTTCCATCTATGATTAGGCGTTGATGCCATGCTTGGGTCTCTGGAACATTTTATTGCAGGAAATGACATCGCCTATGGCAAAAATTGGTGGTATGTCACCGGGCGACAAGGGCTAAATTCCTGTCTATCACTTGCTCTCCATTTCCTTTCGTTATATTCTATAGCAGTATGCTGGCTAGAATACTGGATAAGTACTACTTTGACCTACTACTCCTACCATTTTTACATAACACCGATAAGGAAGAAGCCTTCTCTTGGAAAAGGCTTCACCATGGTGTCGGCAGAATTTATGCTCAGGCTCACCAGGGGCCCTCTCAAGTCTCTCCATACTTTACCGCAAAGTGTCTCCTCGAACACCAGACTTATGACATCGAGAGGAAGAAAAAATAAGGTTTACCGGTCAATATGGCTTCAGCAGTTCTATTGTCCTTGTACTGTATCGTATTCTATTCTGTTGTCCTTTCTACACAGTCAATTCTATGTTTTCGACGTCGACAAATCAAGTTTCACTTGCAGGCTCAAGTATGTCAACCATGTTCGCTGACATGGGCATGGGTAGTCATCTCAGATGTATGTATGTCCACGAAAAAAGGACGAAAAGCTGTTGGCTAAGATTTGGAATGAAAATTGAGGGAAGCTTCTGACATGCTGTCCTCTACGTTGAGTTTGTTCACAACAATCCTGAACCACAACCCTCCTATCCACGTACACCACGAAGGACAATAGATTTATTTCACCCCCATGTAAATAGGTACACGCAGACACTTCCTACTTATGCTACTCACCCAACGATGACACTGCACGAAAGCCACCCCTAGAAATACAGGGAAATTTGAAAATTCACTTGCATTCCTTCCAAGCATTTCCGAACGATGTCGCTGCAAGCTCAAGGCGATTTCGAAAATCCAACCCATCCACCCCATAAATTAGACTCAAATGACACAATAAAACCTCCAAATGGCGATACCATTCCACAGTCCTTAGCATTTATACATCTCGCAGTACAGTAGCCCGTGGCAACACGCGATACCCCTAGACACATTAAAATTCCTCAGGTACCTGACTGCGTCTTCATGAAATCTCCAGCGATTCCTCTGATTCCATCCACGCGCGCTCTCGTCCGAATTCCAGCCAATCAACCAAATGCCTAGGTTCCTCTCAACGGCTCTAGGTCTATCATTACGTTGGCTAATTTCAGTAGCAAAAGCGATTTACGAAGCCCATTGACGGGCTACTGTGAACAACGACGACCGCAGCGGCCAAATACTCCAAATTGGAATGCTTCCTGTTGCACCGACGACGACGACGTGCATGTATTGCAGTTGCCTGTAGCAGCATCCCGCAACGTAAACGTGCTGCGGCGACCAACGCTAGACGTAGGATTTAATGACATGGCATTAGCCAATATTTCAGCGCGTTTCATCTGTTCATTAATCTTCGACTATATGGAAGAGAATAGCTTCTAGGTGCAGTAGCTGCAGCATCGCAGCTCCTGGCCACAGATTCGCACTTTCATCACAGATTCGCGTCCCCCCATCGAAATGGTGGGGAGATAAATAATCGTCGAGGCGCAAAAAAAAAAAATTATGAGGGCAAGGAATGCTCCTTCAGTTTCGGGCCAAGGAATCATCCAATTTAGAGAGCTAACGATGAATTCCTGAGGCCACCACAAAGGAGAAAGGAGGATTTATTGCAGTGCAACAGCACACACACACAGCGTGTGAAGCTGCGATGGGCGTTGGTTCATTCCCGCAGAGGAGCTGCTCGAACTCGAGAAATGCCTTAATGGGCCATAAGTCATCGTAATTGCCGCTCATAAAAATTTCGTTACTACCCGCATTTGGGGCTGCAACGGAGCCTGGGAGTCCCACACTACCCTGACATATGACAATTCACAGTGTGGCCAATCGTCTGCGTAGTTATCGCTGTCAATGCAACTTTGTAGGAATTTATGGCTCCTTTTGGAGTTCTGGATTCTCATGCGGGACAGAGTACATGACTGCCTACCAAAGCTCATCGGAGGCTGTAAATCTCGTCGAATCTTGACGTGGTGAGAATTTTCTCCTCCTTAGCTTGGCGTGGAGGAATGCTAGGGAAATCATGTCGTCGTCGTCGTCGCGTCGTTGGTAGGCTGTTACCAAACTAGGTGGCTAGTCAGGACGTTGACCATTAGGCAAGCGATTGGGCTTGTGTATGGTCAGCAACCAAATATGGACGATGTAAGAGATACCGCAGTTGCGTGATGAATGGGAGTATAAGTAGATGGACACCCGCTTTGGTGCTTGGTAAGTCAATCAATTTGTTTGCAGAGGCTGTGGCGATGCTTGCAGTTTGTATGGTTGATGGGATTTCTTTCGCTTGGAAGGGAAATAATTTATTGCTGCCTACAAAAGGAAGCCAATGCGGGATATTTCATCGGCGCAGTTGCGAACATAAACGGTGGATGGTGCTTCGTCATGGGAAATTAATTGAAAAAGGAAATTCAACCCTTTTTATGGTTGTGCTAGGCGACAGAAGATGGCGTGGGCGGTGAGAGGGTGGAAAATTCCAAAAGTGCATAAATAAATATAATGGGTGCTAGCAGCTTGCCTAGTGGGACGTCCAAATATCGCATTTCTACGGATCGTTCTATTGAGTTATATGGAACAGGTATCACCGCAGTATGTATCGGAAAGATACAAGTCCAGCTTTCGATTAGTCGACGGTTGAGGATTGCACTGGATTCTATTTGGAGCGTTCTGGTCGTCTCAGTATGCTGTCGAGTAGAGTATGAAAATGCTTTTTACTTGAGAAGGAGCTGCTTCGATATCAAGTCCCTGCTTCAAGCAGATCTACATGTTGAAGGAGTGGTAATACCAGGGGGTGCGATGCCAATAAGAATCATCTTGTCCTAGGGTTGGCCATTTAAAGTTTATTTGTGGGAATCTTCAAAAGGCATCAAGTATCCTTTGGATATTGGCATGCAAGAGTCTCATACTCGATCCTGACTGGAGAAAATCGGTCAGTCAGTACTAAACCACATCCACATCAAGCACGTTCCTTGCTAGTTGGCCTTTTAGGTTGAGTGACAGTGGTAGTGGCAACTACTTCGCCACAGGTTTCCTCCGACCGCATCATATCTCCGACAAGATGTTTGGGGTCTGTCAAGTCGTATCCATTATTTTGAAGCATGGAAGCATACGTGTTCCAAATTCCTCCTGCCGTGTCCATCGTGACCAGTTAGGAACTGTGTGACGTTAAAGTTCGTCTCTCGAAATTTCCTTTGCACTTAAGTTTCTATGTTGGAGTAAAGGCTGAAGAATGAGTGCGAACATCGACGTACGAAACTGTCCGAACACAACGAACTTGTATTGTACCACCATAACAGCTTCTTGCTTAGATTCGTCAAGTTTTCGTTCACTTTTGCTCTTTCATACGAAAATCTGACATTTGACGTCAACAGCTGTGTAAATCGCTTCCGTCCACTGTGTCTATTATGGGCAACTTGAGCAATTGACAGTACTGAAGAAAATGTTGACATTAGCTTCTGATTGCTTTAGAGTATTGTAGTTGAGCCTTAAAGTTTGCGTGTCCATCTTTCAGTCGTGGGGTTACCCAATCGGCGTTGCGATCGCACTTTCCTCCTTTTTTCGCATTTACTCCTTGGTGTTGGTTAGCGAGCTTCTTCGTTTCATTTTATCGACTGATATACGACACTCGCCGCCTCTTCTGACGCTGTTCTATTGCAGATTGTCCTTAGGAACTTAGTCTGTACATCGCCGCCAAAATTTTGCTAATTATTGCCATGGCATCAGCTCATATTGGTACCGACAGATGTCGTCTTAACATACTCTAGGTTGCGCTTACAATTTAACATTTTGTCAACCATTAGAGCCTTGCGACTGTCTTTTGCTCCGCTCAGTCTAAGCCTGCTGTCTCCAGCTGGGCTTAAATTTATTTGTTGCTGATTCTATATCCCATCGATCCCAACGACGACATTATCCGCAAAGCCTATAATTTTTGTTCTGGGCGGCACGACGTTATACATGATAGTCCGCAGAACGGGTCCTAGCACTCAGCCTTGTGGAATGTCTGCCGCGACATTGTAGTGTTTGGTACCTTCACCGGTTTCTATTTCTAATGTAGAACGACACTATCCTAGGAATATAGAGTGCCGTGTAGGACCAACTTGCAGAATGGATGGCGTTACAGATGCTTAGTATAAGCACTGTACTCCTTTGTCATCTATCCCCATCTTTGCCCTACGTTGGCTACAGCGGCGATAATTACCACCATTTTGAGAGCATCTACTTTTGAGCGGGTTAACACGTTATTTGTCCCTATGTCCTTTGAGCTTAATCATGATGACTCCACGGGTTTATGTCAGTTTCCTTCGAGCGTTTTTTTTTTACTAAGCTGCATTCATTCTCAAAAACGTTGTGGATTGAGCATCCTTCGCTAGGTTTGCGTATAATCTCTTTAAAATGTCTGCCGATCTTTATTTAGTACGCAATTTCGGTCGAATCTCTGATGTGGATACATCAGAATCATGGATGAATCTAAAACACTAGGAGTATACGGAGGTGTATTCTCCAATGATTGCAACCTAAAAATCTCATTCCGCCTCCCAAATCACTGTAGTGTCTTCCAGACGGAGATCATGGCGATAAAGGAAGCCTTGTCGTGGATCAAGTACGATGTGATATCCAAACGGGATAACATCACTTTTACTGACAGCCAAGCTGCGATCAGGTCTCTGGAGTCCGTCACCTTCAACTCTTGAACCGCCCTAAATTGCCGCCTGTCTCTTAACGAGATGGCTGAGCAATTCAATATCCACCTTCTAGTGGAGAGAGTAGTTACCCCGATCAAAGATCAAGTTCGTGCAGGAACCTTATGATCGTTTTTGCGGGTGACTATGGTTGGCTATGTTTGGGGAAATGAACTCCGTTCCAAAGTGTCTTTGCCTACTTCGAGCCATGGCGGGACAATCGCACAGGATATGCTCAGCTGTCTCCTGATCTTCCAGGCAAAATCGGCACATATCCGTAGGACCTATACCCGTCTTTTGGAGATGGTAGTTGAGTGAACAGTGTCCGGTGAGGAAGTCCGTGAGGAGCTTAACATCACGTTTGTTCAGTACGAGAATTTCTTGACTTCTCTTGCTATCGGAAGTACTGATGAATCTCTTGGCTGGACGTAGCCCGGTTGTTGAGTTCCATTTAGAGATTCTCTCTTGGTGATGCCATAAGTTAAGCTCCATCTTTATGTGGCTGGTGGATAAGCCGCAAAAAGGATACGGACCAATGAAAGAAGATTGCCATCTTAGTCTGTAAAAGTAAAAATCCATCCTTCTCCGTCGGGCGATGATTAGTTATGTGTTCCCACAGTTGCACCTCAGATACTCTTCTGTTTCGGTGAATAATTCATGTTGTGTGCGATGAGAAGCCCAATTCCCGAACTCTATGCACTCCGCTCAATAAGTACATTGGACCCAGCATATCTGTCGAATGCCTGCAATTGTCTGAAGCAGCGCAAGTGTCTTGACCATAGACCTTATTCTTGACGACATGTTTTCGATGACTATTCATTCTACTTATCCGTCGAAGGCCAGAACTAACACACATTCAGCCCAGAGTATCTGTATCACATTTTGCTAAGGCGCCATTGACAAAAGGGTGTGTCCACTCGTCAATTGGCCAGCACATCCTCTTTAGCTACCGAGGAACCCATCCAAGTGCAAAAGCCATCTCAAGTTACCATTTACAGTGAGCAAACATTTTTATTTTTTTTGCATACCATTCGAGTTGGTGCCCACCCAAAAAGATCTTCCATAGACCACGTAGCCGCACCAGTGCACCATTTGATGCTTGTCGTCATGTATATCGGCTCCCAATAAATAACCGAGATTTACGTCGGCCATTTCCTTGATAAGCTATCTAAAGCATGAGTCTTACTATTTGCAGCACTGCATCGGGTTTCTTTTGACAGTCAAACCGACTTGAACGACGACAGAGGCGCGCGTGAAATGTTATTGGCTTTTAATGGCCTCCAGTGTGAAGTAGATATCTCACGATCACACTGTTTTTCATCACCGATCTATCTCGTACTCCCTGTCTCTTTCGTCGACTCCTCCTGCTTCCTTGTCTGTTGTCTTTAAGTGCAGTGATTTGTAATGACGGTTATTACCTGACGGGGCCGGCCGTCCACTCTTGCATTTCAAATGCGAAAAGGTTGTAACTTTTCTTGATTACCGCAGGTGGTTCCCTGGTTGGTCAAGCGAACAACAACACCAGTGACACTCGATCTGGCAAACATCGTCAAAGTTAATAGGGCTGGTTTGGCTTGTTTAGCCAACACACTGAGGAAACTGGGTCAAGACATAAAACCACCGAGGAAGGGATACTGGATACTGGATACTGGATACCGCCACCAGTTGGAAGCCAGCCCACGTCAGATTGTAAACATGTGTTCTCAACGATAAGCGATCGGTTGCAGCGCCGCTGCAACCTTCTCATTATCCATTCAACCTTTGTGCACATTCCTAAGCCAAATTCAGACGAATGATTAAAATTCACACGAGCCACACGATCAGAGAGCGATCAGCGCGCGCGCAGCGAACGCGAGCGTTACGTAAGCGAATTTCAAAGATTGCGCCTTCGGAATGCACCGATCGGTGGTGTGTTTCCATAATGGAACCTCCATCGCTGCGATCACAGCTGTACGCTGCTGCCGATCGTGTACTTCGCGGGGGTGTCAATCGATCGGTGATAAATTATTATTTCCCCTCTGGATTTGCATAAAATCGGGGGAAGAATGGGTGCATTAATTAGGCGGGCGATAGAGTGGGATGTGGGATGTGGCAGCAGCAGCAGCGCGGTGGTTGTGGCATTTGCTTTTGTTTTGCCATTTCCCGGGCCCCCGATTGCTGCATGCTGTGTTGGAGGGGCTGGAATTCTTTGTCTTTTAATGACAGGTTTTCACTGTGAGACGGACGAGTAATTAATTCCGCCCGAAAGATAATTGGCAGCTTGATGGGCAGGGGCTACAGGGTAACCTTTCGCTGCAGATTAATGGGGAGTTTCGAGGCGGTGTCGTTTGGTATTTGTCATTTCGATGTGTTTCAACAGAGTTGGCTTTGCTTTCGGATTGCGTTGGAGCTTCACCGGGAATCAATGATCTTATTGACTCTTTAAATGATTAGGTATTAATTAGATGGCGTAGGATGTGATGATGATGGTGATGATGATGATAAATGCTGTGGGACGGAAATTAGATTGCGTAGGGGGAATGAATAATAAATTTTTTGTAAGCTTTTGTAAGGCAAATGTATCTGCAAGTAGAAGGCGGAATATCATTGATAAAGAGAGAGGTCAGAGCGATTAAGAAATCGTGTTTGTGTTAAGAAGCTTTGTATGACGTTGTTATGTGGCGGCAATAATGGCTAATAGAGACTGCTTACACATTCGAATTGGAGATCACATCGTCGTAGATGGAGAAGGGAATATATTTCGGACTGTATGTCCCTCCAACTGAGTGGATATCCCTTGTGGATGGTAGCTGACTTTGGTGTGGATCACATTGGATGCCTTTTTTGCCGCAACGCAGTAATGAATTTGAAGACTGCTAATGACATTTCTTGTGTCGTAAAGGGGTTTTTCAAATGATTTTGGCCTTAAGTTCTAGGTTAATGATGTAGACGAGGTTAATTTTACGCCTCAGGAAAAGTTTAAAGGTGTCAATCTCGGAATTTGTCTGCCATTACGTTCAAGGTTTCACATGCTATGTAACACGTAGTGTTGTCTTGTTGGAGGACCAGGTAAGAAAGGCCCAAATAAATTGCTTTTCGTCTTTCGATACGGTTGACGGTTAGCCCCGGCGCTGTTCACTCTCAATTAAAAAAAGGCGATTTCACCATCAAACTAAGGTCCACAACACAAAGCCAGCTTTCAGAGATATAACAGGCTGCCTTAACATGTTAGTGTTTACACAAAAAAACTTTTAGTCCCCAAAGACGATTTGCTTACCCAAATCTGGGTGGTTTCGGGCCTCAATTGACAAGCATCGGCTAGATTGGATTGGTTATAGGAGTGTAGACTTACTGGCGACCTTCTCAGATCTATTGTGCTCCCCCATCTTAGAGCTGTAGTCGATAGGATACACGACTTTGAGCACCTCCAAGAACTATCACTGTTCATCTATATGGATGGGTTTAAAAATGGATATAGGCACGGGTGCTGGCCTATACTCTGACAGGCTTAATATACAAAGCAACCTGGCTACCTGATTACAGCAGTGTCTTCCAAGCGGAGGTTCTGGCAGTAACGGAGACAGCCAACCTGCTGTCAATGATGGCAATACCACAGGATGCTATTATGGCCGACTGGCCAATTTCTGCCATCGAAATAAAGTCCAAACTTGTTCAGCGTTGTCGCAAAGAGCTTAAGGTTCTTGGCTCACAGCACAATGTAAGACTCTACTAGGTTCTTGGCTGGGCAGCGTTGTATAACGAGAAGAAAGGAAATGTACTCCTAAACTGGGCATCACAATGGGTCTACGCTGACCTAAGTGTGATGGAGAACGCAGCAATCCATCCTCATCAACCCATCGACCTAACCTAACCTAGAGCACCTCTTCCAGTTCAATTTCCTTGATGAATCGGAGTACCTGGAGTTGAATCTTACAGAAGTAGATCTTTATCTGACAGCAAGTAGGCAACCAGGTGTTTCCTTCTTTTGTGGATCAGTGCCCCATATTCTCTTAGAAGGTGCCATAGAGCTTCCTTAACATCTCCGAAGAATCCGCATTCTCCACGTTGCTCCATACCCAGTTTAGTGAGGTGCGCCTTAAGCCTACAGTGACCTGTTAGCGACCATGTAAGGATGCGCAGTGGGTTCTTGTAGAGCGTCGACTATAAGGGCCTCAGCCGGTTCTTGTTGATGTTGACCGTCGGCTATAAGTGACTCAATTCCTCTGGCTGAGAGAATTTTAAGAATTTTGGCTATTGAGTCCACTTTTAAGAGCAATTTCCGTCTGTGACAGACTGTGATGCATAAGTCGTGGTTGAAATAGGGCTAATTGACGAATCGTATTCTCATTTGGTCTATAATCTTGACCAGAAATTTCGCATAACTTCCCTATTGTTGGACAAACAAAAAGCAAATATTTGTGATGGCTGGTCTAAGTTGCTTGCATTTTGAGTCACACGCCCTACTAAGAGCATCTGTCAAAGGGTATAATGGTTGTCAAAATAGATCACCTCTCAGATGGCCCATAACCAAGAGGTGAAGTAACATCCTACATCAGCCAAGACGCACAAATCCAGAAGCCATCATTTTACGAACATAGATTGGCATGTTCAAGGCAGGGTTGAGGCAATTTGCTGAAAACAACTTGCAAGAAACAAAAAGAGACTGTTTAAGGATCTGAACTACTCTTCAGACTCAGGTCGGAACTAACACGTTCATTCTACATTTCTTGCTCAAGATCCATAGAACAAGCTCAGGTTAAGTTGTATTTGGAGAGAATTGTACATTGAGAGTGCTAAAGCTCACATTGGCCTAAGGTGGTCCAACTATTTTTTCCTTTCTGCAAACTATCCTGCGCTGTTGATGAAAAAGTGGAGCAAAAAGTTCTCAATTTCTTTAAAAAGTCTGCAACCCTTAAATGGGAACCGAAGGGCTTAAAGATTTAGGTGCGCACAAGACAAGTTCTTGATTTGAGTTTAGATTGTTGGTAAGCGAGGTTCAAAGTCTTCATTACGTAGGTCCTCTGAAGGACTGTCTGATAATTAAACGCTAAAAGGGAGATCTATGTGAATGAAGGGATAAATATGGGATGGAGAGTTGCGTGGGGTTTACAAATTCACGAAACGACCGGTATGTCTAGCAAGCTCCAGGAGTTTCTCGACAGTAAAACGTCAGCCCGTGCAAGACGTGTTTTTCCCGGTATATGCATCCTAATGCCTCTGTTTCAGAGTAATTGCAGCGAAAATGGTTGAGGTTCTCTACCTTCTTCTCACAAATGCTAGATGATGCCAGTCCAAGTCTGTGAGCCTGTTTCTTCAAGTTATATCCTTACTTGACGAGGGCACGAGTTCTTTATAATAAGTACCAATTCTGCGCCCTTGAATATAGCAAAAAAAAACTGCGCTTGAAACATAGAACGAACCATTCCAGTTGTATGTGTGATCTATGTGTGATCTATGACTCCCGGCAATCAAACTGTAGAGCCTGCATCAAAGTGATATTCCTTACCTATAAGTCCTTTTTTTTCTCCAGGTAGCTTGTGTACGATAGTCCGTTCTTTTAAGGAACTTGGAGCGCTAAGTCTAAGAACAACCGATCCAGTTCATGATTGTCCTCTTCCAAAGCCAATCAGTTTTCCGACGGCTAAAAAGAGGTCGGCTCGGGTTTCATAACCTCTTAGATCACCAGCACTGTTTTCAAGCGGAAATGATAGCAATTTTTAAAGGTCATCGGGAGCTTAGCAACGTCTCAATACTCACGCGAAATGTTGCAATAACTACAACCTCCAAGCTAGTAGAGATTCGTAAGAATGTACCTAGGGAGTCGACTTTCGATCATTCTAGTCTGGATACAGAGGCATAGAGGTCAACAGAAAACTGCAAGTGGATCCACCCTTGATACATATCTCACTTATGGCAAGAGTTCGGAAAGAGTTTTCTAACATTATCTATCGATAGCTCAACAAAAGTGGAATAGGCTGGACAGCTGCTCCATATCCGGAAGGATTTCGTCCACATACAACGTCAATTTACAATCGATTTTCTAAATAGGATCCACATAATCCGTACGGGTATCGTGGAGATATCTAAATGTCATTGGCATGCAGGCACTTATGCGGCTATACATCCCATTTTATACCCACTGCTGTTGTTACAGAGATGTAGGTTAAGTTAGGTATTTGGGTGCCCTAGTTGACAAGAGACTGTCAACAGGCTCTCTTAGACTAACGATGAGTCCATTGTGCCCAATAATAGACCTCTGAGAACCTAAATCTCATTATCGACGGCTGAGCTAAACCACCTAGATATGTACATATGTGCAGGAATCTAATGAGTTTGTTAAGCTCAATGTTCCTCATCCATCCATCCTTCATCCAGCTCCAAAAGGTAGGAGCTCTCAAGAGTGTCTTTGCCTTTGGTGGCTATTGCTGGGCAATCGCATAGCAAATGGCGAATGAATTCTTTTTCCTCGTCATCCCTGCAGTTCCTACAGAAGTCGTTGTGGGGTAGTCCTAGACGTCCTGCATGATAGCCTATCAAACAGCGTCCTGTCACGACGTCGGCAGCTATCCAAACATCCCTGCGACTGAGTTTCATGGAATCTCTCTGAAATGCAAAATGCATCGGGCAACTACTCTTTGAACAACCTTAATCGACTCTCGTGGAAGAAAGTAACTGAATTGTTACTCCTCATATATGCTGCCCCTAGATATTTTCAGTAAACAGATCGCTGCCGGTACGGCCATCCGTCTGAAAGCCTCCTCTCAGTGGTCTAGCTATCACACTGGCCACTCCTCGATCCTTGATCTCCATAACTTCAAGCACGAAAATACAGACTACACCCCGCCGAAAATGTGTTTTGACCGTAACTTCCGTACGAGTATCCCTGAACGGGATGTATGGGACAATTCCCCCCCTATCGATGGTAACTCGGTACACTTTTTCACAAATGGTTTTAAGATTGAAGGCGGGGTGGGATGTGGTGTTTTCTCAGAAAAACTCAACCTCGAATTATCGTTCCGCCTCCCTGATCATTGTAGCATTTTTCAGGCGGAAATCATGGCGATTAAGGAAGCCCTGTCCTGGCTGAAGCGTAATGTACTATCTGTCAGGGATATTACCATTTTCACTGATAGCCAAGCGGCAATCAAGTCTCTGGAATCGTGCTCATTCACTTCTAAGGCCGCTCTCAACTGCCGTTTATCTCTTATGGAGATGACAGAGCAGTTCAATATTCACCTATGCTGGGTGCCAGGCCATAGAGACATTCCAGGAAACTGCAGGGCAGACGAACTCGCCAGACAAGGCACTATTCTAAGGATTCTGTCTGAAAGGCAGTACCTGGGTATGCCCCTAGCTACAAGTAAGTATCTACTAAAGCTGAATGCTATTAGCAAGACCAACCTCAGATGGGAAAACGTGTCAACGTGTCTCATCTCGAGACAGATCTGGCCCAGGCTGGATCTTAAACGCAGTACCGAGTTGGTCAAACTAAAGCGATCACAAATCAGCTGCGTTGTTGGTGTTCTCACTGGACACTGCCTTATAGGCCAACATGCCAAAAGACTTGGCCTCTATTCAAATGATTTCTGCAGAAGCTGCAGGGACGAGGAGGAGGAGGAAAGTATCCCTCACCTCCTATGTAACTGCCCAGCCCTGTCGCATAAAAGAATGCTCCATTTAGGGTCCCCCTTCCTTGAAGTCCTTGGTGACATAGCGTCCTTAGACGTCATGTGCATCTATCAAAAGCTCCGGTTGGTTCTGTTAGTCCATGAGTGGCGAATTGGTTTTTGAGCCAAGGTATCACAAAGGACCTTTACCGGTCTAAGTGTATCTGCACTCCCGTGCGGACAGCCAAGCGAACCTAACCTAACCTACTCCTCATTAATCCCACAGACTGGAAACGCTTAGCCGACGGATCATGCCTTGTCATTAAAGTGGAACCTAACGACCACTCGATTCTAAGCGAAATAAAGTAAACGTCATAATGACATCCCAACGAAGCTTCTAAAAGCATTTTTCAGGACTTCCGAAAATAATTTAGATTTACACAGTCGACAGCATCCGAAAGGAGGACATAAGACACACCCAGTGAACATTTTATAGCTAACCAACGAGGTCAAGATACAAAATCTTGCTTGCTAAGGACTCCTCACCCATCCTGTCATGGGTCAAATGCTCATAAAACTGTGTACATCTGTTCACTAGCTTCCAGGTTGGCCCAACTTTTTTCAAAGTAACCTTTACCCTCCGAAGCTATTTCAAGCCGAGTTCATTACACATTTCCGTTGGCAGTGCTTGCCACTCCTTGTATCGCTGTCAGTACGCAATTCTCCGTGTCGATTAATTTTTGCTGCATATTCATGCAGCACACTGAGAGCCTCATCTTGATCTTGTGCAACACAATTCTCCATTCAAGACAAATCACTTAACTCCCAATCACAATCAATATTCCCAGCATGTGCATCCATTAATTTAACACACATTGCACAACGCGCAGCGAACAGCGTGCTGTATGTGCCACACAGCAACAGAACTTGGAGGTGTGTCCATGTAGCTACAACCACCGCCTGATCATCGCGATCGCGCATTAAAAAGGTCTCAATGAGGTCATAAATGTGGCTAAGAAAAATCCAAGAAAATTATATTTGCTGCCTCCGCACACGTGCGCCTTGCATCCCTACCTCTCCTGCCTGCACACAAAATGCCATACGCTCTGGATGGGCATATAGTCAAAGGAAGCCACTTCACGTATTAGCCTCCTGACATTTGGAAAAAATGAGGTCGCCCCCAGCCATATTGCCATCGTCCCGAAAAGTTCAATTGGAAGATAGTAGAGTTGCAGCAGGCAGTTTAATTGAAATTTTTTTTAGAGCCGGGCCATGTTGTTTTGAACACCTAATCAATGAACATGACCACTGACAGCCTTTGGCTAGGAGACAACGTTGCTCAAGCATTCCGCAGAATGGAATTCTATTCGAGACCTATCATGGTGGGAACAACTCCGACGACGACGACGACGCCGCCGCCACCACCCAAACAGATGACTTTCACCTGCTTTTGGAGTTTCTCACAAGTGGTCGTCGTGGTCTAGAGACTCACCTGTGGCCAAGTCCAATTGAAGGAGTCAGAAGAAGGAATCAATTGGATGCGCCCCGTCAATGATTAATTTTCCACATGCCTGCCAAGAAAAAAAAAAAGAGAAGAAGAAGAAAGCCAGCAATTTACGAAGGCTCCGCCAGAGGACCAACAAAACTCCTCGTCCACCCACAAAAGTTCCTCAAGGTGTTTTATGGCACAATTCGTTGTGTGTCCAAGAGGTGCTTATCTGTCGATCGTTGGTATAAATCCTATCAAGCGCAGCGATGCGTTGTAAATTGCCCACCATCCCAAAAGGTGGACGGAACATCTCAGGTGACTGGGGTCAAACGCTGTCAAATGGCACTTCTAATGCTGCTTCATAAATCTCAAGCTCAGCTCAAGCTGCTGAGGCACCATCCAATCCACTTAGCCAGAGAAAGCTATAGAGCTGGAGACAAGCAATTCTCTCGACATGGCACTGGAATCCGCTCCGAGTTATAATCCGCCTGTAATCTCTGGAATTAGCTGTAAATTGTGATGCGAAAATTATTGGTGGTGGTGGTGGTTGAAACGAATCGGATCGCATGCCTAGCCATGATCAGAGATCTTCTCTTCGGTTCCGCATTACACTCGTACGATCGGGCGAGGGAAATGGAATTCCTTCGTCGTAGTACTCGTATGTATCTCCAGGAAAAAGGAGAGAACCTCTGCTGCGCGCGCAATGATAAAGCAATACGGATGCCCTGAGGGTGATTGGTTAAATCCGCACAATTTATCTGTTCGCCGATCATGTTGATTGTTTCGGGCCGCTGCCGCCGCCGCTGCCGCTGCCGTAGCCGATATGGGATAGACACCCGGCCTACGAGGGAACGTAATAATTTATCCATCAGTTATCTGCGCGGGGTTAACCTGTGAGCGAATCGCGATCGATTTGTGAAACGCAATGCAACAGGCACCTCATTAGTTATAGCCATTGGGAGACGACGACGACGACGACGACGACGATGACTACGACGACGACGAGTTCCAGTTGGGTGGGATATGAATCGTTCCGACGATGCTCTTTGGCTGTTTGGTGTCTAGGAAGTCTGTTTGCACAAGAGTTGAATGTTTGCTTAGCCACTCTTTGGACATGCGGTTCAGGCAATTGTAAATGGGAGGTCTACGGGAAATTGTATGTCTACGCCAGGAATCAGTTAAAATTGCTCCACCAGGGGCACTGGAATCAAGTCTGCGTCTAAGTTTTTGTTTACTTTAGAAGGATATCCAAGGTGGTGGATGCTGTGAGGAAAACAAAGACTTGTGTCTGTAATTTAAACTGCATCCAGGCGCAGTCGATGATGCATCTGCAACGCCAGGTATGTATCTAGATGGTTTTCGGAGCTTTGAGCATGCACAGTTTGGCGTGTAAGCAATTTTTTGAAGATCCCGCAGATAAGACTTGGATCGCATATGTTCATGGAAAGAGGATGTGACCAGTTTGGGTCCTAGTAGATTTCACGAAAGTATTTTTCTGTCGGCAGGATAAATGGCTCTCAGGCAGCCTGAGTTTGGAGTGAAAGTTATCAGGTATTCCTTTAAATTTATGGACATAGAAGCTTTCTAGCATTCTCGTCTTCCTATTCGACAGAGGCTCTTGCACGGGGATGATCTTCCTTTTTACCAGATGGCCACGGCGACTTTCTTTTTGTTGGAGGTGTCTACCATTTACTGCAGTCTTCTATCTCAACCATAGGTTCATGCAGACACCTTCTTTAAATGTTCTTTTTTTTTCGACGAAGAAGATGGGAGCAGGCTTCAGTGATGGAGAGCTTAGCACTCACCACGTCCGCCCTATTGACCTAGTTTGCTCCTGATGCTAGCGTAGGACAATAACAAGGGAAACGTTCCGCTGTTTCATCGTCTTCGTCACTTGCAACGCAGATGGTTATGCCACTTAAACCCAACGCGTTTAGGCCTACAAGATGACTTATAAACAATCTTGATGGAAAAAGGAAATCCTCTGGATTTTTTGCAGATATGGCAGAGCCATGTCACTAAGGTGGCGCTATGTTTTGGCCTGAACCCGGGTCTCATTCAACAACGCTCTTCAGTTAGCCCGGTCCTTACCTAATTGCCTCCAGTTGCGCACTCCAAGTTGGTTGAGGTCCCCTTCTACTTACGCGCGCCACCTTAGGCGAGATCGTCCTCCACTGTGTTGTCTCTCCGGGTTAGATTCGAAGACACTGTGTCTATGTTAAATGGTCCCTTCTGCCTGACAGCCATATGTTCACCTTCGTCGCCGTTATACAGTCTGCAGAAGAAGTTTTTCCATATTCCTAGCACCGACTGTGACTCTACTACAAGGTTTCCTTCTGCATCTCCCCAGGTTTCTGTACGGGTTCTTTTGTTTTTTTGCTCGTAGGGTTCACGAAAAGTCCTCGTCCTTCGAGCTTGTGCTATACGTCTTGTCCAACTGCTTTCCTCGTTAAACCAGGAGTTTCTTGGTGGTGGTCGGGTAAAACCCAAAACATCAATTGAGGCGTCGCTGATGGCTGGGGGCACAGTAGTCGGGGGGAGATTTCGGGATACGCGTGCGGCGAAGATTCTGGTGGACTACTATGTTCACGATAAGCACAGGCAGACCTGGATAGGGTCCTGAGAAAACTTTCGCTGAGCCTTGTCCTGCAAGTTCATCGGTGATCACGTTTCCCTGGATTCAGATGATTCCTGGCACCTAGACAAGACACAACAATATTAGTCTTCCGACCAGATTTGGGGAGATCTTGAGTCAGGCAGTTCCATAGTGCAGCTTGGCTGTCGGCGCAGATGCATATGTTCATTTCTATCCTTTCATCACAATGGGGTACATGTTCACTAGGATTGCGTAAATTTCCGTTTGGAAGGCGAACACATAGTGACGTCAAACAGGAAATGGAGTCTAATCTTATCGGTCTCCACGAACACACTAGCACAGGACCCCTGCCTAGGTTTGGAGCCATCCGTGTTTGGCATTCTTTCTCCTTTTCAGAGTTCCGCCAAAACCACTCCAGTGCAAAATAAAGCCACAAAAAATCGACAATGTAGTGTAAAATTACGTAGAGAGGATCCGCTTTTGTCAGACTATCTACGAGACCGATTTGAAGGAAATTATTTTCCATAAGTAATCGGAAGGAATAGTCCTCCGAATAAGGTAACAGTCATTGAAAAATATTAAACCGTGTAGTTTCAACAGCGATTTCAAAAAGAAACCAACAGATGGCGCACACGCTATAACTTAAGTGGCATCATTTTTGTGGCCCCGGCCTTGAAGGCAGGTTGCCTCCCATGTTGCAGAAAATGCTGGACCAGGTGGTTTCATGGCTTGTATCGATTTTTAGAAGCTGTTTCCTATCAAACCACGTATCAAAGGTGCTAACTAAGCCTTATTGTGGACGGTGAAACTACCACTTCTACCTACCTACCTACCTACCTTTGTTGTCCAAATATTTCATGGGCATCAGACGAGGCATTTTTTATGGCTGGCAGTTGCCTGGATACTTTCCCACGTAAATTGATTGGTAAAATAGGCGGACCCCGGCTCTAAACTATTCCATTGAACTGGCTCAAGTTATTCGTCCATAAACCGAGATTAGTTTTATCTCTTGTTGTCTAGGAACATGATCCAATGAGGCTGGGCTACAAATACACTAAATGTCATAACCTCCTATGGAGCATATGATTTAAGCGAGCATATAAAGCCTTAAAGTTTATAGCTCCCCATTTGCCATAAAACCCTGCCTGGGTACATGAAAGAACTCAACTTTCCCAATTTGATAGCTTCCAACTACAATCGCTGCTTGCTCTAAGTACTCACTGCCATTCCAACTTTAATGGCAGCATTTTTATGTCCCTAATCCGATTAGTACGCCCAAAAAAAAGCACAACCAATCCGACATAAAAGCACCCCATTTGACTAGCAATTACCTTCCCAAACCAATTACTTTTGCGGAGATTATGAGCTCAATCTGATTCCGAATAAACCAGCTCAGCATAATCCCAACTCTCAGCCGGATTAAGACACTCGCGCCACGCTTAATACGTCCGTCATCGTCCAGAGGCAGTGAATTTAATTAAACCAATCATCACGACTGTAAATCCATCTACAAATGCGTCAGCGCCTGCGGTAAAATACGTTTTTTTTTTATTAAATTTCCACAAATCGAGGAAACTCCAAACTGTCACTGTCATATCGTCAGCGACTCAGCGCTTACCATTCGGTGGCACATTGGCAACACACGTCTGAACAGGAACACCGATAAACCAAGTCATCGCCGACTCATGAGCCTTCCCGACTAATTACCGATCGACTCGATCTCGCATCTCATAATGGCGGCGCGGCGGCCAAACCCAATCATAACTCATAATAATGGCGGACCAGGGCCCCAAAAACAGCATCGCGCACACCTTTTGACCGGAATTTCAATTGCAATTAATCGATAACCGGCTGCATGGATTGACTTTTTGGCGGGATTCTGTTGCCAGCCTAAGCAAGCTCATCGCAAATGACAGGCCGGCAGTCATCATTCAATAAAAAGTGATTTTTATTGCTAACGAGCATGACGTTAAGATGCCCATAAAGCTGTGCCGTGCAATTAAATGCGCGCGGCCAACAGCAACAGCAGCTGCTACCTCGACGCTGCTGGATGCAACGGTGATTGTAATGGCGGCGGGGCTATGTCCGAAGAGTATTCCATTTCGGATTTGAAATTCAATATTTAACCGATCGAAAGCAATCAGCGAACTCATGTACCTGTCAATTGGAGTTTTGCGGGGATTTGTCATCGATATTGAACGCTGATCGGTTATCGATGGTGATGGTGATGGTGGTGGTGGCTGGTAGCTGGTGGCTAGAGTGGCCTGGTGGAAGCAACTCGGTACGCATCTAGTATGCTAGAGTGGACGTGGTTTAGCGCAGTCCTAATGAATTGGCCAGCGATTGTGGCTGGCATTGAAAATGCGAAAATGTGCATCGGTGGAGTGCAGCTGCTGTTGTTACTGGCAAGTGACTGTAATTCACTTGTTGCCGCGCTGAATACAAATGCGAGGGGCAGCAACGAACACTGACTACGTCTCCTGGATACCAAGTATCAATCGAATTTATTTGGTTTAAATTTGCAACGTGCTTGGGATTTCATTATTGGTAGTGAACGCAAACGCAAACGCATACTCGTACGGAGATGGATAAACAACGGAGGGATATCGCCAGAGAGAAAGAGATTTCTGTGATTTATATCTGGAATAGCCTTGCAGCAGTGATCAATATTAATCAGAAAAACTGTTTTGATGAAAGTCCAGATCCGAATTGGATATTGGGATTTGGACGGCGCGGCAGTGCAAGATAGACGAAATGGAAAACGAAAATGGACAAGGAGTGGATTTGTTAGTTTACTTGCGGCACTCGACTCTGTTAGATTTCTACTAACAATGTGTGGTACCATGGTAGAAGGATAATAATTCATCATCATGTGGAATAGACCAAGACGGTACACACAGTGCTTGAGGTCTTAGAACTCGTTCACGGATTTTCTGTTAACAAAGTTTGCTTGTCAGCGATAGCAACTGAACCTTCAAGGAGTTCTATCCAGCCGTGTAAAGGAAAAACATCATTTTACTTAAAAATCGTTTTTTTAAACAGATATCTACTTGCAGCCGATAGCAAACTATTTACTGTTGATGAACCTGCAAAACGAAAAAAAGACAACGACGTTCGCATCTGTAAGGAGAATGGTTCGGATCTTTGACGGCCACGTTCAGCCGAACAAAAAGCGTGGGCCCTAGACTGCTATAAAGCACATATAAGCACCGTCCAGGAAATGCGATGATATGGACTGGGCAAGAGGAGAATAGAAAACGGTGACATCTATTGGGGTCACAGCAGCAGAGAGCAGAAGTAGCTCTCTGGGTGGGTACGAGTTTGTTGTAAGCGGCAGACTTAGGCAGGAAATCTTGAGCTTTCGACATGTTAGTGAACGCGTATCAAGAACTAAACTCACCAGCATAAGCTTGATATGTACTCACAGAGGAAAAAAACGATGGTACCAGGGAATATGCCTACGGCTTCCTCGACAAAGCCTACGAACAATATCCTAAGTATGACGTTAAAATCAGTATTTAAAGGAAAGAAGGGCACCTTTGGCAGTACGATCGATAAACATAGCCAACTTGACAAAACAGACGGACGAAAGCCTATTGACTTTGCCGGGGTACGTAACGTCAGTATCCCTAGCACACTGTGTCCCCACCGCAATATTCATAAAGATACGTGGTTTACCAACCGTAAGCCACATTGATCAAGTTGCGATGCGTCCAGGATTTTGGATATCCCAACGTAGACTCAAGGCATGAGTCTACGCATATCTATCACGCAAATGTGACGAAAAATTACTCCGAGGAAATTTTACGTCGAGAAGCTGCAATGGAAACAGATCCTTTCGAGAAGTCCAATGCCGTCAACATCAAATGCCAAAGACCAGTGGTAACACTGCACACATGCCATCAGGGAAGCAGCAACTGATGTGGTGAGTTTTGTACCCACCAAGGAAAAGCTGTTTTGACAGCAGCAGAGCAGTGACGCTGCAAAGGAGGAGGAATGCTGCTCGCAAGCTCTACGAGTAGAAGAAACGCGAGGAATATTCGATTCTTAGAAAGAAAAGGAAGGAGCATAGCACGCGATTGAGGACATAGAGAGGTACCAGGAATGATGTTTGGAAGGTTTTCCAAAAGGTAAAGAAGCATTCCACGCCAACAAAACTAAAAAAAAAACCTTAAAGAGGTGAAACCTTGTAGCAGAGTCACAGTCAATGCTGAGAATATGGAAAAACCATTTCTGCAGACTGTTTGAGGACGATGGAAACCAATATTACTTTCACAGGCTGAATGTAACAACCTGAACTCAGGCTTATTTACCTGAGTGATTTTCGGACCCGTCTGCATAGACGGTGAGTGGAGGGGGAAATGCAACAGCTAACTGTACGGGCTATTCAGCGACATCGACTTGGCCAGAAGAGTGAAGGTCCAACGACTGAGGCGGCTGGGTCATGTATGGACACATTTGCTCCGGCCCGGAAAATATTCGAATCAAATCCAGAGGGACGGCGCAGTAAAGAAAGACCGCGACTCAGGTGGCGCACACAGTTGGAAGGGGACCTCAACCAACTTAGTGTGCGAAACTGGAGGCAACTGGCTAAAGACGCATGTTGGATGAGGCCCAGGTCCACCCCAGACTTTAGCGCCACCTTAAGCAAGTAAGTAAGAAGTCAGGCTAGCAATGTCCAAATTTAAGTCCAATAAGGCTGCTGGATCTGACGGTTTGTTTTTGCCATTTAAAGCAACTAAAAATGGCCTGGTACAGAACATAAAAACTTTTATCAATAATGTGTTCAAATGAGTGTATTCTTGATGAATTCGCTTGTTCAATCCACAAAGAAAGGAGATCCTCTCAAATGCGCCAACTACAGAGATATCAGTCTCCTTACCATCTCGTACAAGGCTTTTTCTGCCATATTGTGTGAGTGCCTGAAACCCTTTGTCAACAACCTGATTAGCCACTATTAGTGTGGTTTCAAGCCAGGAAAGTCCATAGTCGATCAAATTTTTGCACTCCGGCAGACCTGGAGAAAACCCAAGATGTCTAAATCGATAACCGCGCTCTTTATCGTTTGCAAAGCCACCTATGACAGCATTTATAGAGACGGGCTATACAAAACCATGCCTGCCAACCTTGCTCGCAATAGCTCCTTGTGAGATGGAAAAAGTGTCCATTGATTCACTGCGTTGTTGGGTCTTGGCTCAGCTGTTCTTGAACCTATCTGCAGGCTTCTAATTCGGCGGTTGAATTTTTTTTCAGCACAGATTCGATCGAGGAAAAGTAAGGTTTTGATCGACCAGTAAGCCCGATGCATTTTCCATCGTTCATTCATTCTTTTGTGATTCTGACTAGAGTATTTGTCGTAAGAGGTGGAACCTTAAAAAACTTGCTGGACTCTTCTAGGACCCCAACCTGAACTCTCCGCTCAAACTAGCTACAGAGCAAGGCTTTCCATATATCTCCATTGTAGTCAAAAACGGATGCGTTCGCTACACTTCGACGTGTCGATTGGGTTCGACTTGAACTTCCGATGCATTGTCGAATAGCGTACATCCCTGCGGTATATAATCCTAGTTCCAAAAAAATTCTACCTTTAATCCGGAGCAAACAGATTCTTTAAAGGTGTCGCTCACCGTGACTCCCGACGGTCGCTTTCTGTCTCCATCGACCAGATGGTCTATTCAACAAGACTGACAATGAGAAGACCTTGAAAGAAAATTACGATGCACAGACAGGCTCACTCTGACTCTAAATCAGCTCCCGCATTCACAGGACGTTAATCAGCAGTGTAATATTCCTTCGGAGCTTGAACTCACACTGGCCAGGTCACAAGCAAACACACTACCTACTACTCTATGGCGACCCTTGAGACCAGGGCATAGTCTTATGAGCAAACGCTGAGAATGAGAAGGAGTTCCACATTGATGAGCAAGCTCACGTTGTCATCAAGTTTCATTTCTTTTAAAAAAAAAATTTTTCATCAATTTCTGACCCGTTAGAGATTGTCTAAAATTTACGGAATTCAAGCAACTCTCCGCCAGCTACGTCCATCCAAACCAAACCTTCGTCGCCTTCAAGAACCCCTACAGCGTACCTTGCGAAATTCCTCTCCTCAATCGAATCCGATCAATGGTAATGAAGTCATGCCCTAATTGAGCCACTCAAACTCTACAGAGCTTGCCAGCAAGTCTCCCGTAATCTCAGTCTCACCATTTACGGCTCTAACAACTTGATCACTCAATTTAAACTTCTCCGAGTCCTAACGAATTTACCTCCTCCAAATTGCTATCGATAACAAAGCAATAAATTCCACACGTGTATTGTTGTCCGTCGTGCATTGTGTGTGCACTGATTGGATTTTAGTTAAACCGCCCGACTAACAGTAGCAACGTATTTGTTAGAACCGCTGTAACATATTTCTTGTCACCCTAATTGAACGGCAGAAACTGAATAGGAAACTGAATAGGAAACCCGCACCGCGCCGCGCGCCTGGTTCCAGACGATGAAATGCGCATGCGCGCCTCACAATACACCAACGTTACCCCATTGAAGTTGGCTCTCTCTCTCCGTATTGCGGTCTCCAGGCAATTAATGGCCCAGTAATGGAATTCTAGGGAAAAAAAAATCGAAAAATCGTGGGCAGCTCTCTCGTCGAGATGCAGAGGTATGTACGTCTGTCTGGACAAAGGCATAAATAAGCCACAAACACGACCTAGCGCGACAATGATGACAGCCAGCAAACAGCAGCTGCTGGTGTTTGGCGTTTGGTGTTTCCTTTCCACCAGCATCGACCGACGACCAACAACCAACGACCGACATCGCCGTTGAAGGAAGAGTGTTATAGAGACGTGAACTCCTATTCGTGGTACAAATCCCTGGTTAGAGATTCAATTTACAGACGCGAGGTTGGCCATCAATCAGCACTCCTCCAGTGGTGGCTACGAAACGGGGGAGCGGTGGGCTCCGTCAGTCCAAAACGATTTGCTTTTACTTTTTGGTGTTACAATTCGTGCGGCAACTTTGCCTTAACTGTGGCAATTAAATGCGAACGTTTGGTCAAATCGATGAAAAACATGCCAACTCGTTAGATCTCCACTTTTGGGTGCTCCGCTGATCTAGTTTCTTAGCCTCTGCAGATGGTTGTGTCTGTGATTTCAACAACTTCATTGGCAAGCTCTGCAATAATGTTGACCACATGACCACAAAGACGACATGGAGGCTTTATTATTTCCATATGAAGAGTTGAATTGTGCGATCGTTTGGAGAGGATCGTGCGTGCTGCGGATCGCAGAGGGGGTTTATTGATGATAATTTGTAAGAAGCCCACGCAGACGCATTTTATAAATCGTTTAAGGCAATAATCGACCGCAATTTCGAGTGAGAGGCACGGGCCTTAGGCAATAGGCTTGGAATAAATAATTGCATTGTGAGAGAAGTGTATAAATGCAATTACGTGAATCAAGCAAACGATCAAGGCATCAGCGCAACGTTGCTCCGTTAGAGTGGCTCTTTTGGGGGCCACTACTTTTGCAGAGAAGCTTAAGAATTTGTTTGAACGGCGATGAAAATCGAGATTCCGATGTCAGGCAGAATGTACCATTCAACATAGACGATGATAGCCAAAACCTCCGTCCACCTGACCAAAATGAAGTGAGGGTGGCAATATCCAAGCTTCAAACCCACTAAGCTACTGGTCCTAATGGATACCGCCCGAATTGTTCACGGCTGCTGGAAATGGCTTGGTAGAGAGCATACGTCAACTCATTTCCACGATTTGGTCAGACGAGTGTATGCCTGATGAATGGAGTCTCAGCATCATTTGGCCGATTCACAAGAAAGGAGACACCCGCCAATTACAGAGGCATAAGTCTCCTAAACGTCGCGTATAAGATCTTGTCTTGTGAATACATGATACCCTTCGTCAACAACCTGATGGGCCATCAGTGTGGTTTCAGGCCAGGAAAGTCCACAGTCGATCAAATCATCACACTCCGGCAGATCCTGGAAAAAACTCAAGAAGTTCACGCCGATACTCACCATCTTTGTATCGATTTTAATGCCGCATATGACAGTATTCATAGAGACGAGCTATACAGAACCATGTCTAGTTTTGGCATCCCTCCCAAACTCGTGCGTCTCTGCAGGATGACCATGGAGAATGCTCGCTGCTCCATCAAGATCAGTAATGACCTTACCGAGACGTTCGATGTTAAAAAAGGATTTAGACAAGGTGATGTGCTGTCATGTGACTTTCAAAAGCCAACGCCGCAGGCACAATCTCTCAAAAATCTGTGGAACTACTAGCTTACGCCGATGATATCGACATAATTGGGAGAACACAGCGGGCTGTCAATAGAGAAGCTGCCAAAATGGATTTAGCTGTAAATGAGGGCAAAACCAAGTACATATATGCTGCCAACAAGAATGGTCACACAACATCGGCGAATTGGAATGAATGTCACAGTCGACAGCTATGACTTCGAGGTAGTAAGACTCTATGGCGCTGAAGCATGGACTCTGTAGAAAGAGGATGAAGATATCCTCGGTCGTTTCGAAGCAAAAATTATATTCGGTACCGTTTGCGTTGACGGGCTTGAAATTTACGAGTTGTACAGCGACATCGACGTAGTCAAAAACCTGCGCATCAGTCGCTTAAGATGGCTAGAACATGTAGAGTGAATGGACACCGAAGCTCCGCTCAGCAGAGTCTCGAATTCAATCCGGAGGGACAACAGAGTAGAGTCATACCTCGCCCAAGGTGACGCACACAAGTGGAAGGGGACCACAACCAACTTAGAGTGCGCAACTTGAGGCAGTTAGCTAAGGACTGGGCTAACTGGAGAGGCGTGTTGGTTGAGGCCCCTCTTCACTCCGAACTGCAGCGCCAACTAAGTAAGTAAGTTCTACATAAATCGGGCTTGAGAGACGTTATTCTGCAGCCCGTAGGTTACAAATACAAATTCTTGGTGCAACAGACCGTATGTGGTACAGAACCTAGCTTCTCGCGACCATTCGTGTTGTACTTGATATATTTTTTGACATAAGGAAGGGACCTACAGTTTAAAGCCATATCCCAAAGCATTTTTTTTTAGAAGCGTTGTCATGACAGTTATTACTCTCGGACAGACATTTGCGAGAGATGGTACTGTGGAAAAACGTTGGTATTTTCTGGGATTCGAACCTCGAACCTGGTTCTCAGTAATCCACGCACTAACCACTGAGTCGCAGCGCCCACAGGTTGCTGCTAATTTATTGGCACAGCCTTAATGTATCTCCTGAGAGAAAAAGGTTTAATAGATCTTTATGGCACCATATGCTGCCTATGTACATTCATACGTATCATTCAATTCGTTACCAAGAAAATCGCTTATTATCGGGAGGCGTTCATTTCGGAAGACGTATGGCCTGATTGAACTAAATGATCAAAATTGACGCCAAACAGTGAGATTTTTTTTGAATACCAAGGAAGCTTTATGAATTAGCCAAAAATGGGCTTTCTAGCCCCAAATGACTTCTTCATCGAAATGGGATCCGTTTCCAACTGCTTCAGCGAACGTCCGGAACAAGCTGCGATCTAGTGACTTTACCCCTTGAGTTGACTGAGGTTTGTATACATAAAGACCCAGGTCCTTCCGCAAATTTCGCCAAATTGAAGTCGACGAAGTCGGAAAGTTTAAGTTCTTGTGAACGATATAAAACTGGGAGTCTTCGGCTCTTACGACCAATTTCAGAAACAACAGTCTCGTTAAACCGAACGTTGTGACGGCGCACAGAATGGATTCCTTGAATTTCGCTTCGCTGATAATTGAGGACACGCACTCCGAACTTAAATTTAGGTAACTCTATTTAATTGTTTTTTGCTTGGAGGGAAGTCAAGACTATAGGCGCTCACACACAACAGAAAACCAGAACACATCATCCTCCACACTCATCAAAACCAAGATATGAGCAACGTTCAACACGCACAATAGTAGAAATCTCCGAATTCACATTCGTTTCTCCTTGCCACGGACGACAAAAAAGTTCGTCCAACCTACTTACATCCATAGATCATCCCCAACACCAAATACATATACCGTTTCGAGGAATACCCTCAGAAAATTGACGCCCGATGCTTAGTTGTGGAAAGAGATCGCACAAGTCATCGTCTTGGAAGTCGAGTAAATTGAGTATCGGTGAACATAGGGAAAGCAAGTATGGCTAGTTAAAGGGTAAGGTATTGTCCTAACAGTCCTAGCAGTCCAGTACCCTAAATTCTTTAGTCCCATTGCAGTGTATGTCCCCGTACTACATATTTCTCTCTTGTCATGTAATGCCACCGATTATGATATGCCTATGCGAATTGACAGCTTACTGCTCCAGCAACCCCTGTTATTTAGCCATTCCCTGTTCTGAAATTTTGTCCTTATTCTTCGAGATTTTAATCTTTTGAGTCTTATAGTTCGCAAGATACTTTACCACACTTTTCTTGAATAAAATTTGACGTCTGTCACCCTTTTTCGAAAATCGAAATTATTGATCGTGCTGGATTTGTTAACTAAATTTCTAAGATTTTAGGTTTATAGATCGCGAAATATTGCTAAATTGTCAAACTTGCATTACTCGAATCGAAAAATCACTGCTTTCGTCACTTATTTCGAAAATCAAACCTAGTTCGAAAATCGAAAACTTCAAAGTTGATTCGGATTGTTCCGGATTCGGTCTAAATTGCTCCAAAACGTTGTTGCAGATATCAAAAACTGAAAGAAAAAAAGAAGAGTTTTCTTTAAACTAAGTGTGAAGTAGGATCCTTTTTTCGAAAATCGGGATTTGTAAAGATTTTCTATTTTTTTTTAAAAGAATGTTTAGATGCTGACGAATTCTTCGGTTTCAGCTTCAAAAAATATTTATTACTCGCTCACAGGAAAATAAATTCTCTGTAAAGCCCCACGAGGCCATCTGTCAACACACACCGAATGACGAAACAGTAAGACCGTATTAAAATTGGCAGGTCTTTTATAGCGGTCCTCGATCCCCTTAACATTTGCGCTACCTAATATCAGGACGTGTCAGGTAAGATTAATCATTTTGGCAAATTTAACGAGACACTCGTATCTAATTTTAAAAATAAACAACATCCCCTTCCTCGAAACACATCTACGACCGTGATGATGGCAACCCTAAGATCGCCATCATACCGTCACATACCCACCCATAGGCCATAACCATTCCATTTGGTATATTTAGCAGATGACAATGTCTTGCATTATTAATCTTTGCCTGTTCATTTGAGATATAATTGCATTCGTTGAAAGATCACCAAGGATCCCCTTCTCCTGGTAGTAGAGTCTTCGTGGTCGTTGTCGTCGATGTCCTCCGCTAATACAGCAATACAGCGCGGGAAGCAGCAGCGGGTGACTGTTCACCGTACCACACCACATTCCGCTCACTAAATCATCAAAGCGAACTATGCGTGCCATAGTGTCGGACAAATTCGCTAAATTTATAGTCGAAAACATTAACAAATTACGACATGTCTTTTGGGAGCAGAATCTATCGGCTATCGCCAGACTAACCAAACCAACCAAGCAACCACCGCCACCTCTCGGTCGGTCTTTACCCTCTACCAGGAGAGAAAAAAAAAAACAAAAAAAAAGACGAACGATCTGTACCAAATCGTAAACATTTTGATTTCGCTGAAACAGGAAAAAAAAAAACAAATCTTCTTCTTGCCGATGGACGACCAACGTGCCTACAGAGGAGCAGTGCAAGCGCCCCAGTCGCGCATATCTTTTGCATAAATTTAGCGTTTGTGTTCAATGTCACAATGAATTTATCGCATAATTAAATGCCATTAATATCCGTCCGAAAGAGACTTGTCCACAGATTCATAGATTCTCTCTTCTGTCTGGCTAGGTGCAACGCGCTGCAGCGAAAGGATATATGAGTACGACAATAATGGCAGCGAAGAAGGTGTTGGCTGCATGCAAGTAGCCAAGATCATGATGAATTTTATTGAATTTCATGACAATCTTGTATTTTAGGATCCTTTTCTACCAAAAGCAATACTTTGCATAGAAAACTGATACAATGTAGTCGTAGCTGAGGAAAAAGTCGTCAATGTCAGCTTCGTTTCAATGTTAAGTGTTTGGATTCAGCAAGCGTATACTTTGACGAGGCACGTACGTCCTCTTAATTGCAAAGTCTTTATAAATCTCGGCTAGAGTCTAGACTACAAGTAGCACTACGGCACAGAAGTGGATGTTAGAAAGCTGTGGAGAATTTCAAAGTTTATTGCCGACAACAGCCAGTGCTATGAAGATATTCAGCTCATTCAGCTCTGTCATTATGCTTAGACAATTTATAGTCACAGCGTTAAAGGAGTCATAAAGCTGTGTGTCTCTTTACCGGAAGCCAACAAGGCGTAGTTAAATGGGTTTTACAGCTATTCTGTAAATTCTGTTCTTCTGCATCTTAATTGGGGTAGGGAAGGTGTTTTTATCATGTAAAGTCTGTAGAAGAAGACTGAGCAGCACTTAAAGCTTAGAAGTTACCAGCCGTTCCTATTTCAGGCGAACAGAACTAAAAAAAACCACCAATAACCCACCATGGGGCATAGTAGAGCTTCTAGAAACAAAGGGGACGATGAAACTAAAATGAACTACATGCTAAAAGACCACATAAAATCTATGAGTAGGTTGTTGTGTCCCATTCGACAATCAGTATAGCTTAACTAAGAGGAATAAGGGCGGTCTGATATCTCACACCTTACAGTTGTCCACATTTCTTTAATTGTGGGATCTATACAAGTGTATAAGCCTCCTAGGACGAGGTTAAAAAAGAGGATTAAGTGTAGTAAAAGCAGCAAAAATAAAAATAAAAGTTTTAAACATTTTATAGAAATTCACGACCTCGGAGAGCTGAATGACATTGATGAGCGATTTATAGAGTTCTGCAGTGTCAAGCGGCTTGTCATTGGCGGCACGCTGTTCGAACACGACATCTTTCACCAATTCAGCTGGTCTCAACAGACCGCAATGAACGTCCAACAAAATTGACACTTTGTCAATCAGTTTCTAATGGTTTAGAAGTTTCTTTTTAGACGCCTCTAATAAGCTAGAAGCAGTCTTAACCAAGCGGCCCTTTTTCATTAAGCGTTCCTTCCTGTGGGCGCCGTGGCTCAGTGGTTAATGAATTAGATTACTGAGCGGAAGGTTCGAGTTACAATGGTTTCTACAAAAGCAGGTCTTGAGACGAGACTTGAAACGTGGCAAAGACCGAATTTTCGAATAGTGGCATTCTCAACGGAAGAAAAAGAAGATCTTGAGTACCAACACCTTGTGAAAAGAAAAGAACTGCAGCGATTTAAGGCGTTAATCTAGGGTAAGAATAAGCCCTTTGGATAGAAGAATCGCCCAATGGCATGGCTTCATCCAAAGTGGCGTACAGCAAGGCTACATATTTTCACCACTGCTATTCCTAAGCAATGTTTTTCGCACTAGACTGACTGAAGAAAATTGTAGAACACGATAGAATATCACATGTAGGTAGGACAATGGACCTTCGCCAAATGCCTGAATAGTACCAGGATCTCTCCAGTCCACCAGTCATATAAGCACTGGTAGTAAGCTTATGGAAAATATCAGAAGCTTTCTCTAAGTAAGGCGACTGACAGTGGAACCGAACTGGATATGGACAGCAGGATCGGGGAAGGATGTTTTTTGGCATTCTGAATATTTTTGGTACACAAAGTCAGCTGCGACTATTCCGCTGGAGTCAGTACTACCGTACGACTGTAGTACTTGATAGATAACACCTACACAATCTGAATGTAACACGAAGTATAGCGCATACCCTTCTAAAACAGATCTAAGTCTTTGGGAATGAGTTGGAGAGAGTTAAAACGCGACGCAAAAAGCCGAAAACCCCACTGCCAGACTCCTTATTTGATACTAGCTACCCTAATATAGGGTCAACCAACAAGAGGTGTCATTTTAAATCAATAGAAAAACGCAACATTTTTACGAAAAGTTGTAATATTTTTCTGTTTACCCATGGTATAAACTCTGAGGTTAGTAATAAAATACAATATCTGCCAAATATCCGCCTTAATTCTGCCTACAAATAGTCATTCTTTTGATGAAATTTTTCACCACTTTTTCGCATAACTGCGGCTGTATTTCTCGAACAACAGCTCTGATATTTTCTTTTAGTGCATGAATCGTTGGTGCAATATTAGCCTGGAATCCATCTTTAACATAGTCCCAAAGGAAAAAGTCTAATCGTGTTAAATCGCACGATCTTGGCGGCCAATTGAAGTCTTCATTTCGAGAAATCACACACGTCCAGGAAATATGTCACGCAATTTGTGGCTGACGCTGAGAACAAAAGTTGTTCATGTCCATAGAATCAATTTTAGGCAAAACAAAGTCAGTCAACATCGTTAAGTAACGTAATTCATTCACTGAAACGGTCACATCAGCGACATTTTCGTAAAAGTAAGGCCCAATGACATCGCCAGTCCATAAACCACACAAAACTGTCACTTGTTGTGGATGGAGAGGTTGTTCCACTATTTCTCTTAGGTTTTCGGAGCCTTCAGTTTTATCGGAAATGAGGCTCACGCTCAGAATAATTTTGCGTAGAAAATCCTGATCTCGTTCATTAATATTTCCAGCATCCAATCAGCGGAAGTACGGCGTTTTAGGTGGTCTACTGGATTCAACTCTTATCTCAAATGGACCTTATAAGCATGTAGGCCAAGATTGCTTTCAATAGATTTGTAAATATGTCGTTCTAGCTAGTGCAAGAGACCTTTTTTTTTTGCTAGTTAAAGTCGCCTTCAACTCTTTGCCCGCTGCACTGGATTCCATGCGATCTCTCATTCTCTATACATCTTTCAGCGGAAATGTGTGCGCTTGTTGCTCTTCCGGCCTTCATTTTACACTTTCCGGACAGTCCACATATATTTAGCTTACATTTACCAATCGAATTAGATTCTCTGCGACTTGCATAGCTCCTAAATAATGCCAGACCAGGCGCCATCAAACACCTTTTCGACATCGATGAAGGCACTTTATCCAATTTGACGACAGTCTGTTTGTTATTGTGGAGATATTTTGTCAATAAGAGTCTTCAGTGTTTGGATAGCATCCTCGTATATCGTAAATTTACCGCTCACAGAGCGATGTCCCTGCTCCGGCTGTCAAGTACACTTTCCCATAGTCAGGTCAGTGCAGCAGACTTAAGCCTTAGTCTGTAGCTAGGCTACCCCCATATAGCAGCATGAGCCACCAGACGTTCTCATGGAAATCTACGACGGGATTCAGTTGGGACCAGCTCCAGATATGTGCTTCATCATTGGTGACTTTACTTATTCCTCTGATAAGTTCGTAACTCTCCATGTTTAGTCTAAGCATTTACTACAAACGTATAAAATTTTGCTGAACATAGTGTAGGTCAACAAGCCTAAAACTGCAACAAATTTTATTATTGCAATCGCAACTACGCCAAACTATCACGAACCAAGTTCGCTATTAAAAATTCCGAATGCGTTTCTCCACACACCGGATTCAGAGCAAAACCTCTGAGAGGAATTTCAAAATCAATCTCGAACTTCTGCTTTGGTGGAGTAGAGTACGTGTTGCATTCAGATGCATATATGAGAGTAGAAATGTTGCATTGCATTGCAAATGGTTATGCCGCTGGTAAAAGTGAATTTAGATACCTTAGCTGGCAGACACATATGTATATTTGGTTTCAAAATAAACTACGAAAGAGAGAGGGACTTCAAGCTTTCATAGACATCATCAACGTTTTTGGGGCAACTCACTCTCATGTCTGTTGTGAAAGGACTAATGCGCAGTTTTGTTTAGAATTTTATGGGCTTATGTAGGTCTGCCACAAAGTTGAGTGATATACAAAGTTTTTTGGAACGTAAGTCACCTAGATAACATTGGAAGCAAAAACAGTTCCTTATTCCTTACAGAAACTGCTAGTGTGCGGTATATTCCCACACAACCCCTCCGAATACCGCTCTCTAGCGCAAAGCACCTCAATCAACTGCTATCCCATCTATGGCCACATCATGACTCCTACAACATCTTGTTTTGGTCGTTATGCCAGTGCCACTACAGCTTAATAGGTCAACACTGATCGCACAGCAAAAAAGAAACAAACAAAAGGTAAACTCTCCGAGCAACCTATTGTCATTTCAGAAAATGTTTTACAACAAAATAAGTCCTACCCTCGACCTTTTGCCAAATCACACCGAACACATCGAACGTTTATCGTGACTCGATCAATAGTGCAGCGCCACCATCACTAACGCCGGGTACCATAAGCCACCGGTCAAATTCGAGCTTCTTACCAAAATGGTGCTGAATGTCGGTGGTGATAGTGGTGATGGTGGTGGTTTGTGCATGTGCACTGGTTTGTTGTTCTTATTGGCAAAGTACACTCATTCGTTGGCTTGTCGCAACAACGAGACGAGGACGAAAGATTTGTGAAGATCATTTTGTGGCACAGCAGCTGCTGCACTAAAATACACACAACAATATCGATATCACGTTGCAAGATCGAAAGATCTCGAGCACACATAACAAGCACCGCCACGTCCTAGAACCACAGTGCAAGCCATAAAGACGCTGAATTGAGTTTCGCACCACCCCGAGCCCCGTTCGTCCGCCCTTTAAGAGACCGTCATTATGGGTATGATATACAAAATGCAATCGTGTAAGCGATAATCGTAAATAAACATACAACAACGATCGATCGATCGAGTGCAGAGCACCATAATACGAGTACGAGTACACGAACGGCACTCGCAACTGCATCGGTATCTGCATCTAAACAGCGCCAAGAAATAATCATCTAACGTAAGGCAAACAGTAACACACGGCCACAGATAGATCTGTGTCGGGATTAAGTGGTGTACATAACCTTAGCCGGGTTAGTTTTGTTGTCTTCTTGTCTGAGATTTTGTAGAACCAGCTGCTGCTGCTGTTACTGTTGCTGTTGTGCCACTACTTGCCGGCTGGTGGTATGTGCCCGCCGATCGTTACTTTTACTTTCATAAATCACACGCTAAATGGGCAAAACAAACAGAGACCTGAACCCGATGATAGAATAACGGGCGATGTAACAACGTGTCAAAATAAATTGGACATAGGGACCGTCGTCGTCTATCGTCGTCGTTGATGGAAGTGATGCTTGTGATGCTGGTGATGCTGTTGGTGATGGTGACCCACTCGCCATGTCGTCGCCGCCAAAGTGCGAATCAACTCTAAATCATAGCGATTCAGCCGATTCAGCTGATTTAGCTGATTTAGGTGATTCAGCTGGTTCAAGCTAACAAGACAGCATGCCATGTTGATGATGGTTGTTGTTGCTAGTTGTTGCCGTCATCTCATCAACTCGAAGGGGTTCAAATCCAGCTCCGCAAGCATAATTTATTCGCGCATCTCAGGCGTACGATCTGTAAGTTTTTTCTCCTCAGACATAACCTAAGGGGCATCGATAGCACTCTCAACATGTTGATGATGATGATGATGATGATGGTGATGCGGATCGAAGATTGTGTGCCGTGCCGAGACGATGCAATTGGAAACGGCGGATGCGGAATGATGAATCGCCTTTCACTAAATCAATCGTTGGAACTCATTTGTTCCACTTGAACTTTGACAGCGTGCGCGGTCTGTGAAAAATCATCAAGAGGGCGGAACAGAGTGGAATACGATAAAAATTCGAATTGGTGTTGCCGCCAAAAATTACAATTATGCAGAGCAGAATAGAATTTTTTAAAAATAGAACTCCTTAGACTGCACTCTCTTGATGAGGTGTTACTCAACTTAATCACACATCGGTGTATCCATGCGATATGTGTACATAGACTCATCAAATCGATTTAGAAATATGAAATCACTTGCTGCTGCCGTTTGCCAAGAATTGGCAAATTTTTCGGCGAAATAGTGCAAAACGATCACGAAAACGGTGAGGAAATTTTAATTGTTTTTCGAAAGAAAACTGTGCTATTGAATTTTTGATGTAGAATACGTCATGGAATTGATGGCAAAACTTATGTCAAACTTCTCACTCAGAAACCTGGACTGCTGGCATTATGCAACTGATTTGCTATACTTCACAGTTTTTGGCTTCGGTTTTGAGATGCCATGGTTGGTTGGTTTGGAAGACGGCAAACATGTTTGATTGACAAACCTATGATAAATTATTTTATGAACGTTTAGAATGCCACAGGTTTCGACAATCGTATACAGAGTTCCTAAACTGTGTTTCGAGGAGCATTTGGTGCTGCAAAATGTGATAGGAAAGACACGTAGGCCAAGATCTCAGTCAGGGATCAACACTGCCAACTTCCCTCGCCACAACCTTCTTGCCTAAGTGCCTTAGGGTTTTCGGTCTTAGGGTATCAACCACTATTACGCGCAATCGTGTTGGATTTCTGATGATGTACCTTAACCCCACCCAGCTCTTTGAACACGATTAAGTCGGAACACTTGGAAAACGTTACTTAGAACCAAGATTAACAAAAGCTTACAACTTACAACATGGACAGCAACTTCCTGGGTATTGTACCGATTCCACCTTGTAGAGGAACAGTCGCAACTTGGAGTCTAAGCTGATTATACATACTACTTCTCCGACCTGTTAACCTGCAATGGTGCTATGAGATGCTGATGAGCTTAAGCCAAGAGGTCCACGATTCTTTGCGATAGTATCGCAAGCTTCGAGAGCATAATCGAGGTGTTTAAGAAAAGTTGCAAGTATCCATTGAACTCTGTCATTTTTTGTCGACAGGACGCTCTGCTAAACATCACTAATCAACACAAAAAAAAATGTGGTGCCAGAATGCAACCTTGCCGAACGCTACTTATGATCTTCTTCTTCTTCTCTGTCCTACCCATTTCTGGGGTCAGCTCTCTTGGTACGCAAACGCCAACATTTTCTATCCTTTGTTGTCTGATTGTCGACGTTTCTTTGTTGCATGTCCTTTTCGATTGTTTTGCTCCTCTTTGGTTCTCTTTACAGCATGGTCTTCAGGTCGCCACATTATATGCCCATACCATCTTAAACGATTTTCTGGAAGTTTTTCGGTCATCGGTGTAATCCCACAGCGTCCTCGTATGAATTTATTTTGCACTTCGTTGAGTCTGGTGACTCCGGATGACCACCTTAACATCCGCATTTCAGTTACATGTAGCCTTTGCTCTTGCTTCTTATGAGCTGGCCAGTACTCCGAGGAGTACATAATTGCTGGTCTGATTTATATATTTTATATATTTTCCCTTTAAGCGGAAGTGATATTTTTTTGTCACATAAAACACCGCTCCAGAATTGTCCATGGACTGTCGTTTTGTATGTTGCGGGTAAGGAAATCCATTACCAAGTTAAAAAGCAAGGGGCTCAGAGCGGACCCTTGATGAACTCCACTACTTCCGATCTACAGGTAAAATTCTTCCGAAAACTTACCCATATACCACACGTGATACTTCATAACTTGCTCTTATTATGGCCTTATTTTTTTCAGAATGCTCTTTCTACGTCACATACAGATAGCCGCTAAGCTTGCGTAAGAGAGGCGTACCGCTTACCAGTTAAACTAGTGTGCATTACCAGCATAATTACGAATAGGAGTACGCAAAACTTTAATTTCTACAGTAGCCTTTCGAAGACATTTGTTATTCAAAAGGTTTACCAGAAGGCTGTATACTATCTTCACTACTTTTTTGTTCGTTCTTTCGTAGTTTATGTAACGTATCTAACGTAAGAGAGGCCAGTTAAACTGGTGTCCACTTTGCTGGTACGGCCACGCAAAAATGTAAATTCTGTAGTAGCCTGTCGAAGAAATTTTTCATTTGAAAAGGTATACCAGAAGGCTGCATACTATCTTCGCTTCTTTTTTGTTCGTTCTTTTGAAGTTTATATAACTTATCTTACGGTTAGAGAGACCTACCACTTTGAAATCTGCACTTTTTTGGTAACAAAAACTTGGTAGAGTTAAAAATAGACTCTTCCAAAACATAAGTCAGATTTAACCCCAAAAGTAGGCGTTAGTGAATAATGAAACAATGGATAAGAAGCGTACACTTGATGTTCTAAGGAAAATGTGCTCCTACGGCAGATAGTATGCTTAAACGAGAAGGCAGCGCCATTTTAATGGAAAAGATGGACATAACCAATGATAATGATGTAAATTTCAAAGAAATGCTAATTGAGCATTGGGCCGGGGCTCAGACCGCGGACTATAGGATCCTCAAGCTCTCCACTAAGCCCCGTTAACCGCTATGCAAATGCCGAAACAAAATTAAGAAGATGTTCTTTTCAAGATAAGTCGGGGACATAGTAATTATGCAATACAATGCTCGCATGTTATCTTACTCACACATCGTGCTGCAATGATATTTATTGCAATTTGTGATCGCTCCAGTCCTCCAACAATAAATTTTTTTTCTTTTCATTAATTATCCGCCATTTAGACCTCAACTATCTACAAAGCAGATACTGACGAGTATATACAAATTTTCTTGTCAACTTCATATGCCCAGGAGCTGCACAGATGTCCCTAATTATGGCGTGATAAAATTAAGAAATAAAAGATTCACTGACCGATAAGAGGACAGAATACAAAATCGAATAACCTCAGGGTTCCCGTTTCAGCATCATTACTTTTATTTAATTGATTTTCGGGCGTTTTCTCAAGCAGCACCCTGCAACTTGCCGGGGCGTGTCATGTGGACATAATTCAGGATCGTCTGCACGCTACACGAGAATACACGAGTACTCGTACATTGTTAAGATTGATAAATGTCGCATTGGTGTTCAACCCATCCATTTCGACCGTTGGCGGAGCACGCAAGCGTGCCTAACATACCCATCCAAAGAAACACCGATGAGTAATTGGTCGCAATATTTTCAGGTGTCACAGGCATTTGCATAATTGCCCAACAGCTCCAATTATGATGGCGCGACGGAATATGCGCCGCCAAACCCCATTAAGCCGACGAAATTCCCTGTTTTGAGTTCCCAATTTCTCGTGGATTTGTGTCGCGTCATGTTTCTGTAATAAATTGCCATGTTACGTGGGGGTCTCCATCCAAGTCGAAGTATACACTCAATGCCGGAAGACCGCAAAATGTATTCGTAGACTTGCAGACTTGTAAACAAGAAAGGATACACCTTTCGAAAAAAAAAAAGGAATTGTCAACGCACGCGCAGCTTCGTGTTCAAGTGGGCAGCCTTTAGTCGAACACAACTGATGGTGTGTTCCGTTTTGGATCCGTGCGGGCCATCAGCATGTCTATTGTGAGAGAGGAGACGATGAAAGTTTCGCATGTTCGCCAAATTGAAACTAAAATCCACTCGGTGTCAACCATAAATTGTGGCCCGCTCCTAGTGGGACTCTTCTCGTGAGTAGGCATCGATTGTATACAAATTGACACCGACCGGGTGTATATGTGTGTAATAAGCGTAATTTTTGTTCCATTTTCTAGGAGTTGCTGGAGCACAGACATGTTTTCTGTTCAGCACGGCGAATCAGTGTGGGCAATTGCAAATGATGATCCTGTTAGGGAATGGAATTGCTGCTGGAATGGATCAGCATGGCGTAATAATATGGTACATAATTGGATACGTGTTATGATGCCTACGTGAAGGCTACGAAAAGGTGCCTAGACTTGCGCGATTGGAACTCGGAGGTATTAATTTGCAAATGCTAGGTCGGCGCATACTGATTTATTTAAGTAGCAGGGTTGGGTGAGGTGATTTGTGGATCGCCGAGCGCGCCGATGTGCTCGTGTTAAGTACTAAGCTTGGTGCTGCGGGAAACAGCTGGCTTATTGATGATGATTGATGTATTTAGCGTGGAGTGGAAACAGGAGGTTCCTTGCAGTGGGTAATCGTAGATGGAATTCATAACCGGAAATGAAAAATCGGCGTGAAGTGAGAATAATAGGCGAATTGAAATGGAAGCCAATAGTGTTGCTAACTAGCTGGCTGTTGTAGGGGACTCTCAGTTCGGTAATAGGTGTTGTGTCTCATTAAACAAAACTGAAGAGAAAACCTTTTCAATGGAACTAAAATGACAAGCAGTCAAGCTTGGAAATACCAGTCTGTTTCAAAACAACCGCCATTCAACCACGTGCAACTGAAAGTAGAATTGAAAAGAATTCGGGGGAATTCGACACACTTCTCATAGAACTTCCCCTTCTAGCAATCTTTAGAGACAACAGTACCTATAAGAAAATTTAGCTTCTATCAAAAAGTGTGTAAAAAGTTAAGCAGTAAATTGGAGCTTCGAATCCATAACATACGGACTAAGCAACCACACAATAAAGTGGTACACAGGCACCTCTCGTCCATCTCTATAGTGACGCTTCTTGCTCCGAAGGCTTTACAGCATTCCTCGTCAAACTAGGGATTTCATGAAAACGACAACATGCATTGTGTCTTCCTTGAAAGCGTTGCCTTTAGTCTTCGGCACTTTAGGCTGACGGGAAAAAAATACTCGCGATATTATTGGATTCATGATTTGCAAAAATTTTGACGGTCTGTTGCGAATACAGATTTTCGACATCATATTTTCGCGCAGCAAGTCTTTGTTGTTGTGGCGAAATTCAGATCTTCGATGGTGATTGTGATCTAACATAAACCATTCTTGATTTGCTCGAACTGTGTGGGAAGGTGCAGAGCCCTGTTGGAACACAGCTTCCAAGACAATTTCACAATAAACCACCGCGTTTATCTTGACGCCACGGCCCAAAAATTCGAGCAAAGACCGACCATCGGGAGTCACTGCGGCCCAAACCATCAAAAACGGTGGCGCTTGCTTCCTGGTGGCCATTTTTTGGTCGAAATTGTCGTATGACCTTTCTGGCAGGTAAACTCGATCATTTTGCTTGTTGACAAGTTACTCAATTGGAAATGGCCACATGCGTCCAAGCGTTTCAACTCCTTTGCTCTTTCGACTCTAACTTTTTTTGGTCAGGTGTGAGATCGTGCACTTTTTTGGAACTTTAAAGTCTTGAGGCCGAGCTCATTTTTCGAAATGTGGTGCAACTATTCTCTGCATATGTTTAACTCAGAAGCCATTTTTCTTCCGCTACGCCGAGGATTTCGTTCGATTCTGGCCTTCACACTCCGAATCACTGATGACGATGTTGCTGTCCTTTTCGAACCACCTCCATAGTGCTTTGCAATGACCGCCGGTTCCGTAACCGGGTGCGATACACAAACATTTTGTCTGCTTTCAAATGTGATTTTCCAGCCAAAAAAGATCAATAGCACTAATGCGTTTGAATTCCACTGTCGATAGAACAAAAACTAAACACGCAATAAAAAAAAATCTTTCACACGCTTGTCAACGATGAAATGAATTAACAACTCTCAAATTTTCATTCGTATTTTGGCAGGCACAGCGACGTGAAGTTGGTAACAGTTCATGTCAGCCATCCTGCATGTACTGCACTGGTCGCAGGTTTGATGAGCATAAGGCCACCTTGTTCCCTTCAAAATATTAGGGTAGATCAACCGAACCGCAAAGTCTTAAAAGGAAATAAGAACATTGTGCTCTAAGTAAATTAAATTTAAAATTTTAGTTATATGAAGAAATCCTTCACGTTGCAGAGTTTTGAACAAATTGCAGCAATGATGATGAGCCACTAAAGTTTTAGGCCCAAACACTTACTAATCGATGCAATGTTTAGGTTTCCCTTGTATAAAAAAATTCCCATAAACGTATGAGTCTTCCAAAACGTATTCTCTGGCCGCGTAAGCAACCTCTTGCTGATGGCAAAAAAAAAGTGAATGGCATGGATCTCAATGGAAGTTTCAACACCTTTTGCTCCCACAACAATCATACCAACTACATCTACTAACTTTAAATCGTTTTCCATTTCAGAAATGCATAGGAATTGGCAACAGTCAGAGCTGCACAACCATTGCCATCATGATCATCAGTTACTCTTGGCACCCTGTCAATTTATGAGGCGACAATGCTGAGATCTACAAGTGTGATCTCAAGACCCAGCAGAGCCACTCAATTTGGATCCTTTGCAGTCGCAGAATCGCTTGACTCCATCTAGTGTGTGAAAAGTGAAAGGAAAGGCATTTACGGAATAACTGTTCATTCAAAACAAAATAACACTCAATCTGGGTTAAATTGCTTGTTTACACTGCACAATGATTGGCAGTGTGATGGAGGCCTTATTCGACGAAAGAATTTGTGCAAACATTGCAACGAGTACTCCTCATCTGAAGAAGACTTCTTCGCCGGGGTAAACAAATGTCCAAAACAAATATCCTCCAGGGAGGTAGGCCAACTAACTTAGCGGAACACATAAGCTACACAATTTATTAACATTATTTATCTCCTTCCGATGATTATCTCTTCTGGAGAGCTCTATACTGAGCTAAAGTGCTTCAGCCACCGGCCAGGCTATTACCAATTAAGGCATCTCTCGCATAATTCCCCCACATCGTTGGGACGAGCGGCGGTAGCGAATGCATTCCATTACACTTGGACGGTCGCTCACGTGTACACAAATGCTTAGGCTGTTAATTTTTGCGGGACACATCACTTGAACGCATCTGCATCCGCATTCGCTTGATGGACACTTCTTAGTAGCCAGGCAGGTACAGAGATGACGGCTATACCGCAGGCGTGCGCGTATGCGCAATTTGGCCTCACACAACATATTAGAGGTCAAGACGTCACGTGTTTGCCCAATCGCGTAAGACTTGCCAAACATACCCTGCCAACTTTAGGCTAAATCAACACAGGCTTCTATTTATGCATCTCTGCTTCTTTTGGTTAAGAAATGAGGAAGAAGATAGATGCCCTCTTCGCCATGGTTGCCAAGAGCCAACAGGTGAAGTATGCCTACTCAAGACGTGGACGTTGCCAGTTGTTTATGGTGTGGTTGAGAAAGGATGTCTGCAAACGATTGGTATGCATCTCATTTGGATGAGTTTCGTGTGCAGGCAGTAGATTCTTCAAGGTAAATTGATGTCCAGTTTGGTAATGCATCGCGGTACGAAGTGTCTTTTATGGACGTGTTTTTATTTCATAGTAAGACATATTTGTCCATAAAAAAAAAAAATTTAAACGAGTTTTTAATGGAGTGGTTCAAGTCATCGGAATTTGTAGATAATCCCAGGTTTTGTGGGCTCCATTCAAAGTCTTTAACGTATTCATAAATAAAATTGATTTAGTAAAGAGGTTCCTGTGCGGTCGTTACTGTGATCACTTTACGAGGAAGTCAGCAGCTCATTAGACTTAGGTGTTAAAAGTCGATAACAATAGATAACCCACTAGTAAGAGCCGTTTACTATGATTTAGTTGCTGTGTAAAATTTTGTGGAAGGTGTTTAGCGAAGTACCTATCCTTCTGGTGCTATGGTTTTAATGACTACAAAAGAATTTTGAACAATGCCTTGGGTCGTAAATCTTTTAAGCTGCATACCGTCTTGTAGTAGCGGATTCTCCAGAGGTTAATTGGGGGGTTTGAGTAAATGAAATTGAAAAAAAAAAAGACTTCTGTTAACTTGTAGATGTGCATATACTATTGGGTTGTCCTGACGTATTTTTCTATGTTTTCAAAGATCATTTACTTATATAAAGAATAAAAATAAATCAATAAAATATTTCCCGTTTTGTTCGACGACCTTTGGCCATCTTTCAGTAAGTTGCTTAACTCCTCGTTCATAGAAGGACCAGTCTTTATCGGCGAAAAACTGAAGAAGGTTCTGATTTGTGGACTCGTCTGAATTAAACGTTTTTTCACGTAAGGAGTTTTGAAGAGGACGAATCAAGTGGAAGTCCTATGGTGGAAGGACAGGTGAGTATGGTGGGTGTGACAACAATCCAAACCGCAATAACTATTGGCGGGTAGTCAAACCTGTGTGTCGTTTTGGAACACGACTTCCTTACGAATAACAATCTCTGGACGTTCCTGGATGATGCATTCGTTCAAACTGTCCAACTGCCGACAGTAAACATCAGAATTGATTGCTTGACTCCTTGGTAAGAGCTGAAAAAACACAATACCTTTAAAATCCCACGACACTCACAGCATAACCTTTCTCTGATGAATGTCTGCTTTCGATCTTGTTTGAGGCCCTTTATCACCAAGACCGCTTGTGTACCACATTGTTGTAAACACTTCGAAAAAGGATCATTTTCCGCACATTTAATGAGTATATCACAAATGTGTATACGGTTCGTCAAATGAACCTCCTTGAGTTCATGAGAAACCAAAATATCGAGCTTGCTTAAGTATCCCAGCTTTTTCAGATGGTTATGAACGCTTGAATGATGTATGTATGTTCAATGTTTCTGCAATCTCTCGTGTCATGCAACGTGGGTCTGACTCGATTAATGCCTTTATATTGTCGTCATCAACTTCGGTGGGGCTTGTTGACCGAGCATCCTTAAGAATAAAATCACCGGCGCCAAATTTTTGGAGCCACCATTGACACTGACGTTTCTGTAGAGCATCGTCAGCGTAAACTTTACGCAACTTTGCATTCTTCCCTTTACGGAAGTAAAAGACTAAAGACATTTTGGTCTTCCATTTTTAATCTCTTGCATAATCTGCAAAACACAATTAGTCGCTCTCACTTTTATTTTTAGAATGACGCTTGACCTGTCAGCTGTCAAATGGCATAGCGATAACATAGTCACTCTTAATCAATTACTTTAGAAAACGTAAACCAACGCCATCTGTTCGAGAAATTCGTCATGACTTTTCCGACAACCGTATGCACATATGTATACATATGCACATATGTACTTAAGGTAGACCTTAGAACAAGTTGGATTCAAAGCAATACATGACTAGAGACAAGAGTCAGTGGAATGGAATGGACGGTGAGTGGCATTAGACTTCTGATTTCAGTGGACATTCAAATCGAAAGGTCCTATCAAGGCATCCAGATAAGAAAGCGAAGCAACTGGCTTTAAATCCAAAAATCCAGCTCTTCGGCATAATCCAGGAATGTTGAATGCTAGATCTAGGGAGCAGTGGACACATGTACTTATGTATGTATTTAGGCAACATTTAGCTAAAGCAACTACAGAAAATCCTACGTTGAGTCAAAAACCCAAACTTACAAAAATGCTACCACCTTCTAAGGTAGCTACGCTGAGTCAGACACCCAAACTTCAAAAAAATCCTACAGTCCTGGACGAACCTGGGTCTCTAACATAAACTTTCACCAATCAGCTGGGTTGTTAGACAGTTACCCATATTGGTTGAAGTCCATTCCCACTTCAGTGATTCGGAGACTTATCGGGATCGAATGTCCGCTCTACATGTTCCAGCCATCTTAGTCGTTTCTGGCTAGGTCCTTTCGATGTACAGGTCATACAGTTCGTCGTTATATCTTTTCACCGTCTATGCAGATGGGAATAGAGATCACTCGCAGAATTTTATAGCAAAACAACAGAGGGTAGCCTCATGCCTCTGCTTTATGAACCAAGACTGCAGTGATCAGCCTACGAATCCGTACCTGAAAGCCTATATCGCAGTTGCCTAGAGCAATCGTTGTATAACGCAGTTTTTCACCCTCCTTCTCCCCGGCATATCCGAGGAAACTAACTCGACAGTGTAATTCCCTATCTGAGAGAAGGGATCCTTGTTTGCTACCCCTAGGGCGAGGGATCGGAATGCACCGATGCACATAGCCCACTTCGGGGATATGAGGGCTGACATTGGCGTACTTAGGCGTAATCTGTCAACCAACTCTTTTCCAAGACTCTGACTCAATGCCGAAAATTATTATTAAATTCGAATCCAATGTCGAAGTAACTCTTATAAGATGTCTACCGACCTTTTTACGTCACCGTTGATTCCATCGGAGGAATGATCCCATCTAGCGAAAGCTGTCACAAGTCAGTAATTGAAAATAGATCACTTCCTGATAAGAAGGTGGAGCAGCAACTATCTTTACACAAATTTATCTACGATGGATGGCAGAGTTAGACGATAAGAACTTTATCTAGCATAGCCCTGAACAATTCTCACTATATCAAGCCGTGTCCTTCAGACCCTGAATCACTTAGATGGAGGCAGGCAAGTGGCTAGGAAAAATATCACAATCACAACAGACAATTGAGCAGTGATAGGGCTCATCTAGTGGATGGTAATAAAAAACATGTAACAGAAAAATGTAAAATGGCGAACGCTCCTGCAAACCAGGGACAGACTACAAAGAGCTACTTCCAGCTTATAGCTGTTTATAGTGTCGTTCCGCTTTGATGAGCCGTGCTTACTCAAATCTGTTTTGTGTCCTTGTTTCCCTTAAGGTCAACTCTTTCTACTTGCACCCCAATTAACATGGAAATTCTACAACTCCATGCTGAACTAGTTGAAAATAGTGCATTCTGTTTGGACAGCGGTCCTACGAACGACTTTGAAGACATTACTTGACAGTACACCTCTTATCTAGTGGAATTACTCCGAATTACAAGTGTGTTTTCCGTCTTTCCGAAAATGCAAAGCCTTGCGCAGAAGGGGCATCCTGGATCAGCTCTGATGGCTATTATCAAAGCCAGTTACGAAGACGCTGAATGTCATGCCCTATTACCCGACAAATTTAAAAATCGAATTCAAAGCAGTGTCGCACAAGGTTGTATGCTATCACCGCTACTTTTTCTGTGTAATGTCAGTTGAACTAAATCTCCTTCAGAAATCGCGTTTCCATACATCTGCTTGAATGTGACCCAAATGATATATGGTTTCCCACATTTATTGGCAATCATTTGCCGTCAAAACGAAATACCATCACATATCCTAGCCACTTCCTATATGGAAGTTGAGAAACATTTTTCTTTTCTCCCATTATTCCCGGTGGGATGCCACCAAGTGGTTACATTATGGACATACAAAGGTAGTCTGGTTATATCTCACCGTCCCCTTCCCTTCTGAGATACAGAAAAATGTATCTGTAAAATTTCCCAAGGTGGTAACGTCTCTCCAGACTACAGTACAATCATTGTAGAAATCTAACTGTTGTGTGGTACATACAAAAAAGAGCCCCACCGACACCAAATTAGGTATCCATCTATCACCAATCGAATTGTGTGTTCCAACACCTCACACGTCAAAAACTACAAAGTATCCATCACCTCTCTCCTCCCAGATTGATTTGGTTGCCTGGTTAAGAAAAAATGCTAACCACATGCATTTGCAACTATGTTGCTGCTCATAATATGGTGACGGCAATCCCAATGAAGCGACTTGTAGTTTCACATGTCCTATAAGGGCAACGGAAATTACTGCTTAGAGGACATATTATTACTTTAATTGACGCTCAGCAAAGCGGTAGACTTGAAGGTAATGAAGGTATACTCGTAAAAAGAACTAAGATTTCCTGGCCAATTATGGAGATGTCAGGTTCTTGGTCTTTTCCACCTGGCTGGACACAGCACAATTGGTAAACAAGTTCGTACTGGTTCGTGGATAGAATAAGAATTTGACACTTAACACAGGTGGCGTTACGCGAAATAGTTCTTAAAACAGTCCATTCTCTGTATACGTGCCCTCGCAGTTGACATGTTTGCATATTTGGTGATTTACAAGCCAGTCTAATTGCGGTGTAAATCTTAACTCCCCACAGGCGGTAGTTTGTCAATATGGCCGACAAGCAAGTTGCTGTCACTTGCCAACTGCATTCAATGACATATCAGAAATGTCATTATGAAAAATTAGCACCACGTTAACCATTCTCCAGAGAAATATTCCCCAGTGTGCGCGAGCTCGCGCGAAAAATCCTTAATCATTTTTAGTTATGGCGGCTAACAGGTAATGTAGGAGGTGCAGTAAATTTGGCGATAATGCGCGCAGGTGTTTCCAACTAACAGAGTGCCAACAACATTAACCGCTGACATGTTACCTTCTGCGAGGTATGCCTGCCTTGAAAGCTTTACAAGCAATTACAACGTTGCGCCTGCGCTCCCGTTGCCTATGCTAAATTGCTCAATAGATATTTTTTTTGCATTTTATTTTTAAATTAGTCTTCCGTCTTCATGCGACATGAGACAATTTATAGCCGACATCATTTTGGCGATACAACGGCATTTGTCAGGAATACCAACAACAACAACAACAACAACGACGATGACGATGACTGAGTCTAAGAGACTGAGACGACCACCTGAACGATTTGCATAAGAATGCTTAGCGGGCCGTTTGCATTTTTCGTGGCAGGTTAATCAGCCTCAGGTGTTTTAATAAATAGCTTCGTGACATTTGGCTAAGCACTCCATGTAGCAGCGCCGCGCCGCGTCGTTCCCTCTCTTCCAGTTCAGTCTCTAATAATTGAAGCTCCCCCCAAACTTAAGCATGACAAATTGCCCTAAACGTTTCGAAGTTTACCAAACCAAAAAAGGCCCAAAGAGACTGAGACTGCCAAGAGACAAAACACCGTCCGCATACCAACAGCTCAATCAGAAGACAGATTTCAAGATTCGCATACCTGAGAAATCTTGGCGCTGTGACAAAGCGCATGTTGTATGCAAATCACCTGCACCCGCTTAGCTACTCCTGCGGCGAATTCAATTCTGCATTCGATTTGTGAATTTCAATCAAATATTAATCTCCATGTGTGGATTCAGTTGCTTCACGGACCAACAGGTGTTCCAAATGACCCACAGTTGATGTGGTGGAGTATTTTTCTTTCTTTTTTTTCTGAGTTGGACACAAGGAGTGGAGCTACAGCTTCAGCTATCCAAATATTTATCGCTACAAAGTCATTAAGTTATTTGTCATGCTGATAGCTGACAGGGATTTGTAAATTACTTAGATTGCTCGGGTCTGATCTCTGATCTATTCGAGTTGCACAAAATAGATTACGAAATCGATGTTGGTACGGTCGGTTCGAAGAGTTCGTTTACCTACTTTGTCATGGAATTTTGCTACAAAAAATTGCTACTAATTTTGGTATAAAAAGTTTGTGGAGTTAGGGTGGTTCAGTTGCAAATTTGTACACAGAAGCTTGAAAAAATTGTTCAGCTCTAATCTGTGATCTATGAACGACCAGTAAGTACTCTGGAGCGGCATTGATGCACAAAGGTATTTAGAACAGCTTAAAAGAACCAACTTAATTGACAGCGTTCCAGAGGTTACTCTATATCCAAAAATAAAGGACCGAAAAAGTGTCCACAATAAACAGAAGCGGCTTTAAGACTGGAATAGAAAAAGACAGATGGAAAGGTGTAAGATAATTTCGGTTACTTCTACGCATTTGTCATTCTTTGGATGGAAGGGAAAAAGGGAGCTGCGTGTGGTCTCTATTTGACGTGGGAAGAAAGCCGGCATCGGCACTAAGTTCTTTTTTTATATTTTGTAGCAAAGTCAAATAAGACGAAATACTTAGACAAACATAAAGATAAAAACACTGACTTGACGTGGGGTGTCGGCAGGAGTCATTTTGAATTCGCAAACGCTTGAGTTCTTTAGGAAGCTAATGCAGAGAAAATTATAAATTGGACAATGAAAGTCCTGTCCAACTTGACTCTGTTAAAGCTGACTAAGAGAGTAACAACGCTGAATAAAAGAATTGACAAAGTCATGTATCACGTTATGCGGATCTTACATTAGCAGATCAAGAAGTTTACAGAGACAGTAGATCTAGAGAGATGCCGAGCACTTGCCGATAAATTCGAATTCCAGTTGAGAAAGAGTCTGCAACCGCTTTTAAGGCATACGATCGCGAGGGCATGTCCCAAAACTTAGTAACAACGATCATGCAGGAGCACACGTAGGACATCTGCCGGCGATAGGACAGTCTTTTAGGGTTTTGGACACCAATATACAGCAGTGGTGTGATAGACTCCGCTATGAACATATTAATACTGTTGGAAATCCACCACGATAGGAGGTCAAGTCGACAGAGTCAACTGGATTACCAGTTACCATCGCTAAATGCCCGATTGCTCTGCAGTCTTGAATACCCTCTTTTACTTTGCAGCTTTTAACGACCTTTACTTGAAATCAGTGAACGAATAAGCATGTATGTATGTATGTATGTACTTGTTCGAAGTAAGTGTCAAAATGTGGAAAAAATTGCTCACGTTTTAGATGCGACGTAAAACCTACTGGATTTAATAATAATCCCATATCAAGTAAGGGTGTCTGTCACATTGGTGGGTGTCTTGTTCGAAAAGTTTTGGAAGCTCACAAATTTTTCGCTACTTTTTATTGCTTCTTAACCTTTCCAACTAAAGACAAATAAAAGAATTTTTCGTGTGTCTCTACCTGTCCTTTATTCCCCCACGCTTTGCTGAAATTTTTGATTGGAAAGCTAAATTTTGTGTAAACCATGACAGTTTCGGCAGAATTGAGGACTAGTATAGCGACTGATTACTACGACGAACAGATCTCAGTAAAATTCATGTACACTAACTTTTCATTAATGTACTCCAAATGGACTTTCGATATTGTGAACAGATCATGTGGCATAACTGCATATGATAGCACTTTGGCACCCTACAAGGCTGTACACTATGGCCGATACTTTTTTAATGGCAATGAATGGCGTGCTAATCTTTCCCAATAAAAGGCAAAAATTTAACCAACCGTAAACGTCACAGCTTACAGCGAAATAATTTTTCTTCCTGTCATGGATCGCTGATCAATTATATACATACAAGCAACTATTACAAACCGACTGACATTTATCAATTTAATTTTTCCATTAACCTTTAGACAATCGACAAGCGTTTCTGACGCCTTTTGTTTGCGCATTTCTTCAAAAGCGGAATATTGCCCTGCGGTAGCGGATACGATTAATGGTTCGAATCAAACGCTTACAACCGACAGCAATGTTCTGGCGCAGCAGCAGCATAGCCGTTGCGATTGCTTCACAGCTTCCGCGCTCACAGAATACCAAATGGAATTGTTAATTAAATTTTCTTATAAGGAATACGTGCCTAGGCCAAATGGACCGCCCCGGCGCGATTTGCCGATTGGAATACGAAATAATCAAAACCATTTAAATGCAATGCCCCCTAGCGTCAGACACACTGAGCATCGCTTCGCTGCCTGCCAAGCCTGCTATCAGTTTCGTTTTTTATTCCAGCGGCCGATGCGATGCGGCGCGCGGGAGAAACAAAACAACCACAGTAACTCCTGTTTTGCTTGTTGTCTTTCATCCTGAGAAGGCCTAAATGGAAACCACCAACGGAGTTAGTGGCCAACAGACAAATGGTGTTATCGATGGACGACGTATCCTACACAGGTCTTAGAGCCTGATGCATGCGGTGAATGTGAATATTCAGGCAACAAATTGCAACTGAGATTCTGTGCACTTGTGCGTCGGGGCAGGTTCAGTTGGGTTGCTGATGCGGGTACGCTGTGGACGGTAATTTACCGTCAAACGCGTGAAGCTCTCGTTTGTTATTTGAACGTCAAAAGTGAAAGAATAATTTTATTTCAGTCAGAGCGACCGGGTGGTAAAGAAGGAGGACAGGGAAGTAGGACTGCATTGATTGTCGCCCTGGATACTGTGACTAGCAAGAGATCTAGTTTAGGTGGGTGTCTGAAGTGACGTCGGAGTTTAGGGTAAAGTGTCAAATGTTTTCAACTTCTGACAGTTTTATAACTGAGATGAATAAATGGTGCCAGAGGTCAACCTCGCTGAGGGTCCAATAATAACAGCTTTGACGGAAATTGTGCGTCCGGATACCAAGAACTCTATTGCATGATTTCGTCTGCATAAAGCAGGACTCTGCGTAGTTCGGTCAACCCATATCTAGTTCCTTATACGACGAAAGCTTCTCCTTGACTAAGTTTTAGTCACGCTTTTTACAGATCACAGTCTAAGAGCAGGGCATCAACTAAACGATCGCAAGATGGTGGTTAGACGGTTAGATGCAGGAGAGCTCCAATCCCCAACGCGTAACACTGTACTATTCTGTTCCGGAAAGTCTCCGCCTTGTAGGTGCTACCATGTCTGAGCATAAGACCTGCCACAAGGTGAGTTGGGTTTCAAATGACAGACAAACGAATTCAACCTTTTTTTTATCATTTGGATCGATCGGTCGTCCTTTTAGAGCTTCAAATGGCTGGAGATAACCATCTTATGGTAGCCACAAACAGATTACGTACTGCTTCCTTTCGAAACTTTCGCTTAAGCTTAAGAGTTCTTAACGTTGAACACTGACAGGTTAAAGGATCAGTCCTTAAGCCAACAGTTAAGGGACCGCTTTGGGCAAGCATTGTCGGTAGAGTACAGGTAAGCCAGAGGACTTGGGTTTCTGAAGAGACCTGAAGGCAGGTTTGAGAACGTAAACAGGTTAAAGTTCTTATTGCAGCTATCTCGTCAGCAGATAGGGAAGAACTAGAATCTCAAAATCGCATGAAAATTAGAGATTTGCAGCACAGCATGCGACGTGACAAGCGCAATTATAGCAACGTGTTGGCCATAGAAGCGGAAATCGTAGCAAGTAAGGGTGACAGTCTTACCGTCTATAGAATCGACGCAACATTCGGTGAAAAGCCTAGACGGTTCCCTACTTATTTTGGACTTTAGTGGAATAGTCAGAAGATTGGCCAATTGCGGGTCACTACACAAAACTGGTCAAATCACAATATGAGGAAACCGAGAGACTAATTTCCATAAAGCCTTGATTACTGGTGTAGTCCCACAATTCTCCTCCCACCGAGCTTCTTTTTCAAGTTTGGAAATAAAAAATAATCCGAGGGGGCTAAATCTGGCGAATAGGGAGCATGAGAAAGCAATTTGAACTTTAACTCAGTGATTTTGGCCATCGCGATAACGGATGTATGAACTGGTGCATTGTCCTGATGAAAAAATTTTTCTTTTTCGCCAAATGCGGCGGCTTTTTCTTGATTTTATCACTCAAACGCTGCAATAAGTTCGCATAATATTCCCCGTTGATTGTTTTTCCTTTCTGAAGATAGTCCCACGCGCATCGCAAAAAAAACTGACGGCAACAACTTGCCTGCAGATGGAACTGTCTTCGCCTCTTTTGGAGCCGATTCTCCTCTTTCAATCCTTTGTCTTGAGTGTTCCTTCATCCCGGGTGTGAAGTAATGGAACCATCTTTAATCCATGGTTATGAATTGACGTGAAAACTCGGTTTTATTGCTGTGAAACTCCGTCAAACACTCGGTTGAAAAAACTCATGAGACGCTGTCTTTGTTCCATTGTGAGTAATCGCGGCCATCTTGCGCATAGCTTTCTCATGTCAAAATTTTCAATCGACGTGCGATGTACAACACTTTTTGAAATGCCTAACATGTCTGCTTTCTGTCGACGGTCATCGAATACAATTTTGTGCATTTTCACCACTTCTGGCGCAGTCAGCTAAATTAGTCGACTACTGCGATGTTCGTCCTCGACCTCGTATAAGCTCTGCCACCCAATATTTTACTATTGTCATCGAAGGAGCAGACTTCTCAAGAGTAGAATCTAGCTCCACTTTGATATTGGTTGGACTGAGGCCTTTCAAATGAGCCTTCACTATTAATGGCTTTCGAATAAATACGTATCAACGTAGCGTCATCAAACTTCAAATTTAAGCTTCATAAGGCTGGTACTTTCTGTCATAGTCATTCGTTCAAACAACAACCGCCTTCTATACGTCAGGTCAGGTACTTTTCGGACTACCGTCGTATCTGTAGGGTAGACGAAGTGGCGTTTATTCCAAAGAGATCTATAAAAACCTTTGGTGAGTACAAGGCCCAACATTCTCTTACAAAAACTTGTAAAATTAGACCTTTTGCCTCTGGGTCGAACTAGTTTCATGCTTAAGCGACGAATCAGGCGGATGATGGCTGGTTCCGTAGCGATTAACCAAACTTTTTTCTATCACAAAGCTCTTCATAAAGACTGGTTATCCGGTATTCTACTTGTATATCCCTCGCCTGAACTGGGGTAACCACGTTGGTTAGGTTAGGTTAAGTTGGCTGTCCTCACGAGAGCGCAGACACACTTAGACCAGTAAAGGTCCTTTGTGATACCATGGATCAAACCATTTGGCCACTCAGGGACTAACAAAACCAACCGGAGCTTTGATAAAGCTATGGATGCACATGACACCTAAGAACGCTAAGGTCTTCAAGGAAAGGATACCCTAAATGGAGCATTCTTTTATGTGACAGAGCTGGGCTCTTCGTCCCTACAGCTCCTGCAGAAGTCGTTAGAAAAGAGGCCAAATCTTCTGGCATGTTGGCCTATTAGACAGTGTCCAGTGAGAACATCGAAATGCAGCACTACGGGACTACATTTATGGTCCAGCCTAAGCCAGATCTGTCTCGGGATGAGACAGAGGTTTGTCTTGCTAATACCATTCAGCCTTAGTAGATGCTTACATGTAGCTAGGGGCATACCTAGGCATTGCCTATCAGGCAGAGTTCTTAGAGTAGTACCCTGTCTGACGATAAAGATGATGAACGAAACGGTTAGAGAGGTCTTGTTCTGCCCCAAATACCTTATACAGGACAGATTATACGCCTAAATTTTACTATTGCCAAGGTAGTCGGTATTATTTGTCTTCTGAATGCCTGAACAAGACCTTATTAGCCGCTTAGATGGCTGAGAAAATGAAAAAACCGAACTGTAGATGCTTGCTTTCATTTATTATCCCGCTAAAGCACATTTTTATCTTGCCTAAGGTCCGAGTGGATATAATAAATCGTCATCGTACCGATCAAGGACTAAGCCATTAAAACAAACCAGGCCATTACGAATGACAAGGCTCAACAAACATTTCCAGTAGTCATTATTTCTACCATTCACCCGCAACGATAAGCCATGAGGCACACTTCCACCTTCTACCACCAGCCGGACATATTCCTTTAATGACCACTTTAGTTTCATGGTCATACCAGGATTGACATCTGTTCTGTCTTATACACCCAACCCAGCCCATTAATATATGTTATCTCGCATACCAAACTTCGGTTCCAATCACTCAGCAAATCCGCTTAGTATCCCCAAAACTACAATTAATCTCTTTTCCTTTTCGAAAACCGAAACACAACCAGCAACAATCCCAGCTCACACGAGTACCTTAGAAACTGATTGACCCCATTACGTGCGCAATCCCAGGCAAATCCTTTCCACACATACATGAACCGATTTGTAGAAGCTGCACCCATATTGGCCAACATTACTTCGAATGGCCATAAAAAGAACACCTATCTGCACCTAGATCACAACACCAAAGGGGGTCATTATGACCAAAACAATAGCAAGCCTCCGAGATAGGTAGGTACTCCAAAGTGAGTAAGTCACCTACGAGCAGACTACGTGACATAAACAACTCCCGCGTCGTTGTTGCCACTCTCATACGTGCGCATGTACTTAACCTCACTCTCACTCCGAGTGTAGTTTGGTCCGAGCACCCCGAAATGGGTTCAAAAGCCATCGTGCGATTCATTTGAATATTCCCATATTTGTTGGAGCCAGGAATGCACAGGCACTATGGTGTTTCATCACTCCCCCACTGAAGCCCTCACTCAGGCCCAGGAGGCCCGCATTCGCAAACGTCAATCTCCCGATCGAATGCAATATTTAAAAACTGTCACGACTCTCGCACATGCATAGGTGGGCTACTTATGGCTTCTTTAGGGAGAGGGATGGCCACTGCCACCATTTTTGGGCCTCCGAACTGCAAATGTGCCGCCACAGACGCCACAGCCGCTGGCGGATTACTTCACAGGCCATTTCCTAATGCCACCCGCACACACATTCGATGCGATCCACAATCATGCTGGTGGCGGCCGCCACCACTCGAGATTCAAATTGCTACCCCAGCCAGAGAGTCACCTCACGTTTTCTATGATTCCATCATGATTGCATCAAAATCGACTCAATCTTCTGGTGGATTGTGGTGCTGGTGGTGCTGGTGGTATGGAAGAACACACTCCCGAATCGCGTACAAATTTATTGTCAAAGTGCGCTGGCGCGCGTATTCATGTATGGATTCCAGCGATACATTCACGAAAATACCATTCAATCAGAGAATTCAATTCGAGTCGATGAAGATCCTGCGCCCGGATAAGGCACCAGCCGTCGTGAGTGAGCCACAGAATGGCGGTGGTGATGGCCAACGACGACGACGACGACAACGACGATGATGGTGGCAATTGGACGCCTGATCTTTGGTATTAATTTATTCAGATACCGCGCAGGGACCGCGGGCTGAATTTATTCACAGACTCAGTTACACATTTAGATGGTGCGAGATATGTACTCTTGAAGATTCCGCACAACGCGCCTTGAGGTGCATGTCGCCACTGTTGTTGCTGCTGTGATGCGCCTCTGTGTGAATTGATTTCCATGCCCGATTCCTTGGGGATGCATTAACTTGAATTTATTATGCATCAAAGATTTCTATGCGAATGTGGAGATTACCGATGCGCTGTAGCGATGGGTTATGTGGGGAAGTATGACAGGAATTCAGGTGGAATATATTTGAGAATGGGAATTCGGTGAAGGAATTTGGGCAGCCTTTACATGTGTCAGAGGGAAATAAAGAGGAATGTTTGATGTAAGTGGAATGCTGGACAGGTTGCTTGTAAAAAGGGTGTTATCGGGCTGATCGAGATCTTTTTAAATGAGTAAACTTAATGAACTTCAGCAGTTATCAGGATGCAAGGCTCAAGGAGATCTTTAAATAGAGGTTAATGATGTGGATTCTCACGTTGCCTATGTGTAGTTTTTTATGCCTCGAAATAGCGTGGACACCTGCATTCAAACTATTTTGCGCGATGTCACTGCGACTGAGTTTCATGAGATCTGCGGATCCCTCTTTGTCATAGACTGGCCATAACCGTTTGGCTATGGCGCATATATCTAATCGATACCAACCCCCGTCTGCTTCCTCATTGGACTCAATGTCTATTTCCCTTAAAAGTGCTAAGCGATGTGGTAGCCTCGGGAGGGGCCTGCAAGACGCTTAGATGTGACCCTGTTGTGTTTAGTTCATCGGCTTTCACGTTACGCGGGATATCCATGTGGCCCGGTACCCAACAGAGATTGACCTCGTTTTTTATACACATTTATGCACGGATGTTGACGGTAACGCTTTAGTGACTGCTTGATTGTCAACATAGATGCTGATTGTGTTTCCAGAGATGTTACCGTCGCTAATCATGTCCGCAGCTTGTTTATGAGAGCAACTTCGGCTTGGAAAACACTAAACACTGCAATCGTCATCAAGTCTGAAAGACCAGTTTGTATTTCGAGACTTGCAGTAGACACCAGCACCAGTACCTACGTCCATTTTGGATCCGTCAGTTCATTTCCGGTGCAGATTCGATTATATGAGTTGTTTACAAGGTTCGGCACAAAGTAGAGATTTGGAAAATTTATCTTGCACTGACAATTCCAACCCAGATGCGTCGATATAGTAAGAGGTACTAACGCATTATACCAGCTGGCAGCTAGGATGTCATGCGTTCTTGCGCGGAGATCGTGTCGTCATATCGGGCAACTTCACCGCCTTCGCAATTGGAGTACATATGTACATGCACCACAAACGCTAAGGAAAACATCACCTAGAAAGTTTCTGCATCGTTTTCCGCGATTTTTGGACGCGCGTTCAAATCTTCAACAGAAACGGAAGAAGATTAGTAGTCGTCATCAATTTCATCACCACGTGTCTGATTCATAACATTACAGTCACTGCAAAAGGAGGGGATCCTTTCCTCATATCGGGCGAACCGTAGGGATTCATGCACCACTAACGCTAAAAGAAACATTCTCAAGAAAGCGTTTGCAACATTGGATATCTTTTTCATAAGGATCAGAAGTCAACATCAAATTTACCTGCACGTGTCTTGTAGAATAATTTCTTAGTGTAGATCACCAAACTTCGGTCCAGTATTGGGGTAAGGATCCAGAGCAGAGCAAAGGGATCCATTTTGGCTTATGTTCCGAATACGCCGAAGTAACTCATGTAAGCTCCTCACCAAGAAGTTCTACCAATGACTCCGTCCAGGGAACTCCACCATTAACGACCCGTATGCCTGCGCGCCATCGTGTCGGAGTCAAGTCAAGTCAAATCATCCCCAGTGATTTGGATCCCTCCTCGACTGTCGTTATCCATTTCCGCCTGGTACGGCTCACTCGTTTGCCTGATTGGGTAAGTGGATTCCATTGCATGGCGTACTTGGCAATGGAACTGTCTTCAGGCCTACAGGCAGAGCTGCCCGTATCACTTCACGGATTACTACAAGGAATAACAGTGGCAAAGAATGCATCCTTGTCGTACTCCTATGCGGACTTACCATTGTGTAAGACTTGACATCTAACGCCATCATAGTTAGCCTTTATAATAGGGAAGGGTTTTTGTAGTATACCTCTTTTGCGCAAGGCTGGCATCTCGATTCAAGTTGTCGAAGGCCTTCTCAATGAACAGCAAATATAGCAGAGATCTGTGCTCGACGCATTGTTCAGTGGTGATCCGCAAGGTGTTGATGTGGTCGATACAGGAGCATCCAGGTCGAAAGCCTGCCTGTCCGTTGTCGAGCGTTGCATCGAGATGTTCTCTCACTTGATGAAGAATTATTTAAGCTATTAGCTTAGCCACAGTCGGAAGAACGCATATACCTCTCCAGTAACCATCGCATCGTAGCAACCATCGCGTCATAGCAAGCCCTACAAGAGGATCAAAAAAGCGCTCAAAGCCATAAAGATTTGCTGCTCCATTTAGTGATTGATGGCGGCAATTGAGCAAATCAACTTACGCAGCGTATTGCAAGAGTAAGTCGAGTCGAGTAAGAATATCAACAGACTATGTACAGAGTTCAACCATGCAAGTCGCCTGTACCTATACTTCACCCTAGAAACTCCTTTGCATGGACTCGGTGAGAATAATACCGGATTCCAATATGATTAACAGCCTGGAGACTACGATCAGTCGCAGGTCGCTAATATGGACTCCGGAAGGAAAACTCTGCCATCAACGCCATTAACAAAGTTGTCGACATAACGAGAAGACCATCAAAGCAGGATGGCAACAGTAGAGCAAGAGGTTCAACGCCATCTACATATTGGAAGCACAATGTTGACCGAGTTTTGCTCCACTAAATTACATGACGGCGCACCACCTTACCTTCATACTCCACACCTTTTCACTACACGGCGTATTCTCCTAAGAGAACTTTTTTCGAATTAGCCATCGCCGAAGAGTGTCGATTTCTTACAATTTGTGAGTCTTTTCCAAAAGTACAGGCGTTTCTATAAAGAAGAGCGGGATATCCCCCCGATAATTCGCAGAATAAATATGAATTATTAGGTAATCTTAGCTTGCAGCAGTGAATAAGGCGACGCGTAACTCAGGAGCAATCGTTACCAGCACAATATTATTCGACAAAACATTACCCGACGCACATTTTCAAACAAAACGGACGGTGAGTGATGTCCTTTAGACCCATGGCTGCGTCGGGCGTATCCCAGAGGCCTTATTTACAAAAAAAAAGTCAAAATTATTCCATACTCTCCTCGTCTGGCTATTTTCAGATTAGGTATACATATCTAGTCTCAGTTGAGCTTGGACTCTCAAACCCAATGAATTTAGTAATATTTATGCTGTACGTAGGCGAATCATACCTAGATGGCTTTAGCTCCTTCCTCTCCATTTCTAAGTACCATGAACCCTACAGGATTCGAGCATTAAACATGGACTGCAGTCACTTCGCTGCAACTGCCTAGTTGCCGTCCTAATTCACTACTACCCTGCCCCCAAAATGAATGTAAATGGCATTCCATTTATCCACATCACTTTCAATGACTTAGAGAACCCCTCCTAGTAGTCGATTTGTGCAAAATCCCTGACAGAATCTCTGAAATACATATTTGGTGGAACTTGTGTCACTTGAACCTCTCCCCAAAGTCAATTTCTGATAACCAATCCCTCAGTCAATGAAAAAAAAACAGAAAACCATTCAGCATTACCTCAGCATGACTCACGTCAATTATACGAACAATTTTGTCCACAAAATCAGCAAAAAAATGGAAAAAAAATAAGCATACTCCAAGCTTAGACCAATCTCCGCCAAGAACCCAAGTGGCAACTAGATCCGTGTAAACAAGCCAACAGCATATGTGCAAATAGCAATTTAGTTCCGCTGTTTCTGTTGACTTTTTTTTTTGTCGTCGTTGCTGTTGGTGTTTCTGTTTGTAATTCCAATCCAACAACCACCACACAACCACCGAAAAGACAAAGAATCTACAAACAACCGAAGCAAGCACACAATCCATTCCACACACAAGAGACACCAGAAAAGAGCAAAATCTGTCGGAAATCATGCCACAGAGAGATATCCACAATTTTACGGGATAATTGCAGCTGATCACGACATGCCAGGCGAAAGTCACCAGAATACACCAGAGCAACGCAACAGCAGCACCAGCAGCGCCGTTCGTACAGCTCCAGCAGCAGACGGAGAACGTCAGAAAGACAGATCGCGACTCCAGATGGATGGCTGAAGCTGAGACTAAACCTCCACCAGCAGACCTTCAATCAAGAAACCAACAGGGACTCACTACACACACACACACACACACACACGCATTCTCTACACAGCCTACGACGAGTGCGCGCAAATTGTTTGCGCCACACGAATTGAATTCTAATTTCACCCAGCACCAACACGACCACCAGAGAATTCCTTAAATCGGTGATGGTGGTGGCCTTGTTCTTTTTGGAACTCCTAGACCAGCGAAGACAGCGTTTTTTGTTTGGAAAAAATACAGTGAGCGCCGCAATCAAAATCCGTAGAGTAACTCAAGGTGCATTCGATGAGGTGGCAGTGGGGGCCGTTCCATTTTTCTAGAGCACGTGCCACACGAACTAAATTGATTTCGCCAGTAGGTGGAATTATAGCACCAGCGCTCCGGTGCTTAGACAGATGGATTAGTCGCGGTTGTTACAGAACGAATCCGTGTAGAGAGCTACAGCAGCAATTCATCCCAATGGAGTGTATAATTTGCAGATTTCGATTATGGCCTATTCCGCGCTAAAACTCTATACTTATCCACCCAGGACCGTTGGCGGAGCCCTTTAATTTAAAATTGCGCGCAAAGTTAAATGATTCATTAAACTCTGGTGGCCGAGTGCCCCGCGTGGAATGACATACCCGTCGTTAGTTGCAGCACGTAATGGCCAACAGCTAGCATCTGAAAGCAGTCTCAGGCGCTGGACAGATAGTCAACTACCTCTCTCTCTCTCTTAAAGTCATCGACTTCCTGGATGCTTTTGTTTTTTTTGATGCTCATGAAAATTCTCAGAGCTTATGCACACATGTGAACCTTTGCGAAGACCTCTGGCATTCTGACCCTCTCGGAGATGTGTTCGCAGCGCGATCAGCTTCGGGGAAAATCTCTGCAATGCGGATGAGAATATGGTCAATGGGTTGGCGAGGCCGGCCGTCGCGTCGCGATCGACCGTGGCTACATTGTGATGGAATCTCTTGCATGCAACTGGATCGGTTCACTTGGTATTTTAATAATGCTGTCGTTGTTGTTGCTCTTGCTGGAGCTATCTGAACCCTGGGGTTAGAGATTGGCCGCATGCTTATAATGAATTTAATTAGTTCAGGTTGCATATGGGTCGACTAATAAGTGGAACTGGAATGCTGCACTGCCAGCCAGTCAACCAAAAGGCAAACGCAAACGCAAACAACGTGTGGTATCTGAAAGGTTGCGAAAAGTTCACGATGTGCGACAAAAAAAAATGTTGCAAGGTATTTGTGAACTGTGAAAATCGTGTTGAGTAAAGGAATCGGGTAAACAGGTACTTTGTAACAATGTATCTGATGGACTAAAGGTAAAAACCGCAAAAAAATGGGTCGATGAAGGTTGCATGGAAAGAAATTCCTCGGCGTGACTGTCTTCCGTTTAGGGGCTTGGTTTTGATCTGAAAAAGTCGTGAAACGTATCCGTTTAGCTGGAGTGTTTTATCGCTATGTCGCTTGATTAAGTGAATGGAATTGTCTTTCCCATCATTGTCATTGCAGTTAAAGATAAAACGCCTTTCAAGTAGGCAGTGTACACATCACCGCAAAGGTAACACATGCATAGCTAAGCCATGCTTGCGAGGAGGTGGGTTAGACTCAGGTATCTGGGATCGGATTTGATAAGAAAAATATATTATGGAACAGGTCCCTTCAAACTCCTCATGAGGCATGAGATTTTTGACTTTAACACTTGCGCTATTCAGCCATTTCTTAACCTTTGACTTCAGACCTGGAAAACAAATTTTAGCATCCTCCCCATTGAGTTCTAGTTGGCAAACAAGCCATAATGAAGGCTCAATTAACCGATGAAGAATCAATATAAGCTCATTTGGATCAGAGTTAGAAGATCAAATCCTCATGTGATCCTAAGAAAGGAATATCTTTTCTCAGTGACATCTCATTTTGATACACATCGACGGGCAATGCCATTTCAAACAGAGGACACACAGGTATGGCTCGCAAATTATGGGAAAACTTTGGGTTATAACACTGGCTTCGCCGTTATACAGTTTCTATTCTGTTCGTCGGTTTTTAGTTTACTAAACAAAGACTGCAACACACCATATGTGGCCCAGAGCCTAGCTTCTCGCGACCATTCATGTTGTGCGTGCTATATTTTTTCACACAAATGGAAAGAGCCTACAGTTTAGAGCCACATCGGAAAGGATTTTTTTAGAAGCTTTCTTATGACAGCTATTACTCTCGAACGTTTGTCAGCGATTCGCCAGGAGGGGGATCGTGATAAAACTTTTTTTTTGTCTTTTCTGGGATTCGAACCTCGGTAATTCAAAGCACTAACCACTGAACCAAGTCGCTGAATTTGTTGATACTTGGGCTTGGGCTCTATGTGAATAGAAGGTAAGACGCAGCCGTCTCTGTCTCTACACATAAGTATTTAAACTTGATTCTGGTTCAGGTGACTTGGCTGTAAGTTATGGACTGTTGTGAAGCCGATGAGAAGTATTAAATGCGGTCTGCTAAGTGCTTAAAGGACTTTAGTTACTAGAAATGCGCCATAATTTGAGATTAACACATTTCTACAAGCTTTTGGAAGTCCAAGCAATTGTAGATTTTAGGAAACGCAGGGATCTAAGATTTAATAGTCAACCAACGAAGAGCGTATGCTGAGGCTGACCGTACGTGTGGAGCTGGACACTCGGGCCAGCGAAAGCTCAGCCCGGTTAACCCTAGCACGCGTATGCCAAACAGATGGCAAAACGTCCTAAGAAGGAGGACGTGCAGCGAAGGTATTGCATCGACGGAATTAACGATGACGTCCACTGACAGACCAGCGAAAGTCTTACTTGAGTTACTCCGACAAATTTGGAGTTCAGGTGAGTAAGCAACTTTCACGACTGAGGCAGGATCTTGAAAAAGAGATGGTGGCGGAGGAGCCCTTAATGGGCCAACGAAAGCGCTCGCATTCCCCAAGTAAATTACTGCCATCGGTTTAATCATCTGCTCTTCCTAGGGGTTGCATAAAACTCTTGCCAATCGCTATTTCTTTGGGCTGAAAAGGCAACTGAAGTAGAAAGACCTATCCGGAACAACAAAGGAGAGTCTGTCATCCCAAGCCTGCTTTATGGCGCTGAAGCACGGACGCTCTTGGAAGCGTTGACAGGCTGGAATATTCAATGACGAAGTATAGGAAGTATAAAACTGTACAACGACATCGACGTCGTCAAAAGAAGACATGTAGAGCGAATGGACAGCAATGTTCTGGCCCGTAACCCAGAGAGACAACGTAGTGGAAAAAGATCTCACCCTAAGGTGGCGCGCATAATTAGAAGGAGACCTCAACCAACTTGGAGTGCGCAACTGGAAGCAATTAGCTAAGGACCGGGGTAACTGGAGAGGTTATTGGTTGAGGCTCAGGTTCACCTCTAAATGTAAGTAAGGAGTGTAAGGAAAGATAGATCGACCGTTATGTGCTCTAACTCTGAGGCTTGCTATTCCACTGCCTTTTTGATTCCCAACAGAATGTGATAGTGTGATTCGATCTCGAAGATTTATGCTCATTGTGACAGCATTAGGCTAGATTTGACATGATCACTGTGGATGGAATGGCTTCATTCACTAGCTGTCTGTATGAATTTGTTAGAAACTACATTTTTCTAGAAGCCTCGGGAATTGGTAAAACTTTCGTCGGGAAACGATCTCCACCAATTCTGAATCCTTTTTAATTAGGTTCGACTGTAAATATTCTGGAAGCAACGTCTTCGTCCGATGAATATAATCCGTGGGCTTATGGCGGTTTGGGTTAGGCAATTAAATAGTAGGTATTCGTATCGAGTTTTGCCCAACTTATGATGTCCTGAATGATGTGGTGGTCCATCAGGCCTATTTTCCAAGGGTTGGGTTATTATTAAAGCGAGTACAGGTTTGAAGGGCATGAAACGATTGTTCTAATTCCAATTGTTTATCAAAATCTATGTCAATAGGCACGCAGAAAAAAAAATATTCCGTCAGTATCGTGTCTATTATCTATACGTCGACCTGGCATCATTCAGTAGCTACACACCACGATCAAATGTCTCCGTCAAGGATGTCTGTATACAGCGTGCTTGCGTTCAAATCAACGTCATATGTATCTGCCTATGTCCTACAAGTTGTCTTGCGATTTAATAAAATGGATCTAATCTCACCGAATCCTCAACAAAATATTGCACTGCTTACATTTAGCATAATGAAGAAGTTTGTGTAACTTGGATTGATTTCTTTTCACCCCAAGGCATCCCCTTTTTACTTTCACTTCCTAGACCTCACAAATTTAAATGTCTCCCCTAAAACCGACCATGATCCGATAGCAATTTCTAAATTTCAACTTACATGCAAGGCATCCCACTAACCTAACTCCAAACAAATATTCTCCAACTCCATCTCTGACTAACTATGACTAAGTGCATTCGCGTCCACAATTTTCCCACGACATTCCAGCACACGATCCACACGTATCGCCCCCCGAAATCTGGCTTATCTCTGCACAAAACTCCTGCACGTAGCTCCGGAAAAAATCCAAAACCCAGTCTCAACCTCACATAGTTCATTATGTGAGGTTCATTCATGCAGTCCATTTTGAGAGTCGATTTGGATGCACGCGAATCGCTGTATCCCCAACCATACCGACTGCTAGTGGTGCCTAATTAATGTCCTATTACGAAATTAATCCGTTGTAAACATGGAGCAGCGCACGTAAACAAACAAACAACGGTGGAAAATCGATGGTTTTCCATTTTCCTAAACTGCTACGGAGATTCCAGAGATCTCACCGATTGAAGCCGATTACCGATCGACATTTGAGATTTTATTCTGCCCGCTATAACTTTGCATATCGTAGTTGTGTATCGATTTAGGTGGACCATTGATGGATGACAGTTGAACTAAAATCGTATCTGACATTTGGTATCGAAACGATTTGACTTTTAGAACACGTCCACTTAAAATCGAGACTCGTTTAATTGGCCAATTGCTCGTTTGACATTGCAAACCGTCACATCAGAGAGCCATCAAAAATTACTCAATTCCGATGGCGATGAAATGCCAGAAAAAGTTAATTAAAAAATCAATTAATACAGAAATAGCCGTTCAACATACATAATTGACAATTCACTCCGAAAGGTGTCATCTTTAAGGGCCTTCGAACTAATTTATTGGACTTGTCTCAATAACCAATTAAAATTGGCCTGTGTAAGCCTACAATTTACTGTCATTAGTGTTAATTGAGAAATATTCGAAATCGAAACGTTGAAGGTAGGCTAACTATCATAAAATGGCCGACCCATCCTCCGTTGACCCCTTGAGTGTTCGTAAATATAAAACGTAAATTGCGTCGAAATATGACATCGTAATTGTAATAGGCGGGCGCGTTCAAAAGATCTATAAATTGTGACAGGCCACCTGCGGCTACAGCGACACCCTTAAACTGTATCTGCTGCTTTTATACGAGTACAATGTTGTCAATTTTGCAACATTGTAGGGAGCATCTCATAAATTTCACAAACTGCTATGAATTCTTACTGGCTCCGTCAGCGTCAACTTTTGATGCATTGTACGGAGAAACGCTTGGCATTACTGCTCCGTAGTAATTGCTCCGTAGTCGCTCGGTTTTGACATAATTATGCTTGCGCGCTAATTGAATGGGAAAAGCGAGGATTTACGAGTGCGAGTTTCTGTCATTGGGAAATGTGTGCTGCGGTTGCATATTTTATGCACAGAACTTACGATTTATGTTGGATTTGGATATGCCACATTGCGATAGTGACGCTGGTGGTATTGGCCAACTATGTTGCTTTGTTTTTCCGAGTATGCCGGCGAAGGCAGGGTAATTAAATTTTTTGTTCAGAAATTGTTTCTTTTTTCTTATGATTTATTTTGATTTCATTAGGAAGTTATTGCATTGTTGGCAGCAGTGACTTATTGCCAGATTGTGGTGGGAATTTATGCATTATACGCAGAGTGATAGCTGTGAGGGATCAAGTATGTTGAGAAGGGAAATATTCGCGTGAGCGCCTTTTTGAAAGTGCGTTTGTTGCGAGGAGGAGTACAAGAAAGTGTTGACTTTCCTAACTCTATTGAGTTAAAGCTCTGGTAACTTAGACATTCGTTAGTTTTCCAATAAAACACGCTGAGTTAATGGCTGAGATCTTCGAGCGCCAAAATGCTTTGTAAGCTGATGTTTTGTTACACCGCACTTCGATTGTTTTACATCTTAGCATCTACTCTAGCTTTTTGATACAGGGAGGTCTTAAGTATGGTGCCCATTTTAATGAAATCAACGACTAAATATAGACTGGGGTGCCTATGCAGCGATTACTCTACAACTCGGCTATCCTCAGTGATCGTGTCCTCACGATCGGAATCCTCTTTGTCGCTCGTATTTCCTGAAAAGCCTTCTCCCGGAAGTTCACAACAACGCTTCATCTTGTCCAATGCTAGGACCGTATTTAACTTTCACTGAGTTCGTTACATGCCGGGAATACCCTCCACCACATATCGATTATTTGGCAGCACCTTAGTAACGATGAATGGGCCCCGAAATCGTGGTTCCAGCTTCCGTGACTCACCCATGGCAGCCGGCTCGTTCTCGGTTAGTACAAGGTCTCCTGACTGGTACTGTGCCAGCTGTCTATTCTTGGAGTCAAATCTCGCCGTACTTGGGCACTACAGACAAGTAGACCTTTCAAATCTGAGCAAATTTTTCACAATTCACTTACCTATCCTAGAAAAACATCCCCTCTGTATTTATCCCTGCTGTGCTCGGCCATGAAGCACATGCGCTGGACATTATTTCAGTCTGTTCAGTCTTCTCTTCTGAGTTGAGATGTAGGAATGCATAAATCGCTTCTTACGAACTGGGCGCTGCGCTGCCAGTGAGCTTGAGAAACTGCAAGGCTACTGCAGGAGTGCAGGGACCTACTTTTCGAAGGCCTTACAAACGGATGGCTCTGCCTATATACTTGCAGCTTAGTGTACGTTTTAAGCAAATGGAGTGCTTAAGTGTGGCTGTCATTGTCAGCCTTCAAAGATGCCTTTGGACAGACATGAGTACGACATGGGTGAAGCTTCCTTGTAAGTACATCTCTGCTTCTTTTTCAAAACTCCAAAAAATGGCCGCCTCGGCTCTATAGGCGCCTTCTTTAGCATACCTGGACTCTACTCTCGATGCCATGCTGAAGCTCGCCTCTCGATATTTATGGATATCAAAAAATGCTCCCTCAAAGCTATCTCGCGTCTAAACAGAATCTAGCGACACTTGCTCCATCGCTGACTCATCTCTCTCTAACGTGTCAACCCGTTCGCAGCGCACTGAAAACTGTAAGTTGACAATTAAGAGGGACCAAGAAGTGGGAGGAAATGACAGAGCAGGAAAGGAAAAGGCTACACAACGCTCGAGCCTACCTGCAAGGAAATCCGCGATGGGGGACTTGCCTTTGGCGAGCACTCCAAAGGGGATGAAGGAGAGTTATTGGGAGCACCGATGTCGACAGTAAGTCACTGCCAGCCGGAACCTATGGTGATCTCGATAGCTAGCCCTCCGGTTCAGTGCTGTCCAGCGAAGGTCTGGGGTAACTTGCATGCCAAGCATTGACAAGCCACTAAGTTCCTCAACATCATTTTCAGTTTGGCTTCATTAGTATCCCGCTTCAGAGACAAGAGATAGCACTCAGTTTTTGACGAATGCAACTCAACTCGGTGAGACTCCACAGCTTGGGGCTTAAACTTTTGTTCCTTAAGCAGCTTCGATTTGGGTCTTTGATTCTCTAAATTCTCTGCTCAGCATCACAGATACAAAGTTATTCGATGCAGGCTTATGTCACATTTTTATTAATAGTACCTATCGGCTACAAAGTATATTTTTCCAATGCAATACCGAGTTTACAACATGTGCGGGATAAAAGTACCAGTAAATGAGAAAACCCTTTCCAAACCGCGTATTAGATACACGTTCTCGTATATGTATAGCTCCCCCTGTACTGTAATTTAAAACCAACAAAACAATCTTTCGGTTGTAAAGTGAATGGTTAGCGCCACCTACGCACCTCGTACACAACAAATGCACTCCGTCCTCGTGTGTAGGTGGCAGCGTAGCACACTCCATTCAGCCAATAAACCAGGTAACCGCGCGCGCAAACAATCTCCTTCACCCTTTGGAGAGGTGAATTACAACAGCACAACAAGAGGCCTGGATCTAAATCACAAGTGCCGAGGAGGACAATTGCCAAGGAATCGCATTCACGTTGCCTTCACTTTCCACTCAACTGCATTGCACGGCATCTGGTGACTGGCGTAGCTTTCTAAGATGCAACGATCGCTGCAAGATCACTTGCGCAACACGCAGATCACTTCTAGTGATATCGTGCGACAGGAACACAACTAGCACACGGTAGCAATCAATTGTCGGGAGCTATAAAGTAATTTATTGATTTTTAATTATCAGCATTTCCAATGGCCAATTAGTAACAAGATCGTTAGTACATCGTCATGGAGTCATCGTCATGGTGCTTCGATACGATTGTCTGACGACAGGCTGGCTGAAGTGCTCGCCGTTGCGGTCGTCATCGTTGATTTGATTGACTGATTCATTGATAGTCGTCATGGATTCGGTGGATCGAGACGATTGGAAGCGCCGCGAATGTATTAGCAAATTGCCACCAGAGACTCAGAGGACTCACATTAGGGAGAACGAATACTATGCAGGTCATAAAAGATAACAAACAGAGATCATAGAGTTTGGCATTTGGAAGCGCCAAAGTGAAAGGATTTTATTGACAGTAGTACAACTTAGAGTTTAAATTGCCTGCAAAGAGTTCCTGCTGGCAGCGAAGTGGAAGGATCTCACCTGCCAATCTACGGACGGTCTTGATGATGATGATGATGGGATTTTATTTTATGTCATTGCCTCTCTTAGGAATGTATCGCACATTCCACATTCACCGTTATTAGGAAAATAATGACGAAAATTTATGTCATGTCTTGGTGGAGCAGTACTACATTGTTGCAGTTCATACATTTTTATGATGCTTGTCAGAAGCATGATGGGATGCATTTTAAAACTGTTGACATACACACACATGCTCCATAGTTTGAGGTGTGCAAGCCCCAATTTCTTCCTGGGTCCATTCACTGCATGAGTGCGATCCAATACACCCGTCGGGCCTTGACTTTTTGAATACAGCCACATCTTGGTATAGGTCATGAAGTTGGCTGTTGCATCATCTCTTGCATTCGCCCTTCTTACAAAAAGGATAAAATGTTGTAGGATTTTTTTTCTTTTTTGAAGTGGGAAAAATTTAATCAGCTTATAATCCACCACTCGACACCGTCCCAGTTGTGTTACCACACCGAAGCAGTAACTGGTTCGGAGAATCAGTTGGTGATGGACCTTGACGAGGGTGTCATTCGTGAAGCTTATAGTTACTCCGAGGTTGGTGAACTCCCTTAACTACGGCTTAATAGTGGACGGCTGCTTTTTATTTATTTATTTCTTGTTTCGTCCCCGATAGTTTTGAGGCCAATGAAGCTTCCACAAAGACAAGCTAGATGCCTTCGATGGTGTCGATACAATATACCAGCAGATGGACAGACTTGTCGATTCTAGTTCTACTGCTCCAAAGGAGCAGTAAGAAAATTACATGACAGTGCTTGTCCTTGACGAAATGAGGCTGCACGTTTGGAATAACCTAGAGAAATTATTTCCAAAACAGCCGGTGTGGCTATGCACGATTAGGTGATGAACTTGGATTTTTTAATTCATTAGCCTAAGACTTTTGCAAATTTCGTCTATTTTCAATATCGCAGACAGGAAGTTGTACTGATGTAAGCCGATCGGTGAGGCGCTGGACAGGATCCTGTACGCGCGGCATTTAACTGCGATATGCCTCGGTGATTCTTGCGACGAAATATGTGTAGATCACCTTTTGGAAAATGCGGCTTATAGAGCTGATATTTCAATGATTACATCTGATTGATAATTTGCCGCATGTACTTCCTCACCTCCGCGATTAATAAGCTCCGCAATCAAATCCCAGAATCACTCAGACTCTAAACGATTCATTGTCCTTCAAGGCAGCAGGTCCTTTTTAGTGTAGTAGTTCGATAAACTCAGATTTCATTTGTTTCTCTGTTGTGCTTGGTGGCTGCGATAGCTGTTCCCCTGGCGGGGTTTGAACTTACTCAGGCCAAGTCACAAGCAAACACGCTACCTACTAACGATGAAGGCAAGGACGAGGAAGAAATTGTATATTTCCATCATCCGTGATCGCTCTGCCCTTGCCAACAGAAGCATAATAACTCTTGGAAGTTATTTCTTCACCAAGCTCGAGTACTACGTAAAATTGAATTAAAAGCCTTTCCAGATTCATACCCTTGTCCGGCTTGTTCTAAATCTGTTGTACCCCTTTACAGATTCCCAGGATAATCCAAAATGGGCAGCCAGCGTAAGCATTGACCAACGACCGCAGATGAATATTCGTATTTTTCTACCCGTATTTTCTTTTCTTTTGGTGTGTACGAGAGTAGATCAGTCAGTCCCTGAAAGAAGGAACGCTATTTTCGGCAAAAAAACGTTTTATTTTTGAACATAATCTCCTTTTAGCTCGATACACTTCGTCCAACGTTTCTCCAATTTTTTGATGCCCTCCAAATAACACGATTTCTCCAGGCCCTCAAAATAGGCGTTTGTCTCATCGTTGACCTCTTCATTTGACTCTTACCGCCGAGCCATTGTTTGACTTCTGGGAAAACGGAAATAGTCACATGGGGCTAAATCTGGAGAATATCCTGGATGAGGGAGCAATTCGTAACCTAATTCATACAATTTTGACATTGCGACTGGGAACTGTCTGTTTAAAATGGCTGTCACAACAAAACTATTTGACAGATCTGTCTAAAAATTTGGGTGCGTTCTTTTGATAGATGCTTCTTGACAAGGAAAATTTTGGATTTGAGGTGGCAATGCCATCTGTTTTAATTTTAAGAGACTTATTGACAAAATGTAGTGTGCAGGTTTCCAATTAGAGGAACGATTCTGTGTTATAATTGGTTAAGATAATTGGGGTACTACTACACATTCATGACTTTTGCATCGCCACTAGAAACTCTTCTGTAATTGAGGTAGGCTCGAATCTTGAACTTGTAGTATATTTAAAAAAAAAATAAAAAAAAATCTTCCCTTAGTGTACCACCACACATACATACGTAGGACTGTACCGCTTTGAAGAGCCATCTTTTTTTTGTGTGCATCGTCCATCTATTGTGCGATCGTTTCCGGAAAGCTCTTTCCTGAGTGGAATTGCTAGTTCAAATAAAGTTTTGTTTAATTTAATAAATTGTCTTGCAAATTCCATAGCCATACTAAAAATTGTATTTACTTGTCGTACTTACAAGCAAAGTACTACGTAGGTACTGTCATTCTGGGTCTGTGACTTATTGCTCTTAATTCAGCTGCAACCCACGTAGAAAAGAAAACATCCTGGTTTGGCAGAAAACTCATTCAGCGATAATTTACTGGAAAAAGCTCTAGCGACTATAACCATGTTTTTCGTAGAATCCTTTTCTTCCCTTCTCCTTTTTATTTATCAAACGGTAGATGGTAGCAAATCAATTTCTAATTCCTTTATCCACCATTAGAGTCGCACTTCCCGAAAACTTCTTGTGTTCAAACAGTAATCCTCTAATGGACGTTATCTGCAAAAACAGAAGTTTTCCATTATCTCACAACTCCTTGCAACTGTCAATAATCCAACCACATTAGCCCCCAGATTCTACTGCTTCCTTGCACAGCACCCCCAACCGCACACACGTCTTTAAATGATACAAAACGGTTCTCTAAATTCCATATTAACATTCCCCAGCACATAAACCTGATTCACAGGATTACAAATCAGAATTTTTCTCGACCTTTACGCAATTCCTGCCACGATAGTACCCGATATGAATACCTTTCATAATGCAAATTGACCCATAAATATCTCACTCAATCCACTCAAGCCCGGCACTTTGTGAAAGGCCTTATGATGCAATTTACAGGCAACTTGCGGCTCTTCGTCTTACGTTCTTTTTTGATTAAAACACCTGTACCCCCATGTAACCTGTACTTTGTTAACATCATCCTAAATCCTGAATTCGATTCCTGTTCTATTCTGTGGCTGTTCCACCGCGCGCTGCATTCCTTTTTCGCCTGTCATTGGTGCGCGCTCGTAAAAATGTGAAAACTATATCCACCACAGGCCGGAGAGCCGATGATGAAAATAAAAACATTCCTTCAGTTGGCACTTGAACTTAATGGCTATTCCAGTTCCAGAATTGCCTGGCAAATGACGACAAAACAACATCCTAGCAGTGGACTGGGGAATACACGCACACACTCACAGACTTACAGAGTAATATCCGCGCCATTTGCATGCACAAAGCGAAGTGCCTCGATGGGAATTGCCCATGAAAAAGTCTAACTAACCAGCTAACTAGCTTTATAGTCTTAGCTCCAGCTCCAAATGGCTTCACTGGCATTTGCCAATAATCGTAAATCAATTTTCTTATAGGATAGCGCGTGATTGCGGCAGCGAAGGCGGCTACGGCTGGTCGCAGTTGCTGTGGTGGAGTGTGATTTTCCTCACGTTCCGGTTTGCTGTTCCAGGACGAGAGGGCAAAAGCAGTGCGCAATCGCAACACTGTGCAAGTAATGTTTTCCGCTTGTTCGAACACACCAGTCAGACGGGATGCATAGAGATTACTCCATCGGGAAATGGTGTACTCCTCTATTCCTTGTGGTTTGTTGCTTGTTGCTCTTGGTTTCTTGGATTTGCCTAGAGTGACATAAGGCGTTGGGAGTTTTTTTTTGGTTTTATATTCCGAGGAGGTGGATATGTTGGTGAATTAAAAGTTCTGCCCAATGTTTGGCTTGTTGTTGAGTTGTGTTTTCTCGCGTGTACAAGCCGAAGAAGGCGGATGGAACGACAGGCGTTTAACAGGCAGGTTTTAGTCCTTTTTTTTTTTTGTTTGGTTTTTACTCGTGTCAGAGACAGGCTATTAAGGAATCGCATTTAATGGTACGTCTACAACTTGACAGTGTTTTTAAGAGCGAAACAGTTTTATGTGTGTGGCGAAAGGAGTGAGCAAATATTATTAACGATATTCTTTTTTTATTGGCAAGTTTACACAGCGGTAATGGCAAAGGAAGCGGTGCTCCATTCTGAAAAGTGACAGGGCTTGGAGGGAATGACCTAATCTTAGATTTGGGTAAGGGTTAGAGCTTGTCGAAAATTTTAGATTCTGTAGAATTGGCTGACTTTTAGAAGCTTGTTTAGGTAGACTTAGAGCGTGAAGCCTTAGATATAAGTACATACCTTGATGAATTCGTTCTGAATTTGGCGTCAGGTGGAATATATCTGTCGAGTGTTGAAGTCAGCTTTGAGAACGTGTTCACTACACCCTTTCACATGCAACGGAGGACCACTGTTAACGGGGGAGATTTGGACAACAAGGCAATGTTAAGGTGGAAACTCAACTAGAACTTGTCGGACTATGTTGCTTAAGGAGAACCTCTGTTTTTGTTGTGGAATATGAACATCTAGTGTCTATTTCACCCATCAAATGTCGTCATTTATAGTACAGTGATGGCTCCCAAAGAGACAGCAGATCTCTGCCTAGAATTTTTGTCGTCTCGTCTTGCCTGCAATTAAATACCCATGATCCTCGTGTCCGCCAAGCTACTGTAATAGCGTTAGTTTCAATCACAGTGAAATTGGATCTATTTTTGGCACATTTACACCAGCCACTTTGCCTACATTATCTTACAAAAAAAATTAGATTTGTCATGTATCTGAGCAAAATTTACCTAAGAACGACTACTCCACAGACTAACCTGCAGATTGTATCTCAAAAGTAAATGAATATACTTTCATATGTGCATGTACGAAAACGCAGTCTAGGTCTTACCTTTTCCATCGCTGCTCATGGTAATAGCTTTCAACTTAAAGTAGTAAGCACTAAATTTTAGCCACTTATGTACATATGTGTAGCCACCATTGGCGTATCCATGAAGAATTTACTGTGATTTTATCGAGCTTGAACTCTTGAAAATACATTAAATTTATCTGTAAATTATCTCAATACCCCAAAATCCCCCTTTAATCAGCTTCTTATAACATCTGACCACCTTAAATCATTCAACTAGAGTCATCTACAGCATCAAATAGTCGATGTACCTGTCGAAGCATCTGTCAAACCTTAATGACAATCACGCCTAATATTCACCAACCATGGCGGATATAAATCAACACAACACTCCATGTGAATATACACCAACTGACACATGACCGTTCGTCGTGATGACATGACAAGATCCTGCCATGAATAATGGCACAACTACATCGAAGACGTTGCGACGACATAGATCGATGAACAACAACAACAATAACAACAACAACACCAAACGACATTGGCTATAAGAATGCGATCGCTAAAAAGGTAATCTTCCAGATTTGCAACCATCGTTAACTGGCAATAACGTGGCTAATATTGCTCTCATAGCACAGAGTACGAGTATTCTTCAAGGTGCGGTAATGGTGTGGCTGTTGCACTGCTACTTCACAACACTACACGATCATCTGGAACTGGATGTATAGTTTTGCTTTTGGCGGCTCTTGTTTGCCTGTTCACTCTCATGTTTCACCTTTAACGACCGTCACCTTTAGCGATTGAAGATTTACGGTTTTAGCAAAAAAAAAAAAAAGAAAAAAAAAAGCCGGAACATTTAAGTACCCAATGCGCTGGTGGGATGACTTTGAGCCTCCACTGTTTTGGTAATGCAGAGTCATGATTTTTCATGGAGGACACATTGTCGTTATGGATGACGAAGCTGAAATTGATGATGATGATGATGATGATGGCACCATACATTCAACAACAATTATAATAACACCTTCGCCATGTAATTAGCGGTATATGATCTTTTGTTGGTAAATATCAAAGATAATTACGTTGAGTTTGTGGATTCTGTGGATCGTAAAATAAACAGTGAGCAACGAGTGGCTGGCAAATGGTACAAGAGGCCAGAAAGGTTAAATAGACGAAATGATGCATGGAACAGAAGGTGGATTACCTGAATTATTCATTCATCTTAAGCAAAGGCTAAGTGAGATTGAGATGAGGGTGAGATGAGATTGTTTTAAAGAGAGGAATGCTGCACTTCTTTAAAGTAGGTTGAGGATGAAGATAAGAACGATGATGAGGGCGAAAACGAGAATGAAAATGAAGTTAGATTTGAGGATGAGAATGGTTAAAAATTAAATGATTAGGACACATTTTTGATGGTATGACAAACCTAAGGATAGCGGATGCAGTGCTCTAATGTGATGAAGGTGTTATGGGCGTTTTGGAGAAACCCATGGCCTGGGTATTGTGGCTTACAAAACCCTTCCTTTTGGTTCATAAAACCTTACGATTGGCACTTACATATGTCGGTGATGCTTTTAGAGTCTTTCTCTGGCTTTCATGGTAGAGAATGCTCCTAATTCAGCGTATCAAGTATCAAGTAAGGCTTTATGTTCCTGTGGTACCGAAGACATAGCAGTCCAGACCACTTTGAGTCACCGGTTACCTGCATTTACCGAGAATTGGTCCTCCAGTCAGATTTCGGCAACATTTCTCTGTAAGAATTCATGTTCTACCACAATTCAAGATGAGGGTCTAAACACCCATTCCATTGATGCAAGTAACTAGTGGAAAATATTTTCGAAAAAATCGCTGGCAATGTAATCTCGGGCACTCGCAAAGAATGTGTTCAAATATTTCATCTTCCTCAAGGCAGAATCGACAATCCTTAACCTGGCATAGATTCATCTTGTTAAAGTGGTATCTCAGGCCGCAGTGGCCAGGATTTCCTTACAGGAGTAAGGCTTAATTAGACGCTTGGATAGTCGTACACCAGGGAAATTTTCCCAGTGGTCAAGACGAAGTTGGTGTCCCCAGTCGTTAACTAGCCCTAAGGCAGTAGCCTAATTAACTCTGCAATACAGTTCTGGTCCCATGAACACGGATTCTGATGCCACCAGTAATCGTTGCGCTAAACTTACCACTACAAATGATCGCCAGGTCATCTGCACAACAGATGGCGCTATAGCCTAGTCTGTGAAGACTGACTATAAGACTATCGATGACTATTGTCCACAATAGGGGAGAGAGTACCCCACCTTTGACAGCCGTCAAGTCACCGACACCGTCGACTTTAAAGCATTGTTATTCTGGACACCACCCCTGGAGTTAATGTGAAACCTAATAACACCTGAGTTTCAAACCACTACACCAATCTCTTTCTCTCTCTCTATCTATCTTTCCAACGCCCGCACCGTGTGAAAACATGTAAAAGGGTATTCATAACCCCTTGAGTGCGTGCAAATTATAAAAAAAAAAAAAAAAAAAGCTGGAGGATACATAGATGTTTGTCGTTTATTTTTGATAAACTGTTTCTATTCCAGATTTAAGCCCAAACTTAAGCCTGAATGTTGTATATATTAACGAATGGCATTGCAGCATTCTTCTTGAAATAAAATTCAGACTTGCAGCTCCAATCAGCACTCAAGTGGTATTGTTTATGATCTAAATTTCATGTACCTTGCTCGACTGAAACCATGGGAAAGAAATGCTACCCCATTAATCCTAATTCCATACCGCAAGGTCACACTGAATTCACCAGTGAGGCCGAAAAAAAAAAACTCTTATGCTCCCACAATAAACATCAAATGCCAACCTCCCGAGTACACCAGGTGCAAGTTCGGCTAATCTATCCACCGAGAACACCATTTCCACATTTTTGGGATACCTAGACACCGGCCTCCGACAACTCAGCCGACACATTCAGACAACCTTCCAACCGATGCTGCAGCCGGCGCGGTGCAAATTCCGCTCGTGTGTTCCCGTGGTCAAGCAGCTCTCTGGCCAGAATTCCTTAATGTCAAATGCATTATATGCCAATTGCTGAATGCCGAATGTCGAATGCTGAATGCATTGATTTAAATAGTTCAATTTACTTAAATGTACAATTTAGAATGCAAATTAAATGCCTGAGACTTTATTTATGGGTTGGCACAAAGTTTTCAACGCCAAGACATGTTATTAACGAGCCCAGCAAATGGCTACAGTAGTGGTGGCGAAAAATATGCCTGTGGCCAGGAAATGACCGCATTCGACGAAGTTCTTTGATGGCGAGTGCTTTTAGGCACCACTGTTACTCTAATTGACCACTTTCCGGTGACTAAATCAACCACCGATCGCAGGACTTATGTCCCAGCTAAGCTAGACAACATACATGCACACATACGGCTCTACGGCTCACTCTACCCACACAGTCGGGAGAATTCCAATTCTGAAAAGCGATTCCGTCCAATCCAGTGCCATTTGTTGGCAAACGGAGTGACTTGTTGTAGGTACCGCGCTGACCAGGCTAGCTAGTGGCACCAAATTTATTGCCCACATTAATGCCCGCTTGTCGTCCGGTGGATTTGCAGCCGGCTATTTCTGTTGTCCCTTGTTGCTGCTGTTGTGTGTGGTGGCTACACAGCCTCCACAAATCTTGGTGCTGTTAAAACCAATGAGCCATCGCAGGAGAACAGAACCATTGAGCCACCTGGGCGATATGATTGATGCATGGGCATGATTATTGTTTCTCGGCGACATGCCTGGGATTCGGGCGAAAGAAAGACAACGATGACGACGACTACGACCACGACAACGACAGATCTTGAGGCAACATTGTAATCGGACAATTAGTATAATGGCACGAATCATTCTAAGGCGGATGTTATTCCACGGCAATTTGATCTTTGGCCGTGTATAGTGAAGACATCATGATCGCGTCTGCAGTCAGGTGGATTAAGATGATGCTGGTAGTGTCTGGATAGGATCCTCCAATTCACACACTATTGTGAGCGAGGCTGCTACGTGACAAGCGACACCGACCGGGTTTATCGCTTGAAAAGATGCACGTTCCACGACGACGCTGTGGATGATGATGATGTGGTGCTGGATGTGACTCTGTTGTGCTTGTGTGGCAAGGATTAGACGTTTAATTGTGCCGATTTGTTTGGAACTCACAGCAATGTGACAAAGCAGTGATATCGTTTCCCGAGAAGTTGTTTTGGATTTCCAAATAAACAGCACTGAATTGAGAGTGTTGCCAAATGGAGAAGGACGTCAGGTTCATATGGCCTGCGGTGTGGTGGCGGTGTGGTGCAATTCTCACACAAGTATGGGAAGTGAGCTGCGCGATGTCGACACAAATGACGATGCAGATCGCTCACATGCGGCGTGAATTATGAAATTTGGACAAATGACGTTTGTTGCCAACACAGATGACCTGGTGGTGATAAACTCAGTTCTATGGAGTCTGGAGTTTGACTATTTGTCAACCGTATATTAAGGGGATTTCTGCGAGAACTATGTTGGCATACAGTTCGGCCAATTGCCGATGTGCGGTGGTTGAGATGACCTCTCAAGAAATGGCCAGTCTTTGAGAAAGCGTTACTTTTTAGGTAGTGAACTAAAAGTTTAGTCTTGGGATTTGATTTCTGTGAGAAGGAGAAATATTAGTAAGCCTTTATACGTCACAATGATGGACTCCCAGCATTTCTTTTGGTTCGACAGATTAGCGGGAGACCAATTTGTTCACCAAAACAAATCTTGAAGAAGACAAAGCTTTAAAACCGCACCGTACACATCACCAAGAATTTTACAAGGCGATGGTCGACTTCGAAATCCTGAGACAACAAATTCAATTGAGCTGTGCAACCCTTTAAAGATACTACATATGTAGGCCACTGTGTGTTTTGAAAATAATTTCCCTGAGTTATTTTAAGCAAGTTACGCTTGCCGCCAAGCAAGCTGAAGCAAATAGTGCATAGGACCGCTATCAACACTCAGGACACTACATTTAACAACTCCGTCCAGCTGCTCAAGAAAACTCTCAAACATAAATTCCATAAGTGACATCGTCATAGTGGTGGAACCCGCTCCTATTACGGTTTAGCTAAACAACTGAGTCAAACAACTTATATCTCGAAAAATTGAAATTGTAGTGCTCAGGTTATATTTACACAGCTGAACAAATTTAGGGTACTTTCAGAAGAAAAATCGTTCATCCGACATTTAGAACTGCATGAGCACTAAAAGACGAAAAGAACTCTAAAAGCTACTTCAAGATGTGAATGTTGCCAAAGGCAAAGCTCGACGACTACATTGGCTCAGGAACATCGATTGTATAGACAACAACGCTCTAGCCAAGAGAATCGTAGAATCTACCGAGCGTCCGTTTTAAGAAAAAAAGCAATTAACGCATCTTGGTCTAAATAACTAGAAGTAATAAGCAAGAGCCTAAAGAATATAGGAATCTGCCGTGTTTGGATTATACACTAAATGTAAATAGAAAGAATATTCTTTTCAGATCTAGGCACTTGAACAGTGTTAAATTTCACAAATTCTGAATCCAGATTTCCATCCAGACACGAGCAAACGTACGACCTGATCTACCAAATGTGTTCCCCACTTGAAAAATCACTTGATTTGAGAGCACAACTCTTCGTGTAATGACGCCAGTAGAAAAGGCAAGTGAGCAGAAACATACTACTACACCACTGAACTACCTCTACTCCATTTAAAAGTAAACTTAATTTTATTTCTTTAGTCATAACTTAACAACTACATTTATCCATCTGAGTAACTACTATCACTTATCAGTATCGCATCCCTTTCAACTGATTTCTTAAGAAAACTAATGTCCATCGATTTCTCGAACTCATCTTCCGCCCCTCCCAAAGGATTTGCACCAAAAAAATAGCTCGTATTTGCATCGAGTTCCTCTTTAACTGGAGAATGTGTCTTCGGCGTAGTCTTTCCCAATGAATAGTTTTTATTGAGAAATCTATCAACGTGTGTAAGAGGAGACTGGATGCAGTTTATATTTTCCTTTCCAGCAATAAGTAGATCTATGCTATCATCTATCGAAATTCTCTTAGCCGAATTATCAAAAACTGATGATAAATTCCTCTTCTTCGACTCCATGATCAAGTCCAAGTCATCGAAACTTCGTTCCAACTTAACAGCCTCATAGTGCAATAATTTTCCAGCGTGTTTAGCTATCGGAGGTGCTGTGTTCTTGATCATACCACTGATTATGTCCGACATGTCAAAGTCTTCTCCACAATCACTTTCAAGATCCGATGGAATGCACTTGGTCTTTGGCGTCGAACACTGACCAGCAGGATTGAAAGACATCTGTGGGGCGTTTTTCTTGCGTATAAGAAACTTATCAATCATTTGAAGGCCTTTCTTCGGTTTTGGTTTCGCTGGAGCTTTTCTCGGCTTCAGTGATTTTTCAATTTCAGTTGCAGCATCCATCAGAGCACTCAAATCATTGATAGAGCCCATGGGCTTTGCTTTCCGTTTCGCTTGTTTCTTTACCTTCTTTGGTTTCTCCTTTGAAGCAATGAACTCTTTCACCATTTCAGGATAGGATTCCTCCATGAGATTTAATGGTTCTATGCTCGACCAGAGATCTTGCATTCCTTTTGGATTATCAGCAGCGAATATCTCCAGCTGCTCGTCAGGGATGAGTCCGTTGAAAAAACCCTTTTGATCCTTCCATCGAACTTCAAGGCTTGCCACGCCCTTTACGGTGCGTTTCTTGACAATTTCTTCGGGAACCACATATGCCACGGAGTCGGCTGGCTGGAGCTTAATAAAACGCACTTGCCAACGGGTCAAAAGAGGGAAAAACTTCTGAAAGCAATAAATTTCTTGCCATTGCAATAGGTGACCCACTTGCTTAACAAACTTGACTACATTTGGTTGCTTCCATCCAAGCTCAAGTTTGGGAATTGTGTCGGGTTCCCTGAGGAACTCATCGATTATTTCCTCAGATGGGAACTGCGGGTCCACTAGGGCTTTCTTACGCAACGCCAGTTCAGATTTAAGAGAGAGCCGTTCTTCCCTAAAACAATGGAACAAACTTGTAAGAAATCAATCATTAATGCTTAAAGAGCCCTACTTCCAGAGACTAGAATCGCATCCTCGGTGGGTTCTACACGATCCACATCCACTTTTCGTATGACTTTGAGTCTTGCCCAAGTGTCCACAGTTAGCGCATACATTCTTGTCGTCGACTTTCATCTCTAGTGCAGAATATTTATGATCTTCTCGTCTCCATGACTTTATTCTGGAATTTAAATGCATTGAAGGAAAGAAAAGCGTATGCCAGAGTATACCTTTCTATTATAACATCATTGTTGTATCGATTGAAGAGTTTTAAAACTCCATCACGACCTACGCCACCCACGCCATCTGGACAATAATCACAGCCACACAGCAAGCCCATCACAATGATCTTGTTCTGACCGAAATCTGGAAAACGAAAGACCTACATACATGTGTTCTACTCAACAAATTTAAATATTAATATCCGTACCCATGCCTTGACAAATCTTGACCATATCATAGACATCCACTGCACCACCCTGGGCCGAAGCGGTCCCCTGAGTGGAAACAGAGAAATTCCTGTAAACCTTTACAGCGCCATATGCAAAGCAATCTGAATCTTGACTGATGACACCGTCTACCAACTAGAAAGAAACTTTAACCCATCCACACTATACCTATTCATTCAATGCCTACCCCCTTCTTATTAAGAAACGCACAATACGCCTCTGCTTCGCCTGGTCCTTGTACGCAAGTGATTCCCATGCTACGCAACAAATTCTCGCATTGCTTCAGGACGTGATTAAACCTAGTTCGTCCCTTCTCCTTGTTAACAGCTTTTGCTTGAGATCCACCCGAATCAGGCTGAGTAGGAGGTGATTCCTTAGGTTTTACTCCTCGAAATTGGATTTCATTACGTTTCGCTATCACTTGAGCTTTTAGCTTAGGCGCTGTGCCCTCCAGAACGAATATCGGTGTGACATCTTCCCAAATAAGATAGCAAGTACGGAAAAATAGATTTCTAAAAATAATATAATTAAAATACACTCTTCCTGTAACAGTAATATCATTTTGCACAAACTTTAAATGCTGCCGTGGATGGACAAAATAATCAACAACATTGAGGCTTTCACAGACCCAACCAGCCAAGTCGATGGCAACTGTTTTACCACGAAGTTCATAGAAAGGCTTACGTTCGCAGTAGGGCGTGAGTACAGTCCATAATTCTTTTATTCCCATGACGATGTTTCGCAAATTAAAACACAAAACATTTTTTTATTTCAAATCAATTTTTAAAAAACAAATAAACGTCAAAATTTTCGATGCCGAAGTTGACATCTAGTTGCCGAATAGAAAAGCTTATAGATAACGTAATGTTAAGTGAACAATTTTTAGGCGACATCTAGGTTTTTCATCAAGAAAACTCAATGTGTCGTTATTTTGAAAAATTACAAATATTTAAGTCGTAATGTCAACCGAGTCGACAAATTATCCTTTTTCTCTTGGAACAAGCCTTTTGATTTCAGCAGACACTCTTTCACTTGAGTTGATCACCATTTATATTTTCACAATGGTTTTTTTTTACATTATGCAGCGATTACACGACTGTAATGGATCCGTGTTCTTCCGTGTAAAGGAATTTTATGGACGATTCCTTTTTTTATTTTGTTTGACTCAGTCAACAGATCATACATGTCCGCAAACTTAGCCAACCACACAAGCGGCGCAGTAGCAAAGCAGATATGTGGGAGAAATATGTATAACAAGATGTACGTGTACGTATGCGTTATATATTTCAAAGGTTAATAAAAGAAGAAGTCGTGCATGATCTGTTGAGCGTAGTTGACAGATCTTTATACACAGAAAGCAGTGTGGGATAGTCTTGGACCACATACGGTTTGTAACGCTAAATATTTGTATTTGTAATATCGAATTCTGGATGAAGACACTCCAACTGCCTCTCTCTCATCGTCCACCCTAACATCGAAAATCATAAAAAAATTAATAAACATAGCTTAACATCCCCGTTGTCCACATGTAATTTACGGCATGAAATGCAGATGGCGTTAAATTCGCTAGCACGAAGAATTCTCCAAATTATTTTCATTTGTCTTTTGACATTTCTTTGCTTCCACCCGATAATGACGACGCCTGATAAAAAGTAAATATAAACAAAGTTATCCCTATTAAAATAAATTAATTATTCCTTTTAGTAAACGAAAAAAATGGACACCAGATGAAACTGTAGCTTTTCTGGAAAGTTATCTCTTAAGAAAGGAAGAGTTCCAACATAAGAGAAAGAAAAGGTTTGCTTACGGAAATGTTTTGCAAGATTTAATAGACCGGGGAGTACTTGTAAGTTAATTATTACATCTTATGTTATACATCCTCTAACTTATTCATATTTAAGGATCCAAGTACCTCAGCAGCAGCTTTGGAAATTAAAATGCACACTCTCTTAAGGACCTATAGGGCTGGAAAATTCAAAAATAACTTTCGACGGTTGATTCCTTACTTGGAATTGATATTCGGGGACAAAGCGGCAGATTCAAGTGATTCCTATGAGATGTGCGATGAAAAGACAAGTTCAAGTGAGATAAGTTACTCAAAGATAGGAGAATTGAGCTACCATACTTTAAATTTGAGCGGAAAACCCATAAAGCCTTTAGATGATGGCAAAGTGGAAAATCGTCTATGCGCTCCAGAGACACGAGAATTCTTTTCAAAATCACCAATAGATATAAAATCAGAAATATTTTCAAGGTCTCCTTCACCACGCTCTCCATGTAGGCAAACATCACCTTTACTCCAAACTAATCAATCCACAAAAATGGCAGAAAAAGAAGAAATGAAAAGCGTCGCCCGTGAACCATTTTATGCGCAGAAGCTTGAAATGTATGAAAGAAAACTTGAAACGAGGATCCAACAAAAGAGAGATTATTATCATGCAATGTTAGAGGATTCGGAAAAAAGATTCCGCGAATCAGAGGCAGCTAAAATGCAACGCCATCGGGAGAGAATGGATTTCTTTAAGCATTTACTCTCAAAATAGATGCTATTCAAATGTTTTCTTTATCAATGAAGACTTTAGTGAACATATAAATGTAAAAATTTGACTTTGAAACTTAATAAAAAAAAAATAGACGTTGAAAACAATGCGTTCTGCACAACCCCGGAGGGATAAAGCATAAGGTGGTGCACGCAAGTAGAAAGGGTTCTCAAACTACTTTTGATATCGGTAGCTATCGAGTCAACGATTTGCGGGGTTTATTTCACACACCAGTGAGCGCCATGGCTCAAGTGGTTAGTGCGTTGGATCAACACGAATGGTCGCGAGAAGCTAGGCCCTGGACCATATATGTACGTCTGTTGCGCCAAGTAATAATTTATTATGCGACATTCCATACGGCCGTTGGAACGTTCTATTTGAAGAATTAGCAACAACAAAACGCAGAAATGTTCATACAGGAGAGAATATTGCTGCAGTTAGTAACAGTGTGGCGATAGATTTCAAATTTGTCTATTCGACGTCGTTTGCACCAAGTTGGACTTTGTCCGTCCACTATGTGGAAAATTATACGCAACTATCTTGGGCTACAAAGGCAGTTCTCCAGTCCACAGAATGACAGAAGAAAAAAAGGAAATTAAAAATTATGTTTTCTAAATCTTCCACGTCCTTCGCTAAAGATAACAGCATCATTTGCAGAAAATACTTAGCATACACTTAGTGAATTAACACGATCTTCGAATTGATCATAAATTTTATGATTATTTGTGCCGAGCCCTTGACTGTACATAGTTCATCTCTGTGACCATTTTTTGTCCCCAACGCGGTCTATAAGATACTTGGAACCCTTGAGGAAGATGAAAACCATGTGCAGATTCTAAGCCATCCTTATCACACTCCTTAGAACTTTGCATTGACTGTCGATTTGCCTAGAAAAAAATTGTTCTTCTACGAAATAGGGAGTTTACCACTCTTTTGGCGATCTTCTTTGCATGGTACATTGGTTTGAAATAATGTTGGTTGCACAGCCTTTTTGTCTTAGTTTTTTAACAGCCTCGCTTACAGATGAGTTCATAATTGTAAAAAATAACGCAGCTGTGCAGTTTGCGTCTATAAATGTAAAAAGACTGCATTATCATTGCAACTGTTTTGGTATCACGTGTGTTCAAAAACATCAAAGAACTGCCTTTGCTTTGTAAACTTGCAGCACATAAGCGAACATTGCTGCAGAAGTTATGTTCATTAACGTTCTCAGAATTTAGTGCGGTAGATTCAGTAATTTTTTTTTTAAATAAAAAGCTCACCCTACATCAATAGCCACAAAATCGGTCTGTTCCCGTACCTGTCCAAAACAGCGAATATCTACGAAATCTTACGAAAATTTGCTGTACGAACAGGATTTCGTAGTTTTTCGTAAGATTTCGTAGGTATTCACTGTTTTGGACAAGTACGAGAATAGACCTAATGTTTTATCGGTGGTTGACAAATTGCCTTCTACCCCTTTCCTATTGTTCTTTGGCTCCTAAAATTCCTTCGAATTTTTTTTTTCTTTACATCGCGATTTTGAAAATATTACGTCGATTATTTGTTCGCTGTTGACAGAGTTATTTAACAGCTTCTCTTCTGTCCGCTGATCATGAAGATATTTTTTTCTTCATGATCTGATGCTGTTTGTATTTGAGGTTGCACCACCTATCGCTTTTAGTGTAAGTGTACTGCATCGATCGTACACGGGACAAAGGCGAACCTTTTAAGCTTCGTTGCTCCGATCACACTTCTGTTGTTTTATGTCGTAGACAACTTTTTGGTGTCGTTACTCTATCAGCACGTTTACTTATCTATGTATACAGGAACGTCCTTTCGGATTCCTGAGAAGAGACCTTGCTCTTCGCATAAATACCTCGTTTAAGTCATCCAAATATCCTGCACATATTTTGAAGTACATATTAAGTAAAGAAAAACATTCCAACAAGTTCTATCTACTTTTTTTTTTTTATTGAATAGATATACAACAAACTAAGTTAATTTGAAAGAAATTCAAAGTTATCATACAATTCCTGGGTCAATATGAGAGTCAAAATCAATTTTGTTGTTTTCAGGTCTGTTAAACTTGTTATGTCTTTTTCGCAACTACTGCTTCTGATGTTCTTGTTTAAAAATATCATTTTCTAAAAAGGATAAAAATGTTGCTGTCCAAAAAAAAAAAAACGGACTAAGAGCAAAGGAAAATAAACTTAAAATAAATACTTTCGTTTCTCATCACATTTCAAGAGATTGAAGGCTGTTTTGTTGTTGGTATCAGTTAGGGTGTAAATAAAAATTGATTTTTAGCGTTGAGGTCACGTCTGGGTCACCGTTCCGTTCCGTCCCGTCTTCATCTGTCTTTTTTGAGTTTATTTTATTTTTTTTTTTTTTTTTTTGTGTTAAGTTTCTATTCTTTCCGTTAATGGTCTTCTTGTTATTTTGTTGGTTATGTTGTTGTTGTGAAATTTGATGTCGAATTAAACAGTTTTTATTTGGGTCGTCGTTCGTTTGAGAGAGAGATAATACTGTCTGTGGAAAATAACAAAAAAATACGAAAAGAAAAGTTACAACGTAATTTTACTGTACGGAAACCGTTAGTCAGATTTTAGTGCTCATCTTTTTTTTTTTTTTTTTGCCTTATAACTATTCGTGCACTGTCACTCTTACTTACCATGAACTGCAATTAGCTGTTAGCTATGTCATGGAAAAGAGAATAAATAAGTTAAGTTTCATGCTTTACTTACATTTAAACCCGGCGCAAACGTTTTCGATTATTGTCGTTGGGCTCCTCAGCATCCATAACCTGAGAAGAGATAGTAGGTGTATGTAGTTTATAGAGTGAACAAATTGCAAGTGCTGAGTTGTGAATACCTTGATCTTCGAACTGCAAATTTCAGCGCCGTTTAAAGTGTCAATCGCATTTTGAGCACTTTCTGCACGAGCATACTTAACGTATCCACAATTACGATTCGGCAGTAAGTAAACATCTATAAGGCTACCAAAACAAGAAAAGACGTTCTTCAAAATTGCCTGTGGAATACCCTGCAAGAAAAAAATATTTATATTACATTTGAAATGATGAGACAACTAAATTTCATTGACATACCGAAGAAAGTACTATAAACAACCTGCGGGCTACCGGCGCATCCGAATTGGCCATAGGTGCTGCGGGTGGTAGGTTTACACTGCATGCGTTGTTATTGTTCTTACGTTCTATGAATGTAGAAATCAAAAATTTGTATTTACTGTTTTTCGTTTTAGAATTAAGAGGAGTATTTACGATCTATCATGGATCCATCCAAACGAGGATTAATAATAGAAAACTTCACAATCATTCTCTCGCCGAGGGGATACTCTAGTCCATGGATTTTCTCTCTGGAATGGAGAAAACAAAGTATCATTACTTGTTATTGTGAACGCTGTGGATATGAATTAGCTAAATATTAGTATAAATAAGGTTTTAAGAGGTAAAGTCCCACCAAGGCGTATCAAAGTGTAGTTCTACCAACAGATTACCCACTTAAGCCGTTGAACCAGTGCAACCTTAACAAGGCGAAAACTCTTTGCTAGATTTACTATAGAAAACGCATATGCAGGCAGAACATGACAAGATTATTGTGAATCTTCAAGTGGATCGAGAACAAAGAATATCAAATGATCAAGTATGGCACTGAGTACACACAGCTGCTGACTTGGCACTAGCCCATTCTGTCAACTTTATTTTACAGTGCAATTTCGATTGTTCGTGGGTCTATATTTATTTTTATGAAGTGCGTCGATTGTTTGTAGATTATTGGAGCTGTTCGGAGGCCAAATCACGTCTCCAAAAGAGTTGATAACACGGTTACCGAACTAAGATCGATTGTTTGACGGCTGATGTGACACGTTTTATTACTAAACGTTTATTTAGATGTTACTGCTATTTTACATTTGAAATATACATTGCGCCACTGCGTTTCAAGTCCGAATTGTTCAATTGCTGCGTAATGCTTTTGTCAGTTTCATTTTCAAAGAACTAGAGACTGATCACGCCACCTCCTCTCCTAACTCCACACCAAATAGTCTCTCTTTAAAGATACATTGTGCTCCTTTACGACAAAGTGTGGATTTTGGTTGTTGACATACCTATGTGAAGGGTTTTCAAGTACACTTTGGGCAAAACTCTGCCCGCGACAGTGTCAAGATCAAGTGCTCGGCATGCGCGATAGTTTAGTCTTTAAAGCGGAATTTCGAGGTCTTCGTGGTCATCGCTGGAGGAATTACTCTTTTTTCGATAAGAAAACGAGAGCAAAAACTCCAAGAGTGATTTCGCACTTGCATTGGTACTAGAGCCTCCTTTTAAGACCGCATACTCAAAGCTTTTTGCTTAAAAAACGAAGTACTTACTTAAAAAATATAAATGTGTGTTTAATACTATTCTAATTTATCGACACCAATGTCAAGTCCTATGAGTAAACATTGAAAACTCCACGATTACCTTTGACTAGATTTTTTAGCATTCAGATAGGAACATTATTTTAATTACAAACAACTAGATCAATGCTTCTGCGAAGAAGAACAAACGATACACTAGTCACATTTGTTGAATTCATCACTGAATACTTATGTGTCATTTAATCTGACATTTTGTCAGTTAAATGGTTTGTTATGTGCTTCAGGTAGGCTGCATAGAAAGCATCCACCTACCCAATCGTCGTTTGCAACGACCGCTCCAATACAAAAATTGAATATTCAATACTCTGAATCTGTTTCCAAAAAAGATTGCCTCTCTTATTTGGTTGGCATTATAATTAATTAATCAGAACCAAAAAGAGAGAGGATGTAGAAACGGTGGGAGATACATATGTTAATTCAGACGCAAAATATGAATATGTTAAGTTTTATAGCTATGCAGAGATATGGTACGAGATTATTCACATTCTCTTTGTAGATACTAATAATTTATGACGCAGTATTTAGAAGAGGGTTATTGAAAAAAAAGAAGAAATTGCGTTGCTATAGAGAACGCAAATAACCTTATCAAAGGATTGTGGCGCTAATTTAATTATGTATTAAACTTACTTTGCATATATAGCTGCCTCTGGTGTGTTGTAAGCCACTGTGGCTTCGTTCGTTCTTTGTCCATCTACAAGCAGACAATATCATGTAAAGCATTTCAACAACCCATAAATCTCTTACGCTCTCTAGTAATCTGACAATAGTCCAATCCCGGAATTATATCGAATAAACGCCACAACTGATCCTGATTTATATTGCTGCTGCAAATCACATCCAATGTGGTCGTCTGCTGCCCATTTGAATTTTGCATTTTCAAAAACGATGCCATTTCATTGCTGGCATTGTTCATATTGCCACTTCCCCACTCGTTGTTGTATCGATTGAATGACTCATCACGATTTCCATCGCGGGAATTGCGAGATGTCGTTTTTGGTTCAGCAAACACTGCTTTGTACTTGGAAGGACAGTTCTCGTATGCCACTGCTGCACTATAAAACCTATAAACCAAATCAGGCAAATTAATATTTCCAAAATGCAATCACTTTCTCTCGCCATACCTGCTGTATCTTACATAAGCGAAACCTTTCGATTGCCCCGTATTGCGATCTTGCATAATCGATACACTCTCCACTTCTCCATATTTTATGAATTCTTCCCGAATCTCATCTTCGGTAGCATTTTTGGGAACCACTATGAACAAACGGACGCATCTTTCTTGCTCGTTATCAGACCGACCTTGACTTTTACTGTTGAAATGGCAAATTGATTAATAAATTAACACATCAACCGCAACACGTCTTTATTCATGTTAATTACTTTGCAGCCACTAGCACCTTCACCGTGCGGTCTGAATTCCCAATATGTCTACCATTTATCTCCTCCTGAGCCTTCGCGGCATCCGAAGTTTTCATGAATTTAACATAGGCTATTCCCTTGTTTTCGCCAGTTTTCTTATCCTTTACAACCCATACATCTTCGATTTCACCGAATCTGGAGAATGCATCACGAAATTCATCTTCTGTGTGGTCACGATTGCCGATTATGAAAAGCCGCGACATTGGAGGATCATCCTCATTTACAGAGGAACGGTGACGATGATCATCTCTTGAATTCGAGCGATATTCAGACATTTTGCACGTTGGTTCGTTTAAATTAATTAAAAACACAATGTATTATATGAAAAATTCGATAAATTAATAGATCGTTTGTCGGCGAGGTCTCTTTTCACGGAATGTGAAAAATGGAGTTTGAGCGAATAAGAAAGTAGCTATTGAACAGAGATAGGTAAACAAACCGGTTGTGTACTTTCTAGGAACCGATTACACTACATGTTTAAAAAACAAAAAAAAAAACCATTAAAGACTTGTATGATGAAAACAAAACTGTGATGTTTAATTATAACAGACCAGCTCTCCTACACCAGCTATAAACTATGTGCTTGCAGACACTCCCTATCAATAGTCTCGAAGGGCATTCGAGACTATTGATAGGGAGATTCTGGGATATGGTACAAGAGCCCAGGAACTGAAATGGTTGCTTAATTTTCTTAATGGTCGATCACAGAAAGCAAACGTAACGGAGTGATTTCTAGTGGTGTCAAGCGGAGGTCCGCAGGTATACATTCATAATATCGAATCTGAGTGAAACTGCTGCCACAGCATCGCATGGCAGGGTACAGCTAATAATTTGTCACAATTCAGGAAACTGCCGGTAAGGGTAAAAAAACTCCTGCCAAAACTCTTTCTCCGCGCTCGACACCATATTTTTATTCTTAGCGGCGATGTTTCCTCGTCGAAGTCAAAAATTAAAGTGAAAAATGCTCTGAAGTTGTACGACAAGCAAATCAAAAAGTTGAAAAATTTGAAAAACCGTACTACAAATCGGATGACATGCTTGATTACTGTTCAAATTGTACGATTAAGTCGTCAAGCAAATCAAGCTCTTGCACTTTCTGCGGCTCTGAAATATCTGTGAATAACACAAACGACGCTGTTATTATTAACGCGATGTAACCTGAGCCCAGAACCAAATTATAAGCAGAAAGCAGCCCTATTTAGAATGCTTTATCTCTTTTCCTCATTCATAATTTTCTGTCAAATCAAAACAAAGTGCGATTACCATTTCCTCTATTCAATTTACGCTTACGATATTTAATTCTGAAATCAGTTTACCCAATATTCAGAAACTTTTAGCTTTTCAAAATGCCAACAGAAATTGAGAACATAAATCCTAATGTCTACGGCAAATGCAAGGAAAGAGTATTAACCGCAGACGAGGAAAACGAAAGCATCGCCGATCCATTTGATACCCGTGAGATTTTCGGTACGCATCTTTGTATTGCCAAAGAAATTCTTTTACATATGTTTTCCATCAAATAGACCTCATTCGGAACATAAATGACCCTGAGCATCCGCTGACATTAGAAGAGTTGCATGTCGTCCAAGAAGACCTCATAAATATCTCTGATAAGTCCAATGAAGTCCGCATACAATTTACACCAACCATCCCCCACTGCAGTATGGCCACATTAATTGGTTTATCCATTCGAGTAAAGCTCCTGCGGTCCCTTCCTCCAAGATTCAAAGTAACCGTTGAAATTACACCGGGAACCCATGCATCTGAATTGGCTGTAAACAAACAACTGGCAGACAAGGAACGTGTTGCAGCCGCTCTAGAGAATAAACACCTCGCTGAGGTTATAAATCAGTGCATATCGACTAAGAGTTAAAGGAATAAATCATTTCTTAACAAAAGCGCAACAGTAACGATGTTATTCTCTGTACATATACAATTTTGTTGAACTTAGTGTCTTAAACTAATAAATAACTTCCAAAAGCTCCGCTAGTTGTCCTTCCTTTTCGCCGCCTGAACTGTTGCTGCTGCTGCTGGTGCTCTGTCTCGTGGCTTGGTCGGATCGTATTTGAATGTCTTTATTAGAGGGCCCTTGCCTGCTTTGGCAAAACGTATTTCATCGATACGCTGTCGTTCTTCTAGTTGTCTGGTAATTTTCATGTTGCTCCAAGCTGTGCACAAACAGAGAAAAAAGGCTGAAATAAGTGGCACCTAAGCTGACGATGTTACTTACAATCCTTTACTCCTGAAACGAAACCTCCTTGCTTTTTTTTCAGTGGCAAGTTTTCAGGTCTGTGTACGACCAGCTTGTCGATCTTGAAATAGTCTCGCACGGCGGGAATTTTCAAAATGGCAACCTGTCCTAGTGAAATAAAATTACTACATGTCCAGTAGCAGAGAATAGCTGCTGGAAAGTTCATGGTGAAGGGGAAGATTGCAATTGGAAGAGCCCGTAGCACATACTTCATCACATGCATGTTCTGTGCCGACAAACGCGCGCTGTCTGTTCCAATTTCGATTGTCAAATATAGAGTAGCACTAGTGATCAGTGGCAGGAGAAACATAGGATCTGCCACTGTCAAATCTGTAAACCACCAGAGGCCACCATCACGAAGGGACTCAACAGGGGTATTAGCCATCGATCGCAATCCCATGAAAAATGAAATAAATAGTGGCGCCTGAGCTAAAGGAACCACCATGTTCTTAAATGGATTCAATTGCTTCTCCTTCATGAAAAGCATCATTTCCTGGGCGTAGCGTGCTGACTCAATCGCATCGCCAGTCTGTCGAGCTTCAGTCATCTTCAACTGCAACACCTGCAGCTGTGGCATGTGATTGTTCATCTTGGCGGCGTTTCGTTGTGAGATGATAACTAGTGGGAATATCAGTGTACGCACAACTGCTGTACCAATAGCTATGGCTGCCCACCAAGGGACATCCAGGCCAATGTGCAAGTACTCCATACAATTTTGTACCATACCAACAGGCGTCCAACCACCCAGACCCAACGAAGCGAATGTTGGCTCGCCGGCGGCATTAAGTACATCCACTACTGCATCGCTTACCGGCGGAGGTGTTGGAATTAGTGGCGCATCTGGAATTTCAGTGAGGTCGATGATGTTTTTGTTTGTTGCGTCAGCACTGGAATATCGTACGCTGGCCAATCCGGCAAGGGGGGTTAATTTCGAGATGATTTTTGGATCGATAGTGTTTACTGGCTGCCTGCAGTGTGCGAAGTGTAGATCTCTCGTGTTGAGGGACGACAGTGGGGTAAGAACTGTCCGTGATGCCTTCAAAGTAATTATTATAGGTTAGGCGGGTTGAAGCCGAGAAGGTTGAAAATTTAGCGTATTACGAACCTTTGATTGAAAAAAAATGTAGGAGGCATTTTTACCGTTTAATATGATTCGAACTTTGGTAGATAACATCGTCATCAAGTGTTATTTAACTTTATTATTTCTTGTGAAAATTCGGAGGAAAATTTCAGATGTTTTTTGACACTTCTTAAATGTCAGAGAGAAAGAGTGTCTCAACTACCAGTGTATGACGATGATGGTAAATTAATTTTACTTTCCTTGAACAGAACTTTTGTTTAAAACAAGTTCGTTATAGCAGTTATGGTATTTAATTTAATTTAATATTTAAGTAAGACCAACAAAGTATCTGGATATGTAGTAAGTTATTCCAAGAGTGCATCCTTCGTCAGCATGTAGTAGTAGTAGTCGTAAATATGATAAAGAATTTTCCTTGTTACATAGTTCATAAAATATAGCATGGCATCGATGTCATCCAAGTTATGGATTGCTGTTGGAAGGTCCAACAAACCCAAGCTCTGCTAAGTCACGCATATAGCTTATGAACTTGAAATGGTCTAGAAAAGAGGCTTGTCAAATCTCAGTCCCCATATTCTAGATCAAATACTAGGTACTTTGTTATTAGTTTAGGGTAGAATAATATCGGCAGATCCATTTACATCGTTTTAGCACTCAAAATAGCGCGAATTCCAACAGTCCGACACGAAGGGACTACAAACCTTCTTTAGCTTACAAGAATAACGTCATTATAGTGCTATCAAAGGTATGTGGGAAACTGAATTGTCTCTGGTAAATATTAGCAATATAGATTATTAGTCGAACAACCAAAAAGAACGACCATTTCATGACTTTAAAATTGGAAATTAGCTTCGGGCCGATGAGCACCGCGGTTGGCTCTATGAAACCATTTTCTATCAGTCTAATTTTGAGTCACTTATGAGGCAATTGGCTTCCAATACGGCATTATTGCTGGATTATCAGCATAAGCTTGCGACTTTTAATGAAAATAGTCCAAAGGTTTTAGGTCACACGATCTTGGAGGGCGATCTCTCCAAATAATATTCTTTTGAAAATTTTCTACCAATAACTTAATTGTTTCAGTCGCTGAGTAGCACTTGGACCTATCCAGTTCGAAACATGTCTTTGAGATCCATTTCATCCAAATTGAAAATATTCGGCCCATCGTTCTGTAACATGTCCTGCTTCCTGCGTGCCGTACTGTACATTTTTTTAAATTTAATGGACTCTGCTAAATCGTTGTAGAATTATGTATCTAAAAAGCATCAAACTATTATTACATTTGTTATTGTAATCTTTCAAGCGGGAGTTGCTCTATTGATTTCTAAACTTTGTTACTTTTCCCACTAGTATTTTTCGCCCCGCTGTATCGCAAAAATTTCGTAATGAAGTAAATGACATTTCACCCACCATTTTGCTCTCAGATAATCAGCTGACTATATTTTTCACGAACGAACAAAGCTTTCACAGAAAAAAAAAAAAAAAACAAAAAAAAATTAAGAATCCCTTCATATGACGAGGTGAAAATCACCACAAGCGACGTCAAAACAAAACTGCTGCGAGGTGAAATCAGAATTTTGTTGTTGTTATTTTTTCTCTACAGGACAGATGAAAAAACGAAACGTCAGAAAAAGTGAAAGAAAAGTCCAAATCGCAGTTTTTTGTGTTTGCAACGACAAGAAAAAGTGATTTTTCCTTCGTAATTTCCTCATTAATTTCCTAAATAAAACCTGAAAACTAATTAAAATCGCATCTCATCAGAAAACGCGAATTCGGTTGACATTTTACAGAATTTATTCGCCACCAACACCTGACACGCGAATTCAAGGCAGCAGCAGCAACGATCGAGAAGTTTTCTTGTGTGCCAGTGCCAACCAGCAGTGTACAAATGCAGTGAAAATGCGAATTTTTCTACAGAAAACAACAATGAATTTTTTCCAAATCGTGTGGTTGCACGCAAAATGAAGTTATTTTGAAAATTTCAAGTCGAGAAAATTCCCATTGCACTCCGCTTGAGAAGACTAATAGAAAAAATATCTTTGCCATAAGCGTATTCTTTTCGTTGCCTCCCCCCGTTTGGACTTCCTCATATAACTCACAACGTATCCTACGTAATTATTTACGTGAAGCAACAAAAATGGTTAAAAAAACTTTTTATTTTTAGAAACTGTTGTGCATTGTTAGCGCGGCGGCGAGACGATTAATAACAGACAGAGAGGACAAGACACCCGAGTGTGAATTAGTTTGGAATCATCTTGCATCCACGCAAAGGACCCTATTGTTATATATATTTTTATATAATTTTTTTTTTCTGATTTTTATTTGTTATTGTGAAACAAGCAAACATTGAGAGATATCTCAGTTAACGAGAAAGAGAGGAGCATAACGAAAATAAGAGACTACAGCGTACAGCGTTCAGCAGTATGAGTGGAAAAGTGCGATTAAAGGCGAATGGGGTCCTTGACGAGGACCCACTCACATTGAAGGATATCTCTTATCAGTATCTGTCCAGTAATTTGGATGTGATCAGTTGTCGCGATGGATTAGGTTATCGTATTCTAAACGATGGGATTGTGTTACCAAACGACATCTGCGACCGTTTTGTAGATTGTTACCAGCGTTTCCAACGGTATCTGGATGATAAGGTCATAAACTTGTTCCGCGACACTAATAGGACATCGATAAAGATAGTGCACCTACGAAATAGTACACTAACCGGCGAAGGTGAGTTTACCACAATTCTTTCTAGTTAGTGACTAATTGGGTTGGGTGCTTTTTCCTGTCTCATTTTAATGTGATTTCTTTAATCATCACCAAGTAGCGTTAAGCTCGAGATTGACAAGAATTTTCGTAAACATATGCAAATAGTTGTTGCCACTGCTGCTGACTTATCAGAGTGTATTGACTTGTTATTGTTAGTAGAGAAGCAATTACATGTGCACATGGCGATAATGATCATACTATGTGGCTACGTCATACTCATTGTTTTGATGATGTGCACTAAAAACACCACGGGAAACGTCTACTAGACAACGTACTGAAAAATCACACATCACTAACCAGTATTTGTTTGGAACTGTTTGCAGTGATAACACGAGCGACATTTCAGTGTCACCTGTTTGGTGGTGGTGGTGGTAGTCACGAAGCGTTTTATACTAGAATTTAAGTTCTGATAACTCGTGTGTGCTGTCTTATCTTCAACAAGATCATATTTTGCTTCTCAAAACATATTCTATTTAGAGCGCAATTTTTTTCGCTTTTTTTTCCGAGGGTTGGTGAAAATCTTCCATAGACACTATGAGCATAGTAAGCGCGTGCTCATAGTAGTGTCAGATTCTTACTGATCAAAAACACCGCACTTCGATATAAATTTGTTAGATATTGGAATAAAGTAAAAACATATCAAGCATTTTTTTATCACGAAATAAAAACGTTTGGTAGGTTACTTTCTAATAAAAGATCCTACATGTTCCGCAATCTAAACGCAGAAACTCACTATTGCGCTAAGTCCAAAGGTTTAGTTCTTTGTAGACGGCGCAGTAAATTTCTATCATCCAAAATTTGAAGGACTGTATTACTTGCGTGACATACTAGCCGGCTTTTATGCTTTCTCGCGTAGTCTTTGATTAGGCCTTCGATTGATTTCATGCCGAGATCTCTGTGGATATCACTGTTTCTAATATATCACGGTGCATTAACAATTCCTCTTAGCACTTTATTTTGTTACCAGCGTTGTATATCATACGTCCAGACTGGCTTTAGCACTTGCTTTTATAAAAGCAGTTCGTTTTCTATATTAAGCTTGGAATATTTTCCAAGTAACCAATAAATACATTTCTCTGTATTTATTTTCTATCTCCTTGCGTTTTTTCTTTGCATGGGACTTCCGAGTTGGAAAGATCGCAAATTATTTATTTTTCATTGATCTCTTGGAGACAGCAGACGTGTTTACTCTAAGTTTCGTGGGGTATAAACTTTTTGATTATTTACGTTTAGTTCTTTCACGGAATTTTCTTAAAATGCATTGTCTAATTTACAACAAAAAAGTAGATCGCGGATGCGAGACCAAAATTACTTGCATCGACTGCAATGTCTATTACCATTCTTCGTGTGCAAAACTGCAACCAAATGAGCCGCTTTTCGTCGTAAATCTCTACAGCAACAAAGTGTATCGTCTCCATCGGCAGTAAAAACTGTAGCTACTGCATTGATAACGATACCGAAGCCAAAGCGAAATCCGCAAACAGTCGCTAGGCCACAGAGCGCCACCGAGACGACAGTTCTACAGCAAGCAACAGCATATGATATACCACCACAATCCGATGTCGGCACAGTTACAATTCAAATGCTCTATAAGGAAATTATATGTCTAAAGAAAATCAACTGTGACTTCCTCAGCACAATTGGTTAGCTGAAAGAAGAGAACGAGAAGCTTAAATTGAAAATTGCATCACTGGAGAGCAGACTGAATTGGAGAGAGCAGAAGAGTATTGCGAATGTCATCGAGGTTATTGGTGTGCCTGCAGGAGTCAGCAATGAAAATGCAGAGGAATATGTTCAAACAATTTTCAGCAAGGCGTTGGATGTCTCCTTGCCACCTACAGATATCCAAAAATGCTACGTCAAACAACAACAACGAGCATAGTGATAAAATCTGCTGGATTTTCAACTGTGAAAAAGAGGATTATCATATTCCCCGCTATAATTTGTATCTTAACACTAATGAGGCGTATGCTGCAGGTTTTGTTCCTGATTATCTGGATTTTGGTAGCTATAAAGTAAAGTGTCCTAATTTATTGAGCGCGGATGTAATTGAATTGTCTTGCCATGTACCTATGTGCTGTTTTTAAATTTGTTTGTGTAAACAGGTTACAGAATTATTCAAGTGTTTTTGAATGAATATTCTGTGTTCTTAAGAAACGAAAAAGTGGCTAATCTTATTTTTGATAGATAGATATAGATATTTTGACTTCCAGTACTCTATATGATCTTTATCTTGGTACAATGGCTTAGCATCTTTCATAAACGAAATCACTAGACCAATTTCAAGTACTTGTCTTGACCATGTATTTGGTCGTTTTATAAAAATATCCATAAATGAATGTGCTGGTATTAATTTTGATCTCCGCATTACTGATCACTGCATGACAGGAATTTTGTTCAATACGTGAAAAACTAGAAAACCTGCTAAGTATATTTTATCGCCTAAGATAACGAAAGTTAACTTCGACCTGCTAAATATTAAACTACGTTCTGAAACCTGGGAAGAAATTTATGCGGAAAGTAATGCTTCTAAGGTTTATTTATAAGTGACAAAAATAATTATAGGCCAATTTCCTCACTGTTATCAGTCTCAAAAGTTTTTGAAAAAGCCGTTAAGAGAAGAGTGCTGAGTACCTGGCAAAAATAAATTTCCTTATTCCTCCGCAGCTTGGTTTTAGGGAAGGCCTTGCTTCAGAAGATGCCCTCTTGGAGTTTGATAATAATGCTGCGCCGGCTATTTGCAGCTTTTGGCCTGGTCAACTACAGAGTTCTGTTAAATAAATTATACTACGCAGGATTTCGGGGTTTTATGTACAACTGATTTGAGTCCTACTTAAAGGACAGAATTCAAATGTCATAGTAGGTAACTTTGTCAGTAGATCAAAAGCTATGAACTTAGGTGTACCGCAGGGATCAGTTCTTCGTCCAATACGGTTCCTTACTTAGCCAACAGTTTATAGCCAACCGTTTAGCCATGTATCAAAGCAAATAAAAAAATAACCTTAACGCAAATATCAGTGAAGGAATTGAATTGAGCTACTTTTTTATTGCTGTCAGTTAAGAATTGAGATTGGAATCTGTAACAAAGTTCGCCGCTATTGTTTAAAGAAAATAGGTGATAACCACCTTGAAAAGGAGTGTTTAGTAATGTTGGACATCTCTGTACATGTGTTTTTATATATATAAAACTCAATGCACCTATGTACCTATGTTTGTATGCATGCTATAGACTCCGAAACTACCGAACCGATTGAGCTCAAGTTTTCAGGCAATCTTCGATATACACTCCGAGAGTGTTTCTGTGAAGTTTGGTCAAAATTTGTGCAGTAGTTTGCCCACAACTGCATTTTAACAACTGCGCTGGGTGCCCGTTAGTATCAGATAGAAGATAGAATTCATAAAATAAATCATATCTTCTTCCAATAGAAAGCATGGCAAAAGGTAGAGATTTCTTAATCTCTTCTATCCTTAACCTTGTTTTACTCGAAGGAGAAGGTTATTTTAACAAACTGTCTAGAGCAATGTATTACGCTTAGCAACGAGGAAAATCTGTGCAAACTAAGTACTCGCATAATCACATGTATTATTGATAACGTCTACTTCAACCAGCGAAGACTGACAAGTACGTGAGGTTAGATTATGCCAGCCATGCTAAGTTGGTGAAAAACGCACTCATTCGAAGAAGCTTAAGAGGCGTTGAGTTACTGTGAGCAACAATATATTCGATATAACCTCAGTCGAGTTATCTGGCCATTTTAGGTTAAAAAACTTTGGAAAATTACGTTGACTTTACGATTTAAGGGGGCGCCGTGGCTCAAGTGGTTAGTGCGTTGGATCGCTGAGCGTGAGGTTCGAGGTTCGAATCCCAGAGAACACCAACAAATTTTTCACGGTCCCACCTCTCGCGAATGTCTGACAAACGTCCGAGAGTAATAACTGTCAAGAGAAAGCTTCTCAATTTGCCTTTCGGATATGGCTCTAAACTGTAGGTCCCTTCCATTTGTGTGAAAAAATATAACACGCACAACACGAATGGTCGCAAGAAGCTAGGCCCTGGACCACATACGGTCTGTTGCGCCAAGAAATTGTATTTTTTTTACGATTTAAGGATTCCTTCTGATAGTTTACGGTTGGGAATCATGTGGCGGGTTCCGTTCAGAGTTCTGCAATAATAATCTTATTTATGTATGGGTATCCTTTGCGACATTATGTTATTTCACTTAGTCAGAAACGTTTTGAAAACCTACGGAAAACTATTGTATCGGTTATTTATTCCTAGTGCTCCGTTTGAAGCTGAGTTGAAAAGTATTAATATATTGCCGTAAATATTCTCTTTAGAATCACTTTGGATACGCTTTGAGCTTCATGAAAACTTGTAATATTTTAATTCCTTTCTTTTTGTTTTTTTCCAGGTCTAGAAATACTTTTGCGACACAATTTGTATGCCTTGTCAATATGGTACTGCGACCGAATAACAGTCCAATCTCATCATCTTTTAGCGAGATATGGAGAAAGTCTCCGTTCGTTGGAATTAGGTTTAAGTGCACAACTTTTGCAACAGGCCGAACCGAATGACAAAGAACCCGTAGACTTCCAATTGAATTGCCCGCATCTCAGGCGGCTAGTCCTCAATGGTGTCGTTATGCATCATCGTCTGCAGTTTGCCCATTTACAGGACTTAGGTTATTTAGATTTAACATCATGCATTTTGGCCAATTTTAGTTTGGAGGCTCTCTGCAGTCTACCCAATTTGCATACGCTAATTTTATTCAATGTCTGGCCAATAGCGAATCAGTTGCATGCGATTTGTAGAATGAAAAAGTTACAGACACTTGATATATCTATAAGTGGTTCGGGTAATGGTCATGGGACATATGATCTTCCAGATCAGGTAAAATTTGAGTTATAATTTATTCCATACCTATACTTAATGACATCGTTTATTGTAGACGCTTGAAATGCTTGTCGAGAATTTACCAGAGCTCTCGCACTTGGACATTTCGGGGACAAATTTAGCCGGCAATGGAGTAGCGCAGAAGGGTGCCTGTGAGAAAAATGAACGAGTCTACTCAAAATCAGGGCGGTCATCGGATATTCCTGGTTTAGCGGGGAGAACCGAGCGGCCGCTTCAGTATCTGGGGCTGTATCACACAGCGCATTGGGCTTGTAAAAGACATGATATTCCTGCTTTAGAGGTAAAAATAAACAAATAAACCGGATGTGTTTAGAAATAAAGATGTTGGGCCATTGTAGATTGCTGGCGATGCGAATGAAGAACAGATTCTGACAGCAGCGCTTTACTATTACGACAGACCGGCAGTTCTCACCAGGGTTCGTTTGCTTTAGAATTTACCAAGGGAACTGCGAGTGATGAATTATATTTGATTGCAGGTACTCAATGACTTGTATCACATCTTTCGCTTTGAGTGCTGCAAAGAAATTCACACTGCACTCGATGTTGTACTCACAGCTATGGACCGTCATTTGAAGTTTAAACACATGCAAATATCCGGAAGGTAGGTTAGATTACGGTAGTCCGAAAATATGTATCATTCAACTGAAATCTAATTACAGTGCCACCTTATTTTACATCGTAAAAGGACGCGATCGAGCGAAATTTGGAACCCCACTTAAGAACCACATCATTCGCACCTTATTAAACGGAATGGAGATGCATATAACTGACGACACAATGCTACGGAATGGGTACCTCACGCTTACCCAGTTTTCCATGCCAAATGATGTGGTATGGTAGAAACCAAGAATTCCTCTAGATATTCTCTTATGCAATTTTTCACTTGTTCTTTTAGCTCTTTGAATACGAACGTCTCATCACAGTGTTGTTGCATGGTGTCTCAAAGACCGAGCAGGAAGGATTTGTTCAGAGAATAGCTATTTATTTGTTAAATACCTTGGCATGTCAGGTAGATGGTAGACAAAAACTATTTCTAGGAGATTTGGGTGTTGTTAGTGTGAGTATTAAATGAAATTGTCAATTGTAATTTGGTTTTATAAAGAACACATCCGCGTTTGTAGACTATGTTAAGTTTAATAAAGGATCGATTGACACGCTCAGTGTTTGATGATGTTATGGAAGTGGCGTGGTCAACAATGTGGAATGTAACCGATGAGACTGCTATTAATTGTAAGAGATTTCTAGACGGACGGGGTATGGAGTACTTCCTGAAATGTTTAAATGTTAGTTATTCCCACCTGCAAGATAGAAAAACAAAACTCAAATTGTGCGACTATTTTAGACGTTCCCTGATCGTGAGGAACTGCTTAGAAACATGATGGGTCTGCTGGGTAATGTAGCCGAAGTCAAGTGGTTGAGACCAAAATTGATGACAGGGGAATTTATTGAAGTTTTTGCTACACTTTTAGACTCAGATAGTGATGGAATTGAGGTTAGTTTGATGGTTTTCTATTTTAAGAATTATATTATATACAATTGTGTGTTTTAGGTGAGTTACAATGCCGCTGGTGTCTTGGCGCATATAGCATCCGATGGTCCAGAAGCTTGGACTATCCAATCGCCGACACGTGATGATGTTCTACAGCGCATGGTGAAGGCAATCGATCGCTGGAACATCAATAGTGAAAGGAATATAAACTACAGGAGTTTCGAACCGATTCTGGGTTTGGTTCGTTGTTATGATACTCCACAGTGTCAGCATTGGGCCGTTTGGGCGTTAGCCAATTTAACATGCGTAAGTAAAAATCAGTTTTTGTCTTATTCTGCGGGTGACAGTAAAGGTATGGTTAAAATTAAAGTACCATTTACGGACAACAATTGTCTTTCAAGGATAAAATGTTTTCTGGTACCGCGCATCGTAAATTATGTCGAGAAAAAGAAAAACTAAACACCAGGCTTGTGGAAGATAAATTGCAGAATATAAAAATGACATGAGGAAAGAAGAAAGCCCTGCAAGGACATGATCAATTTTCCAATTGGCAATCGATTTCCCAGGCTTATGCTTAATAATGCTGACACGGAGGTGTATTGTATTGATTCACAGATTTTATTACAATAGGTGAATGATGCATAAATACCCGGTTAAATGTCAAACCAAAAAGAGCCTAACGAAAGCTTAACCTGAACGAATAATATATTGATATAAAAATAGCTCTCTTCGGGGAAGTAATCTACAGAAGTTATATTGGTGGAGACAACGTTAAAGCCAACCTGCAACTCCAGATGGAGAATATAGCGAAGCGAAATAATTTTTACTTAGGTTAAGCATATGAGCACCTACATACTTCTAAATAAAATAATCTGACTGATGAAAGGTATTCTATCACGACAAAAATTTACAAGATGAGTATTTCTGACAATGAAGAAACATTTTCTCTGGTCAACGATGATTTACTTTCGATTGGTGTATCCTAAACCTAGCTACGCTGTCACCCGTCTGGTATCAAATGAAAAGTTTGTTTAATCAACAAATAGAAAGAACCATGTCATCATCCTCTTTTTGTATTTATTATTGTCCGTCATGAAAATGCTTATTCTTCATTCTCATTCTAGGTTTATCCTCAAAAGTATTGCCGCCTTGTTGAACAAGAGAATGGTATACAAATACTGACTGATTTGATACTGCATCCGAATCCGTATCACAAAATCAAGGAAACCGCTCAGTTGGTCATAAAACATTGCCAGGGTGCAACCCTCGAAGGATAACAACAGTCAATCCATGTCGATACCGACTCGAGTAAATACTTCTCCACTGAGCGATAAAACGCTTGTTGTTTGTCTCATGTGTCTCCTTTTTTACTTTTGTTTTTAATTTGTATTTAGTTTCATTATTTGATTACTTGAAAAGAAATTTATCCATAGTGCAACTTAAATCTGAGTTCAAGCAAGTTGCCACCTACCGCTGTTAGGTTTAAGTCCTATCCTTCCCCTTCCCACTCCATGCATCCATATACATACGTATACAAAATACCAATTTATTTTTATTATTGTAAATATTTGCTGCGCAAGAAAAACGGAAAATCTAAACAAACAAAAAAATATATATTAGAAATATTTTATTTTTTTATTAAGTTTTCATTTAAATCCCTTTTTGTTTCTGTTACTTGTGAGATTTCGAAGAAATACATATATACATTTTCTTTAATAGTATGTAGGTAATAGAAACTTCGCTTTGATGAATCTACTATTGCTGGTTCGGTTTTCGTCAACTTTAATTGTACAGCCGATTGGAAATACATTAAATTTTAGTTGAGCAGAGGACGTTCCACCACATTGGAATGCTTTTGTGTAAGAAAGAAAAAAAATAGTTTATAAATTTAAGTTTTGAAAAATTTATTATATATAATGTAATATGTTATGGCTTCTTCCACGTGGAAAAGAATGTGGAACATTTGAGCGTAGTTATACTAGGATAGTATGTATGTCTTTACATAGATTAAGAATAAGCATAGATTTATTAAATTCTGAAGCAATCGCAGCTAAAAGGCCTACGTATTTTAGTTTAGACAAGGATTCGGGTTATCCTGTCTAACTTATTTTGTCGTCAAAATCAAAAAAAAAAAAAAAAAAATGTCATTTAATTTTGTACAGACTACAGAATACTATTATGAGATGTGTATGATTACTGCAAGAGTAATGTAAGGAAAATCAATAACTAGTTTTACGAAATAAAATATACGAAATTAAAAAAATTATTATCGTTAAATAATTTATGAGATAAAAACAGGTAGGCTGCTTAATTCATTCTACTTTCACGTACTAAGGCGAACTTGAATTGTAGAAGAAGTCAAAAGGACGCTCGACTCTTTGGTATGTGTCATTGCATCATAGCTCCAATGACGTTGTTGTATTCGCGTGGGCAACAAATGAAAATCCACCGGAGCCAGATTAGGCAAATTGGGAGGATGTGGCTGTAATTCAAACCCTTTTTTGTGGTTTCCAGCCTTTATTTGATACCACGAGTGTTAGCGTGCTCTTGAAACAATAGTCTGAAAACTCACGCGCAACACCAGATGCAAAATCTTTCAAAAGTCCGCCAAATTACTCGCATATTGACATAATCGAAAGAACGCAGCGTGATGTCAGTCTACCTATGCTACGCTATTAATTCAGACAACGACACCAGCGCTGAGATCAAACGAAAAATAAAAAATATTTTAGCTTAGGTTAGATTGGGTTATGAGGAAAACCTCATAAAACGCTAGGCACCAAAATGGCCTCATCGCTATCCCTGGGGAGCCTCCATAAAAAGGAAATGGAAACCTAAACACTTTCACTGAAACACTTGATTTCCCTACAGAATCTAGGTAGCCTGTTTTGGTTGATAAGACCTACCTCTTCTAGGTTACTGAAAAAGTAGTAACCTAAATATTTTCTACGATTTCGAGCTATTCGTTGGCACTCACACAGTATATGTGTGATTCCTCTTCGACGCATATGTCGTTACAATATTTACATTCATCCGTGTCTATAAGGCCAAGTCAAGACAAGACAAGTTTCCTCCTGCTGTTCTTAGCTGAATTGTGTTTAGATTTCGAATTTCCCAGTTTCGCAGGTTCCCAAGTCGAATTCTTGTTACAAGGCTTTGGATACCCTGTGACCTGTTATATTTGATGCCATCACATATCTGACATAAAAATCGTCTGTATCGGTTGGAAACAGCTCCAAGTACTCGTGTTTATCGATTACGATCTTGTTCATCTGAGAGCAGTTTCAGAATCCATCTTCCTTTGAAAACCCAGTTTGTTTTGAATGATGTTTTCGGTTCATTCATATGAGATGCCAGCGATCGCAGCTTCCTTCATTTCCAATGATTATTTAATAAGTGAACGAGCCTGAACTTAACTACAAAAATACAAAACTGAAAGAAAACTTCATAGAGTAAATCTTAAAATGTTGGAAAATAAAAGGAGGAAGATAGAAATTGGAATTAAAACTATTTCTGTGGTCGGTCACGACCTTCTGAATCCCCTCGTAGTGCTTCATTTCGTTTAAGGTATTCACTTATGTATGTAGGTACATGTTTTTTTTTTTTTTTTTTTTTTTTTTATTATGGTTTGCTGTTTGTTTGATGTGGAATCTTCATAGATACCAGTAGCCCGTACTACTGGCATGCACGATTCGCGAGATCCTCGTACTAAACCACACCTCTGCACTCATCAACCACTCTCCCCGCGGGACTGCCGTTAGGTATTACTTCGCGGGGCTGGTTAGCAATTATGCTCTAGTCTCCGAGGCCGCCTCTTGGGCTCGTCTTAAGGCTTCTGCTCTTCTTAGCGCATTCTGCACACTCACTATGAATGAGCAGATCTCCGTCCACCCACCCTCCGATCGCGTCATGTGGCTTACGAGGTTTTCTGGACTTGGCAGGCTTGCTCTATCTTCTGAGAAGCGTATGCAGTGGAACACTGCATGCTCCACATCCTCCTCCTCATTTGGACATTCTGGACACAGGGGCGAACTATCGTGTCCAAATCTATGGCGGTACTTCCGATAGCCTCCGTGCCCGGACAGGAACTGTGTGAGGTGGTAGTTACAGTTCCCTCTCGCTCTCTTTGTCCATGATTCTATGGTGGGAATGAGCCTATGAGTCCATCTGCCTTTTGTGGAGCTGTCCCATCTGGCTTGCCACAGCACTGCCGATGCTGCCCTTTCCTCCTCCTTAATCCTTTTTGGACTCCTGCCGGTTCGAGGGTCGCCTAAGGTACACCCTCTGCATCTCGTTTGCGATGATGTCGATGGGGACCATTCCGGCTAATACGAAGGCTGCTTCGTCGGATATCGTTCGGAAGCCGCTAATCACTCTAATTGCACAGAGTCTATATGCCGATGATAATTTCCTCCTGCATTTATTCGTCGCCAGTGCACCCGCCCATACCGGGGCAGCGTATAGGAGGACAGAGCTGACCACCCTGGACAGCAGGATCCTGCGGGCGTATCCAGACCCGCCGATGTTCGGGAGCATTCGAGAGAGTGCTGCCTGCATCAGCGATGCCTTCTTGCTAGAGTACTCGACGTGGGTTTTGAAGCGCAGCCTGTTGTCGAGCATGACTCCAAGGTACTTAAGGGATTCTTTTGACCTGATTATCTGGTTTCCGACCCGGAAGTTCGCGTATTCCACCGTCTTGCGACTGGTTATGAGGACAGCTTTAGTCTTGTGGGCAGCTAGTTCCAGACCGGCAGACTGCAGCCACTCCTTTATTCGCTTGACTGCCTCATCCGTGGCAGACTCCACCTCATGAATGTGCTTGGCTACTGTCACCACTGCGACGTCATCAGCAAAGCCAATCACTTTAACACCCTCGGGTAGTGTTAATCGTAGAACTCCGTCATACATTATGTTCCATAGGAGTGGTCCAAGGACTGACCCTTGCGGGACTCCTGCGGAAACGCTGTAGTATTTGGTGCCATCGTCAGTATGGTATCTAAGTTTCCTGTTGCTGAAGTAGTCCGTGACTATCCTCAGCAGGTAGTACGGTGCGTCCATTCTGGCCAGGGATCTCCTAATGAACGACCAGTTCGCCGAGTTGAACGCATTTTTGACATCTAGCGTTACTACTGCACAGTATCTCTTCGTCCCCCATCTCCACCTTTCCCCCTGTATTGCTTCAGCTGCTGTATCTACTACCGCCTTTATAGCATCGACGGTAGAACGCGATTTTCTGAAGCCGTACTGATGGACTGACAGTGCTCCGTTTTCCTCCGCTACCGCAAGTAGTCTGTCATAGATGATACGCTCTAGGATTTTGCCTAGCGTATCAAGTAGGCATATTGGGCGATACGATGATGGCTCTCCAGGCGGCTTGTTGCCTTTTGGAAGCAGTACTAAATGTTGTAGCTTCCATGGTGCGGGGAAAACCCCCTCCTCTAGACACTTTTGCATAGCTGCTACAAATATGTCCGGCCTCGTCTTAACAGCCGCCTTGACTGCCCTATTCGGGATGCCATCTGGTCCAGGTGCTTTGCTGTCTCCGATTTTTTTGCATGCGCAAACGAGTTCTTCCGACGTGATTGCCGGGATGTGCTCCATGCTGATCTCCCTCGTGATGGAGACCATAGCAGTTGGTCTATGGGGAAATAGATGCTCTACTATAGTCCTTAGCATTGCCGGGCAGGTTAGTTGTGGGCCTCTGTTGCCTTTTAGCTTCTTCATCACCACTCTATAAGCTATGCCCCAGGGGTCCAAGTCAGCCTCGTCGCAGAGCCGTTTAAAGCTCCTTGCCTTACTCTCCTTTATGTAGGTACATGTATAAGTAGATATCTGTGCGGTTTTGCACTCGCAATGCGTTGATATCCAGAATTTATGGATCGAATAGTGTAGGTGATATGAGTTTGTGTGTACTGTGCTGGTTTCTTGAACTCACGATTATTAGTCTTTCGATTAGGTTTAGACCGTCAACTGAAGAGCTTTGGGGGAAAAGAGTAAAACCTAAACTTCTCCAACAATAATCACGGTAATCTGATTCAATATTTTCCTTCATAATAATGAAGGAATTGCTTCCGATCCGATTTTTAAGGACCAGCCTCTCCCGAATTTCTGACAATCGTCGGGGAGTGAAAATTCATGAGGCCCAGGATCTCATACGTTCTGTTGCGCTAAATATTTCTATTAGTTAGATGTCAAAAAATGTCTTGTCGAAACGAAATTCAAACATTAACTTTCAAAGACTTATAGTTGTGGGATATACATATGTACAATTTTTTCTATTACGGAATGAAATTAGGTTTTCTCTTGGGTTAGTGAACTTTATAAAATGCACACATAATAGACCAAGCTCAAAAGGATGACATTGCCTAAGTGATGACGAATAGCTCAGGCATGCTGACGAGTCTGGCTATCAATTAAGGCTTTTGTAGATGCTGAAGGTAGTTTTGTTGCATATACATATGTATGTATGTATGCTACAGATGTATGTGCGAATATGTACATATTAATGTGCCAAATTATATCCTAATAAACTTTTTTCTGCATTTTTTACGGGAATTTCAGAGCGAAAATTCTATTAAGAATTTCTCACTCGAAGGCGCCCAATATCTGTTCTACTTATCGTCCAGCACTCTGCGTTATAAATACAGCAGAACTAGCTGGATTAGTGTTCTATAGATTATACATATTGTCTTTCTAATTCGAAGTTTGGACCCCATTTGTTTTGCCAACAAAAATTAGCACCGGTTTTTTCACTGCAGTCGACCTCTTGACGCATATGAAGTCTGCGTATCCAAGCAGCTGGACGGATAATTGTTCCTTATGTGCTCACTCTTGCCATACGTACTTTCTGCTCCAGCACAATATTGAACTTCGCACACGATAGCACTTCTCCTTCCCAAAATCTGGTATAGTTTTGGAATAAATCCGAAGAGCTACTTCCTGAACTAATTTTTTGTGAAATCAGCCATCCAGTTTGCGATGATGCCTTATGCAGTTCCAGACGATGAATGGTATCATATGCGGCTTAAAGTCAATGAAAAGATGGTGTGTCTCGACTTGAAATTCGTTTGTATTTTCCACGTTTTGTTTTTGAAGATTTGGTCTATGGTCGATCTGCCCAGGCGAAAGTTAAATTCGTATTTACCAATCGGTATGTTACAGAAAGGCTTTAGGCGCTCCTAAATTGGCGTTTCAGATATGATACAATACGCACACCACGAATGGCTGTCAGAAGCAAGTTAGTAGCAATCCCGCGCCGCACTCACAAGTTCTTCTGCATCAGAATAAAAAATAAAGAGTACGAGTAGTGTGAATGTTTCTGGTTGAAGTCACACATCTGGCTTCAGTTGGATGGGCGTCGAGAGATGAGAAAAATTCTTTCGCAGCCAATTATCCTGCACGAAGCGTAATAGTTGTCTCATGCGACTTCTACATCACACTTTTATTTGTAACAAATTTTAGCTTAAATAAAACAACCCGAGAAAATATCTTTTCCTTTTGTTTTTGGTTTTTGTTTTTTCTTCAGAGTTTGTTTGACAAGGTTTTATTCTTATCCTTATTTTTGTTTCTTTTTATCTCGATATAAAAAATATTCCTAAATGTGTACAATTATAATTACAGTAATCAACTCTTACAACTCTTAAGTTCACATACTACCTACTCCACGCACTTCGAAATAATAATAATAATATCATATTTACAATCCTAATTTGTTAATTAATAATATTTTTTAATTAAATTAGACCTATAGGCGATTGACTATCAGATTACGCGGTGACCGGAATCCGGCTACTGCCACCCCTATTGACTGGCACCGGGCGTATGCGGTGAATTGAAGAGAATCTGTGATTGCTCCTGTGACATCTGATACGGCAGGATCTCTAAATCATTTGGCATTTGATTGCTCTGATAGGGGTTGAAGCGATTCTGTGTCCCCGTGTCTTCGCTACGGCTCTCCGAGCCATCGTCACTGATGCCCATCTGAAAGTGCAGGTTTGATGTTGGTTCTGTTTGCATTTGCATGTAGGACAGTAGACTGTCATCTTGCTGCGCACCGAGATTGTGATGATTTAAGGACATCGCCGATTGTTGTTGTTGCTGGAGATGTTGCTGCTGTTGTTGCGGGTTCATTGTAGATTCTGGTGGGGCGAGAGATGGTTGTAACGCTTCAGCGTTGAGGAACGCATCGATTTCCTCGTGGCCAAATTGCTCGAGGTCAGGTACAGGTACGTTTCTCGTAAGCATCTGCTGCTGTAGAGATTGAGTTTGTTGCTGGTGCAGTTGTGGCTCGTGATGGTTATTCTGCAGTTGATCGCTTGGACCCATGCCGAAGTTGTAGTTCACGAATTGCTGCTGTGATTGCTGGTCTATTGAATTGCCACCGAAATTGAAGTGTCTACTGGTGCTGGGATTGTTGCTATAGGAGACAGGTACTACTGATGGCAGTAAAGTGTAGCGGGCCATTAGAAGCTGTTCAGAGACTCGCCGTAACTCATCCTGTTGTTGCATTATCAGCTTTTGTAGTTCGTCATGCTTTCGCTGCAGCTGGTCTTGGATCTGCGTTTGGGTGGGGGTCATCACAACGGTGCCAGGAAGCATATCGGAAGCATTCTGTAAGAAATAATTTAGTATGCTTCAATTTGTTATGAACATTGTTCCACCTACAGTCATTGGCGATAGTACTGGAGTCACTTGGAATGGTGCTATCACTGGTTGCACTGGTATTGCTGCTAGATACTGTTGTGGCTCGAGGAAAGTGTGTCCCACTAGCTGTGTATTCCGTATCGGATAGGAGGGCTGTGGGAATTGAGTGGGTGGGCTTGACACTAACTGCGGGCCTATCGCTTGTTGCGACATCATTGGAAGCATTTTATGAGACTGAGATTGCATTTGTTGTTGCTGTTGATGGTGCGAGTGCTGTTGCTGAGTGGCTATGGATGTGGATTGTTGCTGCTGTTGTAGGTGCGACGATAAGCTATGCCGCGCTCTCGCTTGCTGAAAAGGAAAATTTATTTATTAACTTCAATGCGCTTCGAAATGCTAGAGTTTCATTCTTACCGTGCTGAGATGTGTCAATAGAGAATGCCTACTTGTAGCTGAATCGGCCGAAATCGACGTAGAGTCAGACTCATTGCCTCTGGTTTGCATGTAGCGTTTTCTCTTCACATTCGGTGAAATGCCCGCAGACGATATATTTCCGTAGTTGGTACACTTTGAAGCTCTTGAATTCCAAACAATATTTGAGTCTATTCCCGGTGACGTTGCAGTTGTCGCAGCTGCTAGTTGTTTTTCTATGCCACTTGTACCCGGAACCGCTGCACTCCCACTGCCACTGCTAACGCCAACCGTAACATTAGTTGTGCATTCGAGATCTCTTAATGTCACTGTTGCACTAGGATTTCGGGTGATGATACTACTATTGTTGTTGTTGCTTTTAGTCTTATTATGTCGTATCACATCGGCGTAGCTAACAACCTTGTGTGTGCAAACAACATAATCGGGCTTGGAGCTCAATTGATGATACGATATATAAAAGTCACTCTGTAGCCAAATCCATTGTTGACCCTTGGTGAGGAATCGGTAATAACATGATTTACCTTCACCCTTTTGCATTACTGAAAAATATAAATGGATATTAAAATGTGTGGTAAGAGAAACTTCGGAGGAACTAAGTTCTAAAAATTTATGTTTAAGGATGTCCGTCTTATCTAAAGACTGAAATCACATGGGATGTTTTGTGCAGTTGAACAGGAATCACCGAAAACTGGAAAAGATTTGAAAAGAGTTCTACTGCTTTGTACGAAACAGCACTCAATAGCGCGCAGACGCTGTGTAGGCCTTAAGACCAATAAGAGGAAAGATGACGTGAGCTAATTCTCCAGATGGTTTTTGACCTCTAAAAAGGGCGGTGTAGTATTTCTTATAAGGATATTGATCCAAATGGCGGCGGAGTAATTCTCCAGGTCAACTCACTAGCATACAATAAGAAGCACCCAAAATGGGTCAAACTAAAAATAGACTAAGGCGGGTATTCCTACTACTTACCACTTCCCCAAAACGGCTCGGTGGTCAAAGCAAAACTTCAAGGTCAAACATTTTTTTTCAAATGATATTGATTCCGAGCCAATAGCTGTTTCAGTGGGCTATCAGGGCAATACTTCATAGCCTTTATAAAGAAGTAGGGAGACGATGCATTTATAGGCGTTACGTTCCATCCACCCTAATAGTGGTAATGGAAAAATTCATTTTGTGCTAGGATGACAGGATTTTATTAAGCGAGAGCTAGTTTCACTTGCCGAGGATCTGTCACCCTTATAAAAATTGTTCTTTCAGTTAGTAACAGCAGTGTACATCGAACATGGCAAAGGTCTTTCAAAAGCCACTTCTAAACATTCACAATGGTTATGTTTGGAACAACAGGGCTGTTTTTCTATAATATTTCTGTTCTCTTATAACTGACATTTAATCATGGAAAACTACACAGAGTTCAAGAACTAAGACCACAAGACACAGCATAACACGCATAGGCCTATTGATCATTTACAAAAGGATTCCAATTTAGGGGATCCGCGCCATCCCCCCATTTTTGTCCGACAGATTGTCAGATCCTAATAATTAGGATCGTGTCAGATCCTAGAACAACTCATTGCATTGCATTAGAAAAACTCAGTGCTTGGTGGCGATTTTGGTCAGGCCATGTGTACGTCTTTCGAAATAAGAGATGCGAGGCGGTAACTGTTAACGTCGATAATTTTCGAAAGGTGAAAACAGATTTTCTTTGATCCGAATTAGATGATAAAGACATTGGATACGGTTTCCTCAAGACGATGCTACGTGCCTAACAGCGAAGGAAACAATGGTTAAGATTTCAGGTTATTTGACTATTACTTCAAAAAGACGTGATGTCAACTCGAAGCGACGAACATAGGACGTCATTCGTTTTCTTTTTTTGTTTTTGAGGCTACTTAGATGTCTGACTTATGTCAATAGAGCTAAAGAGCAACGTCATTCGAACTATTGCTTAAATCCAGTTGGATTTATACAATAGAAAGTCATCGAAATTAGGGTCTTTCGGATCGCGTTCTGCAAACGAAGTCATTAAAGGTTTTAACAATACCTTACACACAGCTCTTTTCATTTAATTTTTAAGACTGATTGGTCTTAGATTCTTTATAAAGTGCTTTTATATCTTCCTTATCCTGCTGCAAGATCCAGAAGCCTAGGTTTTGAAGGTCCACTTGTTATTTTTAAGACAAGTATTTGACATACGATCAATTGTTTTGTCTGCGTTAACATTATCGCATTTGCGTAGAGAAGAAGGTGCAAATTAAGTACTTGGTTAGGCCATGTCAAATAAGTTGTGGGCCCAAAAGTAAGTCAATATGAGATAATAAAATAAAATGGCACCAATTTGTGCAAGACATTCGAAATTTGATGTTCGAATGTTGAGCTCGAATTTTTAACGAAAAGGTAGTCGTGAATCGCTGAGAAGAATTTTGAAGATGGATTCTTAAGCTATCCATAAATACGTGTGATGAGATCGTTACCATTCATTTGGTGCAACTGACTAAAGAATTTTGGTTTCTAACTTTGAACCAAATAACAGACGGTAAATGTTATTCCAATCGTCCGTGTACGTGGGATGCCTTTATGTCTATGACTAGCTTTAAGTATGAATGAAGAATATGAGCAAAAAATGCTCCATAAACGATCACATTGTCGGGTCCATTTTGGGTTATCAATCGCTACCGAAAGAGATACGTGATTCCCTAAAATTCACCCTGGATGAGATAATTCTCCAACAAATACCCTTCAAGAAGGATACAAAAAATGTCAACGCAATGGATTCTTAAAACTAGGCGGATGAATATAAATACTTCGGAATAAAAACCAATTTTACAAATTCTTGATTCTGGTTAAGTTTGCAAAGTACTTGGCCCCAAATCACCTTCCTTCAAGAACAAAGACTAACTGGCTTACAGATCATCGATCCTACTCGTTCTGCTAAACTGCTGTTAACTAGTTCCTTGCAGAGATAATTGATCTAGAGATGCGGCGACGGGTTAAATAAGAACGGTGCCAAAACAAGTGTGAGTGAAACCATATGAAAAAAGAACAGATGTGTACTTACGTTCCTCGTGGCAGGCGATAATACTTTCGAGATCATCAAAATGATAGTAATCATAGCCGGACGTCCCTAGAACTTCAAATGGCATATACCCAATGATCGGTGGTGCTCTATGGTCTAGAAATAGAAATTTCCACTCCATACTGTGCTTTGATGTGAATTCATCCTTCGAAGGATCTATCACAGACATTTCTCGAATCAACTGAGGCGTATGCACACGCCCCGTTCCAACGAAAATAAGCCCCTTTTCCGTGCTGTCTGTCGAAAACGACCGTGACTGAGTATTTTTGATTGTATTGTCTACGCTAGCATCGTTTCCTAAAAAAAACAAAAACAAATCTTTAATCTTTGAAAGTCTTATTTACAATTCAAAACTCACTAATATACCCAACAAGTTTAACTAGCTCATAAGCCGTATTGTCTACCTTGTCCAATGCACCACGTTTTAGATAAACAAATAGACTTATCTGATTTTCTGCCGATATCTCCATTTTCAACGGATCGATCACAGGCACTGGGTTCAGAAAGATGTTGTACAGATTCTCATGATCAATTTCATATGCTAAATCAAAGATTGTCATATTCAATAGATCGCTCTGAAATTTAGTTCATCGCTCTGATTCAATGACTGATTTAAATTAAATTTTCAAAAGCAAAATAGTTCGAAATATAGAATAGAAATAGTGGTAGATAGATAGAAAGAGAGAAAGAGAGAAAAAGAAAAGGAAGTTAAGCGTTGTGGAATTTTTTACTCACCGGTAGATATCCTAGGAGGGATGTAATACTCTCGGATGCATAATGAATGGAACCATTGCTGGAGAATACAATTATGAATCCATCAAGAGCCTCTAGCATGAGATGGGTGAACTCGTCGTTGGTGAGAAACGTTGGTTTCCAGTCTTGCTGAATTTCATGTACCTTAGATCTATCAGTTACATCTGTGGATAAATGAGATTTGAGGTTGAGATAATCAGGAAGAAATTGTAACTACTTACCATTGTGGTGCTTAAGGAATGCTATTGTTGACTTGAGGACTGTGGATTTGTCCATTTTCCTCGTTGTTGTCGATATTAAGCCACTTAAGTCGTTCACAAGTAAGTTGAACTGATCGCGACGTTTTTTCTCGCTGAGATTTCTTGATTTTCTAAAAAAAAAAAAAAACAGAAATTTGACATTGGTTAGCTTAAGGTCTTAGAAAAAGAAAAAGAGAAAGATCAGGGAGCCTCCTGTTGAACCACAACGAAAATACAAGTCCTATCAAAAAGTAGGAGAGAGAAAAGGGAGAGAGGTCCTAGTTCTACAGATACAGGTTCCCATGAACTAGCAAACAATCCAACTGGGGTGCTGGATAATTCTTCAAAGGTGAACAAGACCTGGACAGTGACAGAGAAAGTGGGTTGGATCCCCATTCACTTCCTCATCTCCACATCAACGACATGAGTCTTCTTTCACTAGTCTCAGATTTTTCAGGTGATACTGCAGAGTGTTATGCCTTGTGGTGACTCCTAACAGGGTAGAAATGGATTTCATTTCCTTTTGCATAATCCTGTCCGTTCTACTCTTATCGAAACAAGGCCATATTCTCCTTGCGATCACACAAGCGTCTAGGGAGGACCATCTGACAATAGCGAACCTTTGGGCCTTAATTCGAGCCTCAGTGTGCAAGGCAGGATGAATACAAGGTGTCGCCTTGTTCTGATGTGGATTCCGAACCTCTTCTGGCCAATTCGTGGGCCTTCTCATTACCTGGTATATCTTCATTTCCAGGGACCCAGCAGAGTGCAACCTTAAGCTCTTCACGACAGCACTTCACACGCTTGGATTTTATTTCGATAGCAGAAATAGCTTTTATTGCTGCCTGGCTGTCGATGGAAAAGGTGATACCTTCCTGTGGTATTGCCTTCGTCGCAGTTTCACGGGTATCTATTGTCACTGCTAGGGCCTCCGCTTGGAAGACAAGGTTTCCCTGTTTTAGCAACCATCATGCAATAAAATGGGTGGCATTAGACCCTGTCACAGTAGATTCTCTCGACACATGTTGGCTCACATGGTAACGTGAAATAGCCTCTTTAGTTAAGGTTATGGCAGATCTGTTAATGTCGTACTCCAAGACGCAAGACAAGCGAGGTGGTAGCTTTCACGACGGCTCTATGTGGGGAGCACCGACAACATTAAACACTGTCAAGCTGTATTCTGCTTAATCAGGCTTTTACTTACTTCACGAGCTCCCAACCCGTGGAGGCTTCCTGTCTGAGATACAGCAGTCTTCCATCCTTCAGGTCACGCTAGTTCCAGTTTTCCCGACCTAGCGCTCTGGCATCCGCAAAGCTTGGTCCTTAAAACGGAAGTTCGGTATTCCTTGTCGTTTAGAACCTGGGGACTGGGATTCCAAGATCCCCTCAGTTGGAGCATTATTGTCCATCCACTCGATGTGGCCGAGCCAATGCAGTCGACGTGTTTTGGCTTTGCGGACTACATCCACATCTTTATACAGCTCACAGTGTCACTGTTGTATCTTCTTCTCCATTCGCCCTCCTCCTATATAGGACCGAATATTTGACGAAGAATTTGTCTCTCAAAAGTGTTCAAAATCTGCTTTGGTTTCGTGCTAATCGTCCACAACTCGGCTCCATGGAGCAAAACTGGCAGAGCTAGGAATTTTGAACACTGTTGTTTGTTCGGTTAGTCTTCCTTGAATCTCCACTAAGGTGTCGTTCGTTCGATTTGATGATGATAATGTAACTTCATTTGAGCCCATTAGAATTTTTCCAAGGCCCTAGCTAAGCCTGTTTATTTCTTCTTATTGGTCGATTGGGAATTGCCTAATAATGTCCTCGTCGAGTTGGGGTAAAATATCCTACCTGACTTGCGGGAAAAAGTGTTTGTTTGTATTTAATAAAATGCTTGTGTCATAACATAATTTGCCCGCAACTTTCCCAAAAGTTCATTTCTGGAAACACACTATTATTTCATCGGAATTCAATTTGGTTTTCGAACTGGTCGGTCAACGGAAAGAGCTATTTTAAGACCATGCAGTTATGCAGAAATGAATGATATTAAGTCGAGAATGGCTTTATTTATAGACATGACAAAAGCATTCAATATTGTTGACCAAGGATTGTTTTGAAATAAGTTATGTCATGCTGGATCTAGAGGAGAAGTCTGCGGTTTCCTTGAAGTAGTACCATAAAAACAAAGGCACTGGGGCTGTTCAAAATTCTATGCACCGGCACTGATTGGTCAAGAGCCCGTGAGCTACATAACTGCAAAACTAGTTGACGTTTGGTAAGGTTTTGACTGAAATTCACTCAGTTGAAGGAATGTCAAAAATCAGCTGATTCGGCGGGCAGTTGTTTAGCGAACAATTCGAAAGAGAAATTGCTTTATCATAGTACTTGGGAGTTCTAGTTGGCTGCACATGCAATTCCAAATCAAATCAAATCATTTACAACAATAACAACAGCTTGACTAGCTAACTTTCGTTACTCAAGATATCATCCCACCAGAAATCAAATGATTAATAACCCTCACCAATCGCTGTTTGTTTGGTCTGAGAAGGCAATTGACTAGTAAGGACCTATCCCAAACAACTAAGGACACTGAATATATGTAAGACCTTACTCATCCCAGTCCTGCTTTATGGCGCAGAAGCATCAACTCTGTCGAAAGCGGGTGAAGATATCCTCGGTCGCCTCGAGAGAAAAATTCTTTGTAAGATATTCGGTTCCGACGGGATCTGGATGAGAAGATTCAACGATGAAATATATGAAATATTCGGCGCCATTAACCTAGTCGAAAAACTGCACCGGAGAATCTTCAAATCTAACCCGGAGGGACAACACAGTGGAGGACGACGTCGAATAAGGTGGCATGCACAATTGGAAGAGGACTTGAAGTGCGCAACTGGAGGCAGTTAGCGAAGGGCCGGCCTAACTGGAGAGGCTTGTTGGTCGAGGCCCAGCGCCCTGAACTATAGTACTTAAAATGTTTTTTTTTTATAACTCGTGCGTACCAAAGGGAATATGAATACCCTTATGCTGACTTTTCTGGACACGTGCGTTTGAAAGAAGGGGGAAGGAGAACAGAGGAGGTACCGGTGCACGCTGGCTTTGAATACTTGAAGGTTGTAACGATGAGGAAACACAGAGCCTGGAAAATAATTTCACATACGTGTCGTTCGGCTTATGAATAATTCCCTGTATTTGACAATACGTCTGAAGTTGGGCTTGAAGGTGAACTGATGTGCATTCGAAGCGTGATGCGTATTGCGGGTGAAATTTTAAAGGGAAGGAGTGCTAATGGCTATTTCGTTGGAACATTATTTGTGGCGAAAACGATAAAATATGTAGGAAAAGACATGAGACATTTCTGCGGTGTTCTAGTGAGACTCAGATCTCACAATCACCTATAAGTTTTATCGCGCGGCTCTGGACCTTATTTAGAATGTGCTGGATAGTGGTTGAGGGCCATGAGGGCCTGGAACGATCTTCCAGGAGCTGTATTTCCTCATCGGTACAACATCCAAACATTTAAAGCCAACGTGCACCGGTATCTCCTCTGTTCCTCTTTCCCCTCTTTCCAAACGCCCGTGCCCTGAATATTCAGAATAAGGGTATTCATACCCCCTTTGGTGCGCGCCAATTATAAAAAAAAAAAAAAAAAAAAAAAGAAAGCAGCACTGCGTTTTGGTTGCATTAAATTCCACTCTGTTGGTTGAACCCCATTTGATTATGCTCTCAAGTTCGGACTTTAATGACTCCAACATACGTTGCCGGTTCTCTTCTACGGCCGAAGAGCGGGGGCGTGAGTTAGGGAATGAATAACATCTTCTGCGTTGCACATTTTAGCATTTTTTATCTCCTTTTACGCTACACTTTATTTTATAAGAATTCTGCAAAGAAACGCAATTCACAAAAGAAATTTATGACATACATATGTATGTATGTACGTATGTATTATGTGCGGTGTAGACTAAAAATTTAGTCCGCCGAAACCTTCACGCCCCACTTCTAGCAAGTTTCTAATTCCGAAGAACGGTGTTCCGCAGGGATATCACCTAGGTGCATTTTTGTTTTTAAATTTTATTGATTCTATTTTTATACAGAATTTGTTGATGATATAGCACTTACGTACAATGGACTTACGCAATTACATACATACATATGTACTACTGAGGAATTGGTTTGCAGTTCACAAACTAATTCCTATCGAGAACTATGAATTTGGAAAGTTGGCTAAGTGACTTGTCAATATCTAGTTTGTACTGCTGGATATTAAATTTCTGAAAATATGTCCTAGGAGGGGAGTCCAGGGTTCTCTTGCCCAGTAACGAAGTGAATTTTGGCACAGATTTCCTGTCCACGTTCTATCCTGCCTGATTAAATATTCTAATTTAGAATTTCTAGGCTTTTTTCACTGAGTTTTTCGGAAGATCTGCCGTGAGTCGTTTATGGTCGGCTACTTTGTGGAAATGGGATTCAGTCCAGAATATTCTGTTAATCTAACAGCTCGTTGTGACCGGGTCCTTATGTGTCAAATCTCTTACGATGGGAATCCAGAAGGTAATCAGTGAATTTGCATCTTTGTGTTACAGTCATCACATAACATAAATAACTCGATTTGGAAATACTGAAACTGAGAAGCGTTTTAGATTGATGTAGCCCTCATCCGAAAGGGACCCCGCAGAGAGTACTTGGTTTCACTTGAATAAATGCCTTTAAAAAATGGCAACAATAGCATCGTGCATTTATTGACATAAAATCTAGTACAAGGCATGCTTTTCCTAGTCCGCCCACACTCAAATATTGGATAATATACCTGTACCTACAAAGCATGGATTTTATTTTGGGAAAATTCCCACATATTTACGAACAGATACGAATATGTAGCGAGTTAAAAAATGGCAGTACCGCTATATACCATCAGGGTAAATACAAAACAACCTCAACGTGTGCTGTCAAAAATGGTATTCCACGCCAGACTGAATTCTAACTCTCAGTAAATAGTCCACAGACGTCTATTCAGAGGAATTCTCCTCTGGAATCTGGTAATGACAGTTTCGAATAAAAGTGTAGACGCATTCGAAAGAATGAATTGTATTACCGGTCCCCCTCACTACATCCCTTGTACCGGGGGTTGAAACACGACGACTAGCTAGTTGCGAATATAATGCAATAATTAAAAAGTGAAACTCTATCTCACAACCACCACAATCAACTCCTTCTAGATACATAGATACTCTGGCAAATTCAATCTGCTGAGTATATCGTGTGGTTCGGTGGAAAAAAAAAAAAATAATAATAATTGTAGTGATGTCCTTCCTAATTTGTCAGGATTTGCACCTGAGATTCGGTTGTGTATCCCAGTTCTAACAATTGGATAACAATTGAGTTCTCTGGGAACGTTCATTGAGTATAAGGGTTATTTTAATGGTTGCATAGCTAAGTTGGACAATAGACAACCAGCCTGAGACAACCAATTGTGCGGATGTTCAAAATGTTTGGGTGGCGTAGGTTTCCAAGGGGTCAGAGGCATTATGTCGCTGTCGTAGTAAAGTGGAGTTAAAATAGGCCATGAGAAATGGGAAGAAAGTTATTTTTACTGAAACGTGTTTTTTTTTTTTTGGTTTTAAAGATGGGAAAACTCGTGGGGTAGTTAAAGGATGTGGCAGTAACTTTACTCGGAATAAGATTTTTGGGGGAATACTTATGCCGATGTCTCGCGGGACAAGCTCTAATCGTTTTTGTACTCGAAGCGTGATATTTAGAGTTCTAGTCTTCTTTGGAACATGAATCGAACTTGGGTTCTTTGACTATCAACAATCCCTCTGAATTCGTATAAAGACTCTGCTATAAGCACAGAAATGGTGGGAAGGTTTGCGATTGGTTAGTTGGTTATGGAGGGTCAGCTACCTCTGCGGAGGTGTGTCCGTTGCATTCGCTTCGGTGTTCTATTAGAGTAGGGGTATTTGTAGAGAGAGAGAGAGAGAGTTATAGTTTGGAAGTGTATCTCCTGCTTATAGTCGGGAAACCCTTTCTGTGTTTATTAAAAACTCCATGATTTCTCCGACTTCAGAGATGAACACCCATAGGTATGCATGCATATGTCGCAGTCTTGCAGTAGTCGGACAATGATAGAGGAAATGTTCCAGATTTTCTTCTTATTTTTTGCGACAGTTAGTGCAACGTGTGGTGTTAGACACGGTTAAGGTAGATGGGTGCCCTAGTTTACAGGAAACTGTCAACGGTTCACTTAGATTAACGAAAACCTAGATTTTATTATCGACGGCTGAACTTAACCACCCACCTAGTATGTATATGTATGATTCTCAGGAGTTTGTTCAGCTCAATGCTTCTTAGATCATCCAACTCCGTATGAAAGTAGCTCCCAAGAGTGTCCTTTCTTTTGGTGGCAAGTGGCGAATGGATTCCATTTTCTTTTCGTCCCTGCAGTTCCTACAGAAGTCATTGTGGGGTAGTCCTAGCCGTGAAGCATGATTGCCTATCACACAGTGTCCTGTCACGACGCCGACAGTTGTCTGAATATTCCTGCGACTGAGTTTCATGAGATCTGCGGATCTCTTTTGGTCATAGACTGGCCATAGCGATTTGGCTATGGCGCATGCATCGAATCGATACCAATGACTATTAGCTTCCTGGATGGATTCAAAACTTATTTTTCTGTTCAAAAAGCTAAGATCCTGCCCTGGCTAGCTCATCCGCTTTTTCGTCACCTGGGATATTTATGTGGCGCGGCACCTAACAGAGGTTCACCTTGTTGGCCGCTGAGATGTCGACCAGTCTTTTTATGCACATTTTTACGAGCGTGGATCTTACCGATGCTGATTGTAACGCTTTAATGGCTGCTTGACTGTCAAATGGATGCTGATTGTTTTTCCAGAGATGTGTGATATTACTCAGTCGTATTCTGAAGGCGTGCTTATTGAGACTTACATATGTATGTTCCCTGTTATAGGTCTCATCAATTTTGTTCTAATTTATCCCCTTGCTTCCTGCTGATAGCATTGCTCAGGACCATTAAGTTTGTTACTTTATAGGTATTCTCTCCAGTCTTTGTGAAAGTTCCGGTTCATCTTTGCGTTGATGGCAGTTTAAATGACCTTGAGTCCTACTCCTGTGTCGCTGTCCGTGGTTTACCCAATTCTACCGGCTCCTTTTCCTGTCATGACTGTCCCCGATTCGTTCGCTATGTTAGAGCCGTCAGTTTAGCTAGTTTATCCACCATGGTGTCCTGTGTTTTGGTCATATGCTGATGAAACTAAAATTCTTCAATTAGACAGTCGAGAGTGATGTTTCCTCCCCTTACATTTTTTTTATGATTTTGAGTTGTCCTGTGCATGATAAGTAGTCAACTGAGAATCCTGCCTCTGGTGTTGATGCTTGCGATTGTGTGACTCCCAGGCATGTCATTCGTTGCACAATTGTTAGTAGTTTTAGCGGACACTTTTTGTTCGTAGCTGGTCACCATATTACTAAGCGAAACTCAAATAATATTCCGAGTACCAATTTAGTTCCAAAAGCCATCAGACATGATCATTTGAACATAAAGACATATGTGGACGTCTGTAGACCAAATTTATTTAATAAAACCACTTTCAGCATCGATAACAGTCTTATTTCGTGACGAATATCACTTGGACAATGGTATCCTTTAAAGTTTGGATGGTATTGTTGGGATGTTTGTTGGTTTTATGCCCAACTACGCCTTACACAACGGCATCCAACGGATTGTTGCCCGGTGACTTAGTGGACCATCAGTTCAGTGTTATATTTGTGTTCATGGAAATCGGTCACTATCCATTCCTGGATCGTCGTACGCTGGCGCAAAATCCTCCTGGTCTTCCTTCACTCAGAATACCTAACCAGGGCTTAACAATCGTCAGCCAAGTTTTTCCCACAAGGTCTCTGAGTAAATATCTTGTTGGGAGGCATAAGCTTCCCTGCTCACCAAGGACCGTCCCACTGATGCATCAGGGACCATTGGGCTCTGCACATAGTCATTTGTTATTCTTTCTGGTCCTATCCGAAATTCGTTCCTCAGACGCGGATGCCTCAACTTGTTGAGCATCGGACCACATGTACAGGCACTGGGTGAGTATATTAGGCATTTATCACGGCAAAAGACTTATAAATACGAGGGGCGGCTGATAAGTTCGCGGTCTAAGGCATTAAGTGAAAGAAAAGATCCGATTAAAAAATTGTATTTTTCAATATTATCCCTCTCGAGTGGAATGCATTTCTCAGATCGGGCTTCCTACGGCTGCCTTGATCTCGTTCTCATCTGCAAATCTCCGGTCCCGTAACTCAGACGACGTACCTGAGTCAGTAAATTTGGGTAATACTGACCATTCATCGTAGTCCTCTTTGTCAGGTAATCAATTAGCAAAACACCTTCGCTGTCCCAAAAAAAAAAGTCGACATAAGCTTCGAAGCCAAGTTTTCGGCCTGAAATTTCTTCGGCAACCTCTTCCCTTTTTTAATCCACTGCATAAACTTTGGACCCCGGATCGTATTGGCGAAGCCAAGTCTCACCTACGGTTACGAGTCGGTTGAAAATTTCGTCGATACTGTCTCCGGTTAGCTCCAAAAAGTCTTTGCAGCACTCAAGTCGTCGTTGCTTGCCGGACCCAGCGCGCCCAAATTTTTTTCATGTTTAAATGCTTGTCCAAATTTTCTACAATCCGTTCTTTGCTGATATGCCACTCGTCCGCTATCGCCAATATTTTAATTTTTTGGTCGGCCAGAACTAATTTTTCAACTTTTCTGACGTTTCCTTTAGTGACCACTGACACAGGACGCCTTCGGCGGAGTCAACTTCCCAGCTAAAGCAATCAAATTACAATTCATTGGGTTCCAGGACATGAGGGAATAGAGGGCAATGAAATTGCTGATGAGCTAGCCAGACTAGGATCGCAATCTTAATTCATTGGCCCGTCTCCTTTTTGCGGCTTATCCATCAGCCCATAAAGACCGAGCTTAACTCATGGGATCATCAACAATCGGGTTATGTCAAGCCAAGAGATTCATCAATGCTACCAATAGCAGGAAAAGTCAGGAAATTTCCGCACTGAACAAGCGTGACGCTAAGCTGCTCATGGACTTTCTCACCGGACACTGTTCACTCATCTATCATCTCCACAAGATGGGGATAAGTCCTACGAACATGTGGTCCGATTTTGTTTGGAAGATCAGGAGACCGCCGAGCATATCATATCGTATGCAATCGTCCCGCCATGGCTCGAGGTAGGCAAGGACACTTTGAAAGGGAGTTCAGTTTCCCAAACATAGTCAACCAGTCACCAGCATAAGCGATCCTAAAGTTCCTCCACGACCTTGACCTTTGCTCGTGATAACTACTCTCTCCATTACTAGGAGAACTTCTCCTAAGAATAGGCAGGAGACCCCTCAGAGCCTAATTCTGGTTATCGAGGATACGTGCCTTTCGGCTTTTCCATGAATGAAGAAGGCAGCGTCTCAAGTTTTATAGGTTAAGTAAGTTTGTCCAGTGTGTATGGTTCCTTCATCCGACAATTTTTGGGTCAAATTGTAATTCTTTTTCAAAAAAGTAACGTATCGTTACATAAAGCATCAAATGCTTATGCTAGATGTGAAGTATAGGGTGAATCCGTTCAGGCATTCAGGCTGTTCACATTGCAGACATTTACGTTTATACACAAAATTAATTTTTCCCAGTTCTTTGACAGATACCTAAAGTTATGAAAAGTAAATCAATACTCCTGGCTTACAAGACAAAAATTAGAAAAAAATTATTAAAATTCGTGTTAAATGCTATCAGGTACGTATCATCGAATTTTCGAAACTTCGTACTCATTTTTGACATTTCGCATTTTTAGTAACACCTGTCTTTCTTATTTTAATCCAAATCCTCTTCAGGGTTAATCGATTAAATAAATGTGTACGAATGTTGTACGTACATACATACTTATACTGTATTTCAAAATAACGTTCTTAATTGGAATAATTCTGACGTAACATACTCTTGTGTACATATGTAAGCGCCACCCAATCAGTGGTAAGTTTACGTGTACGAGTATGTGTATGCGATACCATTTTATTCCATACAGTAGGTAATGCGACTTTTTAATGCGCAAAATATATTTTTCTAGCGTCATAATGTACGAGTATCTACTTCGATATACTGGAAGGATTAAGACATTTTGTTTTGTAAACGTGCATCTGTCGCGGATTGACAGAAGATATTTTGTTGTATTTTTAGAAAATACCGTAAGTTGGGTGCCTTAATTCATTTGTACCCTTAAAGTTATCAATTCTATGGATCCGACAGTGTGGGATATTCGGTTGTTATTTAACCACAAAAGGCTAACAATCAAGGATTTCATCAATCTGTAATAGTTTCGATAAATATTTTACCTAAGTACATATGTACTTATTCGTGTACAAATTTGAAAACATGGCAGCTATATAAATTTATTTAAAATAAAACTACTATTGGATATGTACCTAATTCAAACAATTAAGGAGTATTGGAACTAAATTACGTCACAATTCAGTTTACTGTCATGTGACCTTCATCATTTAAGAACATGCCCTTTGAAAAAAAAAAAAAAAACAGTGATGGAAAGAAAGGACTAGGAACAAAAGTAAGGAGCAGGTGGGCGTTAATTTTGAAACTCTGCAATTTGTATCTCCCTGGATATATAGAGGGAGGCAAGTTATTGTATTGGATTTGTAGAAAAATGTCATATTTGGACTAAACAGGGGGATATGAGGGACATAGTATACCGGCATTCATTCAACATTTCGGCAGTGTTCGAAAGAATGAATTTGGCGGCAAACAAAAAGATAACCTATTAGTTTCCATGACATTGTCCTTGAACACGAACGTGTAATTTCAAGCCTGTTCAGAGCTATATTGCCTAAACAAGCGAGTTATAAAGGGTCGGACGTTTCTGGTGCTTTAGGAAAGAGAGCACAACTTCAGATTATGTATGGAAAAGAATTTAATTCAATTGTCGCAGCTGCCTTGGCAATAGCCCCTCCTGCCTTCTGCACTAAACTTCAAAGAATGGTCAGTCTCGGCTGCATTGTACCTTTTCCGAGTACACCTGGCTCTGCTCTAGACTCTCTGCTTGATGTACATATGAACCTTCCCTGGATACGTATATCATGGGTTGTTCTATCAAAGCAATCTACCGTCTCAGACGAGTTGGCTTTTGGTATCATTCGCACTGGAGTTTCGATGACCTTGCGCGACACTTATTCTACGACAATGGATATGCCGTCTGATGCAGTGATACTGGAACTTTGGCTGATGTGCAAATTTAGGGTCGCCTTTCCTTGCATTTAGAACTGGCTTTGGCCGAAGTCTGAACCTAGACTCGACTGTAGTCGAATCTTCACGGATGGCACGGGTGTCTTCGTGGAGACTGACACCAGTAGACTTTACTACTCGTTAGGTAAGCATTTCACTGTTTTTCAAGCGGAGGTCTATGCTAACCTAATGGCTACCGACTATATTCTTAAGAATCGGAGGGGTCAGAGAATCTGCGTCTGTAGTGGCAGTCGGGCTGCGCTTTAGGCCTTGATGAACCATTTAACCCGTTCCAAAACAGTTCGAGAATGCAAGAAGTCTTTGAATTTGGTCGCAATACTGAACACTCTGACTCTTATCTGGGTTTAAGGCCACACTGTGACTACAAGAAATGAGACCTTCAATAAGATTGCTAAGCAAGGCTCAGGACCTTAACCTGCGTTGGGTCTTCTCGCGTCCTCCGTTGATGATTGGGTCTCTCTAAAACACAATTGTGTGTGGCACGGCTCTCCAGGATGCAAGTGGACTAAACGATTGCTCCCGAACGTTTGTAAGAAATGAGCGGCATTCTTGCTGACTCTCAGCAGAAAGACTGTAGACAATTTATTGGAGTTCTCATAGGACATTTTCCTTTTGCTAAGCTCAAGAGACAAAACTGCGACAGTATTTCGGATTACTTCCTTTGTTATTGTCCTGTTTTTGCTCGGATCAGGTGGCAGATCTTTGGTGCTGATGTGGTGAGTGCTGATACGCTCTGCATCACTGAAGTGTGCTTCTCGACTTCCTCGGGAAGTCAGAAAAATTCTAGTAAAATCGATAATACTGGGTCTTGCTTCCTGGTAGTACCACTTGCATCTGAGTGCTGCAGTAGAGTGTTTTCTAACCCGACAAAAAGAAGCCCCTCCAGTCACCTCAATTTTGCAGAACATTGGCTATTGCTTGTGATTATATTTCACGAATAGCTTGGTGGATGCTTTCCTTAAATGTGTCAATTTCTTACTGATCATTGGAGTAATAATTGTCCGGTAGAATATAGTCCAACGGCGTTAAATCGTAGTTGCTCGATGATCAAGGTACGTCGATTATTTGGCGGCTGGTGTGGCACGTCACCCCAACTTGCAGGTTTACAAAGTCCGCCCAAGTCAAAATCGTTCAAATGTGTCCAAAAAAAATCAGTTATCATGTTTCCGTAGCGCACTTCGTAACGTTGTTGCCAGCATCATTTTCAATGAAGTAAGGACCGATGATACGTCACTCAAAACCCACACTGCACAGTATCTATTTGAGGATGTATTGGATTATCTACGAATACATTTGCAAAACCTCATCGATGAAAATGAGCTTCGTGCGACAAAATGCTTTGTGACGAAAATACTACGTCATTTCCCAACTCATTTAAGGCCCACGCAGATAACCAATGATAGGGTGGATAGTCACCCCGCTTCAATTATTGAGAAAGATCCTTGTAGGCAAATAATCAGAGGAGTTAATGAGCTCTACGATGAGTTGAGGTCCTTGGGTTTTCACGCAGACTTTGTGCACACTGAATGAGTAGGCGGGTAGCTTCTGTTATCCATCGGCACTCCAGTTTCACGACTTTTCTTTATGAAATTCTTTACATTTTCTCTCTCTGAACGGGCTTAATTTCCAATCAAAATTATTTTTAAATTTTACAATTTCGGCACTCGCTTTGGATATAATTTGTCAATATTTTGCGATTTCTTACTGCGGCGGCTTAACTCCTTATATCTGCAATATTTTAAACGCGTTAGTGTTGCTAACCATGAAATAACACCATCTTAAGAAAGAAACCAACAGATGGCGATCTACTAAAACTTCACGCAAATATGAGCTGATATATTCACAGCTAAGTTTGGGGAAATGGAAGGAAGTTTAAATAAAAGGTTCGTGACCCAGCTAATTTAAGCCCGATTTGTCTTCCTTAAGTTTCGTGTCAGAGGAGTACTGTGGGTAATTAGATTTCTGACTCACTGCCGAAATAATTGGTGACCATTTGACAAAGCTTTTGTAGTGCATCAACTCTTTTTAGTCCTTATACGGATAGACATGCATAAAGAGAAATCGTTTAACTTAATTTCTCGTCTAGTCTTGAAAGTAAAGATACAATAAAGCGGTTCTTCTGTCAGTGCCCAGCTTTTGTGACAGTGAGATTACGAATTTTGGGTGTCTACGCATTTAGATCAGGTGGGTTTCCTCAGCGTTTTATTCGTAGATGAACCACATTTGTTTCTGAGTATTTGGTATAACTTAACTTTTATTCTCCACCACTACTCATTTGTTTCAAAAACGTATTTCACCATAAGGCACAATCTACTGACAGAAACACTGTAAGAATTTTCCTTTTAATTGTATTAGTCATATAAAAAAACGATTTATGCGGTCTTGATGAGACAGGCGGGGTTTGTCTGGTCTGGATTAGGCACCATGTGGATTCGACTGATTTTTTTCAAAACATTTATTTGAATACGGGTTTCCGTTTTAGGCTGAATCTGACACAATTTCAGTAAGCAGACTAAGCGTGAATCCTAAGCGCCCACAATACAATTTTATTAATGTGGACAACGTGCCTTTAACAAACGTCACTGTTAGGGAGCTTTGTCGAGTGACAGGATAATAGTATCATCATACGACTTCCACAAGTGTATTTCAGACACAAATTACGGCAGTCCGGCAAACTGAGTTCAATGAAAACTACTCCTAAAAAAAGGAGGATGAATCGATGACGATGAATTAACTTGACAATTGGTTGAAGGGATAATTGCTTGAAAAATAGTTAGTAGGTTAGTTTTTTGACGGTGAAGTGCGACAAATTTGACATTGGAGTGAGCGTACCGAATGACTTCTCCGAAAAGGACATATTTCTGAGTTTTAACCTCTTTACCAGAGCGAGCAACTAACTCATCCAGTAACTAATTACTCACTTTTAGATCATTGTCCATTCCACTGATTGTCCATTATATCAATGGTCCATTGGAGATATTTCCTTTCGAACACTTGTTCTCTCGACTAATTTTTATTTTGACTTTCAACAAGAAAGGACAGTCAACACCAACGTCTAGAACGTCACCGTAAACAGACGGGAAGGCAATTGAGTAGCAAAACGCTCTCTCGAACAACTAAAGTGACCCTTTATAAGGCCTTATTTATCCCAGTCCTGTTATTTAATGCAGAATCATAGACTTTGTCAAAAGTGGCTGAGGTTGCTCTTGCTTGTTTCGGGAGAAACATTTTTCGAGTGATTTTCGGTACCGTCTGCATAGATGGTAAGGCTGTACATCGACAGCTGGATGAGTGAAGGTCGACTGAGGTGGATGGGTCATGTAGAGACACCAATGCACCGGTCCAGAAAATCTTCGAATCCACACCCCAGGGATGGCATAGTAAAGAAAGACCGCGACTTAGGTGGTGAACGCTCAACCAACTTGGCGAGCCAATCTGGCGACAGCTAGCTAAACATCGATCTGGCTGGAGATGATTGTTGATTGAGGCCCAGGTCAAGCCCGGTCTATAGCACTACCTTAAGTTAATAAGTAATCATTAAATGGGTCTTGACGTTTTATATTGTTATGCTTTCGTGAAGTGCTTTAGAGCGATCAAAAGCACCAGGGGTGACATATCCAACGTTAAGGGATCTAAATGATGGCCAACGATGCTGTTCGTACCTCCTTAAAATTAAATTTAAAATTTACAAGGTTATCAAATGAGTTCAACTGAATTAAGGCAGCCAAGAAAGCGGTGTCGGAACTTCTTGTAGCCTTGAAGGCTTACTTGATCATTCACAGTAGATGCACTTTTTGATTTTGTATGGCTTTGAAGGGAGTTAATTTCAAATTCAAGTTTCAAACTTATCAAAGTCCCAAACTATTGATACACGACAAGGACTTTTCACCTAAAATTCTAGAGGAAACCTGGAAACTATTTCTTATTTACCCGCTAACCAATGTGGGTTTCCTTCTTGCTAATAAGTCTTCTCGCTTAAGGCATTGTCATTATAACTGAAAACTCCTGTTACCAACTGAGACCATTATAAAACCCCAGAAGCAGCTTAAAAATAAACATTTTATTCTCATATGTAGAAGCCTTGAAAAAAACCCCATCAGACGTCACGTTAGTCCTTGGAAAAAACAAAACACACTATTCTATAACTTCCAGAAGGAAATCAGCACATTTTCTAATCCTATTCTAAAAATAAATTTCGAAACTTGATCTTGAAAACCACCTTCAACGAAAATAATATAACAGATATCGATCAATAAATTTACCTTCAAAACTCCAGAAATCGATCCAGGTGAGCTACATGCGTATTCAAGGAACCATGATAATAATCATGATAAGGGTAAACATTGTGTTATGATGAAATACGTTATGATGATGATTATATCGTCAAAATCTAGATGTTTTTGTTATGAAGATTGTGGGTAAATTTCGACTTGATTTTTGTCAAGGTCCTTATACCAAATTACGTCCACGTTGGTAGCTGATGTTTGATAAATTGTTCATCGATAGAAAATTGTGGGCAGTTAAGGTTTCCTCTATTTTGAGGTGAAACTTACAAACTAACTTACTTTGTTTTAGAAACTTTTCTGATCAAAATGCATTCATGTCCAAATATAGCCACAATTGCATGGCTTTCTGACAATCTTTGCACGCGTGGCATAATCGTTCAATTGCATAACGAGTAAATCTTTTTATGAACTCTACATTCAAACAACGTCTCCTCCACAGATCCCCAAAACAATAATTCCATATAATCCTGGTAATTATACCGATTCACACCAAAGTTAATTGAAACACCTCTAGACGGAATTCAATACGGGAAAATAGAATAAAACCCCCCAAAACGGAATCAATCAATTATCCAATTTCAAGCGTTGCTCTAGCCACGACGACATTAAATTCCTTCCAGAACATTCTCCAATGCGTTTTGAAACATGTAAAAATTTTAGGAAAACCTTAAAGACTCACCTTTTTGTGTCATCCTTGTCATCGTTGTCGTCCTCCATGGTTGATGACAGATTGTTTAAATCCAATTGGACGAGGGGGGGCTAAAACTTTTAGATTTTTGGGATTTATTTCCCTTTTTTATAAATTTAATTTTCTATCACACTTTTTTTTTATAAAAAACTATTTATTACTTATTCCAATACTTTAAGTTGAAAGTATTAAAAAAAATTATTTTAAACTTCAAGTCGCGTCAACGTTAAACAGCGCGAAGCAGTTTAAAACGCACATTCTGTAACTAAAATATAAATTTATTTATTTTTTATTCTTTCTCACTTTTATGTTATAAGAATTTTTTTAAATATAAATTAATTTTTTTTGTATTAAATTATTTTTCAAGCGCACAGTTTTCGAACGTAATCCTACACTGTTAACGCACCGCAAACCGAACACCGAGTATATGTAGAATAAGATTCGAAAATGAATTTCAAAAACTACACGAATGAATGTTAAATTCCAAAATTCCATTGAGAATCGTTCCAGGATCTGTGTGCGTGTGTGTATGTGTTGCGAATTGCGTGTGCTTTTGAAAGCAACAAGTGCATTGGTGGAATAAAACACGGATACGAGTGAATTCGAGTCTCGAAATGGTGTAACTTCGTTTGTGTGTGCACTCTACCTGTGGCATGTTTGCTCTGTGCTTCAATTCTAACGTATTCTCAGGACTTTTTTTTTTGTTGTTGTTCATTCCACTGCTGTGTGGTGTTCAACCAATTACGTAACGGACATTTTATGATGCGCAGGCTCCTGCATCATAGAGTTCTCATCATACAGGATAACCGTATTGTTGTTTGCAAGCAGATGGAGTGCCGTCGTCATTTTTGGTACCACCCCTACACTCCAACTTATTGTGTGATACATGCATACGAGTAAGTTTGTGTATGTATCCATCAGATTGCAAAAATTTAAAGGCAACAAGGATACGTGTATGGAGGAGTGTGTATGTACATATGTTATCGTCATGCCATTTTAAGTTATCCGCCTATCAAAAATAAAAGGACTTTTCAGCAAAAATACTGAACTATTTTGGAAGATTTTCACCGGAAAAGCAATTTGCAGCGTGCGACCTAAATGGGATATGTTACCGTAGAAATGCGTCTGACGAAATCTTGAGATGCTGTGTACGGTGCAGGAGGTTTCTTTAATAATTTTAGTTATACGAGTGGAGACGTTAAAACTTGAACTCTTAAAAACAGGGGTAAAAGCTAAAACAATAGACGGGCATAAAGGGCATAGAGTTAGCGAGCGAATTGCAGAAGGTGTTTATGTAAAAGAGCTCTGGGTTCCTGATTGTTGTAAGGAAATGATTGTTTTGTATCGAAAACTCTTTGTAAAGTTACAGAATAGCAGAGAGAAATGTGGGTTCTTGGCGTTGTCGCAGGGAAATGTCTTGAATCTGGATGAGGTCTGGGGAACTTGAAGAAATTGAAATGAAAATGATGTTTTTGTTGATGAATTACATTGGCTTCCTTGCCAAGTTGTAGACTTTTGCAAGTGCGGCACTTTTTTCAAAGAATAACAGTTAAATAGAGCAGAAGCAGAAGGAAATGCTACATTTTGCATTTTTTTTTGGAAAGTTTAAGAGGTGAGAGTGCATCTATTGTGATTGCATTCTATTGAAAAAAAAAAGAATTGTTTGCAGAGATCACAAACATGAGCGACGTGAAATTCTTGGCATATGAAAGTATCTTTGGATGGCTCGTCATGATCCTTGGAGAACTGGAAACTAATGTGTAAATCCATTGATCTCTGAAAGACTTAAGTGAGAAACATAATCAACATTCGTCTGCATATGCACGCATGTGTAAACTTAATGCGCAAAGCGTCGATTCGTTAAATGTTCGTTCAATTTTGCGAACATGAGCGAACATAAAGGTTCAACTATAATAATCGCAAGCAATCGGAGGCTAATTTCAAAATTAGAAGTTTTCTTCATTACTGTCAATTTCTCAACTTGCCATAATAGGCGTATGTGAACGGAAGCGATTACACAGCTTCTGAAGTCAAATTTTCGTACGAAGGAGCGAATGGGTTCATAAGTGAGCAAAAGTGAACGAAACTTGACGTATCCAAGCGAGAAGCTATTGTGGTCGTACAATACAAATTCCTTGTGCTTGCACAGTTATGTACGTCGACGTACGCACCCATTCTTCTATTATAGTTCGGGCTTAAGAGAGAGCGGTCTCAAACGCTAAGTGCATATTGCTTGCCGCTTGACAGTTGTCGTGTTTGTTGTAAAAATATTCGAAAAATATGTCGGACTACGAGTTTATGCATCTATTAATAGAAAATGTACCTTTGCGATAAAAGAGATTTCTTTTATTTCAAAGGAAAAGGCATGGGATGATGTTTCAAAAGAAATGGGCAAATCATGATTTGACAGTTAGGTATGCAGGCAAAAGTTTTATGGTCATCAGTTGGAACTGACAGACCATAGGGAAGTATTTCGTTCAGTTATGACTGTCCCCCAATGTTGGTTATGGTTGAGCCTTTATTACTTGTGGAGTGCACTAAATACCAACGTGCAAGAAAAAGGAGCACCTTCGTTGATTCAAACCACATTGCACACAAGCTTCAATGAACTGCGATATTGACCGAAACTCATGGGGAGTGGCGTAGCAGTTGTAATGGAGAGCTTTTAGTTATTCTATTCTATCAGCGTATAATTGCTGGAGAATGTCGTCGGCGGTCTGTGGACATAGTTCCTTGATTAATTTGTAGGACTACTGAGAGGAAGATTTCAGTTTCGAGTCTTAGAAATGACCAACAAGGTGCAATATATGGTCCTATTCCTCGAAAAACATACAAGGTTCCTTTTTTGAAAAAAAAAAAAAAAAAAAAAAAAGACAACGTTTTCGACTTGGTATTCTATTGATTCATACCAATGCGTTTAAGTTCCTGTTAAGCTTACAATCCAGTGTTATTTCAAGTTTAGCCTTAAAGTTAATAAGATTGTCACAAAGAAAAGGTTTAAGTTCCTAAATAATAACTCAACTGAAATATATCGAAAAAACTAAGCGGGAAATTTCTGAAATTTGCAGCGAATTGCAGAAGCTTAGAGACTTAGGATCTGGACAAGGTTACAGTTAGTCAGTCAAAAATTAAAATTATGGTCTTTGCAACTTAATTGCAACAATACAATTTTTTGAATATTAATATGTAATTCAATAAATCAACTTCTCTAAGTGGGCGCCCAACACAGGATTTTCGTTCAAGAAAAACTGCGTTGAAAATGTTATAACGAACTAAGTCTATATTGATGGTAAGAATAATGACATTAATGACAGAATTTACAACACATTTTAAAAGCTTATCTTGTTTACACCCTGAATGGTGGTCCATCTGTGATTTACATAAACTAAAGCCGATAAGTATGCATGTTTCGCTCTAACGATATAATTGAAGAATATGTATAGTACATCAATGAAAAAATCTCTGTTAAATCTTATAAATGATGAAGAGATTGGTCAGAGGGGAAAGGGGTCAGTAAAATCCTTTGCGAAAGAGGCTAACTCCTTCTGGTTATACAGGGAGGTCTGTGCCACCTCTTGTAAATTATGGCCGAAATTAAATAAAACTAAAACAAAGAGCTTTTTGACACTAACGGGAGAAATCACAGGACATTGCCCTATCGGAGCTATGCTCAGCAAATGGAATGCAGAGTCTAACGATTTATGTAGAAGCTGCGGTGACGAGGAGGAAGGAGAAAGGGTTTGAGGTTATCTATAAAGTATAGATACTAGATTTTAAAAATTAAGGAAGCCAAAGCCAAGCTACCTTGAAAAATACCAGAAATACTATTGGACGCTCAATATTGATTTTCAAACTTTATTCTTTTCGTTCTGCCAATAAGAACTTAAAAAACCTGAACAGCTTGAAATTTTTTTATTAGAATCTTGTGACTCACAGAAATCAAGACAATTATATGAAGACTGCATTGACCTGACATTCGTTTTCTATTGCATTAATCACTTTTGATGGAAAATACGCTAAGCTAGCCGTCTGCTGTTGGATACAAAGCCGTGTTAAACCTAAAAAAAGAAAATAAGTAACTCGAGTCCATTTTAGCCTTTGGGAATCGCAAAGAACTTCCAAATTTCCTTATAAAATTTGAAACAAAAGAATAGCTCCAGGTGAAGGTAAATTGTTAAAAGTACTTAGAAGGGATGTACACATAAGCTCTCCCAATACCACGTCTGAACATTGACAGCCAATCGCGCTTATTTCTGAAATGCTAGAGCTATCATAGCTGCAATTTCATTAAAAATTTTAATTATGCCGACGCAATGGGGGAAAAAATACGTGCCTGTTCGCAAAACTAGACAAGTGCCTCCTTTGAATTGGAACATTGCTACTTTTCCAAAATCACTCAGTATTTCATCGTTCACATGAAGTGGTCCTTCGATCTCCCGTTGAAGACTTTTTTGGAAAGAATTGGCTCTGTATCCATTTAACACAACAGCAGTTGAACAAAGGACTAAGCCCACAAGTCCATATCATGCGACGATATTTTTGGCTGAAATTGATGCTATGGACGTGGACGACTTTTTTTTTCAGCAGGATGGCGCCACATACACACAGCTGATGAAACAATGACTCTATTGCGTGACAAATTTCCTGGCCGTGTGTGATTTCTCGAAATGGAGACTGCAATTGGCCGCCGAGACCGTGCGTTTTAACACCATTAGATTTTTTACCTTGGGGCTATGTTAAAGATAAAGTCAGAGTTGTTATTCGCAAAATAAGGCCGCAATTATACGAAAATGTGATGAAAAATTTCATAAAAAGAGTGAGTATTTGCAGATAGAGTTGAGGCGGACATTTGCCAGAAATGTCACCACTTTTGATAAAAATGTTGCGTTTTTCTATTGATTTAAAATGACACCTCTTGCTGGATGATCCTATACATGCAGATGACTTGGAATTATGCTGGTCTAATGTATCTACTGCTATCCACAAGAAAAGCCAGCAATTTTTTAATTGTAGAAATAGCTGCATAAGTCTGTCTTAATTTTTTAAACTAATTCCAAAGGTCAAAGCTAGGATCATAGCATCTTTCGACTTGTCAGAGAAAAAATTAGTTGGGGATGGTTTAGTGCTTATAGTGGGTTTATATCCAAAGTGAAAAAATCGCCAAATTTTACCTCAAAATTGGAAAAGGGAAGATTCCTTCTAACCTCTCAAATAGAAAAGTTTACCAAAGTACTTGATAAAGGTGACGTCCGACAATACTTCAAACTTTTTGTTTAGTTAGATCTGATTTCCCTTCTAATGTCAATATTATTGGCTGTCCTATTTCTAACTCATACAAAAAAAATCGCATAGTATACAATGAAACAACAAGTAAGTAGATAATAAAAAGCAACTTCTTAAATAAAATTACTTAATCGAAATCTAAGTAGAACGATCTGAGGGCTTTTTAAATTCGAAAATTTGATGAATTAACCGCTTTCAATGTGCTATAATTAAACGTATGCACCTTTAATCTGAATTATGAGCAAAAATTAAATCCTAAACAAATTCATCCGCCGGCCTGTCCAACAGTTTTCCTCTTTGAAAGTGCGCCCAATTAGTAACACAGCGTACTTTTAATTACAGATTAATTAATCTACAGCAAAAACCAAAAAAAGAAGAAGGGTTTTGAATTTTGTTTGACCATTTAATTCTCTCGCTTATTAATCAAATGCAACATAAACCGATTACCGGGTCAGTGTCTGTTTGACATTTATCTCTCTGTACACCTGCAGAGCGCTTAACCAATTTTAACAAGCTTATAATTTCCCCGAGGTATTCAGTAACATTTAACCCAAAGAAGTTGAACGAAATGGAAAACGGATTCAGCTTAACCCACTCCAAGTAAATGCCATCACCGAACGGGGGGCTACATTCTCTAATTAAAACTCAAAATAGCAGAAAATCTACAAAGGACCCTCGACATACGAGGACACACATGGATTTGTCGTAGGTACACATTCGGGCATATTTTTGATCTGTACCTTTACATCTGTGTGGACAGAGTGGATGCTGCTGCAGTAAAAGATTGCAGTTGATCTCCTCTATCATCCAATTATTTCCACAAATTTGTACGAATAATCAATGCAGAGTAATTAAATTGATTTCGAATCAATCTCTAAGCTCATTCGACAACGACGACAACTACGACTACGCTCATCAAAAAAGCTCACCACGATTAGAGAAAAAATTCCACGGAAAACGGCACTGGCCACACAAGTACTTGTTGTCTGTTTATCTCTATCCGTACACAAGGTACTCGAGTGTGAGTAGAGCATGCATGCAATTGAAGTCTTTTTTTTTTGCCATTGAACTTGACTTGAAGGCACACATACTAGACAGACTTGCGGACAACTACATAATAAACTTAATTGCATTATCTGAAGTAACACTGTAATCGACAAGTTGCAGCGAATTGCATAATATTTGCTGGAGTCTGTGGATGTGTGGGTACTCTGCGCTCTCGCACACTATTGCAGGGTAGTTCAGCGCACGGGACTTAAGACGTAATGCGATTCGATGAGTAAATACGTTCTTGGTGTGGACTGGAAGTGTGTGCGGGGCTCAAGGAGTGAAAATTAAATAATATTGTAAATCGTAGTCACCTTGAAGCTTTTCTGCAACCCTATTGTGGCGGCTCTGTTGGGTTGTTGGGGTTTTATTTTCACTGGTCTTAAACTTGGCTTACCTTTACCCTATGTATGGTGGGCATTGTGCGCTGGGAAGGCAACAGTTTATTGCGCCAGTAACTTGGCGCTGTGATAAAATATTACTTTCCGCGGTAAGACGTTCTGTTGACCGCAGGTGGTTTTAGATTATCGGGTGGATTGAATTTCTGTAAATTAAAGCTCTGCCTTTGGCACTATGCCACAGGTTGGTTAAGTTGTATAATAAAAGCAGCATATTTGCATGCCGTTTTCTTTCAGGCGGTCCGGAATGCAATAAATCGCAGCATAGCTGTGGACCTCAGGCTTTTATCGGTTTTAAATTGTGCCTCCCTAATGGGTTTCTAAGAGGAAAAATTATCCATGATGAGCACGTTCATTTCCTTTTATGTAAAACATAGCGTAACTGCAGTGGTGTTGTAATTTAATTAGAAAGGTGTTTTGTTTTAGTAACAAGAGAACGATTAATCAAGTATTACTTCAAGGGTAACGAGACAACTAAACAGACGTCAAGCAGACTTACTTATAGCTAAGTGCACAGGTTAATATAGCCACGCTGTTGAAGAGTTTGCAGCAGAAATGATTCCTTCTTATTTAAAAGCTTAACCATTAGAGACGATGTAGGGGTTTGACTCGGAGTCACACTGGTTTAATGCCTAAACGGCGAATCATGCCACAGAAACCGGTTGCCCTGCCTCCTGTCCCATTCTCCTGGGAAGTCTCCATGTAGGTCCCCGGTCCTGGTAGTCCGATTCTATTGTGTTATCACAATGGACAGCCATGTGATGGACTGGGGACAGCCACCCAACCCAGGGGTTTAATTAGGCCTAAGGACGGTTGGGAACCATAGATCCAGCCGACGGCATTTGCCGGGCCGACATCGATTACGTTGAGGAAACCCGACAATCACCATATCTATGTAGTATCAGCCATCCTTCTTCGCCTTACTGCTTCTTCTACTCGTTTTTTACTCCCTGGGTCGGATCAAGGTACTGATCGTAACAAAAAAAACTAAAAACCAGTCTGGATAAGGGAATGTCAAAAATAGTTCAGTCGTTAGGAATTTATTCAGCGACAGCAACAGTGATTCCCCTGCGGATACGATCGAAAAGAAAAAAAGGGTCGCTTGATGGTGGTCTTACTAATGATCGAATCAATGGTTATGTATGCAGTCAAGCTGATAGAAGGATGTTTATATTTAGGGAATGCGATCGAATATGAGCTAATAAACTTCTGGGATACTGCAACATGAAAAGGCTAGAAGCATACATATGCCTTAGCAAAAACAACCTAACAACGCAGACTCGGGAGCATCTAAGGAAACTAAGTGTAACAAATGAAAGCCTTTGCAGATTCTGTAATGAGTTCAGCGAGACTCCAGAACATCTTCTGACTCACAAAAGATTGAAGCACTGATTGAAGTACCATTTATCAGATGGCAGTACCGTAGAATGTTCAGCAGGACCTGGGGTTTAAGCCCTAAGATGCTCCACTGGCATATATACACTGGCGTGGCCAGACTGTTCCTTGTATATGGTGCGGTTGCAAGTTGATCAAGAACGGAATTCCTCAAACGTAAACTCGGTAAACTGCAGCACCTTACCTGTATCTGAAGGAGGCAATTATTAAGCTCGGGCGGTGTAACTTGGTGACACAGCTCTGGATTCCAGGACATTCCCCCGGGTAATGGAAGAGCAGATGCTTTTGCCAGGGAGAGGTCAGTGAGTCCCTTCGCCATCAATAGGCTGCAGCTTGGCATTCTTTAAACAAATAATGAATGAGCTGCTACTGAAACAGTATTCCGTGCAGGCAGGATCATGTTTCTGCTTAATCTACCCAAAAGTGACTTGAGACTATTAGAGGGCTCATCACGGGCTATACTTCCGATAACGAACAGCTGAAAACAATAGGACTTAGGGGTTCAGGCCTTTGTGAGATGTGCCTGGAAGAGGACGAAACCGCAGCACAATTCCCGTGCGACTGTTCTGCTTTTGCACATGGTAGAGTGTCTGCTACCATGAGCAGTTTCATCCTCAAGTTTAAGGATCTGGTTACGCTCAACCTTGCTGATCTGTTGCGTTTTGCAAGGGGCTGGCAGTTTTGAAGTGCGGACAATACAAACCACATAATGGATATTGCTACTGCCTCCCATGGGGAGGCTTTCAGCCGAAGTACAATAATTCCTCAGGTTTATAGGCAACTTGACCAACTTTCAACTAGTGTTCGAAAAGACTGCTAAAGCGTTGTCAAAACGAGAAGTGCTGACAATTGATTTCGGCCACTGAATCAGGGTTGCCACAGTTGTTTGAAGTTAACTAAACGAAATAAAAGATGTTAAAAAATTACTCAAAAAATTAACTCTTAATCGAAAATCAAATTCGGAAGATCATTTGTGACGTGCACTTTTCGAGCAATGGTGGGTGGGTGTCACGAATAACATGAACAAACATGGCTTCCGAGGCATCAATTATGGCTGCGGCAGGTTAATGAGCATACGCCAATGCTTCCACGTAGCCCACAGAATGGTGATGCCAAATAGCACAATCTTCGAAGGTAATAGAGAGGTCTAATTCTCGAAATTACAATATGATTACAATAAGACGATGGTTTTTATCTTGTCGGTTCCATCAAAAGTCGTCAGATAAGTTTCGCGAATCGAATCGATTATCGATTTTTGAAGTAACAAATTTGACAAATTGGTGGCGTTGTACAAGCGTAAGTCTATACATATTGCTTTTATTAATAATTCCCGCATACCAAAGGGGATATGAAATAACAAATGGCTATTTGTGTAAAAAGCGATAAAATAGGGAAGAACACGAGACATTTCGGCGATGTTCTAGTGAGACTATGGTGTTGACAATGTCTCGAATGTGCAAAACGATCTTGGGTGCACCAGACCAAATGTGGCCTATATATTCCAGCTTTGGGCGGATAAATGCCTTATAAATTGTGGCCAGATCAGACGGGGTAAAATATTTCTTGCACCGCTTAAGGAATCCTAGACATTTTGCAGCATTTTTGACGACCTCGAATATGTGTTCATTCCAACGAAGATGCTTGTTAATACGCATACGGAGAATGGCAAGTCTTTCAGTTTCTGCGATGCAAGTACCATTCATGGATAATGGTTGAGGGTCTTGGTTTCGGTTGAGAGACAGAAGACAGCACTGCGTTTTGGATGCATTAAATTCCACTCTGTTGGTTGAGCCCCATTTGATTATGCTGTCAAGGTCGGAATTTAATGAGTTTAACATACGTTGCCGTTCCTCTTCCACGGCCGAAGATGTGGATGTATTGGATTAGAGGTTGCAGACAAGAGATGAGAAGAGAGTCGGAGACAAAACTGAGCCCTGGGGGACACCAGCACTAATGTGATGAATATCAGACTTGAAGCCGCCCAAGACAACTTGTTTTGAACATTCGGAAAGGTAATTTCTAATCTATTGAAGAAGAGACTCATCGATGTCATTATGCCCATATTTTGGAAAAAGAGCCTGATGCCAATCTCTGTCAAATGCCTTTGAAATATAAAGCGCAGCCATCTTTGTTTCACCGAAAGCATGGAGAAATTGATTCCACTTCTCGGTGAGATATGCCATCAAATCACTAGTGGACCGTTGCTACGAAAACCATACTGCCGGTCATTGAGAAGATAATTCATAGCGTTTCCATGACCTTGGAAAGAAGGGACGCAAGTAAAATGGGTCGATAATTGGTCGGAGAGGAAGATTCGCCTTTACTCGACTATATTGAGCATAAATGCCAAAAAAAGCGGGCAACATGACAGTTATCCCTATTTCAAGTTCTCTCCAAGGAAAGAAACACACTTTACCTTTGCATGTCACTGAATTTCAGAATTAGCAACGAGAAATCCTACTATACTGAGCATAAATGTCAAAAAGAGCGAGCAGAATGACAGCCCGGCTTGACAACTATCCCTACTGCAAGTTCTATCCAAGGAAAGAAACACCATTTGCCTTTGCATGTCACTGAATTTCAAAATTAGCAACGAGAAATCCTACTATACTGAGCATAAATGTCAAAAAGAGTAGGCAACATGACAGCTATCCCTATTGCAAGTTCTATCGAAGCAAAGAAACACTCTTCGTATGCCACAAGCAACGAGAAACTACTAAAACAGTGCACTTCAGTCTCACTATTGTTATTCCAGGTTTTGCCGGCTGAAATGCTGATTTATATTGTTTTCACTTCAGCGACGCAATAATTTATAACATTTCTATATTTTACTTCTTCATCTTGAATTAGCTCCCCACTCCAGTAGTGTTTTGTCAAAGGTCATACGAGCTTGCCTCACATACCGACTGATATAATACGTCAGCCACTTGTAATATTACTACGTTTCCATCCGATTGGATTTTTTCCCCATGTTTTCCATTTATTTATACTTTTATTTGCAATAATTAATTGCATATATTAACATGCCACGAGCACATACCCGCCGACACAAACACGCACGCACCCACTATTATCAAATCCCGTCTATTTACACTACACGTATTATATTAGATAATTAGAAACAACGTTTGCATTTTATTTTTATTCTTTTAAATAAAAAAACCTTAAACTTTATAACAAGTATACAGCTGCAAAGCTTAAATTGATAAAAATTATTTCCGTATTTTATGTACACAAGCTTAAAAACAAATTACACAAATTTACATTTGTTGTTAACGAGTGTATTTGTTTGTGCACTAGGCTCTTGCACTTGAACTCTTGCTCTCCTGCGTCGGGGGAAGCTCGAAAATCAATCCATTTAATTAAATTATTTGTTTCATTTAACAAGACGCGTAGATGTACTATTTGAATGGCGGAAAAGCGTTAAAGATACACCCGAAAAAAAGAGTGCGAAAAAACAGGCCGAAGTTCCGTGTACAAACAGAAGCTCCGCAGGCAAAGCGAGCCTTCCCTGAACCGAACTAACTGCATGCTGTGCTGCGTTCTAAGCTTCGCTGGGGCAAAAAAAAGAACAATAAACTTTCAAATGCAACAAGTATACGACCGACGACATCATCACACATTTACCTTAGAGTCGCAGATACACGTACTTTTATGGTGGTGTGTGAGAAATTGCATTGCTCGCTGGCGTGTGTGTGTGTGCTCTAAGAACAAGAACAGCGCGCAGCATTCACTTGCACTTTAACGCAGCGCAGTATATCGGCGAAATGGAAAAGTATCTGAAAGCAACATCCACATACGCTCGTGTGCCTAAGCTAAGGGAGAACTCAGTCAGACAAAGTGAAAGCTTGCTTGGTGTAGATGCATCTTTAAAGCTAAGTGGTTGTGGTGGGCCAAGGGGGTCTCAGGTGGGTTTGCTTTACCTGTCTGACGTTATCAGATAGTTTTTTTTATTGTTTTCCCATTTGTAGCTGTTGTTGGTATGGTATTACAACATCGGACAGAGCTTTGATTAAGTCTCCTCGTATAATTGATTGAATCGATGCAGAATGTGAGGCTACCGGCCTCTCGAAAGGGGTAACAACAACCCCGGTTTTTATGAAGAAAGTGAACCAAACAAGCAAATGAATGATTCAGGGCCTGATCGATAAAATATTATAAAATATACTGGATTGCAAAATGCATCGATCTGTTTTGGTGCAGCTCCAGCGGACGAAAAAAGAACAGAACTGAACTATGGAAAATTCCTAAATTAACATTCGTTACTATGTTTCTTTAGAGTAGAATGCATAGAGGGAAATGTGCAATGCAGATGAAAGAGCTACATTACAACTACGCATCGGATGAAAGGTGGAATTTCAAAGATTGGGTAATGTATAGGTGAAGGACCTCAAAGGAAGACCAAATTTTTGTTGGTGAACAATAGCATTAAAAAAGGGAAGACTGAGAGAGAAACGTATTCTCTATTCAGCATCACTGCATTGAGTCCCTTTCCGAAGCTATACTAAGCTAAGTATCTTTTATGGAGTTTACTTACTTACTAACTTAGCACCACCTAGCACTACAGTCCGGGGTGGACCTGTGCCTCAATGAACAAGCCTCCCCAACCAGCTCGATCTTCAGCCAGCTGCCTCCAGTTTCGCACACCAGGTTGGTTGAGGTCCCTTTTCACTTTAGCGCGCCACCTTAGGCGAGGTCTTCATCTACTGGAAGTCGAAGACTCTCCGGGTCGGAGCATTGTTCTCCATCCGCTCTGCATGACGCAACCATTGCAAGGATGTCGCTATATAGCTTGTACAGCTCATGATTGTATTTTCTTCTCCACTCTCCGTCTATGCAGATGGGACCAAAAATCAGTATTGAATGGTTCAATCTGAATGACAGCGGAATTTCGGTCATCGTCGCCGTTTTACAATCTGCAGAAGTGATCTTTCCATTTCCTCAACATCGACTGCGATTGTACTTCTATGTTTCCTTGTTCGTCGCTGGTTGACGGTTGACTGATCCGGAGATCCCCATGTTCCTTTGTGAATATTTTGCCCCACTGCAAATTCGATTAGCCTGATTAGCCTAAGCTGTCTTTGGTATCGTCATCTTTCTCTCCCTGACTCAGTATTGGAGATCTCTATAGGCCTGGAATTCTAATATGTCGAGGCAGCTCATATAGGGATAACACTAATAGTTCCGCCTAACTGGAACTGGTAGACGTCATCATTGATTCCAGCTAGGGAATTCGTTCGCTGCCATCTGGAACAAGAGTGACAAAGCAGTCCTCCCTCCTCTTTCGTCTGCTGCCACCAACCACCTTCCAAATGGGTTGGTTACTCAATCTCCAGCCGAGGTACTAAGCATCCAGCAGCCACCATCGTGGAGGGGTGGTCAATTCAAAACCGTTGACGTACATTCCCATAGATGCAGAGTACGATGAGACCCTAACTCCAAACCATTTCCTCTTGGGGTCTTCAACATTCAATGATGACAAGAAGGTTATGAAGGACAATTAACGAAAATTGCAGAGGTATGCAGAATATTTCTGGAGGCGCTGTGTACAGGAGTACCTACTAAGCTTTAAAACTTGCTCCAAGTGGTTTCCTTCAGTCAAGCCGATTGAGATCGGGTTTTGCAATGTGCCTTCAAATTATCTTGATCACGAAATTATCTACTCTTCTATGTTCGCCCTGTTATGAAGGACCTCACTGGAATAGAATTGGCCATGTATTTAGCAGATTACACTCAGTCTTGCATCTTGCTGGCCAGAGCAGCATCTATGTACATGTTTGTTAAAAAAAAAAAGAAGAATTAGTCCAGCCAGAGCCCAAGGTATCTGACTACATTTCGACATGAAAATGGCTGCCCGTGGTGTCCCACGATTGAAGACTTTCGCGAATTCTTTTAGGTATCCGTAGAGACCCAAATAATGGCGTTCCGACTTCTGGAAGTTGATCTTCAGCTTCCAATCGTGACAATATCGCTTGATCTTATCAAAGTCACGTTGTAAAAGTATTGCAATGACCTTGATCTTTGCTCCTGATCTGTACGCGATCAAGTCGTCTGCGTACGCTATGGAATGGTGAATAGATGCTACGAGATCATTTGTGTAAATATTGAAGAGAATCGGGGAATTAACCGTGTTGCCAGACCATTATTAATGTCAAATGTACCAGCTGAAGTCACATTGCCATTTTTCACAACGAACTGTCTACAGGTGAGCATATTACAAAGCATGTACATATAGCAGTGGTTTACTTACGCCCAGCCTACAAAAGGGACTTGCTATTTTGTAGTTTTTCCAATCTTCCAGTTTAATATGTATATGAGGCCTTCTTTTACAGACACTGTAGCCTCCCGTAACAGCTAGGTAGAGACAGCCAAGCTGGATTTTGTTATAACCTAGAATACGGAGAATTAAATATATGATGTAAACAAATAACCATACTATCCACCGATGCATTGATCAAAACATCACGATTGGTAGCTATAACTTTGAATTAATTGGTGAATTTGCCTACCTAGGTTCCGTCATAAATTCTTCCAACAACATTAACGCGGAGATAAAGGAGAGAACCACTTTGGACAACCGATGGTTTTGCAATTGAGTAGCACAGTCCTAAGAAGAACTCAGGAGATGAAATCCTGATTATCTCATTCCAGCTGTATGGCGCAGAGACATGGACGTTGCCGAAGTCGGATGAAAGTGATCTTTTAGTCTTCGAGGGAAAAATCCTTAGGATTGACGACATATGAGGAGAAAATTCAAACAGAAATTGTACGGATTGTGAGATTTGGTAAAGAAATACTTATCCATCCCTTAAGTTGCCTATTTGCCTAGCTCATGAGAAGGACATCAATAGCAAAGCTCCGGCCTAAAGAATCTTCTAATCTATCACATTCCATATGGCGTGGAAGAGGACTTCAACCAACTTGGCTTGGCATACGTACAAAGAATCTCGCTCTTTACAGAGATTTCTTAGTTGAGGCCCAGGTTCCGGACTGCAGCACAATTGCAAAACAATTAAAAATAAATAAATAAACCAATAAGCTTTGATTTTCTTTCTTCACATTTTATTAAGTGTATTTAAATTAAATTATTATTTAAAAGACAAAGAAAACTAATTAAAAACACTACAACAATTACATTTAAATGAATTTTTTTTTTTCTTTTATATCGTACACATATCATATATATAAAAAAATACAGGATATTCTGATTGTTTTGATAAATACTTTACCTAAATATCTAAGAAATTTATCGTATAAAAATATATAAAAAAGTGACAAACAACTTAAAGAAAAAATTTAATAAAAAAACACAAACATAAACAACACAAAACAAATAAAGTTTGTAGTCAGTTACCGAAAAATAATAAAAATTCATTGTCAAGTTTCCTAAACTAAAAAACAGTAGAAATAATAATTTTTTACAAAATAATAAATTTAAAAAAAAATATATTCACAGCTTTGAAAAAACATTTGTTGGTTTTATTTTTCTTTTATAAATAAAAAAAAAACTACGGATAATAAATAAAATTGTGAGTAGCTCGATTTTTTTTTTTTTTTGTTTTTTAACTATAAAGAAATATATATTTTGTTCTTCATAGTTTTAGGCATTTGCTTTTATATTATGTTTTTTTTTTCTAAGAGTTAAAAAAATTAAACAATTATTTTTAATAAATTAATTTTTAAAGAGACTTTGTATGTATATAGGACACAAAAAACAGATACAGAAGAAACTCTCTTGGGAATGAATTAGAGGAGGACAAAAAGACGAAAAGTATTTTTTTTTCTAACGATAGTAATAAAGTTTTTTTTTTTATTTTTGAAACATATGCATAATAAAAGTGTATCTGTGAGACATTTGCGTTTATACTATTATTAAAACTTTTTTTTTTGGTTCTTCTAATGCGCTTGTACAACTACAAGACGATTAGAAGCGAACGCGATGGCGCTTTACAAGAGATTGTCATTCAGTTGCCGTCGATAATAAATGTTTTTTTGTGTGTTTTCTTTTTTGGAAAATGTATTCTAACATGATTTTTAGTTAAACCATTTTGAGAACATTTAATGGATAATTGTTTATGTTACACATTTGGAAACCGTGTAGTTCATTGGCTAAACGAGACTATTGACATACAAAATATATACTATACTATACAATATAGATTTTTTTGTTTTTGTTTTTTTTGTTGAGAATATATATTTATTCACTACACCGTCTAAGTTAGATACAAGTATATTTCCTACAAATAGATAATCATATTATATGTATGGTTACAGTTATTGAATTTCTTATCGGAATGTATAAATTCTGTACTGTGGAATAAGTTGAACCAATTTAACATCATTTTCCTATTGTTTACACTTTTCTTTTTTGTTTGTTTGTTTAATAAAAATATTTTTTGTTTTGTTTCACTTTTTGATATAGTTTATATAATATGGATAACGAATTTTGTAATAGTAAGAGAAAGTTCTAGCTAAAATTTGCTTAAATATTTTGTTTATATATAAATATAAATGTATACATATATATATAATTTTATTTATCTATATAATTCCCTCTAAAAGTTTGATTGTTTGTAAGTTAATTTAATTTTTTTTTTTGGAAACAATTTGGTTAAATGAATTTTTTTTTCGGTTTTCTTTAATTTGGCCCCCAAGATGTGTTCCTACGTTGATGAAAAAAAATGAAATAACAATTACTAAAAAGAAGAGAAAGATACGAATTGGATTACATCGAATATAGGATGACGACGGCTCAGACGCGCGGGCTAGAACATCCTTAAAGCTATAAAGTTGGTTGACATTTTCTTTTTTTTTTCTATAAAGTTTTTTTTACTTACTAATACAACACTAACTTAGGTATTTGATTTAATTTAATTGTGATAAGTGTTTTATGAAAATAAAAAAAAAAGTTAATAGTGTAGTATAATGGTCGATTAGTAGTAGTAGTAGTAGCGGTTAACAGAACTTCAAGTAGCCAGGAACTAAAGCATTAATTGTGAATGTTCACTTGTTGTGTGTGAATCACTGCTACTGGATAATTCTGATGAGGAACGTTGACAGCATTCAACAGCCTGACATGGCTGGATACCTTCACGATGAACGACTACACAACTCTGTTGGGAGCGTTTGAAATTTCCGGACATGCAGTCGAGAGTCTTTTCGATCGCACGAAGACGTTTCTCTAAGCTAGTTGTGGCAAGAATGTCGACCTGGAAATAGAAAAGGTTGGTGATTAGTTATGGTTGAGTTTAAAAATTAAATTTAAGTTTTTATTTGTAATTGAGTTCGCATTGGGAAGGAAATTTGAGGAGGTGATTTGAAAATGTTCACTAAAGAGCCCTGCCTGAACTTTATTGACAAAATTTTCTGTTTTAATGTTTGCATACATAAATAGTAAGCTTTAAGGAAAACGAACTATCTCAATATTTTGGACGATTGCGGATTTCAACTTCAACTTCATTATCCTTCCATTATTTAAATCTTGCATAAAATGGGTTCCGGAAAACGAAAGAAAACCCTACTACTATTCTGAGCTCATAAATTGATCTCGAAAGATCTGAGCGACGGGCGGGGTTTTGATAATGATGCTCTTGTCGTTAATTTTAATAGGCAGTTCTATTTGAGCTTTATTTAACAAATTTTTTGCATTTTAAGTACAACTACGGTCGTGTGTCAATTCGACGGAACTGAATAATTGTTTGACACTTGCTAAGAGTTAACACAAATATTTTCTCTGCATTAGCACGCTACCCGAATATCTTTTGTAAGCCTTAGTCATAATATTACAGAGTACTGATACTTAGATCACGTAATACGCATGAAATTCTGAGTGCATTAGTGACTCATTACTTTAAAAGTCCTCCCTTAACGCAGGTCATTTGCTTTGTAATTGATGTATGAGGTTTAAATAGCTGTAGGCTTTTCGTCTACATTTTTATCAATCATAGAAAAGTTCGAAAAAGTGGGTTTCATTTCTATCTGCCTATGTCAGTATATGCTCTTAACTGCAGCCTAAATGGGTGAGCGAGTGTCCTTCAAAACTTGATATTTGAGCTCAGCAGGGTCACAGTTCACGGCGAGAAAATTATTTGTCGAAACGGTTCAAGTTCAAGTGGGCACCGTGGTTAGTACATTGGATCACTGAGCAGGAGGTTCGACGTTCGAATCCCAGAAAACATTAAAAAGTTTTTTCATGGTCTCACCGCTCGCGGATATCTGACATCTATTTAATAAGACACATGGACTTATTATTCTAATGACCACATATGCATGTATGCTCTTTACGAAAAATTCGAATAAGTACGCTAGGTGACTGGTTTTTCAAAATGTTCAAAATGAATATATTATAATAGCAATATTTGACATATGCAAGGACATTGCTTAACATGTTTCGGAAGGATTTTTTTGGTAAGTCGAATTTATATAATCTGAGATCTGACACTCGCATTTGAATACTATAGCGACTCTAAAAAGTGGTAAACACATCAGTGTCTATTTAATTTTATTAAGGAATTTGTTTCTCTACCTCAAAGATGTTGAAAAAACATCCCACAAAAGCTTCAATAGCATTTTATATTGGTAAAAATGGTAATTTAAGTAATAACTTAGGATGAACATAAACTTAGTTATATGATGTGCATTTTAATACCTCATTATTGCGCAATCATTGTGTACTTTCTTCGAATAGAACACCAGTATTAATTATTTTTAATCAAGATAATAACCAGCTGAATAATTTACTTTAACTGTCTTTAATTTGTCTTAGGTATGTACGTAACTCTACTACGTATAAATCAAGCAGATGCCGATACTTAACCAAAGAAAAATGTGTCATGTCACTGGGTTTAGTTTCGAATGTGTCAGCTTTAAAGGAGCTGAATTTTTACTTTCAATGTACATGGTTTTTTTTTTATAGTTTTCGCTAAATAAGTACATTTTTCGCTATATAGGAGTTTAGGGTTGAGATTTGTTCCTGTTTGGAAGAAGTGCTCTTTAGCTTGGCCGAATATACGCGTAAACTCTTTAACTTTCGTACTTCATAAAGACTTTCCAGATAGCTAAAAACTTACACAGGTCGAACCAATTCCCAAAAAGGTCTATTAAACCTCCCGTTCAAGCTACCCGTAGCAGTAGCATCAGTGTCTTCTACCACCTAATGAAGCAATCAGCCCCTTAAGGACCGTCATTATGTTTTCCAGCAACTGGGTGCCATAGGGTAAAATAAAAATACTTCGCACAACAGACCGTATGCGGCTTAGAACTTAGCTTTTCGCGACCATTCGTGCTGTGCGTGAATTATTTTCTCACACAAATGGAAGGGATCGACAGTTTGGAGCCATATCCGAAAGGATTTTTTTTTTGAGCGTAGTTTGTACGTTTTGTACCTCAGGGTGCAGCCGTCATACCGCACCTTTTTCTATTCTTTATTAATCAACTGGCTTAAGTTCCCTTTCATAATGTTTCGTTAAACAAATCCTAGGACTTGCACTCGTGTTTAACTCTTAATTTTCTATCACTGCGTTTTGAGTAAACGTTTTTTTGCACAAATGGTTCCCACAGTTTATTGCCGTATTCGAAAGGCGGAATCGAAATAGTTATTATACTCAGATTCCTGAAAGCTAACACCGTAAAAGCGTTTAAAACCTCGAAACTCTCGCTCATTATTTCAACTTACTAACCACTGAGTTGTCTATTAGTAAATAATCACACCTGTCATGACCTCAAAATTGCAGTCCTCAATCTCCAATTTGAAAAAAAAAAACTACTCAAATTACCTTCAACTGCTGATTGAGCGGTAATAGTGCAATTATCCACCACGCCCACGCTGGTCCATCGGCAATACTCTCCCAATTTTCCTCGACAGCGGGCATTTCACCAAAACTTCGCAATATCTCCTCCTTCAGTTCGGTACCCAAACTCTCGTACCACTCTATCGCTTTGCTCAACACCGACGCATGCATACTACTAATAAACGAAACATTATCCTCCGTAATAATCTCATCGTAGATGTATTCCACTTTAGCCGTTTCATATCCATCCTTCTCATTCCTGGCAAGTATTCTAAATCTCTTGCATCCAATTGTACTCAAAATGGAACAACCATCACCCAATAGCACACAGTCCCGAATGTCCAATATCGTACCCACATCAAAATATCTCGACTTGCCACTGTGTGGCTGGACAATACCAAATTGTTTCTCACCCGATTCTACTGCCCGTCGCACCATTAAACGATACCTTGGCTCATAAACAAACAATGGACAGGGTACATGTGGAAATGCTGTCGTACAAATAAACACCGGAACCGATGGCTCCAGATCCATTTCCTGTCGGAAACGTTTCTCATAACATTCTGGAATGAATCGTTTCATGGCTGCTTCAAGGAATTTTGTCACTGGCCTCTTGGCCAATATAAAAGGAACTGGTGAGGATGAGCCTTGTAATACATTCACATGCTGTTCAACAAGTGGTGACATACACAATGGACACGAAGGTGAGTAATCCATACATCTGTCCAAGCATACCCAACAATATGTGTGGCCACAAGGCGTTACAACTGGCTTCCAGAAAGTACGACAACACAGCACACAATCAAAGTCTGATGCATCGATTAGATTTGGATTAACCGGGATAAGGTGTCGCTGCTCCTGGTTTAAATCCGATTCTAATTCTACAAGAAGAAAAAAAGAAAATTAAATCATAATTCTATGGCCGGAGGTGGTGACTTCACTTACCTCTTATCCTTTGTACTTCCTGTTGTGTCCTCTCCAAAATACTATCGAAGCGAGTGCTACCGAAAAAGTTCACCTGCGTTGGCTGTTTTTCTTTTCTACTACTACTGTAGGATTTCCTGCGACAATGTTTGCGGGAGCCTTGTCGCAATAGGTCACAGTCTGTGGTTGCATCACCATTGTTGGTATCATCGCCTTTGAAGTTGCTCATTAATCCAATTTGTTTCCTCCGTTGTCGACTTTCGAGGACAATGTCATAGGGAGCCGAAGTGGGCGACGAGTTGAGATGGATTTTCTTTGGAGATTGTGCCAATAGTTTTTGCAAGAGCTAAAGTCAATGGTTTTTGTTTTTGAGTGATTGAAAGTAGAGATTTAGAGGGGATGATGCGATTGGCTTACCTTGGCGAGATCATGTTGAAAGAGTTCCGTTGAAGAGAGCGTGGAGTTTTTATCATCCAAGCTGACTGCTAGACAATGGTCAACGAGTGCTTCATCTAAGCGGCCTAATCCACAAAGTGCTAGTGAACGATGGTAATGGGCCTGAAAGAGGTAAAAGGTGAAAGTGGTAGATTAATTTGAGGTATGTTTGAAGGCTGAGGTTTTTTTTGAAATGAAAAAGCTTCTGAGACGTCTATTTACCTTGGCCGATGAGGATTTTTTTCTCAGCGCGTGATCAATATCGGCTAGAGAACTTTGGTAATGATTTAGCTTTCGCAGGACTTCAGCTCGCAACAAAAGACTGTTGAAGTTATTTGGACCTGCAAAAAAAGGAAAAAAAAAACATTATAAATATTGTTGGGACATTAAAAGTGAATATGTTCTCCAAAGTCTTTTGAAAAACACTTGCAAACATACATAGATGCAATCTATTGCGGTTCAAATGATAACACATTCCACGCAAGGAGCCCTTTGATGCCCAGACTTTTTAAGCGAATAATATACATTCGTAAGACTAATAGCAGACGGCTTGACCTAGCGTATTTGTTGATTTCAAGGCTCTCCGTTCAAATACCAAGCAGTCTACAAGTAGCGTGAGCTTTGCAGGTTATCCCACAGTCATCGCCCAATCAACAGTTAACGAAGACAAAAAAGTGCGTAATCTCAACCCAAGTCATGTGAATCGACCTTAAACTTCAGTATTTGTTCTTGACAAATGTCAAAGGAAAGTTGGATCAAAGTACAAAATACGCATTAATGTTGTCAAATCACTTAACTTTTCCAGAACAACGCTTGAACTGAAACTTGAAGAATTAACGAGGCTTCAAATAGCCAAGATTTTTTTGTGACTTCTTTTAAACCTTGATCAAGTGCTAATAGTGTGGTCACCCACTCGTGGTGGTACTTCTGAGGTCAAAAACTTTATAATTCAGTAAGTATGGGAAAATCTAGTAGTTGCCATTAATAAACTTCAATCACAAATAAATCCGATTTAAAGGCGAATTGTTTGCACGAAATGTGTTCTTTTTTTTCAATAAAAACATGACACAGCAAAAATCAAAAAAAAAATATAATTACTCTCATGCTTCTACAAAAAAAAAAAAAAACGTTCCTGCTATATAAAAATCCACACAATTATTGATAACACATGACTTTCAAAGCCCCCCGCATGGTTGAGTACCATGTCCACTCTTTCAGAACAAAGTGGGGTGATTAATAACATCAATATCCCAAAAATAGATCCTCCAAAAAAAAAAAAACACATCGCAAAATTCCCACCAGATTATCGTCAGAGTGAAAGGAGAAAAAAAAATCCAAATCCCCATTAGCGATAAACGTTTTCTGTCAACAAAAATTTGACTGATAAGTTTAAGTGACCCACTGACCATTTCTACGTCACAACTGACCTTAAAAATTATTTTAAAATTTATTTTCATCACATAAACTTAAGATAATATTTTTAAAACAAATTGCCGCCAATTCAAAATTTCAGGGGGTGTGACCAGAACATTCTCATGGTTTTGATAAATCTCAATCATTTTTCTCAAAGAAAATTCCCAATTAAATATGATGCGTGACAAGTAATTTTTCTCACCCACATTATTGATGTTTGGAAATAAAAATAAAAATATGTAGTCTCAAAGACATTTTCTTTCGGAAAACGGAAAATTCCCAAATAAATCTTTTCTCTGTAAATCTTATCCACCCATAAAATATTTCAAATACACATGTTTTTGTTAAATTTAACAAGTTTATGTACATTTGGCCGCTAGCCCACCCGTTTAAGTTCCACTCACACGCAACTGTCAAGTGTCAGAATAAATCACACGTCCAACTACCGCGGCGGCATCATTAGACAATGTGGTACATGTCATCACAAATGATATTTAAATATGAAAATTAGATAATTGCCTTCTAATGTACCTACTCCGAAAAGTGACATAATCTCTTCTCTTCTTGTCTCGGTTGGTCTTTCAAAATTTTCAACACATTCACCCGCTGTGAGTTTAAGTGTCATTAGGCGCGCTGATGACGCGTCGCACTATAGCGTGTACACCTCAAAAACTCCTTCACTTTGCCTCTGAAATGTGCGCGATTGTAGTTGGTTGATTGCCTTGCGTCGTTTGTGTAACATTTAAATGTTTTTGTTGCTAAATTGTATTTTATTTGTGTGTCGTCATAGTGTAACAATGCCCTAAAAGATGCACAGACGCTTGGTTTGATTGCGCTGCGGTTGCTTGTGCAATAAACGCGCGCGAGACACGATTTCGTAAATCATTTTTTTTTTCATTTCAAATGGCAAGAAAAAGTTGCATTGCAAATTTCGACAGTCATACCGGTGTACGGTGGTAATGATTTTAATTTTGCTAAGAGATGGCGTTGTTCGGAAATTGTATCTGAGCTTTGTATCTGTCTGTTAAGAGCTTTTAAGAGAAAAAAAAAAAACACCCAAATATTCTCTTAAAAGTGCTTAGCAACATGTTGTTTACATTGCATTCGATACAATGCTATCTCACCTAGTCAATGCCAACCACAACGTAACCGAAGAAACAACTTAAAGCACTGAGGAGAACTGGGAAGCAACCTTGTAACGAAGTCTGTCTACCTCCTCAGACCAGTCACCTCCTCCACTGTCGCCGCCTGGCTCTTTGTCTGACAGACTACAGGAAAAGCATTGCTTGCCTGCTTGCATGGGTTATTAGGTTTCGTGCAACAATCAGAACGAGCTGATTTCCGTTTGGGGATTTAATTAAATGAAATTCTAAATAATTCTGATTCACTCGGCCTCTCCGTTTGTCTGTCGCTGATTCATGATTCATGCAGACGTGTGCTGTTCGTTTTTTTTTTGGATTGATGACAACCGAATGAGTACAATGCTGGCGTGGCTTATATCATGATCGGGTAGTTGATGGATTAGTTGTGCCATGTCGGTGTCAATGTTGTGTTTGTTGTGAAGGCTTATTTTGTTACATAAGAGACTTTGAGATACTTTGTTGCGAGGCATACATATGTACATATCTTGATTATGACCGCACGCATGTTATTGCGCGTAGTAGAGTCGTCGTAATTGTAAGCGAAATGAGGTGAGATGGGTGTTGGTACATTTTCGGTTGATTGAGTACCATGTTGAGCGTTAAATTTGACGTCCAATTTCGTGGTGAATAGAGGCCATATGCCAAGGAAGAGAAGGTGGTTTTCCCTATCTTGGGGAACATTTTATTCTGGACACAGATGAGGAGTGGAGTGATTTATGGGCACAATTAGGTCGAAGACATTGCCAGGAAAAAACAAAATGAGACATCCCTAATGGTGTATCCATCCATCCGTGTAATTTTAATTCAGGTGAATCGGAAGAAAAATTAATGTATTATCACACTTTCAGACACATCGATGGTCACACTTGCTTCCTTCAGGGAAATGCATGAAAAGCGTAGCGGAATACTAGACAGTCTTGTTGAATCCATTCATTTGGCCGTGTTAGCCATTTTGGATAACAATTCTGAATACTTCTGAACACACTTCAAATACTAAGACGGGTAATGGTGGACCATCCCTTAAAAGCAATGTCCTACTTGTTCCTAATATCACCATATCAAAAACGCAGGGCAGGACAGCGGTTTTTTTTTTTTTTTTGTTGAAAGGTTACCACCCAGGACCGCTGTTTAAATCGCAAGATATGCTGGGTAGGCTAAGGGCACTGAATTAAATGCAAATATTAAAGTAAGGTACAGTCAAGCAAGATACAGTCGATGAATTGCAAAGAAAAGTAGGTCCTAAAGTGGAGAAAATAAATATCATCATTTGGCCCTCCAGCAGTAACACTGCCATATTTCAAAGCCTATGCTCGTGATTGAATTTAAAATCAAAAGAGTCCTACTGAAGTAAAGATCAGCTTTGAAAATATACTGAGAACATATTGCCAGGCTTGGGGTGGCATTAACCTTATCAAACTTGTACATGTGCTGTCATTATAAAGAAAAAATGGAATCCATTACACGATTGTTCTGTGAATACCCAAAACTTCAATTCCACTATGTTCGTTATGTAAGGAAAATACTAGAACAACTCCTGGAAGCTCAACGTCTTATTAGAGCAAATGTTGACTCGAAAGCACACAGACTGTCTAAAAATTGCTCTGAAACTGGAACCAACTAATAATAATGCAACAGACTAAAATGCAACCACTCAAGCGCACTCGATCCGCATCCACCCATGTGTCAGACAAAAGGCGTTATCTCTCAGGCCTGTTTATGACATTCATGACAGCCGTTTTCTTAGTCAGTGGCGTTTCATTGTTTCAGTGACTTTAGGAAGGACGTACGTTCAGATTACAAGTTTCAGTTTGAATTTTGACCTTGGTCATTTTTAGGGCTTAAACCCCAGGACAATCAGAACGATCTGTCAAACAGTATACAGCATTAGAAAGGGGAAAGGGTGTTTTTTTGCTGTAAAATCATTGGAGTCTGAAATAATTCACGAGTGTGAGCACAACGGCAGGGACTTCTGAATGAGATTACAAATGAAGAGGTGGTTAACAAAATCCATAATACATATTGGGTGGAACGACTACATACTAAATGTTCGTGACATAGTTAAGATTTTAAGTGATTCAGACGAAAAAATAATCATTAAGATTTCAGTCAAGACTTAAATTATGACATAAATATGTCTAGTGTAGACCGCACTTTTGTGGAGCTGACTTAAATCTGGACAACTCTGAACATTTTATATCTTGCCTTTTCTGTAGACATCAACGGTAACTTATATTTGACATTTGAGGTTTGGCAGCAAGAAAATTCATTTATTGTGATTCATTTGGTTAATACAAGAACAGATTCAAACTTATCGATTGACATTCGGCAAACATTTTTGTAGCCCGATGAATTAACCAATAAACCATCTTGTAGTAGATGGGCTTCCAAATCGTATAGCTACTGCTTCTGTAAAAATGATTTCACCCACAATCTGTGTTTCATTTTATTTTCAGCTAACATTTGGTTTCCAGATTATGCAAATCCCTTTGCTTCCAAAGCGAGTAGGTATCGCTTTTCCTTGTTTCGTTGTTGACAAGATGTTAAAGAACGAAATGCTATAATAAAATTCACCCACTCAAGGAAATAAAAGCATGGCGGACAAGAAGTCTGACAAGTCCGCCATATTTCAGACTCGTGGAGACACAGTGTAAGCGGCACCATAAAGTCACAGACAAAATAAAATGCAAGCAGTATTTAGTCAAATACAAGTAAATGTTACGATAAAGTGGTTTTTCTAATAAGAAAATTTATTTATACAAATTTTATCTTTATTTTCAAAAATACACGACTTGTGCACCATTCTTTCCACTCATACTTTGTTGCGGATGTTTACTTCAGTTTTATGTAGTTCTACCTGACGGGATCTGTTTTCTTACAACCGCAATTCTTTAATTTGTTCATCAAACCAAGTATACACAACTAATTTGTAAAATTTCTAGTAATTTCTCGTAAATATGTGCATTTCCTGGTCATAATCCAATTTTATTTCTCATTCAGCTACATTTTACAACATTGTATTCTACTAATTAAAATTTTTAGAACGACAAAATCTAGTACACATCCGTATTTGTTTCACAAAAAAAAAAAAATAAACTTGCATTTATTACGGGTCATAAAGTTCAGACGATTACGAATTTAAAATTGCATTATGCGATTTTTTGATCTTTGTAGTTGTTTACACTATCCACGATCCACTGTGTGCATCTAAAACACGGATTATAGCTGTGCGAACGTAAGCTAAGTACATATTTACGTACAGAGGCAGTGTTTTTTTTAATTATCTATTGCATAAAAGAATGGCAATTATAATTTACTGTTATACAATGCAAAACACTTAATTGTGATGTAATATCGTAATATGGGTGTGACAATCTAAAAGTACTGATTGAAACAAGTTTACACGGAGAATGTGTTGCACCACCGGTCGGTTTGGTGCATTAAATGCAAAGGTTCTTTTCTTTTTGTAAAGAAAATCCACATTTACCACCTAAGGCGCTTGATAGTGACAGTAAATTAATTTATTCGAAAATAACTGGATTGGATTTTATACAAGAATACCTTGAATGTACACCACCATATATGCAGCTTCCGACCTAAATAACTTCAAAAAACTAGGTCAACCATATAAGGTCAATCGTGTGGACCTAAATACACATAAAATCTTCTCCCAAATTCTCATGGAATACACATCAAGCTTTTTTCATCCCCCACCGGACTAATTCTATAAACAACCATTCAGGTGTATGTACATGTGTACATTGTCTGCATCCCCCACCTCTCTCCACCCCATACTTCTAAAATTGGAGCATCTAAACAACATCTCGTAATCTAAACATAATGCAGTCTGTGCAAAATCTTCAAAAAACAATTTTGTATCTAGCGGAAACGGACCCTCCAAAAAAAAAGTGGGTCACACAAAAAGAAAACCATATCCACACATTTGCTTTCAACTGCAGTCGACATTAAATTTCACAGAGATTCGAGATACATTGGAATCTAGAGCACATCTCCATTCGTCTGGTGAAGTTCCCAAATCAACCAACGCAACCAAAGTGATTTTTCAATTTCCAAAATCACACCCAAGTCCATATGTATGGGTGGGGCTTCAACGGGGGGTGATGGGTATCGCCAAAAGCATCAAGAAAAAAAAAAAATGTCATTTTGACAAATGAGTTTTTGAACGGATACGATTGCGATCGTTATTGATTGCGAATGGCTGGTAGTGCATTGGGATGTGTTCACAGATATAGACCACTCAAGAGATTAATCGAATGGCTGTCATGTTAGTCGGTTAATGAGTACGCGCACATGAAAATTTGACAATTAGGCAGTAGAGTATTAAAATGTATACACTCTCTAACGGTAATAAGCACTTGAGCGCAAGTTAAAGCACTTCAAGTGGATAATTTTTCATTGTTCGCGCGGCTGTGAAATTGTGCAAGTGACGCATTTCAAGTGGAAAACCGTCCGTCATTCAATTGCTGATGATGGAGGTCAATGATGAAATAGATAAATGGACGATGATGATGAAATCTCTGTCCGAGAGTAAACCATACAACTGTTACTAACCAAAGCGATCATACTCATATATGGTCGAGGTGACCAAATATTTACCACCGGAAGCATCATCCTATTCGAGAATGAAAATCGTTTGTTTGTAACATATGGCAATGGCACACCACACGTACTCGACAGAGAACAAACAGAAATTCTCTGGATGACTAATGGGGTTATACATGGACAAGGCATAACAAAACGTTTTGTTCTGAGAACAATATTGAAAAAAGAGAACTTTTTTTTTAAGAGTTCGAATGTTGAGAGCTGTTTAGAAGCTATGCTATGAAAGTAAGAACAAAGGTTGTTTTTTTTTAATTGAGAGAGTTTTACAGTGCAGGACAGAGTTGCCATAGTTATGACAATAGACGAGGTGTACTCGTAAGTCTTTTGTTCGAAGTGACCCTCAATGTCAAAAGAAGATAGTATGGGGTTGCTTTTTCGTCCACTTTTAGAGAAATTTGCTCATAGTGATGAAGTTATCTGATTTTTGTAGCCATTGCAGATATCTTTGAAAATGTATGTGGAATAATCTTCCAGGCTCTGTATTTCCTCATCGCTACAACATCCAAACATTCAAAGCCAACGTGCACCGGTATCTCCTCTGTTCCTCTTTCCCCTTTTTCCAAACGCCCGTGCCCTGAATAAACAGCATAAGGGTATTCATACCCCCTTTGGCGCGCGCGAAATATAAAAAAAAAAAAAAATACTTCAACTTTTCTACTGAGAATTGGAAGGGAAGAAACGTCGTAGAACAAGATGGCTTTTGCCAATCAAGAGGTGTTACAATTAAAGCTTGGACAATATTGGGAACCACTGAGGCCATTAATTTATTCGCGTTGACAACCTATTTTCTATTAGATATAAAGAGTAAGGTCAAATAAGCTTTAAAAAAAAGTATATTCGACGATGTTTAAGAGTACTTAAGGTCACATGTTTGAGTTACTACCCAAAACGTGTGAGTTAAGGACAAAAATTTGATTTACAGATAATTGGAAGGTTTTTTGAGTGAAAAATGTGGTAACAATGACAACTACGATTTACAGCGGATTTTTAAGAACTGATAATTTTTAAGCAATCATATGCCAATTAGAACCATGAGGTTTATAAACATTTCATTAAGTAGTAGTTAGTAATGTTTGAGTTGAATTGAGAGAAATTTTGGGCAATTAATCAATATTTTTGCTTAGACCTAGACTACAGAATACACGGAATACTGTATTCAATGTGTGATTACATATGAATACTTGTGAATACGTGTGAATACATGGGAATACATGTGAATACGAGTAAATAAACTTGAATACGCCAGAATACACGTGACTACACTTGAATACATACGAATACATTTGAATACAAATGGACAAAATTTGAATACACTTGTATTGAAATCTTTATTTTTTACCCATGCAATTCGATTAACCGGTCGTCAAGCTTTTTAGTTAATGCAGAAGATCGTTTATCAATCGTCACCAAAACTTGATGTGTCATGTCCATGTGTGACATACAGAAAGTCCAAGTTCAAAGTGATCCAAATTACAATGATTACAATTTGTATTTTGATTTTAAGCCCCATTGCCATTATATCAGAATCCTCACACTAGATCCAAACAAAAAATCAAATTCTATCAAAATCCCCTTAGCTGTTTTTGAGCAATTGAAGCACATCCTTTTTAAATTGAGACGTCAACGACAAGCGTAATGCATAATACAAGGGCAATAATAATACGAACCTACAGTTCTGACGTCATTGCGATCTTAATAAAGGGCAATAAAAATGAATATGTGAATACGTGACTACACTAAAAATACGCTTTCTACATTTGACTATACACTGTGATTCAACATGAATGCGTACAGAAAAGTTTCTTGAATACACTGATTACTTACCCCTCGTATATAATAGAACACATGAAACGAGTATTCTAAGAGTAAGTTTACTGTCTTCTTTTAGGTATTAGAGGTACGATTCAAAGTTCAAAGGGCAACGGGTGTAGTTTTTAAGCAGTTCTTACGAGAGATGATAACTATTGAGACATACGGATTAACGCAGGATTTTGGTAAATTTGCAAGTAAAATCATACAGAATTCATTTTCTTCGAATGCATAGCTTCTGCTTAAAAAAGATTTAGAAACAAGGCAATCATAAGTAGACTTTCATTGGATTCATTTGTTCTACCAATTACAAATGTTCATAATACCGAGTAATTCTTTTGACGCAAGTACTATTAAAAACTGCGAGTGAGTTGAGATAAAACTCGGTTGCCAAACTTTCACAAGAGATTGGGGGGGATATCGATGATAATGGCAGAAGGGTACCTATCAAAAGACTATTGTGGCGAGTCGTAGTAATTTTAGATCCGAAAGTTCTTGTGGAGATAGCTAAAAAAAAAAGGAAAATGAACAAGACTGCTTGGGGTTTCCACCTTTCCAATATACTTTTGTAAAACTGAAGAAGACTAGGAGGGTAAAATAGAGGAAAGATTATCCTGAGGAGATCCGTAGGCTGTTACTTCCTTGAGGACATGTAAAAACATCTAGGAATTCCTCTTTCCAAGTTCCAAATCAAACATAAAAGTTAATAGTGACTAGTGATGCAGACATCATAAAATTATTGCGCTGAGCTAAACCAGTTAAAGACCCAATTGAACCCACATTTACCTCCAGTTTTGCTCTGTATTTCATTTTTCTTGGCAAATTAATAAATTCCAAAAGTGGCAACACCATTCACTGCTGCTTGTTGAATAACAATTTTTTTTGTTTACACCACACAAAACGAGGTTATATCTCAGGGAGAACCATAATATTTAGGTTACTCAACTAAAGCCAACAAAAGAAAAGAGAAAAAAAAGAGTTCAGCAGTTGCGCAAAGTCATGCTAACGTAACTCTTTTCAAATTTATCGAAAAAGCTCTTTCTCCAATAAAACAGCTGAATTTGCAAAAAAAAAAAGAGAGACAAAGCCGAAAGTAAGAGCAATTAACCATAAAAAGTGTTTTACACAAAAATGCTCACACAACAAAAGTAAAGCAAACGAAAACACACAAAAAGAAAAAAAGAGGAGAAGGCGCCATCAAGCTGGTCGCACCAAATAGCCGGCATATTTAAATGCTGCTGCCGCTTCGCATCTATTCAAATACACTCAGAAGAGTATTTTTAAGAGAAGAGAATTCGTAGTTTGTCCGAGAGAGCAAAATGTATATCTCACATCGTTGAACCGCTTTGTTTTTAGAACGCCAAAGAATAAACATTTTCAATCAAATATATGGAAAGCATTTCCAGAAAGCTCTCCTTTTTGTGTCACGCCTCACGCCATCCACATTTTTTTCTCTCTCTATGCGCCTCCGATGATATAACAGCTAAACAATTAGGGGTTTTGGGGTTATTTAACTATTTCTCTAGTCGTGTTAAATACGTCTTTTCTGTTCCAAACGAATAATGAAGTTGATTTGACACTTTGACATGGATTTACCCTAAAAAGTTTAAGCAGTCTTGTAAGGCTTTAGCCTTTTAATTTGAGACCACGTTGTGTTGTGTAATCAACGAGCAAGGGTTGTGAGCTACAAACACTCACACAAGCCTACTCTGAAATATCCAGTGAGCAAAAAAAAAAATAAATTTATTCGCAAAGAACGAGAAGAACCACATGAAACACTGAAACATTGTTACGTCATTTATATTGGATTCGTATCGTTTTTCGCCTTATACAGGCCCTGGTTTAGGGTCCTCCACTCTCTTTGTCGTCTGTCTGAGAGGGGAGTTTGTGTAAAACGAAGGGCGGATGGGTGACACCGCTTTAATGAGAGTTTTTGTGCGGATGGCTGGGGGTTAGTCAGAGTTTATAAAACCGTTCTAGAGGGAAGTTTTTTTTTAATTTTTTTCCCCTTTGTTTGCCTCGACAACGCTTTGTTTTATGAAGGCGACGACTCAACACTTCATCACAGCCGCCCCATAGCAGAGAGAGCGAAGAAGGCCGCCACCAAACAACCGAGAGAGGGAGTCCAAGAGAGAGAAAGAGAGAGAGAAACAAGACGAGAACAGTTTGTGTTTGATTGCATGTATCTTTTTTTTTTTTTTTTTGACGTAAGTGGGGTGGATGACCTGCTTGATGTACAACACCAACACAGAAAGCTAAAGCACCCATATGGGTGGGGGACAGTGGGGTGCGAAAACAGAAGCGCACTGCTAAGGGAAAAAAATATATTATCACAGCAGTGGAACACATTAATACACGTTCTGGACGGGACGACACTTCAACCACACTGTGTTAGGATGATGTTGCGATAATGATGATTCTATTGTTGTGTGCATGTATGGTGTTAGATACTTTATTTTTTTTCTTATATTTCTGTTTGGCGTTGAAGAAATGCTGCTGTCACTGTCTCTTATTTTGAAACGCAGAAAGAAGAACTAGAAATTCGTTTCGGTTTTGTTTATTTTTTGCGTTTTTTTGTTCTACTAATATTTTGTTGTTATTCTATTATTATTGTTTTTTTTTATTTTTATTTTTTTGTTGCGTCTTTATCTTTGGTGTTTTCTTTAACTTTTTGGTTTATTTGTTTGCCTTTTGTTGTCAACAAGATTTTGAGGTACCTACGTATTGTTAATTATATTTACTTGTGCGGTATATAAAAAATAAATAAATTACCTTCCAATAGAGGGTAGCAGCTTGTTGATTTCGATTTGAAACAATTTTTTTTTTGCCACCGTGTCGTGGTCACGAAAACAATAATAATTATTCTGTGGGAGAGAGATAAGGTTTTTGTTTATGGCTTTAGGGGTGGTTTTTATTTGTTAGATTGTTTGCAAGTTTAGCCACCGGGGGGTGTTCTCCAAATGGAAATGTACGAGTAGCTAATTAGTGGTGAAATCAGTAAAAGTTTCAAATTACAAGTCTAGGTGCATACTCATAGTGGGGTGGAGAAGAAAGCGAACGCTATTCGCATGTAGCTTTAATAATATTTAACGACTGTAAGAAGTAATCAAAGAGTTCCGGAGGTGAGAAGAATTTGCAGTAAATATTGAAGTCCAACAATAAAATTCACAGAATATAACAAAGTTTATGGGTGTTTAATGACAATTGCTTAACTTAAATGGTAGCACAAAGTATCTTACATGTATTATGAGAAGTAATATTTTTAAATTTGAAAATTAGAGCGATCAAGTCCACCAATTTAAAATTTTAAAATCATCAGCTTTTATATCACGGTGTCATACATTTTGTAATAGCCCTGAACACACCCATTATGAGTAAACGACCTCTTGCCACAGTCATTCAATGACATTTGCTATCTGACAGTCGCAGAGAAGAGTTGCAAAAAATGGAAATGGAAAGGTGTAAAAAATATTTAAGGCCTTGCAGTCTTTTGTTATAAGATCAAGAACTAAGAAGAACCGGATCGACCCGAATTCTCATCTGAAAGGCATGACGTATACATAAAAAATTTAAATTTCTTTTTACCTCGAATACCTATTTCATGAACTAATTTGTATTCGATGAACCGCGCATATGAAGTTTGTAATGGATTCGCCCAGCGAGACCCATCTACTTATGTACATACATACATATGTAGTTCCGGAAAAGAAGTAAGAACTGTATAAACATCAGCAATAACCGGCTGCGCATTCTTACAGGCTTCCTATCGGGTATACTTAAGGAGCATCTCAGGAAACTTGGTGTTGAACAAAAATGGAGACTGTAGATTTTGCAGAGATATCAAGGAAACCCTAGGGCATCCTCATAAGGAATGTGGAGCACTGATCCACAAAATAAGAAAACACCTGAATGACTACTAAATTTAAAAAGGAAATCTACCATTGTTAGATTTACTCCAGATATTCCGATTCATCAAGGAAATCGGACTGGAGAAGGTCCTCTAAATCGAGTATCTCATCGACTAGAGCTCCAAGTCAGGGTAGCGAAATAGATATAGAAAAGTCGTAGGGCGTCTACAGTCCTATAAGCAATCTACATATGTACATATCCCCATTGTGCGAGTTGAAAAATTTTCAGCCTGATAGCAATAGTTTTTTTATTTCCAAAATGCTTTTATTTTTCTAAAGGCAAATAAAAGCAGGAAGTTGATGTGGCGTGTCTCATGCAGGAGAGTCCTTTCGAATTAACTGTTGGCTATTACCTAAAACAAAGTCAACTTATAATGGTGCGAAATGTGATAAGTAGGAATAGGCAGTTAAAAGAATCAAAGATTGAAAACGGAGTGTCCGAAGGCTGTATACTGTTACCATATCTTTTTTTGACATCTTTTTATTCGATGAGAACCGTGGGCTATCGTTGTCTCCCACAGTCTATTTCAAACATATCCACTACGCTGAGGATGGATTTGCCTCAAACGATTGAGAGAGATAAATCTGTTACGATTGAGGATAAACTTTGCGTTAACAAAAATCGTTATTCTTTCTGACGATTCATCAACGTCACATTATAAGCATTGCAGGACAATATGTTGAGAGAAGTGTCGCGAGTCATGGTAGAATCACACTTGATATAGGCAATCATGTAGTAAAAGTTAAGGCCTTTTGATATGTTGCCCAATATATAGAGGATTATCGCAATCACTGGGTGCTGTTGTATGGTCACAAAAAAGCTTATTTTATTTTGTTCGTTGGTATCTAAGAAACAACTTCATAAAGAAAAGGGTTTGGATCCAGGAGCGGACAGAGTAACCCCCCTGCCACTACCTATGTAGTTGCAGCAAGATGGACCTATCTTGTTCCAAGTGTACCACATCAACTAACCAACCATCTTAGAAACATATTGAAAATGGTTCGGTCCATTCGTATCTCCACAGATAGCCCTATGAGTAAACGGGACTGCATATAAAAGGGATAGAAACTGAATGGCCCACCAAGCCATGTCCAGCCGGTAGCGTTGCAACAAAATGAGTTGCGGAAGAATTCGATGCAGTTGAGACAATGCGCCAGAGACAAAGGCAAGCATGCCGGCAACGTATTATTATTAGGGAATCTGAAACCTGCGAGGCTTATCAACAGTCGTTCGAAAACCCCTAGCCCTGTAAAGATCTATTCACATTTATTATGAACTCTTAAGACAGCTTGCATATGAGGCATGTAATCACTAAATTAATAAATCTAACGAGAGATAAAGAATTCAAAAATATCTAAATTTAAAGTCCAAATTCCAAAAAGGTAATCTTTTCGTCAAAATACCACTTCGAATGAAAAAACAAATAATTACCAACAACACAAAGAAAAATCATGGAAAATATTTTTCCCATTTCTTTGTTATTGTTTTCAACATAAATAACAGAACTGAAAAAATAAGAACTATTGTGAAACAAGTGCTTTCAGCAATTCAATTTCTCCTCGAGAGATGACATCACTTTCTATGGAAATTTCATTAATGTCGAATGGTATTTTTAAGATGGCGGAGCAGAGTTCATTGATGTTTAAGTGCTGTATGCTACCATTTATCTCCAAAATCTGCAAATCTCCAAATACTGACACCAATGGAGCCTTAGTGGTGAATAAGTCTTTCGTTTTGATATTGTTGGTGAATAATTTGCTTGGCTTCATCTGAACCTTCGAAAACATAAAATTTGGCACACTGACATCGCCTGTAAGTGCTGCCAAAAAGCTGAAACTTATTCTACATTTTAAGCTTTTAGTAAACTGAAGTTCATCACTTAGAGGTATGAAGAGAAGTTCGAGTTGATAAATTTATTCCAAAGACATAATCATCTAAAGTTAAATTGATTCTTCAAGTTTCCAAAAAGAGTGAAAATCGGCAGCCAAGTTCAAACACGATTTAAAACCGTTAAATTCCATTACCTTTCTAGCGATGTACCATTTCTTGCCACCCACACTATATCTAATGTTTTTTTGTTAGAACTCTGCACGCCCCCAATAAGAAACACCTCACCATCACACAACTTGTTGTGTTACATAATCAATCAATGTTTGCACTTGGATGACACAAGTGACGCTGATAGAAGCGTAACAAAACGGTTTGTCCACCTACTGGTGTGTTCCGTGGTTACCACAACTTGTTTACCAACAACCTACGGGACGGGGCTATTTTCGATTTCCATTTTGCGCATTGAAAAAATATTATTTTTATATTTTTTCATTTTTCTATAGTCGTTTGGTTCAATGTTCTCCAGTTAATTGATAAACAAAGAAATAGAAGAACCGAGAGAGAGAGAGAGGGAGGCCTGCGAAAAACACTTTGTTGACGTGCAGTGGCGTTGAAATGCGCCGCATTTTTAATGCCTTTCTCCGTAACTCGCCAAGGACAGTGTGATATAATTTTTTTTGATATCAGATTCGAAGAATAACATACACATACTCGACACTCGTACGTGTGTAGATATTTTTCAATTAATTATAGTGTGACCAGCGATTTTCATGGAAATGGATAATTAACAACATTTCATGACCAAAAAAATGAAAGAAAATTAATGCTCCTCCACCATTGGATCGGTCGTCGCCGTGTCGGTCGTCATCCACGGTTTGTGTCAGCGTGCGCGCACACAAAGAGCCCCAAAGTTAAACGCCTCGTTTGCCATAACCTTGAGGAAACGTTCTTCGGTCGTTGGCGTTCGCGTTAATGGTTCGTTCGTCGTCGTCGTCACCACCACGGTGTGCGTGAACATTTAGATACACAGATACTTTTCTTATTTTTTTTTCTTTGTCCAGACGAGAGTGTTGTACTAAAAGGAACCTAATTGATGGATTAGTTGGTCTGCTGCAATATTGGTGGACACATACAATAATAATTCCCTGTCGCAGATGACGGGCCATTAATGTTGTGTGCCACTGTTGTTGGGTCCTGAAATTGCAGATAATTGCGTGTTCATTGCACAGTCGTTGTAGGTTTTTATTGTTTTTGACTGATGTTTTTTGATTTATCGCGGCTTGATAAGTCTATCGAGGGGGTGTTGTCGTTCACACACAAATTGTTGACTGAAAATAACCCAATCGATGCGGTTGTTGTCAGACGTTTTAGTAAATTATATTTAAATGGCAGTTACTGGTAATGCATCGTGTTAATGATATGTATAGTTATACACGTAGTTACCAAGCGGTCTAGTGTAAGGTTGACACCAAACATTTGTAGGTTGTGTTGCTATGCACATGTGGCAGGCGAATATTCGAGCTCTTTTCTAATGAAATTTTCTACTTAATCGACTTTGAAGGAATCAGAGTAATGGAATTTATGAGCACAGCACGCAAATTGAAGTGGATGACATTTTAGTAATCAAATGGAAATTTCCTTTTTGCTTTTAGATGGATGTAAGGAGATAGCAGTGGGAGACAATCCAATCACTGAGCTACAATGTTTCAAAGAAAGTCACTTACTTAGTTGCTTTGGTATTGTAATGTAAAAGTTGTCACGGAGTCCTTTTTGAGATTTTTACTAAGAGATGTCTTTTTGTACGTAGTCTTTCCGATGGAAGTGATGTCACTTATCTGTGTTCTTAGAACCGAACATAAAAGAGTGAGTTTTCTGCGTTACTCAAGACATATGTACATATGTAGGAACAGCCTGGAATTGTAGCAATTTAGGTACATTAACCTGAATAGAAAGCTACTAAGAAAGCTTCAATAGAAAGACGTTGTTGTTCGCTAAAAACACTAGTCTTAAAGTTCAAACACAAAATTCTGTATAAGATATCGGCAAACAAAGATTCATCCAACTACTTGACCGTTAAAGTCAGTGAGTTGACGCATTGGATAGAAACTTCTTCGTGAAGGCACTGGAGCGTAACTCCTGTATTCGTAGAGGCTACACTATGCCTACTGCCGGTATCTTCAAACTGTCTGAAGGTTTACATATTTTCCCGGCAGTGGATTCATTAATATAGGTATTCAGCAGACCGTCCTCTACATATTTATATTATTTCTAGACAGTTTTAGTTACGTTGCGTGCTATCTTAACATTTTAACTCAATTTTGGTTACGTTACGTGTTATACATATTAGCGATTACTATCCCTGCTAGAGCAGACAGTTGTAGATTCTCTCCATTATTCTGAATTCTTCATCTCTTCTTCGTTCTGTCGTTTTATCCTCTAATTTACGTTTGATAAGTCAGCGTGTTCCACGCTTAGTGGGATGCATTCTTTTACAAGTTTATAAGTCTTAACTGGTACCAACCGGGAACTTAGCAGGGTTGCGTTCACATTCAAGGGGCTAGGTTGCTTATTTTTAAAAAATTCGATATCCGTTTTCGTAATTTTCGCACTCAAAAGCGAATTCCATTAGCCATTAACTTCAATATGTAATATTTCGTAGAATATTAGAAAAAATTGGCGCCCAATTTATAGTGAATTTCAGAACTAACGATTTCCAACGTTTTCCCAATATTACATACCTAACTCAGAAAGTGCAATCTGAATTATTTCAAATAAACGCCAACTCACTTACTTTTGTGTTGATGACATGCTAATCAATTTTCGTACAACTATCGTAAATGTGGCCAAAAATCTCTGCGAATTCGCAGAAGTTGTTTATGTCCAATTGGCGTTCATATAAAAATTAAGGGAGTTCGTAAGTAAATATGCCGCACATGCTGTCCTAATCGTAAGTTTTAGATAAGCAGGTGCCTTTCTGTCCTTTCCAGAAAATTAGTGGAAGAATGTTGCGTGATTTTCTTTTATTTGCTTTTAATGAAGAAGTTGTAGTCAACACGATGAAAAATTTCAAAACAATTTTCGAATGTACCTGCATCCATATGTAGGTACTTAAAGTTTAATTAAGATTCCTTTCAAATGAGGGTGGGAGCTTGCATTCCCATGTGCTCCTTCTAACGAGCCACCACTGACTTCCTGTACCAAAATTTATCAGTAGCCGCGCCAAATAGTACAACAATCGTCAGAAATGAGTGCTAAACCTAAAAAAATCCAACCACTTCGTAGGTCCACAGCTTAAACGGGGTTTAATATTCTTTAATTGTCTCATTTTACTATCACACCAAACTCGTTTATTTATTCATCACTTAGAGAAGTAACGTAAAATGTCAATATAACATCAACTTTTAAAGGAGGCGTGTAGGTTGAAAGGTTAAGAAACTTTGTTTTGAGTGTACTCGTCGTAGCTTTATTCTCATCTGGTACAACCAGTTTTTGTTTCAGACCTTGCAATGATTTTCAAGGTTTAACCGATTGCATGATATTATAATGATCCATAAATTAGCTGAACTTTAACGACATATGAAGTCAGCCACGCCTAACTGAAATCATTTTAGTCAAAACCACTGAAAACAAATACAAAGTCAAAAATTTATTGCAATTTCATCAAATTTAATAAGCAAGTGAAAGGGTACCGCGATGAAGGTTATGTCAATGGCAAAAATAGAATTTCGAACATACACAGGTAGTTTTTGTGTCATTTAAGAACGTGATTTATTATTTAAATACCAGACATATCCTTTAAATAAAATCATTTCATAAGCTTGAGATAATGCATGGAAGTGACAGATGATGCTCGAATTTCTAGTGTGATTTCGAAAAAATTTACAGATTGCGCATCGAATGTCAGATTGAATATGACATTGAGGGTAGTTTGAGAATTCCAAGGATATTGGAACGGAATGTTTCCTTAATCTACCCATTGATTATGTATGCAATTTCATAAATTTTAATAAACAAGTGAAAGGGTACGTCGATGAAGGTTATGTCAGTGGTTTTTCGTCATTAGATTTATTATAAGAATACCAGAGGTATCGTTTGAATAGAAATCATTTCATAAGCTTGAGATAATATGCATGCATTAGTGACACTCTGTTGATGTTCATATTTCTAGTGTGATTTTGAGACAATTGACAGATTGCGCATCGATTGTCAGATCGAATATGACATTGGGGTAGTTTGAGAGTTCCAATGATTTTGGAACGGAATGTTTGTTTACTTTTACCATTCATTATGGAGGCAATTTCATCAATTTTAATAAACAAGTGAAAGGGTACCGCGATGAAGGTTATGTCAATGGTAAAAATAGAATTTCGAAAGATTGTTAGCAGTACAGATTGTCAGTTGTTTTTGTGATTTATTATTTAAATACCAGACGTATACTATAAACAAAATTATTTCATAAACTTGAGATAATGCATGGATGTGACACTCTGATGATGTTCGAATTTCTAGTGCGATTTCGATAAAAATGATTGCGCATCAGATGTCAGATCGAATATGGCATTGAGGTTAGCTAGAAAATTCCAAGGATATTGACACAAAATTTTACCACTCAATGGAATAAAGAAGAGAAATCAATTCAAATGTCTCCATCAAGTGTTGGTGACCGTGATGCAGTCTAGGGGAACCCGTCTACATCTTAATCATGCGCCAAACCAGTTTGCAAATGTTACCACATAAAAAATATATCTTACAACCCTGCAAACGATATCTAAAAGTTACGTAGATACATATGTCATCACGGATTGCCCATGAAACTGTCATTTTTCATTATATCGAATTCCAGAAAAAAAACTTCTATTCTCTCTCATTATTATGTAAGAATTTCTTTCCGTATACTCGTGTTGCATAAACAAACAATTTATAACAAAAAAAAACTAAACAAAAGTATCTCATTGTCGATAGCTCTAATGAGTGTATGATTTGTGAATTACTGATTATGACATCCAAATGACATTACGCGCTCGTATATTGTTACAACTGCCGCGAAAATTGATTCCGCCGCTAGCGCGATAACTGCCCCATAAATAGCATAACAACATGCAACCGCAGACCTAAAACACACACTCGAGGCCAATCTTCATCACCATAAGTGGTTTTCGAACATATAACGAACATACACGTTGGTGTTTGTATTACAATTTCATTGCAATTTAAATGTATCTAAGCGGGAGACAAAGCAAAAAAAAAAGAGTACTCAAGTATCTGAGTACATAATATGCTTATCTCGACCTTTAATTTTATTTTTTATTTCTTCTTCTCCTTCTTTTCATTATGATGGTTTGGATTCGAAACAATTTCGAATTAATTCGCTCTAATTAATTGAATTTCATTGGGACCCTATAGTATGGCCGATGGCTCCCCCATTAAATTAAAATTAAGTCTTAAACATGTTTAGGTGGATATTATTCCATTCGCGCCTTCATATTAGATTTTATGACCCAGAAAAGCATATTTCGTTGATGATGTGTTCATCCATTTTCACAAGGAAGCATCTCTCTAAGGAATTTGTCGGTTTTTGTTGATTGAATGGCGGCATAGCGGATTTTTTATGACTTTATCTCTTTCGTAGCTGGATGGCTGGTGGATTGGGAATAATATCAAGATTTCGAATATGTAGGCCATATTGCCGCGTATTGTATTTATTTCATGAAAGTCTGCTATTATATAATTTTTAGTACGTTATCTACATATTATATGGGAGAAAAAAAAAATGAATAAATTGTGAACGCAAAAACCCGTAAATATAACCGCATAAATATGAAAATAGAACTCAAGGACATCTATGGCAAGTGCCATAACAAAATTGAATGGGCCTAAGGAGATTGCTTTGAAAGTTTTCTCCTTTTGGAAGAAGAGATTTTCGGATTATGAAATTAGCTTGGGCAGGATATACATATGTATGTATATGGCAGCAAATGGTTGTGGGTGGGTCCTTTCGAAACAAAAAAAAAAAAAAGCTTCTCAAGTGGTTTCGTCAGATGGTTCGGTATTAGTTGGGGTTGTCAACTATTATTAGAGAAAAAAAAAAGTTATACGGCACCATGACAGTGTACATACTTGTACGTATATATTAGCATAATATTTTGTAATAAGTCACACTGGTTTTATTACGTCTTTGACACATTAGTGATGTAAGTTCGAATTCGAAGCACAATTTCGGAAACTTTGACAGATTGCGCGGATGAAATGTAACCTCAAATGTATGTTGATGATTTAAGGGACATTGGACCAAGGTTATTCATTAATTTTGACGCTCAATCGAACAAAGGTTATATGAATTTCGAAAACTTTGAAAGAAATCTCTAGTGTCACATTGAGGACAATTAAATGTTTCCGGAACATAAGGGTGAGGTGATACCTTAATTTTAAGGGTCTGTGGTGTTAAGAAGTAATTACACGAATTAAGAACACAATTTAGTAAACGATGAAAAGGAGAAAAGAAGTGGATACACTTATATCGGAAACTTTGAGAAATGTCAGCTGCAATGCTACATTGACGTTGGATTTTACGAACGTTGAGGCAAGGTGACGACATTATTTTGACACTCAGTGGAATAAAAGTGAAAATCACGAGTAAAATTTGGCAAACTTTGACAGAATGCTTACCAATTGTCAGCTTAAATATCACGTGAGTGATTAGAAGAGCTGCAATCACGTCTTATGCATTTGACGATGTGTGATTGAGCTCCGTTGTGTTAATAGTGTTCCAACAAATTCGAAGCAGGTTAGAATCGAGTAGTGAAAGAGAGTGCTTGGGAATGGTTGCCGTTGCGGAAACAAGCACCGTCTCCTGAGAGGAGTGTCTGAATGATTGTTTGCTATCGTGAGAGAATTCCAAGAGATTGTGGACTTTTTGGAAGTCCTGATTAGCAAAGTTTAAGAGATTCAATGTAGAAGTATTTTTCTAAGACCCAGCCTAACAGTAGTAGCTCTAGACTACCGATCGTCTCTTGTGGAGATCGCTGAGCAGTTCAATATTCACCTGTGTTGGGCACCGGGGCATAGAGACATTCCAGTCTAAGTGTGTTGGCGACTCTTAGCTGGCAGCCACTTCAACCTAACCTAATACATACATATGTCACGGTTTGTACTGCATTTAGATTCCTGCGCTCGCTTTGTAGTTTTTAGTCGTTACACCACCGAATAAAGAATGCTGAGCTCCAGATTAGATTAGAACCTAACGACTGATAAACCAAGAGCTTTGCACCTAATCTGACTCTTTGAGAAGTTGAAAATAATTCCACCCCAAGTTTTACAAGTTACATATATTGATTCTGAAGAACATTATAAACCAGATCTAATTTGTTTAATGCGCTACCAAAAGTTTCCTAAAAATTTTCAGACCCCATTCTAGGTCAACGATCTACTTTGCATATTCCTACAACTTTTCCAATAAATCATGCAAAATGGTTAACAAAAGAATATTCATCACATAGACACCCTAAATGAAACAACTTTTGTGACAGATATTGGAAATTTCGCACACAAAATAGCACACCATCAAGGCGAGTGATAAAGAAAAGTACTCGGCGATTTTATGCCTTGCTGAAAAATTCAACAACTTGCGCGTCACCCTTTCCTTGTTTTCTTATTTAACGATGATAAGGGTACCCAAGCAGACAGCTTACAATGGCCTTCTCACATTTTTCTTTTTCGTAGCACATATGTTTCAATATTTACCAGTAATAAATTTTAATGCCGGTAACAATGTACGCGTGTGGATGATTCCCTTGACCCAGAATCACTCGAATGACGCAGAATGACTGCTGTAGCCTGGCGCACAACGGTAAGGATATTTACCCGAAGCTGTGACATACAATTAACTTCTAAACTTTTTATGTTTGCTTCTTTTGTCCTCATTTAAGTTCTTCTGCAACTTTGCTCTCTGGTTAATGTTAACATAAATTAATAAAATAACTTCATTATGTATACGGTTCTGTGCTCCTATAATTAGCTGAACGAAATTGTCTTCTCCCACTCAGTTGCTTCGAGTTTTATTTTTATTTCTATCGAAGGCACGTCTCATAAGGTATATGATTAAAGGAATTTAATTCCCCATGAAGACATGCTTTTTATCCTCAATCCAAGTGATTATTAAAAACACCAGGATTGTTTGTGCACTCAACAAAAAAAAGGAAAAATCCTATAAGTTTAAGGAGTCTTTTGAAAGTGAAGTGCTGCCAAACGCTTCAACTGCTTAAGGAGTACACTTCAAAGCCAGATGGCGCATTGGGGGAGGGAATTAATGCTTTTTGCGCAAACGAATTTAAGGAAAATTAAATAAAACTAGCAGAACAAGTGAATTTTGCAGGAAGACATCGAGTCAGAAAGGGGGTAGAATTTATTTATTGAGTTTATTAGTCTCCGCACTCGTTTTAAGAGCTGGAGGTAGACCACATAAATGCGTCATGGGGTTAAATGAAAGACGTAAACTTTCGGCATTTGACAATTACGATATGATGCGAAAGAGATGGTACGTAAGCAGATTAATGTCATCTGAAGTAGTGCAGATATAATTGCTTTCGACAGTTTTATAACCTCCCACATACACACACGTAGATTTGAGTTCATTTTGTTGTGGTATGGAGTATAAATTTTGTGACATAATGGTTTTTGTCTGAGCTATTGATGATCCATAAAGATTTGGATACTAAAGAAAAAGAGAGTAAAATTTAGACATTTATTACTCATAAAAAAACATGTGACCAAGGGCGGAGTCCAATCCCGAGATAGTAATCAATTGAGCTAACCATGGACAACTTTTTCATAGGCTATTGGACAAAACCACTTTGCCGCTTTAATGGAAAGGGAATTCGTCCTAGAAAGGACTAGGCAAGAATCAGAAACGCTGAATCAGAATTACGATTCTGTCGGTTGCCAAGAAATTCTATAAAATACTAGAAGTGGTTCCGTAATTTACAGCAGAATACTTCAAATTTGCAGTGTCCAGGGAATAGTAGGCAATGCGTTCGCTTGTGACCTGACCGGTGTAAGTTCATGCCCCACCATGGGAACAGCAATCAAAGTCACCAAGCATGTCAGAGAAATGAATAAAATCTGAGTTTCTCTACTACTACTACTACCCCGAAAAGGAGTTGCTGCCTGAAAGTACAAAAGAACGTATAGAGTCTGAGTCCTTCCGGGATTTGGTTGCTCTTTTTTATAAAAAAAAAGACTGAACAGCAAAGAGTGATGCTTTATTTAGACTAGACATTAACACGATCAGGACTCAAAATTGATACAAATTTTACAATTTTTTCTCTACTCGCCGCTCGGCTTGAAACTTTTTCTATCACCAACAAAAGCTAACCAGTGTAGTCAAGTCCGTAGATACATTATAATGTAATATATATATTGGAATTCCGATCGCACGGTTTTGTAAGCTTCAACCGTTCCAGTTATTTTCTTATAATTTTCGGAAAATCTGGAAGATTAAGTCCAGTTAGCAATGTGCATGGAACGCAGCGAAAAAATATTTTTGTACCAGAACGACACGTTAACGCTGACAGCTGTCATTAATTATACCACTTATTTCATGTCCGTAATTAATAAGTTGTAATTTTCAGTTTGGTTCCAAAAACTAAAGAAATCCTACCATCCTAAATCCTAAATCTTGATATTTTATGATTTTAAGAACAATATGCTTCTCGAGCAATACAATTGGTCCAGTATCCAAACGTAAATATTCGTATACATAAGTACTTAACTGATGCATGCATTTGACATATGTGTACTCAGACTACATTTTGCCAATGCACTTGTGTTTTGTTTGGGTTGAGTTAAATAATTTTTCGATTAATGACTACCAGTATTTGCAGCAATTTGTGAAGAATTATGACATCTCATGTCAATCTTTGTTGCCATAGTCGCATCACCTTCAAAATGGAGTTATGGTGACCTTTTTGACATTTAAATGTGATTCTGTAAGCGAAATATATATAAGAACGCATGTGACAATTTTTGCAATTCACTTTCATGTTCGGCGCGAATGCGAATTCACATGGAAATCGGAAATATGCGATGACATTCCAACGTTGCTGGTAATGTCAACTTAATTTTAAAACAAACAAATAGTTTAAGGGGTAAAAACCCACGAAATAAATTCCGAAGTGCTACTGTCATTAACATAAGCATTTGCAAATGTGACAATGCTTTTTAATGAAAAAAAAAAAACAAAAATGGGAGTACTGAAACCGTGCAAAAGAACGAAGTGAGAAAAAGATCTGAAGTGAAAATCTGTCACTTCGACTTCGGGAATACGAGCGATTATTTCGACATCGAATTGATTTACTTGTATATTTGTGGTTGCAGTTCGTTGACAACACATGTCGTGCGAAATCGATTTTTTTTTCCTCAAATAAATGAATAAATTGACGAAAAAAATAATCACTCAACCTGGAAAATTCAAATGACACTCCTCCTTGAGATAGACAGACTCGGCATCAACTTTTTGTAGCTAAGACTTTTTTTATCTATAGGTTGTATAAAATATTTTTATGAGGGAAAAACGTTTATTGTTGCGTGGCTATTGCTAAAAGGAAAACTTAGCTAACATCACTGGCATCCGTAGAAATTCATGCATCCGCTCAGATTGGTCATCAACTCAAGTAGGTTATAAAAAAAACCTTTTAGTTGTGAATGATTATTATTTCCTGTTACAATTAATGCTGCTGATTCAACAAATTTGATGACAAATTCTTTGCTCTCAACAGCAAATAGTTAACATTCTCAAGTCTCTTACGAAATCGATGTAAATAACATCATCCAGTGTATCTGTTGGTACCGTACCTGTTGCGTGCTTAACTCGTAACTCATCGCAAATAGACAGATTACGAGTAAGCACGACTAAATATCTGACAGAAAAGATAATCGGATAATCTCTTGGAAGTACCGCTGCTGTTCGGATAGAATAACCACACTTAATCGTTGACATTCATTTGTTTCCCAATAAATTTCCCACATCATGGCAGAACAGTGACAGGCCCAAAAGTCACTCCTTAGCAACTAGAGGGGTTAGATGCGGGCGGTGGAGACTCTTGCTAATAATTTCCCCTCGAGAGTGTGACAAAAACAATTCACAAACGAAATTCAAATGATGATATCGTTAAATTTAACCGGATAAATTAAAAGATAAATTGGTAACATACGCGAAAAAATTTATTTCTGGTTGTGTAGTAGGTAGGGTAGGTATTCATCCCCCTCCGTGTAGGATGTGCACGCTCTCTACGAGTATTTATCTGATTATTTTGATGTCGATGCCGAGAGAAAGATGGAAATGTGCCAAAGAAGAAGAAAACAATTTTTTTTTTTTTTAAGGTGATCTGAGTTGATTTGAGTTGAGGATACGGTAAAGAATTCCATTTGTTCTTCGTCGGATGGGGCTCTGCCGGCCGGCCGTGAGCGAATTCTCTATTCTCTCTGCATAATCCACTTTTTATAGCAAGAAGCCAACACACACATGTCACTCTGTATGTAGCCTTATGATAGCTATAATGATTAAATTATAGTATCGTATGATTTTTTATTTATATGCTATTTTGTTATTCTGGCTGGCTTGTTATGTAAGATGTTTATTTTGTTGTTATTCGATTCGACGAGGTGTCAGACGAGTTTGATTCAGAGAATGCGAAGGCAGAAATAATTCGTTGGCGCATTGGCAATGGCCTGTATTTGAATTTTGAGCAAATACCAGAATAATTCTAGTTCTTTTCTCTGGGGAGGGGGTGTGTCCCGGTGAAAAAAAGCGAATTTAAATGATTAATTTATTTCAACAATTTTCCGGCAGTGATTCTATAGTAATGCTTGACTTGTGTTGGCGGCTTTTGGGGTCATATTTTATTATGTTTTCCGGATATTTCTTATTTTATCGGTTTCGTGAGAAAATTTCGATTTTAGTATATTTTTTGTGATTCGCACGTGTTGGCGGTGAACGTTGGAAGGGATTAAGATACACGTGGAATTGTTGTGATCATGATTTTCTGTGGTGTGTAATACTGACACATGCTGTTCTAGTTTTGCACGGCTAGAATGTTGAAGATTTATTTTAGTGATTTCAATTAAATCGCGCTGCTCATTTATTAAACAGAGCGAAAAAGGATTTTTGTGTTGCCTTAGATTTGTGAATGACTTCCTTGTTGGCGTGCCATAGCTTACTTTTAGATACAGATTGCTTGAGTAATATTCTTACTTTTAGATACAAATTCCTTGAATACGAATCTCTCATTTCACTTTGAGTTTAGAAAATTTATGAGATGTTCATGTGGCCGTTGCAAGCATTCACATTGTTTTGCATGTGAGTACATGTCAACCTTCGAGTTTAAAGGGGGACTGCTTTAAAAACGTCTGGTGAGTTGGCACACAATTGGGATAAGCGCTTTTTCAGAGCTGCGTGTAGACTTTCGCGACTGACTGTATATGCCTAGGTTAGGTTAGGTAGATGGGTGCCTTGTGACAAATAGATTCACTGTTCACTTAGATCAACAGTTCGGGTCCATTGTGCCCAATTTTGTAACCCTGGAAAAGCTGTAAAGTCCGCTGTCAGAACCACTCAGATAGTGATATGAATCTCAGGAGGTCTGTCAGCTTTACATTACCTAAGTCGTGCAATGCCGAGAAGAAGTTCGAAGAGTCCTCATTCTTATAACGCATAGGGCAGGACAATCACACAGCAGGTAACGAACTGATTCAATTTCTTCTTCGTCCCAGCAACACACCGAGTCGCTCCGCGTGAACCCCAATGGCACAATGATCAGTAATTCCAGAAGCGACCTGTGCGTTATAACGAATAAGTTTCACCAGAGAAGTTGATCTCTTCTTGCTAAAGGCCGGTCATAGCGCCCTGGCCGTTGCGCATGTTTCCAGATGAATCCCCCGTCTGTTTGCTAGACCGGTGGTTTGCATCTTCTATTTTCTTCCGTAGGAAACTGATTGGGGTGATTTGCAGGTCCTCACAAGCCTTGATCAGAGTCCAGAGCCTTAACGGGTGCATGGCTGGCTGTATGGGCAGTGATGGCTGTGACTTCGATCTGAAAGACGCTGCAGTCGTCGTTTATTCCTAGGCCCTCACAATAAACTTTGGCTCTCGTGCCAACGTCCATCTTAGAATCGTCAGCGTAGAACGCCAGTTCCCTTTTCTTCATAGTTCTTCGATTCCTCCAGTACGTTCTGTCAGGAATTCTCATAGTCAATTTCCTTTCAAGTGCTAGCGAGGTTAATGCTTTAAAACTTTTGATTTTATTGTTCCAAAAAGTGTAGCAGATCTAACTGTCCTTCAATTCACAAGTACAAAAAAAAATTGTTAACATCGTATTCGCAGGAATTGAAGGATTTAGACAAGGCGACGCGACTTCGAGTGACTTTTGGTTCCGTCTGCATAGACGGTGATTGGTAAAGGAGATACAACGAGGAAGTGCACGAGCTGTACATCGACATCGCCAAAAGTAGATCCAACGAATCACGTGGCTGAGTCATGAAGATTGGATGGAAACCAATGCTCTTCGGAAAACCGCGACTCAAGTGGCACACGCAAGTGGAACCGGACCTCAATCAACTTGGCGTGCGAAACTTAAGACAGCTAGCTAAAACCAAGCTGGACACACTGGACTGTAGCGCTACCTTGAGTAAGTAAGTTTGTAAGTATTTGAAGGAATTAGCAAGATGCACAAGTCAACGCTAGTGTCAAATGAAACTCTTTAAGGTGGAAACATTTCACTTAATTTTTCACTTTTCCTTGAAATTTCGAACTTAATTCGAATTCGGTGGAAACGCATTATCAGCCGCGATTTGTCAAAGGCCGTCGAGCAACCTTTTGGATGTCAACGACACAAGTGCAAAGCAGAATTACTCTTGTCATTCAGTGGTGTTTAGTGGTCAAAAACCAAACTAAAAAATAGAACCTTTTTCGAAAGGCTGAAGAGGTACTTAGCCACGTTGTAATATCACGTAGGATGATTGATGATTTATCAGTTGTAAGGCTAGGCGCGCACATGCGATTTTCTGACGCGGCGATAAAAAAAATTGTAGACGCTTAAGGAAATGATTATAAGGGCGCAAAAGCGACAATAAACGCCGCGATTTTTTAATCGCAAAAAAACAGAGCACATACTTTCCAATGTGTGTGCGCGCATTTGCAACTAAACAATCGCCGCGAATGAATTAATTAAATTCTGATTCTAAGGAGATTTTTAAGTCGCAAATTTAAATTTAAAACTGTGGAACACAGAGAGAAGCATAATTTGTTTCATAATTTAAGAGAAAATGTTGTTTCTTGATACTACATATGGTACAGGTTATTTCCCTTACAGTAGTGCATGCATCCACCATCCAGCAAGTGAGAATCTAAGCTTCAGATAAGCCACCTTTCGGCCTTACTTTTAAAGCGGTTTAAAATGAAGGCTTAAACGAATTTAGAATCTGTACCAATCGGAGCTTAAAACAACTTGAAACACAGGATTCTGAGCAGCTCCTGCGGCTCAATTTTGCAGTGCCAACTGGGACGCCGTTACAGGCTATAGAGTGAGCTGAAACAAAGTTGAACATTGGTTAACTTAAGGCCTATAAAAATTTAGGGCCTAGATCCTAGCTTCTCACAGCCATTCGTGTTGTATATCTCGTACGACTGGAAGGGACCTACATTTGATGTCGTGCCGTAAAGGAGTAATTGCAAAGCTTGTCATGCCAGTTTCTACTCGCCGAAGTTTTTTTAGACATTTGCATTCGTATTTAAGACGTGTGCACTGTGTGTCCTTATAGGATTCGAACGTTTAACGTCCGATGCAGTAGTCTAACACACTCAACACTGTGCTACGGCCCCACTAAAGTAAAAATCGAAGCATATTCTCTCAACCACAATACATAGAGGTCTATAAACCAAAATTTTGTAAATTTTTAATATGCCTTTAAAGGCAATCCAAGTAACCAAAGTCAAAAGAGGTGGTTTTCTAACACAATCAAGGAGTAAACAACAATTGAATTGAGGAGACAAAACAAACACTTTCCTGGTTACTAATCCTTTTTAAACAATTTGCTCGTAAACATCCATTATCCATAGACTCCATGTACACTAATTAATTGCTTTAAATGACAATTTCAAAGTGTCCCTTTCCAAAAATTAATTAACTCTCCAAAAACCATTACCTTTTCCAACACCAGAAATCCTTACAACTCAATCATCCGAGTAAATTCATTGTAATTGTCTCTCATCAAACAAATCTCCTTCTCAATGACAGAGATAAATGTCCCTCAAGCATCAAATTGCTTCTTTAAGATAAAACTTTTTAGATCACAAAGTAAAAAGAACGAGAGTGTAACAACAACCCCTCATTAAAAAAAAAAAAAAACACAGAATTCAAACTTATAAGACACTCCATCGCCATCGCCATCTCTTGGATTTTTCATTTTGACAATTAAGTCAGAAGAAAAAAAAGTACTAAAAGCTTTGAATTTCAAACCATCCAGAGCCCCATATCCCACCATCAGAAACTAAATTACCACGCTCCAAGCATTAATGTCTCTATGCCAGGCTAGGCAGCCAAACAGCCAAACAGGCAAACAGGCAAACAGGCAGGCGGGCAGGCGGGCGGACGCTCGGCTATAACCAAACAGACAATTCCCATACCAATTATGTAATATTCAAAAAGTAAAACGAAAAAAAAAGACCACAGCAAACAGCAAACACTTTTAAAGTATCTTTATATCTTTTTATCTTTGTATATATACATATGCATGAGTGTAAGGCTAAATTTGGAGCAGAAATTGCGAATGGCTATGGCACACGAACGAGCGAAAAAGTAAATGTGCCAGCAGAAGTAGCACCACCGCACCAGTAGAGATACAATATCTAGCAGCTGTATCTACAGCAGCTTGGAGCGCACTGCGGCGGAATATGTCGTCGTCGTCATCGTCGTAGCAGAGCAATTCTCTTTTCTCCATATAAAGAGCAAGCTAAATGGTTAAATCTCTGTCTGTATATAGCCCGAGCGGCTATAAGGTGGCAAAAGCCGCACAAAGCTTCAGCTTAAACGGAATATGAGAGTACAAGAGTTATGCTGTGTGCTGCTGTTTGGCCATTTTTTTTCTCATTTTTTTTTTTGTTTTTTTCTGTGTTGCCTTTTATTGTGCTCGGAAAGTATGTCAAAGTCATCCGTCGGAGTATTGCATGTAGGTCTGTTACATAAAAAAAAAGATAAATAAATAAATGCCTAAATGTGCAATAAAACTGACACAAGACGTCTCCATATGAAGGGGGCCTGGTTTTGGTTTTGTTTTGTGTAAGCCGAAGTCGAGTGTTGAAAATGGTAACAGTAGCATGAAAGGTGAGCGGTAGGTAAGGTAGTATGCAATACCTAAAGCAACTGACGATGTGAGGTAAGCTCAAGAGCGTGGTAACGTTTTCGACTTAATTAGGTTCACACACAAGAAAGATACTCAGATACATGTGCGGTAGGTGGCACATGTTGTATGCGCTTTTCTTACTCGTATGAATAACTAATTTTTTCGCCGTCAGTTTGTTTGCGAAATGTTATTCACTTCTCGTAAGAACCACTCAAAACCAAGGAGACGCGACGCTTTTAGTCAATATAAGAACCCGAAACGGACAATGATGCAAGCAAACGGGGCTATACCGTCATGACGACGATTGCAATTCTTATGCAATAGATGGAAAATTATAAGTAAAAGAAAAGAGATACAAAAATATTTAGTAATTGCGAGCTTTTATTGTGCAGCATCGAGTAACTTAATCATCGATTGCGGCACACTTGCGTAGCGAGCGAGCGCGATCTAAGATAAAAACTCGCTGTGCACTGCTTGTACAAGTACGCTATGCTTTCTGTCATCGCTTGCCATTAGAATTTGTTTTTGAGTACGTAGTTGTTGCCTGGGTCATTGCATAACATCTCGGTTTATTACTGCAATAATATGTCTGCTTTCTGCTTTAGTATTCGTATCTTTTAGCCTCATTAGTTGAAGCAAGGCGGGGGGGTGGGACATAGAGAACCGAGAGGACCAGTTTTGAGCGCACACATAAATTTTTGTTGCTAGGTTAGGAATTTTTGATGTTTTCGCGCATAATTCGCACAGTCAAAGAGCGGTTGGTTCTGTACATTGTTGTGCATGAATCATAATATGCTCGAGTAATTTTATCGATTTCTTTGTTCTCCGCTTGACGTTTGGTGGGAACATTAAATATTTTTGTATTGGAGCTAGATACTGTACGTATGCATGTAGCTACTTGGATGTAATGTGCGCAGCCAGTTATGGAGAAGCTTAATTGTGCAGAGTTGACAGGCGATCTTGAATGCATTGCTTTTATGGTAATATTTTGCTTTATAATTGGCAGCGGTATGCGGCGGTAGGGGGACATGCATTTAGCAAATAACTGCGTGTATATTTTTTTTCCAAGTGAGCGAGTCGTTTGACCTTAGAGAACCGTTACATGAATAGCTGTTTTGATTTGAATAACAAGGTTTTTGCATTTTGCATAATTTAAGGAGAAGTTACTGTTACGCTGACAATATTGAGGTCTTCAAGTGGTGGATATAATGTGTCGATGTTATGATTGTTCTAGAATTGAGGTCGTTTGTCGTATGGAAATGTTATGTAAGTAAGAACAGACTCAAGGGATATCGGGTATAGACAGAAGGAAGTAGAAAAAATCCTTCCCTAAGTTGAAAAGAAGGCTTTGTTGTTGTCCAGCGCTCACATACGGTTCACAATGCTGAACAATGTACACAAAGTATAAGGGGAAAATTATCGGCAGCTGAGATGACAGCAGGAGTAGGAAAGTTCGATCGACTTAGAAGTTCAAAGATCCGAGGAAGGCTTTTAAGTCAAAGAACACATCTCGAAAAAATTGGAGCACGACCGGCTCAGTGGGTATTGGCATGTTCAAAGAAGAGATCCTACGAACCCTGTCAAAAAGGCAATCAACGTTCCTATACAAGCGCGGAAGAGAGGCAGGCCAAAAAAAAAACCCTGGAATGCAGAAACAGCATTTGATTGGCCTCAGTGACGAAGTGATCCGAAACCGGGAGGCTTGCAGATATTTATTGAGGTCAAATCGGCAAACCCCCAGGCAGACCAGTAGGGATGCAGAAAAGTGGGAGGGTTTTGATGCATATAATCATTATCATAACCTCGCCGAACAAAAGGAAAAGAGAAAGAAGACTGATCCTCTAGGATCAAAACATAAAATTATAGCACATAGAAATGGCTTTGCCTCAAATACTATGTAACTAGCATTGAAAGCTACGAATGTCGATCTATTCATATTTATTGAACCTTAAAGTCAAACCTATAAGTTGATGCAATTTTACCCACCTTTCGGAAGACATCGTTTCTGTCTTCCAGTCCTACACGACAGGAGCACACAATTTAAATTGCTCGTCTCTTTGTTATTTTTTTAGGATTCTTCGTAAGCTATGAACATCCGTTGAACATCTTCTCACATTTGTCCTCTTTTTAAGCCTTACTGAGGGGTAGATATCCGCTCAAAGATTTCGTTTCGAAAATTCATTCAACACACTGATTTATAGAAATAGATCGTACATATGGACACTTTGACAGTTGGCAAAACTGAAAATTTGTGAGAATAGAGAAGGATCTATCAATTAGGAAGCTCTAAATTTAAAATTAGTTTTTTGGAAGGTATGGCCGAAATTTTGTCCCCGCATTAAACTACATTCTTTGTCATTCAAATGGCCTCAACACATTTGTTTGAAAAATTGATTCCAGAGCCCCAATTTCGTGTCTCTTTCACAAAAACCGGGCGATAATGGCGTTGTTCTTCAGGTCGTAATTGGTCCTTTTTCCCATAAAAGGAAGGGACCTACAGTAAAGAACCCTGTACGACACTTTTTTTCGATAGAGAAGTTTTCTCATGACTGTTATGACTTTCGGACGTTTGTCAGACATTCGCGAAAGGTAGGACCGTGAACAAACTTTTTGAAGTTTTCTGGGATTCGAACCTCGAATTGCTTAGTAGTCCCACATGAAAAGCTTCTCGAAACAACGCGACCTTTAAACATTTTCCACAATAACGTGATTGTTTTCCAATTCATCACCTCTCGATACCTTTCGCCCTTGATAGTTACCGCCTTTTCACCTTCCTCTTTTCGGAAGGCGTAAGCCCAATGATGCCAACTCACCAAAGAATAAATTTTTCTGGTAGCAAAGGAAACTTGAACTTGAACTGCTGTGCATTGGCATCGTCCAGGCTCAAAAGTTTTCATATTTATGAAGTTAGTGGGCCAAAAAAAAGGCCTCTCGCTGAAGATGATTTTTTGTCACTACAATTGAGATCGGTTTTTCATTCTTTAAGGAGCCTAATCAGCGAGCTTTCGTCGCCTGATGGGGTCTAGTGGCTTAAATTTTTGATTCAATTGAATCTTGAAAAAATAAAAACCCAAGTCTTTTCAGAAAATTCGAAAGTTGAGTTGGCGGCCCACTTCTCGTGAACTATGAAGTTTCGGTTTTTACACAGATTTTCTGCAACAGCAGCAATATTTTCATTCCACCAGCAGGAAGATTCACAAATGAAGGGATTTCTCGAATTTCGCATTAATTCGCCGAATTCAGCTCTCGAAGGTATGATTTTCTGATCATGACCATGAGCATATAAACTGATACAACGTTTGGCTAGCAGACCACGAATTTTTATGCTAAATTTTCACAATTTCCACCCGTTGTTGAAAGTGTGTAGTTTTCCAAGATTAAATGACATCCATGACAGAACAAAATGGTCACAGAACGAAAGCACTGTCATTGCAAACGTAATCACAATAAATTCTGTTGTAAAATTATATGACCCCAAAATCTATTATCTTCCCTGTTGGTACAGATCATTACGTCTTATTTCTCTTTGCTAGAAACTATGCATTAAAATTTATGCACCCTAGTGAGATACGGTATAAATACGATATCCTTGTATGCGAATGAGAAATTTTCTCTCAGGTAGCATTTGGGAAATGTGCGATTTTCGTCATATCGCCTCGACTGAAAATGCAGAACATACCTCCAATGAAATTCTAACATCAAAAATTAAGTGTTAATAATGCGTACGTACGTAGGTTTGTATGTATGCTCTACTTTTGCCAATCAGAGAGTAAGTGTTCCTAGCTACAGTCCCCTATGTACGCGTACGTTCTATTATACTTTGCATACTAATCGCATGTCAGACGTCCTACACATGATATCACAACGAGTGGTTATGAAGTCTTTTCTGTCATTAACTCTATCCCCCTAACAGAGGCCTTCATGCAGATGATAAAAAGGAAGGACAACCTCAGATATTATACATTTTATAGTCTATTCCACTTAACCGAAGTAGACCATCATCACACCACAAATATTTACAAATCACGCAGTTCGTGTCGCTTTAGAATGAAATAATTAAATTCCCTCCTCTCTTTAAAAAAAAAAAAACTTGGATTCACTTTTTTTTTGTTTAATTCATGGGGTTAAGACTACACCGCCACACAGATAGAATACCGACAAACACATGACCCATTTAGATGTGTATTCCGCAAAGTACACAAGTAAACAAGGAGGCACCGACAAGAGGCACGATAAGAACGCGGCGGGGTGGCAAAGAGATTTTTTAGCCTTCTTCACGCGGTCTTCTTCGTCTTTTTTTTTTTGTTTAATAATAAACAAAAAATTTGGAAATTTAATTTTTTTTTTCGTTTAATGTACATAACCGCACGGGAACTATTTTTAAAATATTTCTATGATTTTTTGTTTAATTTGTTTTTTTGTTCCACGTAAAACTATTGACCCCGTGCGACTGACGATAATACAGAAAATATTTTTAGCTTTTTATACCATTCGCGTGGCATAGAAGAGTAAATGGCTAAAGCAAAAAAAAAAAAACAATTTTCTCTTTTTTTTTTTTTTAGAAAAACTGCCAATGAACACATAGCCATTAGAACTTTTAGTGAAATACAGAAAAAAAAAATAAATTTAATTAATTAACGCAAACAAATAATAGAAACGTGGTCATTATATTTGAGTAAAAATTTTTTGTGATGATTCATACGAAAGGTCATCGTTTATTTAATAAGTTTTTTAATGATAATGCTAATGTGAAACGAGAAAAAGTTGAAATACTAGTTTTTTTTTTTTTTTTTTGGGACAATAATGGATTTATTAAGATTTTTTTGTGACATTTTAACTGAAGTGATGTTTTGGTTCAGTTATGTAAGGCTTCATGGTAACAGAGGATGTTACTTATTAGGAAGGCATATCTTTGTGTCATGAAGTGTTTTTAGGAAACTCAGTTTGCATCGACTCATGGACTTCAAACCGAAGACATGAGATGACGTAACTAGACAGAGTGTTCTCATTTTTTAGTTTGTACTAAATTTCTTTCTTATTTTGAAAATTTTCCGGTTTTTTTCTTTTTGACAATTAACACTTTGTGATGTTATTCTTAAAATGATACCCCGTAGGTTTATAGGTTTATAGCATCTGGCACCACTGGCTATATTTCCCATGCTGAGAGAAACAACAGCATCTGCTGTGCTAAGGGAACGGAAATTTGCTCAAGAATCTTGATATGCCGGGATAAATAAGTTTCGGACTCTTTGTCTTGTCTTTTGTGTTGATAAAATTGAACACTGTAAATTCGGAAAATGTTGAACGGTTGTGGGTGCAGTTTTCATCGTTTACGATATAATTTTTCTATAACAGATTATATAAAGAAAGGCACATTCCAGGGCTTACTATTTTACTCGTTTCAGGTTTTATCACACTGGAATTTTTTTTCAGAATGGCTTTTTTCATTTGATTGCCATTTGGATATATCCGAAAAAAGTGAGCGAACTCAGACAAAAATCAGAATTACACTAATCACACCGAAATATGTATGCAATGTCCATTGGAAAGTAATTGCCAGACATAGGTTGAGACATTGGATTCAAATACCTTTTCCCCTTAGATGTCGCTGCTATATCTGTTACATCTACTGCCATTTGGTGGCCTTGCGGAGGAAAGACATGTGTTAAGTGTCATCATCTGTACAATGGTAATGCCCTGGAAGACTTTAAAGTCCAAAGTGATATTCCACAGGGGTACACGCAGGGTGTGATAAAGAATCTCGAAACAAAATTTATTCGGTTGATTACGATTACGTTTTTAAGGAATTAGACTGCAAACTAAGTTTATCTATTTTGCCCTGTCATTTCGAAAATAAAATGGTGTGGCATCCTTTAAACTTTTTAAAGACGATTATTGGCAGTGTGACATTGCTCGTACACTTGGGGTTACGAAGAAAACCGTATCCAATGCCATTTAAAGAGTTCGGTCATGTAGGTGAACATCCATAAGAAGGCCGTTCGACAGACCGACGTAGATATGGTGCAAGGCTATTTTCATATTCGCCTCAAACGATACATAATGCTAAACACCCTACTGCAGCTAAGAGCATAATTCTGTAGAGTTGGCAGTCAATCCTGTTTTCCGACGAGAAGCTGTTTACCTCAGAGCAGTTTGACAATGCCAAAGAATATCGTCACATCCAGGGACAAATGCCACCGTTAAATGCAGACCAACACCTTAATCGGGTCGAAATTTGGATGAGCATTTATTCTACTATCGAAATTTCACAGGATTCTGAGGTCAAAAACGGCTAGAGACAATATCGTGAAGACTTTTGTGCTTTATTGGGCCTTACCTAGTCAGGAAGAAAGTTGGGTTGATTTAAGCAAACGTATCGTCGAACAGTCGAGGGCGAATTTGGATCTTTGGGAATGTGCCGGACGAGATTAAACATAGCGCAGAACTTCCAACAAGATGGCGAAAAGGTGTTTCTATCCCTTGAGTGGCAGCAGAATTTGAGTAAGTTGAATGAAAACGCTGCTGCCAATGGGGTACGAATTTTTTATAAGTAAGCTTGCACGCATAAGTAGAAAACATGTAAACTGAGGTGAGCAATAAAATTGCGCGGCCATTACAAGTTAACGAAATATTACATCTACGCCAGTCGAAGGGCGTATCACAGAACTACCTAGTCTATGTTACCATTCACGATTGATCTCCATAAGAATCCGAAAAACAGCACCTGACTAACATGTACCTCAATACATAGATATGTACCAATATGTACTTAAAAATTTCGTACGTGTCATCTATTCATAGGCTTCGCCTATCACACGTTTAAACTTGAACCATATTGTCTAGAGTTATCTCCAAAGTCTTATTGTTTCATAATAAATTTTGTCTTTGAACTGTCAATGTTCACTTAAAATAAAAATAACCTGCATGTGTCATTGCTCTTCATATCACCACCGGTGTCTTATCAAAGGAAAGACCTCTGACATTTATATTTTTTGTCCAAAATTATTCCTAGGAGTCAAATATAAAGTCATCTCTATTGCGTTGACGTAGGTAGGTTTTTTTTTATTTATATTTATAAAAATATTTTAAATGCAGAAGATGATGGGTAGAGTGGTCTGAAGAGTAAGCTACCATGACTAAGGATAGACATATACATTTAGGACTCTCATGCTTCTTATTAATTTATTGGTTGTTCATAAATTCATTTTTAAGGTTGTACAAAGCTAAGCTTAATACAAGCTTCAATCGTGAAAAATTTAATAATTTTAATTTAATCATGAATCATAAAGACACTACTTAAAAATATGCATGTAAGATCGAACACTTCTTCGGATATCCTCGGGATATTTTCAACCTTGAGAGGTAAATTTTCAGGTAAGACGCAGTTGAACTTGAAATTTTGGGCTCTTAACCGCCTCAAGCCGTTGCGTAGGCGCGTCAAAGTTCTTTTCATCCCAAAAGTGGGACGGCGACGGCATGAATCTGCGAAAGATTTTAGGCCTATTAGTTTCTCTTCTTTTAAACCGAAAACTTTAGAGCGTATCCTGAGTTTCGCTAAGGGCTGTATTTTCCTTCACTTCCTTCAGCTAGCCAATCGCGTGTGGAACAATCTTACTAATTGTGTGTCATATCGAGACAGACGTGGCCCAGTTATAATAAACCCAAATCAAACGAGCTACTTGGCAAATCGAGACCAGATATTGCTGGAATTTTAGCTATTATTAGAGGCCATTGGTCAGTCGAAGACCATGCAGCCAAGCTTGGTATTCCCCACAACTCTTTCTGTAGCAGCTGCAAGGACACTAACGAGAAAGAATCTCTTCACCATTTCCTGAATTATCAGATCAATGGAGAAGACTTTGATACAGACACTCTCGACTCTTTTTGGCACAAGATAGACTCTTTTTTAGAGAGCAACTATTAAAATTATCCGAATTAGAAGTCGAAAAATCAACGGCTAAATTTATTTTGTTGCTCTTCGTTATTTTTGTAGTTGATAGTTAATCAATCTCAATTAAACTGTTTTTATTTATCTCACTTACATCCGGAGTGTTAAAATTGATCCTGATGTGCGAATTTAACAGTAAACTAGTTGAGGGCTATTTGCTTATCGTAAAAACACAATATTCATAAAATGAACACTTTAATGGACCACAAAGCCACACTGATCTCAATTACGTTGCACATAATAAAGTGCATCCATCCCCCCCATAAAACTGAAAAGGTTATATGCAATCCTTTGCCACGGAGAGCAATCACTCTACTAAAATACCATTAACTCCCTCTCCAGCTAACGATGAATGTCAATATAAAGGCAAAATAATAAAAAAAAAAAGTTCCTAAATGGGATGGAAAATTCAATTTCCCTTAGCGTTTGTAAAAAAAACAAAAATATGTATGTGTATATTCCATCACAGGGAATAAGGCCACAACCTAAATTCCTTCCAACATCGCATCAAATATTCATTCATCAGGTTGAATGGTGGCGCTACCTTTCATTTGCACACAGTGAAATAAAAAAAAGGATCTCCTCCAACAATTTCTACCAAGAAACCGCAGAACCGAAAGGAACTCTCTTTTTTAAAAGACTTCTTCCCTTGACTACCTTAACCCGGAGAGATTACACTGAACCACCCACCTTTCAATTAGAGTTACCAGGTAGTATTTTATGCAATTTAAGAAAAAAAAATACAAATTTCATGGTACAAAATGTTTGCAGGTTATAAAAAACTGCCACCATAAACCATAAATCTCAACGATAAAGCAACTCGACGAAGCTAAATGTCAAAGAAAAAAAAAACAGAAACCATAGTGTGTAGGAGGAGATGGAGCAAGAGGAGGTTGAGGAATGCCAAACAAAATGAAAACTCATTACAAAGAACAATGGAAAATGAGCTAAACGCCAAATATTTTACTTAATTGCTTGCTTAAGTGTACTCTCTCACTCGCATATAGCCACTCATTCATAGGTCTACGAATAAGTGTGTGTGTGTGTGTGTGTATACTAGCGACCTCATTTCGACGAGTTTTATAGAAAAAAAAACACAAGCACTTTGACAGTTGGGTAGGGCAGGGCAGGGCGGCAGATAGAGGATACACAAGAACCCAAAACAGTCTATTGTTGGCGGAGCACCCCCACCAAAAAAAAAAAAAAAAAAAATGAAAACACGTAATCCAATATTCAACAGGAATGCGTTCGACATTTATGGGAGAAATGACAGAAGGAAAATTATGCCATAATAGGGGTTACACGAAAGACAGAGAGAGGGTGGAGTAAGAAGAGAGTTGGAGTATCTAAATATCTGACGTTGAATTGAATGCCTTATTAAGAATCTTTGCTTTCCGGGAAGAGGAAGTGGTGTCCTTTATTTACACATAATTACCACAGTGAGCGAGAGAGAAAATTCATAAATGAATAACTTTTAAGTTTAGCACAGAGGAAGAATCGGGGAAGCATCGGGGAAAAACGAGATTCGAATGCCATTGGCATAGACAAGGAGCTATGTGCTATGTAGCTTGCTAGTCCGTACGTGACAGCGGTCGCACGTATAGAATATTTTATTTTTGTTTATATCCGAGACGGGGGACTTTAGTGTACATACTGTTGTTGTATGCTATTGAAGAGATTTTATTTTTTTTTGTTTTTTTCTGTCTACATGATAGAAGGTTAATGTGATTGCGTTCACGTACTTTTTTGCATACAGCATGTGCTCATTAGATTTCTATGCTTTGAGATTTTCAGGCTCTAAATTCCTGAAGCAATTCGAATCTCTCCTAAAGTGTATTGTTAGAACTTTTAATGAACATTTCTGCGCATATTTACGTAAGAAATCTAAAGGAGAAAGGGAAACCTCTCCGCCTAACCTGGGTTAGTGATGCTTTTTTTCTTTTTTTTTCTTCCATGTGCGCCAAACGAAGCAAACCAGGACAAGGTAAATAAAGACCTGCGTCATCGTCATACCGCTTGAAGGTTATATCGTAGGTTGGTGTACTAGTTATATACGAACTTGCTGCGTAAGCGTTTGAATTTTTTTTTTCCTGGAAGAAATGTCGTGGGATGTACCTGGTGTGTACATAATAAGGATGAAGTTACCCTTTAATGACTTTGGAATTATATATTCAGTGACTTGTAGATGGTTATTTAAGTTTTTCTGGATAAAACATTCAAGACTAAAAATATGGTTTGAACCCCGGATGCTGTTTGTTTCGGTTTAATTTAAGGGTGGAGTTCGGACTTAACAAAGCGCATTTGTAGCGCCGCAGTGAGATTATTTAGAGAACGTCAAACAGATAGCTGTCAGCATTGTGTATAAGTTAATATAAACTTTCCTCAGGTCGTAAAAAATAACAATAAAAATTCCTTAAGTGCATAAACAAATTCCAACTAGGACACAATATAAAGGCTCCTAGGACACAATGCAATGCAAACTCATGTATTACTGTATATTACAACGCGGCGTTAAGACGCGCTCTGTTTGATGAGACCTAAAGGTGTTTCGCAAATAAAAATGTTTGTAGTTAGGGCTTAAACCAGCAGCCTTTCACTTGATATTTACAACTTACAAGGACTCAACAATAATTCTAAAGAGCAGACAAACTACTTTAAGAAAAATAAATAAATATTAATTTGGTTCGCTTTCTACATACATATGTAAGAAGTTGGACGCATGTTTTGTTAGTTGACATGTCTTGAAGCATATAGGTTACGGAATTGCCTTTCCATTCTAGTATTTACTTCTTGCTCTGTAATATTCTGTACGCTATAAAATACAAATAATTGACCCAAAACAAACTAGAGTCTGAGGCCGAGATTCAGTTTCGGTACATACCCTGCAATATTCGAAATTCGAACAATTCGAAAAGGGCACCAATGACGTGCAGTAGGTCGGGCAGACCTTGTTACGGGAAACGGAGGGAAGTTTTTTCATTATTCTTTCCTTGGGCCCTTTCCCTGTTGCGTTGCTTTCTGCTTTTGACAGCTAAAACGCAAGCCACTGTAGAAACATTTCACTTTACGCTTTAGTGTCGAATACGTCATTCTTTAGAAAAATATACTGCATCGTAACGTGACTTTTACTGACTGAAAAAGTTGGGATAAGTTGCATTCTCACTACCGTTCTGACGGCTTAGTCTAACAGCTGTTTAAACTTTTACAGAAATAATGATTTTTGTTATCATCTGCAACTTTTTTCGGAACAAAGAGTGCCTTTAGTAAGACTTCATCAACCAAGCAAAGGAGTATGAATGACATTTGACAAATTTAGTTGTCATTTCAAACGCTTTCAGAAGGAGATATATGTAAGTCTCATCGTGGTCAACGTCTAATGTTCTTCGTCAAGTAATTTTGGCTCGAAAAGAATTGTATAAAGTACATACTTACATATAAAAATTAACGCTTTGCATCTTATCTGAAAGGACTGTTATATCTTTTCTTAATATGTACTGAAATACAGTCTTTATATTTCTCCAAATATGGCTGCCATTGAAGTGTAATAGAACCAAAGTGGAAAATGTCAACAGATAAGAACCGTCTTGTCTCGCGACGATCTTTGCAGTCAATTAAGCTTGTAATCTATTTATTTACAAATGTTCCAAAATGTTGACATATTATATGGAGTTTACACACTTTTTATCCAAACAATGCAAACCTGTTCACCTATCGCAAAACTATTCGTACATTCAATACAAAATTTTATCTTACTATTGCATAACACGTTTGACACTGTTTATTTACCGTCAAATTGACACAGCTGACAGGGGTGGGTATCATACGTTGCCACATTCTGTCAACATTCCGAAAAGTTCTTCCCAAGAATTTACAACCCTCCATATTATATCGCTGCACACGTCATAAATTACATGACAGATCTCTGTCGGGGTGTCAATTATTATGTCATAGTTGGGAAATATCCATTGGCATCGAGAAGATAAACAAAATCGTTTGATTTTTTTTAAAAACCTTTGCTCCAGTCGTAGTATATGTAGTGTGTGGTTCTATAGTTACATATACCGCTTGTGTCAGGCAATCAGTAAATCAATTTCACTGATAAGCGCCTCCGCATAAATCGAAATTAATGACATCGATATAAATCGCTCGTAACTGTATACGCGAGAACGAGAACTATTATACTATACCACAAGTACTCGTATACATTAATCATACACTAGCTTTGCTTTTTTGTTTATTTTCTGTTTTCAAGTACCTACTCGCTACTTTCGTTCGTTGTCGTCGCCGTTGCCGTTGTCAGTGTGACGCTAAAATTTTTTGTTATGCAATTCACTGTGTTTTGTTGATGATATAACGCGTCTTACTTAGTTCGTATTATTTGTTCAAAGAACTACTATTTAATATGTAATGAAAAATGTTTATTCTTACATTAAAATGAGCACTCGACATAGTCGCACGTCCCAGACGGGCTTTATTGTGTTCTGATAATTAAAAAGGAAAACCGAACACACGGACAGATGGGCAAAGATGGGTGGGGTAATGAAAAAAATATGTCTGTGCACCCTTGAATTCAGCAAAAAAAAAAACCGTGTGTCCAATGAAAGTGGAAACACAATCATTGTTATTCTTTAGAGAAATGTGTAGTGCATGTGTTGAAAAAAAAGGACAAAAAAAAAGAACGATGAATGACCATTTCCGGCTTCTTTAGCATGTGATTGGGGACATGACAGTTTTACTGCCACTTTGCTTTTGAAGTGGCCAACCGTTAACGTTTTTCTTGTCTATTCATGCGATATCAAATGGCAAATAAGAGTTAATTGACCCTATTAAGGTCGTCTCAGAAGGAGTATAATCTATTTGAATGAGCTGCAGACATGCAGACGAATAAAGTTAATATGTTCATGTATACTTATATCATTTGGTCTTATTAGAGATAAGTTGTGTGGCTCTAAGGCTTTTGTTTTTTGCTTCTAGAAAGTACTTTCCTTTGAAATCGAATACTTAAATGTGAAAGTGGTGGTATGTGGATGGATTTTTAAATTGAGTGACTTGTTGGTGATGCAAAACAATTGGTACAACTCTGAACGCACCCATTTTTAACTGAAGTTCAAATGCACTCATCAAACGTCACTTGTTGACAGATGACATTATAGTTTATGTGCCAAAAAGTTTTGAGAACTAATAACAAATTAGCTTTGTTCAATGAGAAAAAAGGCAAGGCAGAGCAGAACAGATTTGTGAAAAATGTCAGATCAAAGGTAGAACAGAAAAATACAGCCATATGTTAGTTGTCAAAAATGACAACTTTATTTTCGACTGTTGGATAATTATTTGAATTTACAAGTTTAGTATAAATTGTGAAATAAAAGCAATAAAATAATGGAACTTAATTTGTTGGAACAAATGGTATTAGAGGCGATGAATTCAGAAAGTAACAACTTTTCACTTCGAGGAGAAAACAATTAATTTGCAATCACAGCTGATTTTGACGTTTCTCACAAATCTGTTCTACCTCAAAAGTAAGTGCAGAAATTCTGCTCAGAGCAGAGTTCAGGCAGAGTCATTGAACAAAAAGCGAACATGAGCTGGACAGAAATTTTTCTCATTGAACACGAAAACCTGTAATTTACATGTACTGGACTGAGCTGGACAGCCTCATTGAACAAAGCTATTGAGTGAGACAAAAAAAAAGCATTCGATAGACAACCAAGAGATCTGATATGGCTGGCGCTAAGACATCGAGGAGTTCCAGAACCCTACATACAGATGATCATGGACATGTATGACGGGGCATAGACAAGAGTAAGATGCCCCGCCGAAGTTACCGAAGAGTTCTCAATTAAGGTCAGTTTGCACCAGGGAAGCGTCTTAAATCCCTTGATAGTCCCGGATTATCTACTTGAAGGAAAGGTGACGAACCCCAAAGTGCATCAGTTATTCATTAATGGAGCCATCACAAGTGATGATCAAACCTCCCTTCAACGAGCACTTGATGTATGGGTGGATGTTTTGGAGGAATCAGTCCAAAAAGTGAATCATCACGTAAGCGTAGGGTGGATGAAATGGCAGGAAGCTCTGCTATCTTCTGTGACCGAAAGTTTTTTGAGTTTTGGACCTTGAAAAGAGATCTTTTTAAATGATTTCTTGGGAATTATTTATCAAAATTGTTTGATCCTTCGAGCGGAATAATCTGATTTAATGATTAATGGTAAGTTTACTGAATACTTCAGGCCAAGATTTGCTCCATTGCTTTAGGCGCAAGAAATTGCCACTTGTGTACATTGTGGTTCCAGAGCTAATAAGTTTATTAGATCTCCACAGGATAACCCCACTTTGCTATACCATATAAAAGCTACTATTAACAATTCGCAATCGTTTTTGCCAGACATCGTGTCCTCGAGTCAGCAAACGAATCCAGAACTTTCTTTGAGGCTGAATACCAGCAGCTGGAAAGGGATATTACAAATTCCACAAGAAATCAGCCACTACACATGAGTTGAACTTAAATATAGGAAAGAAAATGTCCCAGTGATGGAAAAAAAAACAACAAATATTCTATTCGTCCTTGGAAATATTAAAATCTCTCCTCGACGACACACGCTTATCCTTTTTAGCACCCAAAAACAATGTCCTATCTACATCATTAAATTACCAAAAACAAAAAGAAAAATTCATAAATTTCGTCCTTAATGGCCAAACACAAATTCAGTCGAGCGAATTACACTAAACGAAGCAATTTTACGGAATCCACAGCGTACACAAAGATAAATTTAAATAACAGTGCCAGCCAGAAAAAAAGGTCGGAAGCAAATATTAACATCGTCTCTGTCATAGGAAATCCCCATGAGGATATCCCACATTTATGCTTGAACTGAAAATCACATTTCATTCTCGCAGTGCGCTATGGGTAGGTAGTATGTGTCAAAGGATAAAAGTTTCATCCCCTTGCACTGATTCCCCGGTTATGTTTAACGCTTGTGTACGCTCTGTGTACACTTCTTTGTGTGGGGGTTTTTAGGTCGGTAACATCACCACATATTACCTACGTCATCATCATCATCATCTGAACGACGACGCATGAACTCAACAGCAGCATTACCAATAGGGCACAGAGCAAAAAGGTCCTTGACCCAGAAAATTGCAGGGACATAAAATTCTCTTTCACACAAACACACATACGAGTTATTGCAGTCTCAAAGGATACATAAATAAATTCGAACAAAGAAGGTTGTGTACTCACATTTTTCCAAACTGGCATTGCAGAACTTTAACGCATCATCGAGGAGATTCAAGCTCATGAAGCTCGCGGCCCTTTCGTTGATTGTTTTTGCTTGCAAGTCGGCACCCCACCACTTCTCCACGAGTCGTCTGACGAGCACATCCGGCATGAATTTCATTGAATTATTATTATTGCTGCTGGCATTGTGATTATCACTGCTGGTACTCGCCCCGCCGCCGCTGGTGTTATGCAACATCGAGTTTGTGTTGGTGTTATCTCTCCCCGGAGCTAGTGCTCCTCTATCGGAAACGGCGGCGGCTGCGAGACCCATGTATTGTGACGCATTTGTGTTAGAACTGGAATTATATAATGCTGCCATCATCAGGTCTGACGAAGGGAATTCTGGTGTGGCTATTGCTGCAGCTGCGGGAGTAAATGACGTTGGAAACTTGACTCGACACACGGCACACGTGGTTGCCGCCTCACAGCAATCCCGACAGAAGCTGTGACCGCAATTCGCTGTCACCGGGCAACGAAGGATATCCTTGCAAATGGGACAAAGTAAGGGATCCAGTTCGACTTCTGCAACAGAACACTGCTTCTCCGAAAGCGTATGGTGATCGTCATTCAGCATAACATCACAGAAACGTACATGATCATCGTCACATAGTCCCACATCACCGATTCGACTGATGACGCCTCCACCACCACTGCCGCCTCCACCATCTTTCCAGTATCGCTGAATGCGTTTATTTTTAGAATATCTCACTCGATCTTGCAGGCGATCGCAACTGGCATTTGCATTCAGCGACGGCACAATTGTGGCTGTCGCTCCACCGCCTCCGCCAATCGTTGAATTAGTCTCCATAGCCAGACTGCTACTCGCTGTTCTTCTGACTGTTGGCGCTGCTGGCGGTGATGGTGTTGTTTTTGCCGCTGTTGCCGAGGTGCTGCTTATGTAATCGATCAGCGTGGACGAGAGAACTTTTAATCGCGCTAGCGGTATACACCCATCAAGGTAATTGCTCGCAATAAATGCATAAATATCGAAGGCCTCACGCAATTGACCGCACCGGGCCAACGAATCCCCGTACAGGTAAAACAGATTTAGATTGTTACTGTTGCCGTAGCTGGGATTGTGCTGCTGGTGCTGGGTGCCCTTCCTGTCATCGACATCTGGAATATTGATTGGATACGGATGATGGAGATGATTGAACGATGACAATGGTGTGTGATGTGCTATTGCTGCGACTGTTGCCACTGAGGGGGATGATGTGAAATTTTTCTTTTTTCGTCTCCTTCTCATTTGTTGATGTGATGATGGGGAATGAGATGCTAACAGCGGAGTTGGTTCCCGATAGTCATCGTCACGGACACACCAATCGACGATGTCCTCGGTTATGGGTTCATAGGAGGCGTTTTTCTTGCTGTGGAGTTTTTTGAACGCATCTTCCGCGTTCTTTGACATTATTGAGATTTTTTTTGTTTGTATATGTTTTTAGTGACACTTGTTTGTTTTATTTTAATAGTTTAATTCACATACACCGTTTTTATTTATTTTATTTGACAGTCCATAAAAAAGTCTTTTTTTGTTTACTTTTTACACTGAAAATATTAGAAAAGGAGATGTAATTTAGAATTTAAGGACTTTTTTGGATTAACAGGCGATTTACGATGTGTATCCTGGGTTCTTGATCTGTTTTCTTGTAGTTAATGTTTACATAACGAGGTAATAACTTTGACGCATGACGAGAACTTGAATGTAAGCTCGCCCTTAAGTTGGTATCTTTATTGCCATCAAGCGAAGTTTTGTGCCATATGTCTGTCTGTTTATTGAACTCGGAAAGAAGAGAACAGATTTAAGTGCGGTTTATCGGATTCTTGACGTCTCTTTTCGGGTTGTTAAAGGCTATAAACTATTATATTTCGCTTTTAAGAGACGAACAGAAATAATTACACGATTTCGGCACGTGTACCATACATTTGACGTTTGGTTCAGCATTCAATCTCGGATGCTTGTACCAAATCAGGAGTGTTCCCAATGCCAAAATAAGAGAAGTAAGTCATCCAAAATAAAAGTACGCAATGAAGTAAAATAGTATGTCACTGAGCGATAAATAATGGGGCTAATTGATTAAAGCTAGTAACCACGACATGAGTTTTTAGTCCGATATGTTTTTGATGTGTAGAAGTAACCCGTAGAAGTCTTTTATGTAAACCCATTATTCGATGATTAAAACAAGTCCTGTAATGCCCCTTCTTTTCGTTCTTGGTAAAATTGGCAACACCTTGAACTGTCAAATGACGAATGACAACGCCAACATCGACGTTCTGATCGATCCCATTTTTCTTAAAATTATTTAAGGTACATGAAATCAAAGCTGCTTGCATGAACCAAATTTGTGACTCTTCGATTGCACTACAGAATGAAGGACGCATTAAATGAAAGTCTCGTTTGGCATTGAGTCGAGTTAATTATCTACTTACTTCCCAACTGAAGCAGACTAAAGAGGCTGAAATCAGGGTCATACGAAATTTTTAAGCTATTTTCATGTAACGATTTTTTGACTTTTCAATTTGACCACAAGAATGCATCATTTGACATCTAGTTAAGTCGTCCTTCGTTAAAACCTGTATTCGGTGAGTACAGACAGCTAGCAAATATTTTAGGGGCACTGGTGGCATGAAGTTGTGTGACAACTGTATACAATTACACAGATTTTCAAAACCTTGCTACATGCTCGTTGAGAGACAGAGGGGGTACATAAGCGGTTCAAAAATGTAGACAAAGATTCCAAACCATGCTTTGCCATATGTCCTTTCATAATACATTTTTCACGCATGACAAATGTTCAGATATGAGTTTGCATGTGAACACAAAAGTCAAAGAATACACCCTGTGGGACCCCGATTGAGAAAGTTATCGTGTTCACGTGCTCTATGTGAGATCTAGACGAAAGTTACTGTCACTAAAAAAATGAATATCACGCGCGTCCTCTATCCCTGTGTACACTCATAGAAAACTCCTAGGTAATCAACTTTAGTGGTCAGTGCACATTCATACGGCTATAAATTATAAACTGCTTCATAATACGAGTACGTACAACCTCTGTCAGCAATTCCCAGGAGACTCGTCTCCAATGAAAGATTACACTTCATACGTAAAATGTCCTTCTTTTCATTTTATGTGCACATTGCGTGTGCAAAATCGTGTAACCTCACACGCATATGAGCCTGTTGAATACACGCCTTCGCCTTGGTTACGCCCGTAAAGCAACTTTGAAAAGAATGTTCCAAAGGGTGGTGTATAGAAAACCCTCTCCCTTAACTACAATGATGACTTACTGTGAGCTCTCTGCTCTTTGTAAGCAAGCGAAAGTGTAGCAATTTATCAACTCGATTTACAAGAGTTTTGCAAACAAAAAAAAATAAAAAAAAACTAGAAGTTCGTCGTCTTTCAGCAGCAACAGTTAACTTTATGGAAGGGTGGGATCGCTTCGTCATTGACCTGTATGGAACCCTGAGATTTTGCAGCACCAACGCCAAACCGCAGTGTGCTCCATTCCATTGTTGAGATTTTTGTGCTTGCTGGCTTGGCTTGGATTGACTTGGCTGCCTTTGTGTGTGGAATAGTTTGTATCTGTGTATCTTTGCTCTTTGTTGATACTTTCAGTATTATACTCGTACCAGTGGGGTGTAGCAATGAAATATTTTGCAACAGATTGCATTTTATTTATTGGACTAGTGGCTAGACAAGTTACGGTGATTTTAGATTTAACGTAAAGTTGAAAAGATAATGTTAAGTGAACTATTTGTAACAGAAGCGGTTTATAATAGAGGTGAAAAAAAAAACAAAACAAAACAAGACATTGCATCATTGGTCAATGAAATCGAAAAGTTTTGTAATACTATTCGCAACCAAGTTATCGTAATGTTTTATTGTGTAATATGCCACATAGTTCCAAAGGGCATACGCCTTTTTTTAAGGACTACAGGCTATTTTTGTAAGCATGGCAAGACTTAGGTAAGAATGTCCTTTGAATGACAAATCTTTGCATCTTAAAATAAGACGGCAATGACTGATGATGAAATGAAGGAAGGTAGGCCTCGAGAGACGTAGATTTCGAGAAAGGAAACAAAAGGCAGCATAAAGGCGGTATTCGTGGCATATATGTATGTAGGTATATGAGTACATCTGTATCCTTGTGAAATTGAAACTGAGATCCATCTCCGATATATGTATGTACATATATTCAACGATTTTTTGTCTAGAAGCACATCCGAATGTAGGTTTTATTGAACAATTAGTTCTAGTGTCACTTTGACGTTTGACAGATTGACAAAGCAAAAAGCTTTATTCGTTCGTAGAGGGGAACATTTTAAAAAACATATTAAACTAGGGTCAGAATCTAGTATCAGCCAGAGAATGGGAAAGTGTATCGAACTGGTAGAATAAACATATCTGCTTGGATTTACACAATCAACTGTACAGCGGTTTCTTTAAAGTTTAGTGTAGTACAATCCAGAAGCAAAAATCAGGATCTGAACGTAAGCCAATAGGCTTATTTTTACATTAACGACTGTCTATGGAAAAAATAAAGCATAAGGCTTTCGGTCGCAAACTAGTCCCAAATTAAGTCACTAACATTTTTATCACAAGTATGATGTGATCTGTCTTTTTGGGACAGTTTCAAGGCATGCTTTGAGTTCAGAAAGACGATACCACAGTATAGTCCAATTGCAGCACCATTTTAGTGAACAAATCTTAGTTTTAATCTGAGACAAATCTACACTAACCCCAGTTTATGCGACAGACTCGAATGGCAATGTCGAACTGACGGTTATGATTGCTGAATGTGCCCATTTAGCAGACATAATGAACGATTCAAATTGGACGATAATGGAATCCATTTCCGAATACACGAAGAGCTGAAGATAACGGTATTTAATTCGGTAGAATTAAATTTAAACTTAATTTCTAAAAAGAGAGATCCTCACTGCTTAATGGGTTCGTTTAGCAGTAAAACCTGCCGCATATGGATGGGTCTCACCATCTTAAGGTGAAAGCTATCTCTCGTCTAAAGAGCCGGTCTCTGCTTTCATTCGCAAAGGAGTTTGGATAACCAATGACATCAGAAATATCGGTGCAACACAACTACACAGCCAACTTTGACGCTGGAATGGCTCAGACTTTTAGCAGACTTTTAGCAAAAAAATGCCATCTTTAAGGATGACTCCAAGAGCAGACAGTGGGCCGGAGGTGGTGTGTTCGTTGAGAGCGAGATTTGGTATGCTAGGTCAATATACATACATACGTACATACATATGTCTGTCTTCCTAATGGTCATGTGTTTTATTGTGAAGTAAAAGTGGATGGTGAGGAGCATATGCGTTTGGAGCGATAGCTGCACTCAAGGCGCTGCTTAACCCTTTCACCACTTCCAAAATAGTATATAAACTGCAGATCTCTCTGAATTTGGTTGGAAAACTAAATTCATTGCGTCTTGTCTGGATGCCAGGTAACACTGGAATCTACAGGAACGAGGACTCCGATTTTCCCAATTAAAATTGTTATTCTATTATTTATAAAAAAAAAACGTTTCTATCTCACTGAACGTTCTCATTGTAATGGTTCACCATCTAGAAACCGCTGAACAAATTCATTATAATTTCGTTAAGTGAAATATAATTCGTTAACTTCGTTCTAGAAGAGTAATTTCCGCCTTTAAGGCCATTTTCACGTTGAAAGGTCGATTATTAACACAAAAATAAGTCGCATGACAGGACAGCGCATCATTAGAAGGTACAACATTCTGCTAGACCTACTCTGAAATGACTTTTGCATTATCTCTATGGACAAAGAAGAGGAGGGAATACGCGATACTACACCTCCAATGAACATACTTGTCAAGTACCTAGAAGTATACTTCTCCGATAACCTTCGCGAACTGGAAAACATAAACATCGATTGCTTCCAACGCTTTATTACAAGCTCTGGATCGCAATGGCCACTAGAACCTAAGATACACTTCGGCACTCTATGTTCTTTAGAATTTACATCCCTGGTAATGAAGTCGTATCCGGTATTGTTTAAATCACCCTAAATATCCTGAAGGGCACAACTCAGACATTGACGCGTTGTGACATGGCCAAAAGAGTTGGGTAATACAACGTGGGGAAACCTTGGTATAACCTGTAAGTTATATAAAACAATTCTCATCCGTTTTAAAGTGGCCTGAGAACAGCCCGACAAGGCCACCACAATCCATAAATATGAATCAGGTATAAAATTTATGGAAATGCGTTCATAAAAGTTTCCTAAACTGCTTGAGCGTCTGCTGAACCCACTCAAATTTTCGTCACCTATTACCTAACAAAGAACAATTTTACGATCTTCCATTTGCAAGGTGACTTCTTCGTTCTTATACGCGTCCTTGTCTCCCCCCACAGAATCAATCAAATAAAATTCTAAACTGCACCCGAATTGTTTACTCTCTCTCGCCGTTGTTCTCTCATACAAGAATAAAGCAAAACAAAATTTTTTTTCTTCAATACTTTGGAGAAGGCCACCTTGAACAATGACGCATCCAAATTAAAATAAAAAGCGTTCTCATCAAAAAAAAAAAAAAAAAATACAAAATAATAACAATATCTAAACAATAATAAACATAATCTCAGTCCAGAGCGCAGAGCACTCACAGAACAGCTTCATTGTGCGTTGCTATGTTATGACATTCTATTTATTATCCTATTAATTAAACAATTAACATTTTAAATAAGAAAGAATTATTTAATCCCCACTCTGCAAGCTAATTATGTTCTTCTCATAGAACCAACCCGATAAAAAAAAACACCCTCCTGCTCCTCCATCCCCCTTTTAAATTCACACCCATAACTTTTTTATTTTTTCAATCTTTGATCTCTGAGCTCTATAATAAGGAAAAAAAAATATCGTATATCTCAGCAAATCTCTGAAAATGTTAGATTTTACGTAACAACTTTGATTTTATAAGCAGAAAAGTACAAAAAAAAATTAAATAAAAGGCCGTCGTACGTAATATTTTGGATAATACACTTGTATTTCATTTATAGGACGAGAAAAGAGAAAAATCCAGAGAGCCAATGAAATTATAGCAACACCACGAGGAGTAGTGCACCAACAAAGAGACCCAAAAAGCTGTTGTTTTAAGAGAGTAACTTGTACCTCGTCTCACCCAAACAAAAAAATACAAAAAAATTGAAGGAAAAAAGAGCGTCCGTCCTATAATCAATTTTTTTGTGTTACTTAACAATTAGTTGTACACTATCGCGTGTAATAGTTTGCCTAGTTTGCGGTAACTGCTCTAATTTTCCAAACTACAAACAAAAAAAAACAGATACTTGACGCAATCCCAACCACACTAAATCGCAAATCGGGGGGCGCAAAACAACAAAATTGAAAATAACATGACGGGGTATCTCTCTCACCGATAATAATTAGAAAATGAATCAACTTTGTATCTAGATGATTCTATAAAATTTGTATTTCTCAGAAATTATATAAACAGAGAGAACACGTAACACACACGATTAGATAAAAGGAAACACAAATTTGCAATCAACAAACTCAGGTCAGTCAGTCAGGAAAAAGAGAAAAAAAAAAATTAAAAGAATTCTTTCGAATTAGGTAACACACAACCGGGTTAGCTTGGAGAACAAAAAAAAAAAAAAAAGGAATGTATCTCAACTGGAAATTACTGTCAATTTGTTGGAAATTAATGAGACACTACATCTATTGCATACGTAATCAAACTGCACATAGAAGAGCTTTTTTTTTTTCCTTTTGGAATCGCGTACTATCTGGTAAGAACCACGTAGACACTTGGAGATTGAGAAACAATTCTATTGCAAGAGGCCTGCACATATGATTGGGATTCCACAGGAGCAGGTATAATTGTTTATAAGCTAAACAGACCGAGAGGTACACAAATGCCACTAAGAATACACACTTTATAATCACATTCAGATACAAAATTTATTCAGGATTTTTTCTACTCCACACAGATGAGATATACCACAAAAAAAATTTAAGACAGTTTTTGATCCTCGACATATGATAAAAATCAGGGTGTTTTTTTTTTACTTTTGTCTGTATGTGTGTATGGGTTAAGTAACCGCCTGCCTTGCTAGCTGCTGTTGGCTGGCTGGCTGGCTTGCCTGCTTCTCGTTGTCATAACGCACTTATGTAATAGGCGCGCATTATGTGAATGTACTTCGTTTGATTTGTACACCCATAAAATCAGACCAAGAACTTCCAGATTTACAGATTGCAACCGATTGAAATTCACAGATATTCAAAGAAATTTACAAAAATTTGCACACACAAACCTAGTAAAAAAAACAAAAAAACTTCAACCGAACGACGAGACGGCAAAAAAACGACGACGACGACGGCTGCGACGACGATTACGAGAGCCTCTCGGAAAAACGTGTTTTTCGCCTTTACTCTGTGATGTCGTAATAACATACAGCACACACGAACCGATACCGAAATGTAACTTCGTAGATACTTTACAGATTTTTATATTTCTTTTATTCGCACACTCAAAGTGTATCTTTTTCTTTTTAATGAAACAAACGCGTAAATGGGCGTATTTCCCATACAACACTGAGGCAAAAAAAAAAAAAATAATAATAATTCTTCTACCGCCAAGAGTACATTCACTTTACTACACAGTAGACACAAATCTGTTCTCTGTGCGATACAAAAAAAAAATTTAATTTATCTCGAACTACCGCTGCTGTTCGCCAGCGAATGAGTTGCGAATCGAATTCAAAACGAAATTTTACCTCCAGTCAAGTTTGAGATACTCTTTGTATCTGAAAGCTTTTTTTTCACATACATATCTCTTTAGTGAGCCCAGAGAGCCGCGGGGTGACTAAACTCAAGTGTCAGACTCTCTTAAAACAACAAAGTTAGGTACAAATTGGTGCGAGATACAAAATTTTGTTTGGGTGTTGTTATCTAATGAAAAAAAAAAAAAACACACACATAATGCGAAATATGATGAAAGAAAATAAAATAGTGCGGTTGCAAAAGAAAGACTAAAGAAAACACTAAAAAAAAACTACACCTATGTATCGTATCCATATGAGAGGCACATTCATTTATGGTTTGTATCTATGTACGTATGTAGCTGTGCAGAGACTGATTTCAAGCTCAAGTTCACGATGATGTGTTTTTTTTTTTTTTAATAAAATGCTCTCCATGCACCACCACGAGCACCAGCAGTCACCAACCGCCACAACAGTATCTGAGTATCTTTAACGTTTTTCCTTTTTTTTTTTTTGAATGTTACCTGTAGCATTTGAGCTTACATTGCAGCACAGTAGATCTGTATCTCATCGCATTTGCCATGTTTGACAAATCGTTGTTCCCTCTAGACTGCAAGTTTCGGTGCAATTTCCGTTTCAGCGATAGAGGTGATAACAGTGCGACTGACACGTAATGTGTTTCAGATACAAATATAATTTGTTGTAATCTTTTGTGATTTTTTTCTTTCTTTCAATTTTTTATCTTTTTTTTGTGGATTTCTTTTGTGTTGTTACGTAGAGTGACGATGGTGTGTAGCATTAGTCATGATATTTTTTTTGCAGCCTTAAGGGACTTCAGATTGAATCCATAATTACGCAAGACTATGACGACGATAGTGGGGGACTGTTGGTAAAGAGATGGTGCTGTGGAGTGAAGTAACACACTGGAGGAGTTGTGCAAGTGCAGCAGTGCGACTTTTAAAACACGTGGTCGACGATGGTGGCGACGACGATACGACGAGGAAGGCGACTCAACGATGATGGTTTTACACCGTAACTAGGTAGGTATGTATATCGCAATTCGCTTTGAGTGAGTAGTTATACATTGTGTGCCATTTGTAGTAGAAACAAAGTCATAGAAGTACCTAATCAGCCACTAAAAAAAAATAAATTTCATTTTGCAAGGAGGTGTGTTTCATAACACATGCATGAACAAATTGAACTGAATTTGTTGCAATTTTGTAGTATTTTTCAGTATTTTTTTTGAGTTATATAAAAGTGCAAGTTTTGTGCGCTGATTAGGTGTATAAAACGGGAAATGTAAACAAAATTCGTCATGTGAGGTACATATTAGTAAGCAATTTAAACAAAGGCAGTTGAAAGTATGAAACAAATTTATCAAAGTGATTAACGGTAGGTACATGTGTGTGGTTGACTCGTGCGATATTTTGACGGTTTTTTTTTGTCGGTTAATTATAGCAATTAACACGTAGAGGGTCGGTGGCTACTTTGTTAAGCGTTGATAATTTTCGCCGCATTTTTATGATGATTACATTGTTTGAGTGACAATGGAAGGAGGATATTTGCTGAGTTGTGATGACAGCCATTGTGGTTGGTTGAAGTATTCACTGAACGAGGAGGAGTGTCATTGTCTGTGACCGCAGCTAAAGGGCTGTCCCCAAGGCGGAGTTCTCTCTCCCATTCTGTTGTCACTAGTCATAGACAATATTCTAGTCGATCTTTATAGATTAGTCTATATCGCCATCGGTTATGCGGATGACTTGGTGATACTTATTAGTGGTAAGCACAGCGCAACCATCTCTAGCGTCATGCAAGGTGCTTTACTACACGTTTTAGAATGCTGCTGCAGAGAAGGTCTATCCATTACTCCCTGCGAAACTGTTCTGGTGCCTAGGAAAAGTCAAATATCTCGGGGTCATCCTCGACAAGCGGCTCAGCTGGAATTCTCATATCAAGTCCGCCATCGAGCATGCCACTAGGGCCTGTAGGCGCCTGTACGGCAGTACTTGGGGTCTAAATCCATAGATTTTACATTGGATGTATACAATGATGGTGAGGCCCATTATCACGTAAGCGGCCGAAAGTTCCTGAAGGGACAACGGCAACTAAACTTCAGAAGTTACAAAGAATTGCCTGTCTCGGTATCACATGTGCTATGCGTACCTGCCCTACGGCAGCTTTAGAAGCAATCGTTGGGCTTTCACCCCTACAAATCTTCATAAGGAAGACAGCCGCTAGGTGAGCTATCAAGTTGCAGAAAGAATACAAGTATAAACCAGGTGACCATGTTTGACATCTGGAAATTCTTGACTCAATCCCCAAAAGACACATGTTTTGTACCATCTTCGACATCAAGGTAGAAAGATTAGACCGTGCAAATTGGTCTAATGGTGTCCCGGCATTAGACCTTAGAGGGGTGGTCTGGTTGACAGGCGGATCAAAAATGGAATCTGGAATTGTAGCTGGTGTTTTTGGAATCAACACCAAAGTCTCGATACCCATGGGAATGTATCCCACGGTTTTTCAGGCTGAACTCCATGCCATTGAAATCTGCACTAGGTTAAACCTAAGTAAGGATTTTAGGGGCGCTAGAATATTTGTATTTTCAGATAGTCAGGCAGCACTCAAAGCGTTGTCGTCCAATTTAGTGGACTCCACATCAGTTAAATGCTGCTACGATGCACTGTAGTCCCTGGTGAGACACAACAAGGTAAAACTTGGATGAATCCCATCATCTGCCATCAAGGGATTGCAGGCAACGAGTTAGCAGATGAACTAGCTCGGAATCTGCGTTTATAGGACCTGAACCTAACTGTGGAATCAACTGGGCTTCCGCCACAGCGTAATTAATGATCGCCATGCTTCCGATCAATCCAAGTATCGATCCTTGGTATCAGCCGATGCGTCCATCTTGCTTTCTGCGATTCATCCGACTGTTGTTGAGCCTTGAGAGTGCATCGACCGCTTTTGACGACTGAAATTTCATCCGTGAAACCGATGATTGATGCTTCCGGTGGGATTGGTAGACGTATCGTCGTACATCACGTTCCATAGCAGGGGACCCAAGACCGATCCTTGTGGTACACCGCCGGTTATTAGGTACTTCTTGACTCCGTCGTCGGAAACTTAGAAGAGGACCCTGAGAGAAATAACTCGAGATGGTTTTAATAAATACACCGACGGAGTACATGCATTCCACGGAGACAATGAATAATACGTTGCCAATTCGCTGAATTGAACACGTTTTTCACATCCAGCGTCACCACGGCGCAGTATTTTTTAGTGCCTCCTCTCCAAGGTTTTCCTTTTATAGCGGCTTGGGCTCTACTTGTTACCACATTGATAGCATCTATTGTTGATCGCGACTTAAGAAAACCGTACTGGTGATCCGCTAGTCCACCAGCTGCTTCGAAGGCAGACTCAAGCCTATTATGCCTGTATTACTCGATCGAGGATTCATCCCATCGTGTCGAGCATACAGAGGGGGCAAAAAGACGAAGGTTCACTATGCGATTTATTTCCTTTCGCCAGCAGTACTAATCGACGTTGCTTCCAGGGCTCTGGAAGGCACGCATTGTACATTTCTACAAATATTTCCGGTCGAGTTCGCATGGCAGTCTTTAACGCTCGATTGGATATACCGTCAAGTTCCACAGCCTGTCGGTCTTGTATTTTGTTGCATACTCTGAGAAATTCTTCGCTTGTTATTGCTGGAATCGGTGCACTATCGCTCTCATTTTGATTGAAGAGCATCACATTTACGTGCCGAGGAAAAAGAGTCTCCACTATGATGAACTATGAACTGTAGGTAGCACATCATGCAAATGCATGAATGTGTACCTACAAATATGATGTACACTTTGTCGATGACTGCCTTGTTAAAGATGACAAGTTAAATACCTACATATACAGTGGAGCTTCTCTAAGTCGAATTTCAAGGGACTACAAAATAAATTTGAGTTTTGCAAACTTCGAGTTTATTTTACAAAATTCTGTAATTTTTTAAAAAATTATGCAGCAATATCCTTTTTCTTTCTTCTACTTCACTTATTACCACTTTAAATGTGCATAGCTTTGCGATCTTCTTAGAGGCGTTATCTTCAAATTCTATAAATAAATTCTACTGCTGATACTAAATCGACCGCATCCGAGAAAAACGGATTGCCACTGGATGCATGAACAAACATGGTACATACATACATATGAATAAGAAATTTAAATAACTATAGGGACTTCCCCTACTACGTTTCTAAGAAAACTTCGTTCAGATCGTAAGTTCTCTGAACTTTCTAGAAATTCACCATTAGCATCGCCATTCGTTTCTCTTTCTAGAACCAAATGAAAGTCCATCGATATAAAATGTTCAGCGTTTACATTATCAGATCTAATTTCTTTGAGAAGATAGAATTCATTTCACAATGAAAAGCCGATGGCAAGTCATCATCCTGTTTGAGATCTCCTTCTTCAATAGTTTCAATGTTTTCCCCTCACAGGAAATAACATTTTTTGAAGCGGTTGTTGTGAAAGTGACCTGTTTCCAAGCCCGTATGGTATCACGAGATTGACGTGGTACCCAAGTACCTAAACCCTGAATATGGAGTTAAATAAAAGGCTCATTAACTTATTTAAAAATGGGTGAGTAGGTTTTCAGATCTCGGCACAACAGCTCAATGCGTCCTTATTATAACGTATAAGTACTGTCCCCTCCTGTTTGTGTTATACTAAACTGAAAGGCAGAAGGAAGAAAATAAAGGGGAGGGAACATCGCTGCTGGAAAAATGAAATTTTTCTTGCAAATTGATTTTCTTCTTATCTTAAGGACTAATCTGCTAAGACAAATACACATCTTCATAACAGCAAATAAGGAAAAGGTATTAAGGGACACGTTACCTCAGCAAGTGATTCGATCAAGGATGTCAATTGGAGGACATTCGATAAGATATCGTACCTGGATACTATTCAATTTGCAACTTAAGATTGGTAGTTAACCACCTTGTACAAGCTGGAGAAGATTCAACAAGGAATCAAGAATAACCTTTCCTGCTTCACTAGTAACTTGGACAATGGATTCATCGTGGTCAAAAACAGATTATTATTTGCTGTGGGCGCCGTGGCTCAAGTGGTAGGTGCGTTGGATCGCTGAGCGGGAGGTACGAGGTTCCAATCCCAGAGAAAACCAAAAAGTTGCTCACGGTCCCACCTCTCGCGAATGTCTGACAAACGTCCGAGAGTAATAACCGTCATGAGAAAGCTTCTCAACATGCCTTTCAGATATGGCTCTAAACTGTAGGTCCCTTCCATTTGTGTGAAAAAATATAACACGCACAGCACGAATGGTCGCGAGAAGCTAGGCCCTGGACCACATACGTCTGTTGCGCCAAATATATGTTCATTCTTCTTGTAACCGTTGCAAGAACGACAAAAAGAATTGAATTCTTTAGTCTGCATGATTGCTCTTCCCTCCTAGAGGAGATTGATGACTTTTGCCTGTTACTTCTTCAAGGTGTAAGAAGACTTTCATAAAATTCAGCTGACAGCCTTTTAACATTTTCATATCCTTATCTAAATGGTTTCGACAACAGATTTCTTCTCAAATCAAATCAAAGTTGGGCGCAGTGGAACCGACTGCTGGTCGGTGACTCTAATAAACCGAAGGTCCTTTGAAAGAAGCGTTGCGTCAAATTTACAGACGTGCGTGTCATTTTGTTTTAAGCATTGCTTTGATGTGGTTGGTCACTTTTTACCGGAAAATAAAAGCCTACTTATGTACATACATGAGCTCATTTTCAAAGTCATGGAAATATAATATAAGTTTCGCCAATGCTTTTTAATTCTCATAAATTTCCTTGTGATGTTCCTACTTTTTGATTCTCACAGCTTGTACTTGGCTTTATTTGGTTCAAATTCATGTGATATGGAATTATTTTACAGTCTTCATTGATCCATTCGTTCTTGTAAAGGCGGAAAGCATCTATATATTGATATACAGAATCAGATTTCAATGTCTTTACACTTTGCTATGTGATTACGTAAATGGGTGCAAAAATATTTGAAACATTTCTACGACATTTGGTTGTTGCAGAGATGGTGACTTTGATTTGGGTTGAAAAAGACTTTCTAAGGATGCGAAATAATTATGCTCTATGATGTTTTACCAGATTTCAATGTCTTTTATACTTTTTCTACATTCAAACGTAAATGTTACGGTTGGTTCCGAAGACCGTCTTCGTACAATATTCACATTTGAGAAATATTCCATGTTTCAATGGTAACGTGGATTCTTAGTTCAAAGTATTGCCAAAATGTTGAGACATGTTTCAACACATATTTCTCAAAATTTATTTAACACAGTACACCCAAAATCCCCTTAAATCACAAACATTTCTTACACTGAACCAAAAAGAAAAAAAAAAACACGAAGAAGTCAGAAAAATTTCCGGGTCTGTATGTTTTCTGGACTTTTGATTTCTGGGCAGAAGTGCCCTTCTCGCTTTTATGGTGTCCAGATCTATTAGTCTGATATCCTTTCTATTTAATACAACGATGTGATTGGAGACAACTAAATACATATGTACTTACCCATGTGCCTGTAGCCCACTGCTTTACACCATAGTAGTATCTTTAGTACTAAATATGCTGTTGACAACCAAAATATCAATCAGCTATGAGGTGTTTCGGATTGAATTAGAAATTTCCAGAACAAAAAATAAATCTGTTTGGTTGCAAATTAAGCGCATGTAAAAAAATGCTTTCCCGCGTATTTTAGCGGCTTATCAATCCTTTGCTCTATTCAATAGAATTCAATAAAACGTTCACAAAAATCGGTTAAGTAATCAAAAATTCATATGAAAAGTGCAATCAAAATGCACAGTCAGCTCTTCGTTAGGAAAAATATTTATAACTTCCTCTTCTTCTCCTTTCTAACCGAACCCTCAATGTGCGAACGTTGTCAAACTTGACCAGTATTTTTCGGTAAAATTTTGAGGTTAAAATCAAAACTTCGATTTCGCTGCGCAGTTTGAAGAAAATGCATTCAGTTACTAAGGCTACAGTCGAGTGTAAATACAAGCAAAAAGGCAGACAGACGAAATGTGGAAGCCTACCTTTCTCAGTTTCAGAAAAATCTCGAGCACAAAATTTTTCATGAAGGCAAAATTTGACCTTTTTGGTGCATGTAACCTATGACATCACTTCTACCTTGGTGTAAGGCCATGGAAGCCTGTCTAAAATTCAATATTAGTGAAATGGAAAAAAAGCCAAAAATATATTTTCAAAATTTGTATCTAAACTTTTATTGTTTCTGACATTTTTTTTACTTTCAGTTTTTCTTTTTTGACAGCAAAATCAAAGTATAATATACAAAAGGAATCTTATTTAACAATTTTCGTGATAATTGCATTAATTAATATATAATCCTTTTTTTATCCTTAGTTTCGCCATCACTATGCTTATTAATCCCACGCAAAAAATTAAACTTAACTTTGTATACCACAATTATGTTTATGTATAGTTTTTATTTTAATTTTAATTTTTGTTTTTTGTTAACAAAAAAACATTAAATTATATTAAATTAAAATTCGTCTTGGTCTGTTAGCCATTGCGCACCAAAATACAAACGTTCTAAATTGTATAGCGAATAGGTACATATCGGTGTATATCAACATGTGTATACGGTTAAATTTTTTTTTATATATATATTTTTTTTTTTAATATTATTTTATTAACACTGTTTTCTTTTATTCTTATATGTATATAAAATATTATTTTACTCAGTTTCGTCTCTTCACCTTCATGCAAAAATTTCAAAATGTAAATCAATGTAAATAAAGGCTCTTATTTATTTATTTTATTTTATTTTATTTATCATTATCGTACGTTTTTTTTGTTATTTTTTTTTTTAAATTTATTTGAGATGCTTGTCATGCAGTGCATGGTTATTTTATATTTTGTTTTGTTTAACTATATTTTTATACTAGAGTATTTTATTTGAGTGTTTTTTCCTTCTTTCTCTTTTTTTTTTTTTAATAGTTAGGAGTTGTTTATATGCTATGTATATAACCGTTTTTTTTTAATACTTTATGTGTATATATATTTTCATTTGTTTTTGCTTTTATATAATTTCTTATTTAATGAAATTTAACAACTAACAGAATTAATGCGTTTTGTTTTTCTTATAACAACGTTTTTTTTTTGTTTTTGTTAAGTAATAATAATAATAATAATATTTTCTATAATACTCTACATGCACTTATGTTGGTTTTGTTTTATTTATTTTTTTCTTTTTAAGGAATATCGTTATAATAATGTTGTCACTTAATCATTTCACGAACTCACTAAAACTAATCAGGGTACTAAAAATCACTAAATACATTTCTTTTTTAATTATTTTAACTCATTTTCGTGTGCGAATGAGTTGGAAAGAAACAAAATAATTAACAAAGATGTTTAGCACTCTACTCGTAACTTGTAGCTGCAAGTGTTTTTGTGTGGTAAACTAGAGTCCCACATGCAAGTATAGCTTCTACTTTAACTAATTTAACGTTTATTAATTTTATTCTAATTATGATCACTCGTTGCATTTTTTTTCGCATTGAACATGCAGTTTATGTATATAATTCTTAATTGAAGTGCGGAGATGTGCTTGGATTTTGATGGGATTTTTGTTAGACATTTAGCATCAGCGTTTGAACATTTAACGATGAACTTATATGTGCATGTACAGGGGACAGGAAAAATAAGGAATCTAGAATTCAATGAGACAGTTTATCACTGAACAAATAAGTAGATCCATAACGTATTCATAAGGATTCTACTAGTTCGTGAAGATGTTTAAGAAATTGTTTTTACCTTCCGTCTCGATATGTTTGTATCATTCAACGATAAGTCAGACATCGTCAAAAATAATGTCCAGACCACCTTTTGGGTGGATTTATTAATTTTCATTTTATATAAGTAAAAGTCGGTGGCAATTTTACACCTCATCAAAAGATCATGGCAACATTGTTTTGCGATTCACAAGGAATTCTGTTACTGGACTATAAATCAAAATGTACCAACACCACTGGAAAAGGGTCTAAGACGCTTAAGGACTTTAGGACGAAATTAGCCAAAGGCTTGGTCTTGCTTCAGGACAACGTACCGGTTTACAAGGCTCCAACTGCCATAGCTGATAAGAAATCGTGTGGTTTCTAGGAATTGGCTCATTTTCATTACAGTGACCATTGTTTATTCCCTGTTCCCGAATCTGGAGAAAGACTTATGTACGTGGAAAGCATTTAAATGATGATTGATCACTGCGAGTATGCTGTAAACAAAAGTTTGATGATTACAACGATACCATTTATTTTGGATGGCAAATCCAAGCTGGGGACATTTGGATCCCAAATTTGATCATTTCACAGGCAAATTCAGCCACCTCCGTGCACTAGATGCCCAGAATACCATTCTTAAATGCAGTGTTTGGGAGAATGGAGACCACTACTAAGAAAATTCCAGACTATATGGAATACAGACAGATGGAGTTTGAAATCTGGAATTTATGCTTTCAACTTAAAACTAGCATACCCTCTCGGTTTTTTCGTGCAAACAGGGACAAAACAGTGCATTTTTAATAGTATTGTATGTCGCAAAATGCACCAGTCAGTAGGTTCTGCAGATCACACATGCAAATATATGTCTGGTAGCCAGCCAAAACTCCTATTTTTTGTCCCTAAAATAGCATAGAAATGACTCAATACTCTGAATTTATTTGCTGACTTTAAAAAACTCTCTCTGCCAAACATCCACTGCCAAAGGCAACGAGTTCGTAGATTAACGTGCAAGATTAGCCCTTCTGTGATCTACTCTTCAGCCACTTGAGACTGGAGGTCAATCCTGAGTTCGATGAGCTACTGCAAGAATAATGCTCCTCTAGGGGCTCACCAAGCCAAAAAAATTCATTATTTTCTCTGACTGAGAAATGCAATATTTAGTCCTTAAAGCACTTTTCACAAGTTATTGCTTTCTCAACTACCATCTTAAGAAACTTAACAAAAGTCCTTCGGACACATATTCTGACTTCGTCTCACCGTAATTGCTCGATTAAAAAAAAAAAACACCTCTGTAGGGGGCTCAACTTTAAGATCGGGATAAACAAGTAAATTGAAAAATCATCCCTAAGGCTACTACATAACCTATATCTCTAGTTTAGTTAAGTCTCGCCACCTGAGGTTTGAAGGAAAAGTAGAAAAAATCGCTGATTTATTTGACGACGTTGATTTTTTTTTTTTTTTGAACCTTTAAAGAACGTTAATCGAATAAACTACAAAAAGTTGATGAACTTAAGGAAAATGGAGCTACAATCAATTAACAATGTACTGTAAAATTGGGATGATAGGATAAGCTACTGACAACCTAGCCGCATCAGCGTTTCGAATGCATTTGTTTTCTGTAAATAATGCGAAGGCGTACTCAGTTCAAAAAGTTATGATAATATATGAACAAAACATCTGTATTGCGTGATCGTAATTTTATGTGAAAGCTCTCTTCACATTTACTTTGAAGAATCACAGTTGTAGTCTGACATCCCAAAGATGATGATCTTTCTTGCCAACGATCCCTGAAGTAATTCAAACTCTTGACGTTTTCAAAAACGGCATATTACTCTAAAGGTAGACAACACGACCTAGGGTTGTTCACTAATCTAAGACAACAATAAGAAAAATAATTGGTCCTGTAGCTCATTAATCCCTTAGTTCTTCTTGAGATTTCTCTTCTAGGACATCGAAATCAAACATCGAAGTATTTTGTGTGAATGGCGAAAATCAAACATTTTCTTCAATAAACGTTGCATACACCTAGGCAAAAATAAATCAGAGTTTGTTGCTCCTAAAAGTTATCAACGACAACCTTACAAATATTTGCATTTGGTTAAGTCCACCTTGACAAAATCACTATTTGCCGCAGAATTCGTCACATAAACAAGGATGAGGGGGACAAAGATCAGTTTCTAGGACCATGTCAAATCATTAAGCTCACGAACGTATCAAGAAGACTGCTACCGGTTGTATTATTGTATAAAAGCATGGAGTTGTGGATGCCTAGGACAACACTAAGCGAAGTTGATTGCATCTGTTTTCTCAATAAGATTCGGCGCGCTGTATGTGTCTGCGTTACTAGCTACTCTTCTTCTTCTTCCTTTTTTTTTTCGGCGAGGTCAGGATTACAGGGATCATAACCTCCCACCTTACTGCCTGTGGGGTACTCGTGCCATCAATTGGAGATCACGTTGAATGCTTTTCCCCGGAATATTTATTGCAAAGACTTGGCAATAAAGTCGGTGTTGAGGTTGAAGGAATCATCAGAATAGATGGAGTTATAACACGCTACACACAACAATAGTAAGTTTGAGCAGCATTTAAAAAGAGGTCCTTTTTCTAAACTCAAATACAAAACAGAGCTCAGCTATTCCCGCCGACATCAGGGGACAAGAGAAAACTACCCAAATTAATTCCGAGATGGAATTTTGAATATAGCGTGTACCTTCTGGGTGCTCTTGGTATGAACTATTCTTTTAAACTATTCAAGCATTCCAATTTCAACTATATGCTGAGCTTCTATGGCTTCTGCCCTTGGTATTCAACAATTTAAATGAAATAACAAGCTCATATGACAGCACTATGGGCCTCCTTTTGTCTAGTCACTAACCAAGTTTAGATACAACTAATTGAGACTAATTAGTTGAAAAGGCGTTTGAGACTTTGAATGGCGCCTTTAACTAAATATAATGTATGGGCTGCACAGCTACTTTTAATATGGATCATTTGGGCGGGACTGGAAAAGTGTCTTACTAATCCAAGTTCTTCTTCTCAATCGATATCATATTTCTACAAGCCAAACTTTAAGATTGAGCACTGGATATGTCAGAATCATGTAGATTTGAGTTTCCATTTCTAGCATAAATGTTTAATACGAACACAGATGCAAATATTTGATGCAACATAATGTATGCGATCCAGGGTGCAGCCTTTCGAAACTATACGTGTGTTATATTTACTCGCAGTGAAGGAAGGGACCAAAACCACATACAAAAGGCGAAGGAGCCAACCTATATGAGGTTGAACTTTTTGGTGTTTCCTAGGACTCTAATTTCCAACCTCCCACTCAGTAGTCTAACTCATCAACCACTTTCAACAATTCGATATTCTACAAGCTTCCTTGTTGACTTAAGACATCCAAGGGTTGGAAATATTTCGAAAGTTATCAACAAATACATCATGTGTAGCAGCAGAAGATACATACATACATATATCGCAGGTTAAGACCGCCGTGTATACAAAGATTTCATCTGTTACGCATATCTTCGTGTTGAAAAAGGAACCATGTTATGAATGGGGACTACAGTATAAAGATTTTTTTTAGACACAAACTTTTCTGCACGATCTTTGTCCTTAGCAACAGCAGAATAGTAATTTTTCTTCAGAGGTTTTAATGGAATTATTGTACAGTTAATATCTAGTACCATAAAGAAAATGGTCCCAGAAGAGGGCCTATACTTGATAGGGTGGCTCTCCAAACCAACCTACCATTTGTAGGAAATCTTTAACGTTGACTCATATTTAAAATTCGAGAACGTAGTCAAAAAAAGGAAATCAATTTTTTTTTTAAATAAGTTCTAAAAAAATGTTGTTACCCTTAAACGTTTTTATTTTATTGAATATTTCTATTTAATATTTATTTATTAAAAATATATTTTTTGTATACTTTTCATGCAATGAATATTTAAGAATGATAAGAATTAAATGAAGTAACGTGTTAAATGCATAAATGCTTATTCAAGGCAGTTGTTAATTTAAAATTAATCTTTTTACCCGAAAATCTTCTCGTTTTCTCATTTTTTACTCAACTTAATAAAATCTCCAAGCACATTCTCCCAAAGACTTCTCATATTAAATAAAAATAAAAACAAATTAAATATAAATAAAAACAAATCATAAATATATATATTTTCTTCCTTTATTTGTCCAACAAATTACTAATCTACAATTTCTTAAATCTAACTCTACCTACGAACAAAATAAAACGAAACATAAACAAATAAAAAAAAACCAAAACGATCTTTTTTTCTTTTCTTTTTAAAAAGTTAATAACAGTAGGAATCGTTTATTAGTATAATAAAAATAATAATACATACTTAAAAACAAAAACAAAATTAAATTTTAAACAATAAATCCTTTATTGAATTTACAAAACGAAAAACGATAATAAAATTGAAATAAAATAATGTTTATGCAATATTTTAACTAAATTTTCAAATATAACGACTTTTTAATTAAGAAACAAAATAATTAATTATAGTATTTAACAAAAATAATAATAATTTCCTCACTACAATATCTACAGATAATATTCACTAAAGTACTAAATTTAAATGTTTGTTGTTGTTTTTCTCTTATTTAGTGTTTTCATTTCGTTTTTTTTTTTTTAATTTTCTGTTTAGTGTATACAACTACATAATAATTGCTTGCTTTTATATATAAGTTATGTTTTTTTTTTGTAATTTTCTTGATTTTTTTTTTATATTTTAGCCTTCACGAAATAATCGATTTTTATGTTTTCATTTCTTTTCCAATTTCTAAATATTAGAAGTTTGATATCTACAATTACTTTTTTGTTTATTTTTTTCTTGAAATTAATAAATATCATTTCTTAAACAAAAATACATGTAACTCGTTTTTTGTTTAGTTTTCTTAGTATTATATATTTTTTTTTGTGTAAAATTAAAGAAAATTATAATTTTCCTGTGAATAGATACGTTTTTGTTGGTATGAAGTATTTTCTATTTTATTTTTAATATTTTTGTTTTTTTTTTTTTTTTGTTGTAAGCTGCCACAATAAGCTTTATTTGTTTATTTTATTTTCAATTCTGATAACATCAATGTGTGTTGTTTTAAATTTATTCAAGGACGGGAGTCAGTTTTTTTTTGTATTAACAAATTAAGAACTATCTGACAATTTCTAGTGATTTTATTATTTTTCTTTTTTAATGAAAATTATAGATAAACTATTTACCGTGTTGAGAATTAAATGTTTTACTTTCCTTTCTCATTGTAAGGAACCTATTTGTTTTCCTCTTTCCTTGTTTTAAAAGAATAAAATAAAGTAAATCTAAAAAAAAATAAATCACAAGAAATATTTCTTAAAAACAAAATTCAACAAATTGCACTACTTTGTCAAACTATCTCTGAAAGCGTTTTTTTCTTGTAAATTTTTTTTGTTTTTATTGTTCTAATGAGTACCAGCTACAGTATTGAAGTTAAACGTAAATATTTTAACTTTTAGGATATATCTGAGGTTTTTTTTTTTTAACTGAGTTTTTATTATTTTTTTTTTATGTAAATTCGTAGCATTTCGTTTGGGGCGGTACTACAGTATCTGTATCTAGATCATTTTTTTCTTTGTTTTTATGTCAAACCGAGGAAATACATAAATTTTGTTTTCTGACAAAAATTATTGTTTGTTTCTTTTTAGTTGTCTAAAATATAATAAAATGTTTTTTTTTATTAATTTCTGTTGTATAATGCTTACAATGTTAGTATGTAAATAACAACTCATTGTAGAATTCTATATAAAGCGATTATTATTAATTTGTCGTTAGGGTTTTTTAATTTATTACTTTTGTGATTTTTATTTTACTCTATTTACTTTTTTTTTTAATCCTGTGAGATCGCTCATAATGTTTCTTACATATTTCTTTTTCTATTTTTTTTTTATTTAAAATTTACATATTCTGTGTTTTTTTTTTAAATTTAACTCTTAAGGAAGTACTTTTAAATTAACAATATCTTATTTAGGGTGTCGTGCTCTAATTGGCTAAATTGTGTTAGGTTTTTAAGTAGGGGATGTTGATTTAGTTGTAAGAAAAAAAATATTTACGTGTTTTTGTTGCATTTTTTTTTTGTCATTAATAGTGGTTGATTAAATTTTGTAACATAAGTAAAATTTTTGAGAAGCAGCAAAAGATTTTTGTTTGAAACTTACTCAATTTTTTGTTTGTTTTTGTTTTAGAAGAAATAAAGGCACTATCATTTCGATTAGTACGAAAAATTAAGGAAGACTTTAAGCACTGCATTTAAATAAATTTTGGCAGTGTTGTATGTTTGTTGTTTTTAATTTTTTAGCGATGATTTTATTTTGCTTTTTTTATATATATTCCACTATTTATGATTTTTAGAAGCTGTAGGGACTATACGTAGATAAAAAAAAATATGTAACTGGAAAGAAAACTTGACGTTTTAACCATTTAAACATATTTATAGACGTGTAGAAATATTTTACAAAATATAGGCTGATTGATGATATATACATAATCCTGGCTTGCGGTATGCTATTTCAATAAATTTAAACCACGTTGATCGTCCTATGATCGTCCTATAAAGCAACGTTCTATTGACAAGGGCACATAGAAATAAGTTGAAGAAGAATCCTGTCTTCATAAGTTTAAAATCGTGAAAATATTTCCTTTTATCTTTTATCTCAAGCTAAGCATTGGGACTGTGTTGAAGCAGTAAAAATTGATTTTTTTTAAATAGCGTTCGGCACTGCGATACTACATACATATTGCTGCAAAGCTCCTTTTATTAGCCCCCTGCTGTACCGCTTCATTTTAAATAAAATCTTCAAAGGAAAGGAACAAACCCAAAACATTTGCTTTACGATTTCAGGACTTCCACTAGACTTAGGTGGTAAAAGCAGATTTACAAATTTTGCTCGATCCATCTCTATTAATTAATTAATTATTTTTACGACTGTAATCCATACTTCACTCATATATTTTCTGAGTCTTGAGGACCAACTTTTTGAATTTACATTGGGTAGTCTGTGCTAGAAAGTTCATTATTGAAGAATTGTTTGTAGTTAAGCCTATCGCTTGTTTCAACAGTACTAACTCTTGTCTCTTAATCAACTTCTCTGGGTATGGAATGGAAAATCGTGAGGAACTTGGAAAGTAATTGCTGTTCAGTGACTGAGAATCATATTGTTATCCCTTCAACTAAATCTGGAATTCTTTAAACGGAAGGTATAATTTAAATCCCAGTTTTAAAGGGCTTCAAATTTGTCCTTAACATCACTAAATATCCCCAATCTTGACACCAAAAGCGAAGGCTTTCGTGACCTCCCTGCTTCATGCTTGTACTCAATGCAGACGAATCGTTATGTAATAGGTTTAGACATTGGATACGACTATTTGCAATGTCGGTAATGCAGATGCGAATACCTACATCTGTATGTGTTGGGTATGCGGCTTTGGCCCTCGAAGACGTTCGTGTTGGATGTTTTAAAGAAATCGAACGGAAGAAGAGTTTAGTGCCACTCGGCAAAATTAAGATCTAATTAGTTACGACATTTTGTCAGATATCGCAAGACCTATGGCGGTGAAGAGCCTTGCCGATGTTTTTTGCCATTTGAAATGAGTCACTAAGTAGATGTTAAACAAAAACTCCAAGTCAACAAACGTTAGCTTTTCACTTTTCACTTTTCAATAAGAATATTTGATCGAATAAACTACGACGCCACGGGTATACATCTCACAACACCCTCACTACTGCTGATAGGTGAACAAGTTAGTAAAGGAATACATTTTGTGCTACTGGCAAGTACTGCGCTAGGCATCGGCTTGGATACTCGTAAGTCTTACCACATGGAATTGATTCTTGATTAACTGAACTGCATTCGAATAGGTAGAGGCTCCGAAACTCCACCACAAACAATAAGCGGATTTGTACAACCCTTAAGAGGTTCTAGTTCTCATTGATCCTAAAAAGAGGTTGGGCTGCATACATCAAAGCTAATGCTGTAAATTTTTAGAAAACGAAGCTCTTTGATTCGAAATGCCTTACGAAATTCTACACATGACAGTAGGAGGCAGTTTCGCCATTACCTGAGGTAATCCTTAGTAAGAAATCCTTGAAACTTATTACAGTACAATGGACTTTTCTATGCCTAAGGGCTTGGCATATTAATAAGCGGGCCTTGTTACTGCATACGAAAGTAACTATCCGTTGCAGCCTTCGCTTTAAGAAATTAAAGATTTCTGACATAAGTTTAAAGCCTTTTCCTAGGATGGAGCTCTATTTTATTAATTAGGCGTGGCGGACATGATGTAGCAATAACCTTGTTGATGGGAAACCTATTTTTGAAATTATTTCATTTAAAGAACTTGATTTGACCCGTGCTGAAAAATTGGTATCTGTACACTTTACCAACAGGAGGGGTAGAGGAAATGATCTCTACGTTTTTGTATAAGGAAGAGAATGCAATTTTTTCTTTGGCGAACCCAAGTTACCGAAGAGCTCAGGAGGGGCAAACTGCTTGTCAGCAAATGTCCAGAACTATACAGTGCAAGAAAATGTGTTCTCCTTCTTTCTATCTTGTGAATCATTACACGCTCGTAATTGCCAGGATGTCCCGCATAGGATTTTCTTGAGAATCAATGGAAACTAGCTGATAAAATTAAGCACGAATATCGTTTTTTAACCACGACATTCTGAGTTCAATCATAAGTCCTCTGTCAACTAGATTTTGGATTGTTCAAATAGACACTAAAGACGCTTAAGACTTGACTCCAATTGGCACACAGTCAAAGTATCAGATTCTATTAAATCCTTCATTCACTAAGGAGGCAGACTCAAATTGTAAAATTACTGAGCTAAAAATCTATGAATACATACCGCAGAGCTATTCCAATATCAGCAGCCGCATCCTGAAATGTGAAAAGGTGCTTATCCTTTACTCATATTGCAGCTAAAGAAAAATTACGGATGCACGGAAAGAAGGCGAGTGTTTTAGGTTGCTGCACAATTTTTTAAATTAGCATCTGCTCGTCATTTTCTTAGCATAAATCAGTTAACTAGAATTTCGACAATTTTTTAAAAATCCTATTAAAAAAAATTATAAAAATATATTTTGCGTCGCCATACAATCAACCGTTTACAAAAATTCTCCTAAATTAGAAATAAAAAAGTTTAATCATTTATATAATTTTATTCCAAAAAAAAAGAAAAAATAATAAATATATGTATATAATTCCAATTGCTAAAAATAAAAACAAATAAAAACAATCAAGTTGTCCCTACAGTTTGCTTTTGTTTTCTTTGTTCATAAATGTAAAAAAATAAATAAATTTCTAAATCAACATCCTACTCTTGCAAAAACGAATAAAGTTACTTTTTTTTAAATTTTAAACTTTGCTGTCTTATTTTGTTATTCACTTAAGCATGTGTTCAACATTTTTTAGCTATTTTTTTTTCGCTTTTAGTTTTATAGCTCATTTTCTTTTAATTAAATCTCAATTTTTGAGAGTGCGTATATCTATTAAATTAAACCAGTAATAAAGAAAAATAATAAAAATAAAAAATAAAAGTATTTAAATGTATGTATATTGTTTTAAGCAAGTATAAATCAATTGACTCATTTTATGATTTTTTTCTGTTTTTTTTTCTTATGAAAGAAAATAATAAATATTAAAAGAATTATTTTACAAAATAAAAACATAAATAAAGGAAAGAAACTAGAAATTATTTAAAAACAAAGAAATACAAGATTTAAATGGAAACAAAAATAGAAAAAAGTTTAATAAAAAAGAAAAACAAATTGCGATGTATCCCAACTAAACAAAAAACAAAATATTTAAAATCTATCTAAAATAGTTGAAAAAAGATTTACGAAGAATTATTACATACGTTTGCGCCAAAAGAAAAAGAAGGGGAAAGGAAAACTATGTAAATTATTAAATTTTTTTAGGTACATGTTTTTTTTTTAAGTTTTTTTCTATGCAGTAAAATTTGCCTTAATATCTTTTTTTTTACATTTTTTCTTTAGTTAGCGTCAGCAGGACTAATTATAGTATATTCTCTACTACTCCGGTGTGTAGAATTTATTTTTCTTATTTTTAAATTTTAGTTTATAAATGTACCAACTTTATAATTTAACTTTTTGCATTTCATTTAACTAATTGATATTTTTTTTAAGGTTTTTTTTTACTTATTTCGCAATCCCGTTCTGTGTTCTGAATGTTATTTTTTTTTTTTTCTTGTATGTATATATGTATATATAATTGCTCTCAATCGTAATAATATAATAACAATATAACTTAAGCTACATTTCCTTTTTTTCTTTTCTCTTTATTTAGCTGTATTATTTATAATTTTTTTTTTATTTTTGTTTTTCATTCACTTTAAAAATATTCTGCTTTTTTTCGTGTTTAATAATTTTGATTTATTTATATTTAAATAAGAATAAGATTGGGGCCGACATTACACATCTTGGAATTTGGATAGACGTGCTCGCAAGTCCATGTTCTCTTGTTTCAACTGTTCAACTTCTTGATGTAAAGTTGCATTCTATAAACGAAATTTTAGTTTGTAAGGATCTTTTTTTTTAAGGAGTTCAACTAACTCACCTCCTTTTCTAAATATCTAGCCCTCATGGCGATCTGATTTTCTTTTTGTCGTCGTGCATCCCGTGACCGTTTCGCAGCAATGTTATTCTTTCGGCGTCGTGCCCAATACTTGTCGTCTTTAAGTTCATCTGGAACAAATTGTTTTCTTGATTTTTTTATCATTGGTTGGGGTTTAAGTTCTTCATCTGAGAACGCTCTGGTACGTGGATCGAAATCCCGCCCCGACGATGCAAATGAAAACGCTGAAATATCAAATACTAAATGTTAACAATGTTTCAGAAACTGTCCATTGTAAACTAAATAAGAATGAATGTGGGCGTGGCGGGAAGATTAAGAAAGAAAAAAAAAAAAAATCAAAACAAAATAAAAGTTAAAGCAAAAAATTAAAAAATTGGGAAAAAACTAAAAAAATTGAGCTTTTTTTTTTGCAATGAAAAAAAGAATTGAAAAAAAGAACGCAAATGGGAAACACATTATTATATGTGAATTTTTTTTTTTTGTTTTGGAACATTTTCAGTTTTTTTTTGTTTTGTGTTTTGCAACAATATTAGAAATATTATAACATTTAGCATTTGATAAAATCATCATCAACCACATCACCATTGAACATTTCGTGTTTATTATAAATTAAATTAATTTCTTTTCTTTAAATAAACTTACAACTAAATTAGCTGAAAAATTTAACAAAAAAAATTTACGAAATTTTCTTATAGACAGAGATAGGACATAAAATATTCAATGGCAACACTGGTAGTATGTGTTTCGTTGATTATTTTAAGGTGAACGTTATACTATACAAATGTATTTAGTGGTATATAGTATTTTTACTTATTTATTTTTTTTGGTAATTAATAATAGTGTTTCCATTACATTTGCGTGGTGTTAGTTAAAATTAAATTGAGGATTTGAAAGTGGCTTGTTTAACGTGTACCAACGCTTGCTCTGGAAATCAGGAGGTTAGGCGACCAGTACCACAAGGTGTTGCTTAACTTTTGCTACAACTGAAAGGGGTGAGTAGTTAGAGAAAGAAAGAGTGAGTAAACGTTATTGTTATGATTTTTAACGCCATCTGTTGGTTCGAATCTAAGAAATAGCAGGCCCCATTATCTTTTCAAAAAGTGGTTTTAAAAGCGCATGACTTATTAAGAAGAACTCCAATCTTATACAATCCTTGTCCTTAAGACACTGTACCTAATTTTCGGAAGCCAAATAGTAGACCAGAGATCCCCATTTTTCACCATGTAAAGGAAGAAACTTTAACGCAGCCAAGATCGATATTTATTATCTGCAAACGGATATCGGTTCGATAAGAACGAAGTTAGGCCATACTGGACCTAGAGTTCAGTTGCTCTATGGTATAGTACAGTGCTTGAATACATATACAAGCATGGGCTTAACTTAAGTATCTTGTTTAGTTGGAGGTTCACGAGACCTTCGCTGCATGAAGGCCTTTAAGGAAGGTCGACCATTTTTTTCGGCTTTAGAGCTTGGACACAAAGGGACTTGATCTAATTGCTCTCGTTTACTTGAATAGATTTGGAATAATGAGTAGGTGACTGAAGGATTAAGCTGACAGTCTTATGATCCTGATGTAAAGTAAATTCTTCCCAAAATGGTGTACTTCTGTTCTACAATAAAGATCTGGATGTTATTTGTTCAAGAGTTTTAGGGAGCCACAAGCGACTTATTTATTTATACTCGTAGGCAGTGAAGGGTTTTTATACCATCCGTGACTACGATGTATCAAACATTTATACGCTTTATAGTACGCAGTTGAAAATCAATGTTTACTTAGCAGGATACTAAAAAAAGGTCTTTTTTTTAGAATATCATTAGTAAGGTAAGTCTAATAGATCTTTCTAGTTCCAAAGCCCGAGTTCTTAAAGAGTCTTGAGCATACTACTGCTTCAAAATTGGAAACAATACTCAAGCCTCGCTTTACTTTGCGCTTTATACAGGGGAAGGAGCTCCGCTAATATGAGCATACATACGTAGTACTTTTTGCTCTAAACGGGTACTTCTACTTCTTGGATGATGATACTACGATCTTGCATATATGGTCATGTCATGTTGGATGCCAAGAAGATGTATGGATGCAAATCAAATTATACAAATGCAAATTTTTGGCCCAACAGACCGTATGTGCCCTAGTTTAGAGCCATCTCCAAAAGGTTTTTCTTGTGTTTTTAAATTCAGAAGTTTTTTCATAACAGATACTACTATCAGACGTTTGTCAGACATTCACGAGAGGTGGAACCGTGCAGTTTTTTCTGGAGTTTCCTGGGATTCGAATGTAGAACCTCCCGTTTAGTAGTCCAACGCACTATCCACTGAACCATGGCATCCAAGGAAGTGTGCTGCTGTGCTATAAGAACACAATAATTTGGCACAATAGACCGCATAAACTCCAAGGTGTTCTTGCAACTGTTTATACGCGAATGGAAGGGACATACTTGCGTGATCCCTTTACCGCTTTGTGGTCAGGAATCGAATCTCGAACCTCCTGCTGGATTTATTCGACGATACAAACTGCAATTCTATAGTTCTTCGCGACGCAAGCAGCGCTTACAACGATCATATACTTTCGGTCTTAAGCTTGTCCCGAATAATACGAAAATTTCAAAGACATGTGAGAATCACATCAACTGAGAAGAGTGTATTTAGTGATAATGAATGTTTCCTGATTCGAGTAGGCCTTACAAACGACATGGTTTAACAGGCACAGAAAATGTACTAATGGTCTTATTGGACAAGCTTAAAAATACAAGGCTAGAAGTGGTGGTTTAAGGGGTAGACTCGAGACCCAATTAGCACTATGGCGTGCTGTTTTGTTGGGAACAAGGCTAAGTATAAACGAAAATAACAGTTTTGACTGTCATCCCACTAGTCCAAGACCACCTTTGACGACCTATTTAGTGCAACAGTAAACCGTATGGACAAAGGATAGATTTGAATATAAGTGGGTTCCGCTTCAAGGCCTTTCAATAGCTACGCCTGAACTTTGACAGCTGATTGTGGTTATGTTTGAATTGACAGCGCTGTCATTCTGTGCTCTGTTCGCCAAACGATGAGCCAGCTACGTAAAATCTGTTGTCAAAATGAACGTCAACTACTAATTACGCTCAATTGAACGAAAATATTGCTGCTGTAGCTGAAAGTAGGCGTTGTGATCGAAAGCAAAAAATAGGTTTATCGGCGACCTTAGTTTGACGAATCTGGGTGCAGTTGAAAAACACTGACAGCTTCACTATAGTTGACAGTATTTGAAGCTTTATCATGAGGAGCAGAAGTCAGTGATAAATCGCTTCTGACAGATGACGAAATTATGGATTCATAGTGCATATTGAAACTGAAATGAAGAATTGAACGGCTTTGAGATATGTTCTTCAAGTTCCAAAGATGGCGCAAGTGGAAACCATCTAAAGGACCGAAAAACGGAGTGTTTTACTACAACCATCAGTGTTCCTGTTCCGACATAAATAATGACGCGATTCCGAAATCCTGTCTGATTCTACATTCATGTCAAAAGTGACAACGAATAAAAAAAAAGAAAAATTTACGGTACGAAAAGAGCATTGGTCTCCGGAGCCGCAGGATAGTTATTACGTAGCTGACATCCTGTATCTGGATGAATGCCTATTATATCTAAAACCAGACGACTAGGTACTGCTATGAAGCTTTCAGAATTGTTACCGTTCTCCAATGGTATGTGGCCAGTCTACTAGAAGGAAATCAAATTCTTTAAGGTGGCAGGTTTTACTAGTAGCCACTTGGTGTATGAAGATGAAAATATCGGACCAGCGATGGCGATGGCTGGAGAAGCAGTATCTAAGGAAAAAATCGGGGAAATAGGACAGGTGGAGGAACGAAATCTATGGAGGAACGGAACATTAAACTGGATTCTGTACTATTGTTCTTCAACGTCGCTAGGGAGCTCCATATTTCTTAATAAATTTCGTTCCTTGACATGTTCTTCCTCGACTCTACAATTTTCAGTTAAAAAATTACGGCTTTCAGTGCCTGCTCACAAGGACAAAGAACAAAATGGTACACGTTAAACATCCTTCAAAATTGTTAACCCACAACCATTCGTTAGCAAAATACTTAACCACCAAAGAAGTACAACCCCACCCCGAGGAGAGGTTATAACCATCGATCTTAGAGATACGATAATAAAAAAACATTTACTCACTTGATTCAGCTGGTGATGGTGGATTAAGAGTATCCGGACTAATACAATCCGACGGTGATGGTGATCGTTCACGTTTTGTTGTTATATGTCCGAGGCCTAGCGACAGACCAGCAGAGTGTCCCAATGAGTCCGATCGATGTCCCAGCCCAGTACCATGTCCCAAATGTGTACCCGGCAATCCGTCCGGAATATTATTCTCCGACAAAAATTCATCCAGATCCGCATACTGCATGAAAATAAACCAAAAAGAAAATTCCAAAGTAGAACACAAAGGACTTGTATTTCTCAAAAATTCGAAAAACCAAAAAAATTACAATTAAGCATGTTTAAGCTAAAACTTGCGTTGACTGTCTAGAGTTGCAATGTTTTTCCATCGTGTGCTCTTATCGCTTTGATAAGGTAATCAAAATGCAATTTGTTAACGTGTAATAGTAAATTACAAGTTTTAGCTTTAACCTTGCATGCACAAGCTTAATGCAAATTATTATTCACAACCACAAACACACACTCGGTATTGACTACAAGCGTGAGATTTTTTTTTTAGTTTAAATGATTTTTTAATTTTTTTTTGTAATGAATAAAATGGCGTCTAACCGGAATACTAACTTGGGTTACCTTGAGGTCAGCATCGTATGGCAATGTTTTATCCCATAAATTCGGCCCTAGGAAGGCGGCCTGTGCTTCAACGTTCCAGGGATCGCCATCCTCTTTGAATTTGTCGTCACCGCATATCTCCTTGCTGTTCCCTGATTTTCCTGAATAGAGAAAAACTTTTTTTTTAATTATAGACATAGTGACTTGGATCGCATTTTTGCGAATGAATTAGTGCGATTTTATTGTATTGTATCACGTTTTAAATTTGAATAATTTTGTTAATGTATCTGAAGGGTATATTTGTATGGTGGTATCTGGATGAGTGAGCATTTATTGCAACAAAAAAAAAAAAGAAGATAAGGAAAAACCCTTCAATTTGAAGTTGTCTACTTTTGCTTTGTTTACAGAAGTCAGGTGGTAGAATAGTTTATTAAACATTTACTCAAGAATTTATTAAAATTTTAAGCAAACAACAATTGAGAATTATTTGCAGTCATGTTGTGTCCTTGTGGTAAAAAATAATTGGTATTTCACAGTTAAGGCGCAGTTCACATTTTCTCTGAGTGACTGTGCGGCACACCATAAAATGAATGTAGCTTGAGAGGGCGCAGATATTCCTTTGAACCGGCCCTGGCTTTGTTAGGGAACAATTCAATTGTTGTCCAATATACGGTACTTTCATCCAACACAATCCTTGCTGATAACCCAAGAACTCTGTCAAACACCTTATGTGGAGCTAGGCTAGGTTGCATGCTGGCACCAGAATGCGTAGGGCAATTTGCATACATCCAGGACTAACTCCTCCCTCTCGTGAACGGCAAATGTGCTAGGTGCAGCTTATCTCTGGTGAATCTGTTGACTGATGACTTATAGTTAGCAATTGAAAGACCAAAGATGTAGGCCAGGAGCAGTGACTAAATCTATAAAAGGAAGCGACAGGCAATGCTAATGCTTTGACATGGATATGGAAAGACCTGGATGAGAACGATCTAAGCTCGCAGCTATTATAACGATGCTGTATGCCTGCAGGTCCGATAAGCTTAGATTAACTCTTAAGCAGTTCAAAGCTGCATCCATCACTTTCACTGTACTCGTGTAGCTAGATATGGAGTGAGCAAAGTTTTACTCTAGAAGAGTTGTGTTCATGGTGATTCCCAACTGCAGACACTTACACACCTACTCAAGGAACCGAGCCAAATTAAGATCCTACATCCTTGCAAAGAGCAATCGAATTGAAGCTTTGTTTTAAAAAGTACTCGCTAGTCTCGGCATTTGTGGACCATAATAATGAAGCTTGAGGAGAACCATTGTTGAAGTGAGGATACACAAAACTGGTTTACTTATCGCATCCTGTAGTATAGGACGATTGTGATATTTGCGAAAGAGGTTCCTTTTAAGTCTCTACTACGAGTATTTTTGGAACTCGATAATGTAGGGTCCAGCTTTTATCAACTGACAGTCTTGGAGGGAACTCTAGCTTTTGACATGCCTGATAAGCTTACCTTCCACGATAACTGGCTCCTTCAATTTTCGTTAGCGTTTCATCACTGAATTCAAGCATTTGTTAGATACTCAAGGAAGACGCGATGCAGAAATATTTTACAGGATGTGCTTCAGAATTCCCTTGAACGAAAACACCACTTCCCAATAAAAAGGCGAAAATGATGTCATTATAGTAAACTACAGAAGAACTCTTTGAAGGAGCTGCAGGAGGAGCTACAGAGAGTAGTACGAACTTCATTGACTTCTCAGAGGGCATTGTAGCAAGGGAAGGCAGTAAGTGTGAAGTCCGCTGTCAGTGAGACAAACTCGTTGCTAAGAATTCGCTTTCTTCCGTGGATAAGAAGAAGTCGCTCTACAATAATACGAAGAGAGGTGAGAGCATCACTCTCTAGATAAAGCCTTCAGATGGCAACTGGTGCTAAGTTAATTCTAGGGGAGGTGCTTCTCAAGGTTAGGTTAGAAAGGGTTATGGTTATGGAAACCTAAGCCATTTCGAGCTATTCCCCGGCAATCACACAGTATATGTATGATGTCCCCTTCGACGCATATGTCCTTACAGTATCTATGTACATACATCCGTGTCTGTAAATCCCAGTTTCTTGTCCCAGAAGGCAATGCCTGGACAAGATTCCTACTGCTGTTCTTAGCTGACTTCTGTTTAAATTTAGAATTTCCCTAGTCCTTTTCCGGTCAAATTCTGGCCACAAGGCTTTGAATACCCTGCGACCTGCTATGAGGTGCTTCTTTATCAGGCAGTGATCACTGATGGCCCCCGATGAAAAAAACTTAGAATTCCCGCGAGAAAGTGCTTTGAAACAGTATTTGGCATAAATCTGCTTTACAGTACAGATGGAATGGCACAGAGTTTGCTACTTCTAAAAGGCCGCTACTTACTTCACAGAGTGGCTTGGGACCAATAAATTGGTTAAGGCGCCTTTCTTGGCTATTGTAGCCTGGTGACTTTGGGTAAGTCCACAGTGAACCAGCTTCTCGCTTTCTCGGTTACCAGCCTTCCGGCGAGATTCACGCCGGTATTCAGATCCAGCGAAATTCCAGCAGGTGATGGTCATAGTGAACGTCGCGCTGAACAACAAACTGAAGGAACGCGCTTGAAAGTTGGTTACCGGCGAATTAAAAGAATTAAAAGCTGGTTAAAGCTTGTTAAAGCAGGAAGCGAGTTCACTATAGACGCACCCATACATTGCCGGCTTTATTTTAAACAAGCGTGAACCAGCGGCTGGAAAACGAGAAAGCAAGAAGCTCGTTTGTGACCACTGTGGACGTACCCTTAGATTTTTAAAAGATCCGAAAGCATTCTGTCTGTCTTCAGGACAAATTTAAAAGCAGTTTGCTAATCGGAAAAGTTGAAGTCAGAGTTGCCACATGTATAAAATTTGATAATTGATCCGTGCGTGTCGTAATAGATGCCTTTGTGAGTGATTATTAAATAATTCTGCTTAAAGGAGTGGGTGGAGAGCATGTGGCCCAATGAGATTAAGACTTTGCTTGAGGTAAAGACTAATCCATTGCTTAAGATCAGAAATATCAAAACGAGGTTGAACAATGCGTGTGATAAATGGTTCCCCAGTAGAGGTATATTCCAGCCTTTTGAACCATGGTACTGTTCAAAGTAGAAAGCGCCTGTGATGCATATTCAACCGGTGAGTCAATTCACTTGAACTGGGAGTCGGAGCTTAGGAGTATACTAGTAGTATATGGTCAACCTAAAAACAGAAGAAAATCTGACGGGTATAACCAAAACTCTTTTGAAATTGTGGTTATGGCAACAGACAAGAAAAGATTAAAAAAGTTTGCGTAGTAGAAGACAAGATCAGACTTCATATGACCTGCAGAGACCAAGGCAGACTTATCTCTAGAAGGAAGACTTATTTTGTGATTACCACAGCATAGAGTAGCAACACAAATTCTGCAAAACATATGGATGCTCCAACAATGGACCTGTCTAAGAAGACAGATGCTTAGGCCTACCCCATCATACCCCCTCAAAAATTGGGCCAAAGTGTCAAAAATAATAAGTTTATGCAGCTATACCTGCAAGGAAATGGTTTAAGTCGTTCCATTCGTGATTTACTGCCAAGTGACCTCTTGTTGAACGGCCTTTAAGGCTCCAACATCTCCTAACAAATACCAGTCCATAGACCAACTTCTTTATTTTTTTTTGGAAGTCCGAGCAAATCTTTTCTACCAACGAATGGGATTTATAGTCGGCCTTAAAGCTGCCTGTCATCTCTGGCATTTGACTACCTGCCTTTAGAAGGCGGATTTCCTGAAACACTTCAACCTATTGCATCTCTTTCACGTCTCTTAAGAGCATTAACTCTGATTTGTAAGATTAATCGATTTCTATGAGACTCTCGGGATCGCCTAAAGTAGGCTTTACGTCTAATCAAAGGCCCAAGCCGTATTTCCACACACCTAACAACGTTTATCTGATGAGACAACAGTCCAAGTTCCCTCCATCACTTAAGCAATTAAAAGTTTTCTATCTAAAACCAATTAAAAAAAAAAAAAACAAATTGATCGAGAGTGGCATCGTAATTCCCCTAACTTTTCCAGTCGAAAAAACCTTTCCCATCTTATCAATCCAATCGAAAGTGAAATGCAACTTCTTTTTGTATCTGTATCTGTATCTGTATCTGTGATGTTTTATGCAAATGATCATGCTTCACTGGGGCGTATACGTAACCAGTCAAGAAGCGGAACTAGAAGAAGTATCATACACGGAAGAGGCACACCAAAGATGTCATCTATCTACGCGCGCGTAGCCCACTTCATTTCGCTTTCGTTGGCTGTGATTTTTTTTTTCCTCTTGTGACCTGATTTCGTGCCAGAAAGACGCGAATTGAAAGAAGCCAATAAATAGTGGTAAATCCAAAGAAGGAAAATTGGTAAAATGCCCTAAACGGGCGGCGGTTTTTGTTTTTTTTCCCCTTTTACCAGCACGTACACAAACATATTCGTGGATTTGAACAAACTGCTTCCGCATCCAACAAACTGGAAACAGTTACCTCGCTGTTAAGCACACACACACAAACCAAACAGCAGTATCTCAAAGAAGTGCGGTAACCAAGTGGAAAGAAAGTAACCATCGAAGATCACTAGAGCCAACAGGCATTCTCGTTGTTGTTCCTCGTATCTGTTGTATCCATCGGATTGACTACGAGTACTGCTGCGCAAAAGAAAGAGCAAAAAAAAACAACAACAACTCAACGAAACGAAAAAGCGAAAGTGAAATTTCTTCTTTTGCAATCGTTTGACGTTGTAATTCTTGCTGCTGCTGTTGTTGTTGTAGTTTTTGTTTATTCATTCCTCTTTCAAGCGTTTCTTAAGCCCATGTGATCGGGTAGGTTAAGTCTAACAAAACATTGGCAAACCAAAGGGGGGGGAGCTAGGTCTCTGTCTATTATCACTTTTCCGTCATTTCCACTTTTTTTTTTTGGCTTTTCGATAGGTTTTTTGTTTGTTGTTGTACTGTTTTTTTTTGTTTTTCTTCTTTTATTTATCCACTCTTGTGTGCAGCAGCAGCAGTAGAGCTGTGCGCGATGGTGCATTTTATTTTCCGCTATCGTATTCACTCTCACTTTCGTTTGTAGAGTTACGCGCTTCGCGGAAATTCACGTTCGCTTTGCAGATATTTTACCTTCATTAAGTGAGTTAGTTAACACTTATGATTAATGCCGCGAGAAAAAAAGAATAACAAACAAAAAAAAAAAGTGGAGGATATAAAAATGAATTTCACGCCAAAACGTATAATGAAGGCAAAAAAAAAAAAAAAAATTAAATAAATTTAGGGAAATAGGTGACGAATGTTGGAAGCGTTAATTACTCCGATTTACGGATTCAAGACAGATTGAGGTTACTGATGTGAGAAAAAATTCAGTTTGAACGATTTTTCTGTGCACGTTTCGATGGAAATGTGTTAAACATGAATGTTGACATTTTTGTTTTTAAAAATTGGTTTCAAGAACCATGCATGGAACCAGATTTGCTTAAGGTAGGCAGAAGGATTCATAGTAGTCTTCTAAAAGCGTTAAAGGATTTTTTTTTTTTCAAGATTTAGTAAGCTAAAGGGAGACGGCTCAAAATCCAAAGTCAGAGCTGATGGAGGGGTTTTCTTCAAAAGTCTTAATCTTGAGCTCTTCTTCTGTCTACCAAACTATTGTAGTGTGTTCCACGCGGAAATTATGGCGATTAAAGAAGTCCTATCTTGGCTTAAGAAAAACGCGATATCTGTTGGGGATATCCGAATCTTTTCAGACAGCGAAGTAGCAATCAAAATCCCTGAAATCGATCTCTATAAATTCCTTAGTAGCTCTAGACTGCCGATCGTCTCTCACGGAGATGGCCGAGTAGTTCAATATTCTCCTGTGTTGGGTGCTGGGGCATAGAGACATTCCAGGGAATTGCAGGGCCGATGAACTCGCTAAAATAGGAGCAACTTTACCCATCCTGCGGGACAAAAGCACGTTGGGTATACCAATCGCTACATGCAAAAAAAAATTCAAACAGGATCTTAGGTGGAGCAACATGTCTAGCGAACAAAACAGATCTGGCCGAAGATGGCCCTTAAACGCTCTAAGAATTTGATTTCTCACAATAGATCGCATATCCGCACTACTGTCTAATAGGCAAGCATGCTACAAGGCTGGACCTTTTTGCGAACGACTTTTGTAGAAGTTGCATGGATAAAGAAGAGGAAGAAACTATCCCTCACCTTCTTTATTTCTAACCAGCTCTCTCCCGTAGAAGGAAGCTTCACTTAGGAGCCGTACTTTGCAAAAGCCTCTTACGCTTCATAAGAAACTCAAAATGTTTCAACGAGTAGGGGAAAGAAACTTTCTCCGATCGGATCTACCTGGCACCACAATAGATCTATGTATGGTCTAAGTGGTTATTCCTAGCTGGCAGTCGTAAGAATGGACATGTAGGGCGAATGAACACCAATGCTCCGGCCCGGAGAGTCTCCGAATCTAACCAGAAGGGACAACGCAGTAGAGGAAGCGCTCGCCTTAGGGTGCGAACACAAGTAGAAGGGCACCTTAACCAACTTGGAGTGAGCAACTGGAGGCAGTTACCTAAGAACCGGGCTAACTGGAGACGTTTGTTGGTCGAGGCCCAGGTTCACCCCGAACTGTAGCGCCACCTAAGTAAATAAATGCACCCTACGGGTCTGCAGGCAAAATGCTGCTCTTTTGCTAAAATTTCCGATGACGTGCAAATTTTGGGGCGATAGTGGCAATAATATTTTTATTTATAATTCTTTGTGTTTTATTGGCACTTATGTGTATGCCGCTTTAAGAATTCCAGACAGAAGTCCAATGGGTAATCCTTACCCGAATTTCTTAGGAACAGACCACCAATCGTATGTTTTCAGAGAAACCTAATCACTCAACCAGGGTAGGGTAGAGAAGGCGGTTTCAGGATAACCCTCCCGAGCGAAATTGGCCATGATGCCAAACGGACCTTATGGTTTATACTCGTATGGATGTGTGTGGGGAATTATGTTCTGGGGAAGATAGTCTGTGACTGAAAAAAAAAATATCAGCAACTTTTTTCCCAGAAGTTCGGTTGAATTTTCGACGTTTTCGACGTTTTCGAAGGTAGACAAGGAAGAAGTACAACGCAAGAATCTACTTAAGGTAAAGATGCAGAATATATGTATGTACATGTGTACGTAGGTATGTAGATAAATCGTAATCATTCTTTTTAACCAGCAAATAGAGGATTTCGTCTAAAACTAAAAGAAATACAATTCGCAGCATTCTCTTCCGGCAAAAAGGGGTTTTCTAAGGTTCGTCTATTTGGCCATTAATATGCACAATTTTTATAAGGCACCCATAATGGAAGCCAGATCAAATACATAATATTTTTGCAACTACAGGATAGAGTGTTTCAATTTAGTATTCTTTTGGAACATAACCATCCTAAAAGAACCGGAAAAATAAACGAAACAAATTGGCCCAAAATAAATCATTAAAATCCTACCCTACCTATCCAATTTGCAATTCAAGTGCCATTAGGACAGGATCGACATTTCAAAGCGTCTTTGGATACCCATAGACTATCGTGCCAGGTCATACTCGAATCGAGGGAAACAAGATCTCCGACGAATTTGAAAGAAAAGGCTCAGAGGAAGTTAAGTTTTCTAAGGACTCGCACCAACGGGTTTGTCTGCATTATCGACTAGTAGTTCCATTGACGACTGAGTTTCTCGTGAGCCAATAGCCGGTGGCACAGCTCTACACTATGCTGATGCGGCTTTTGTCCGTCAGGAAATTGACTGCATATGACTTGTTGGCGTCCGCATACAAACCACTTCGCACTGGAAGTTAGGGTAAGGCAACACAACTATCTGCACTGGTTGTGGGTAAGGTAATGATGTATGGCCTTTTCTCACAGCTTCTGAACTATTCCAAACGTGTACCGGATTTCAGCAAGAAGATGCGCTTTTATGTGACTTCTTCAACCTGGTGGTAGAACTGATAGTGCGCAGGGCAGTCGTCAACACAGAAGGCATTATCTTCAGCAAATCTGTTCAGTTGGTGGGATAGGCAGACAACAGACATCATCGGTCACTCCCAGCGTGCTTTCACGGTAATGAAGGAGCAGGAAATGAGTCTAGGACACAATGTCACTGTTAATGAATTTACCTTCCTCGGAGTAACCATCAACTCACTCCACGAACGGCACCTTGGTGGAGGTTCGACGAAGACTAACTCAAGAAAACCGCTGCTACTTCGGTTTGGCGAAACAACTGGGCTCAAAATTGCTAACTCGGAAGACGAAATGTATGCTCTACAAAACATTGATCCTGTCAGTTATACTCTATGGAGGAAACGGCTAGATGATAAGCAGGAAACGGGAGACATTTTGAACACTTTCAAAAAAATCTTCGTGGAGTATTCAGTCTCATATGCGAGGGGGGCGAATTGAGAAGAGGATATAACCGCGAACTCTATGAGCTGTACCAAGATGTGAATGTAGTCCAAAAAACCGAAGCACACTGGCTAGGCCACATTGAGCAAATGGAAAAAAATGCTCCAGCTAAGAGGATTTTCGAGTCCCAGCCACCAAGTTCGAGATGATAAGGAAGACCGAACATTTTAAGAACTAAGTAAATGTGGATGCCATAAAGCTTGGTATGGAAAACTGGTAGTAGAATGCCCTGGATAGAAGAGGATGGAAGGCTGCCGTGACTTAGGCAGGGACTCCCAAAGGTTGGGAGTCCGTAAAGTGAATACTTTACTCACACCAGGTAACACATTTTCGAGAGCGCCGCGTTGAGTGTTGCTCACCTAAGTTCTTCATCGCTGAAGCCCCTTCTTGTCTATCTTCGAAAGTCATCCAGGTAGTAGCAACATCCAATAACAAAAAAGGCTGCCAAAAAAACTTGATGAATTACCCCGAGTTTCTGCAAAGCCCTCATAGATACGAAGGTTTAGTATTGAAATCTTTTTCATTAGAACATCGTCATACACAAAGGGTTTGTTCTGTGATCATGATTACTCAGGAACCTGAAAAGGATGATATCAGGCTCCTCATACAAAGTACTGTATCCATTACCTGGACTAACTTTAAGAGTTCTGTCGAAATTGATGAATTCTTTGAAAATCTGAGTGCAAAATTACGAGTATCGGTGGAGGGCCAGTCGTTCATTTCACCCCTCGTGCAACCTTTCCAAATGAAATTTAAATTAGTTGCAGTTTTCCTGTAGTCCCTAAAACAGAAAAACATGAAACCCAAATGTCAGTAGATTTGAATTGAATTGGAATAGAAAGTAGCTACATACTTGGAATTTTCCAAAAATTTAAGTTTATTTGCTTACGCTGAAGTAAAGTAGCAACGTATACAACCTGAAGCATCGGTTAAAGTAAATATTTTTCTTATTTTATGAATGCACCCAATCAAAAACCTAGAAACTAAATGTTAAGAAGTAAAATATCTATCAAATGAAACAACATTCCAGATGAAGCAATCATTCCGCAGACAAGAAATATCAGTTAATGACAACAAACCAAAAAACAAAATCGATCATAAAGTTCGTTTTGGTACCAACGTACTCGTACTTATGTACTACTTCCAGACACATAGAACCACCAGTAGACACCGTCAATTAGCTCCCATAATGATACTCCCCCATCCTCGTATTCATTACGATTCAATTAAACAACCAATTGTTAACTAAATATCGCTCTAATTACATCTCTTGACATTTTTATTAACGCCATCAAAACCAAACACCACTTTCGATTCCGCTCCACAGCTCTACAAAAAGAAAATTTTACAATCTGTATCTTTTCAACCACAAAAAAAAACACTGCACATTGATTCGATTGTGAAATAAGTTTTTGCGGATATCAACCAACAAAAAACCATAACAAAGCCCCCGAAAATCATAAAAAAAAAAAAACGCAGAAGAAACGAATAAACAATTCCAATTCAAGTTGCCGCAATCCAAAACCGTCCAATCGACTACTTTTTTTTTATTTTTGGCAAAACACTTTCACTGACGGTTACGAAATAGCAATAATCCGACAGAACATGATGTGAATTTGATTAGCGCAGTTTTGCATTCATTTAAAAAAAAATTAAATTTTTTTTTTTTTTTAATTTGCTTAATTTGAAGGCAAACCTATATCATTTAAATATTTTTTGGGAATGCAATTAAATTCACTTTCTTTAAAAAAAATAAAAAAAAATTATCTGATATCCGTATGTTTGTGTTTGAAACGTCATAGATACAGTATCTAAAAATAAAGCAGAGGCAATAAAACAAAAGCCGAAATTAGCCAAAAATGGTAAAACATAGAGAAAAAAAAAAGACTCCATCATTAACAAGAAAATTAATGCGTTTTCGTATAATTACATGTATAATGAACCAAAAGTCGGATGCTATACCAGTGAAAGTTTAATTCCGCATTGCCGCGGTCCAGTAAGATACGCGACGACGACGACGCTATTTTCACTTTGCCGGAATGGTCCAATGCTTCTAATGAAAGTGAAAAAAAAAAGATTCACGCTCTGACGTCCAAAAATATTGTAATAAGTTCAAAAAAATCCAAAAAAACCGGTTTTTATGTAACAAAGTTTTTTTTGTATCACAATTTTTTTCTGGCTGTGTGCCTTCGTTTACCGTATTTACTTTTGTTATCTGTCTCAAGATGATGCTCCACAATCGGAGGAGATGGATACACGAAAAAAAAAAAAAACGAAGATATGCACTCAACTTTGGATTGTGGTCATGTCTTTTGAGGCCTTTTGGGGGAAGAAAAACGGGCCAGGGAAGTGGGGCGCCGTAAAACAAAGTATGTTAAATTTTTTTTTTTTCTTGTCTTTTGCGTTTTTTTTTTTTTTGGGAGTTTCAGAAGAAGTGAAAGTGGAAAAAAGTAAAAGTAAAAAAAAAAAAGTTTTTTTTTTTTTTTTTGGTTCACGGATATCATTACAAGTTTTATATTTTTGGACATTTTTGCTGAATTTTTTTTTTGTTTTTTTGCTGACCATTCTCTTTGACTTTGACTTTTATATCCGTATTGGGTCAGAGAGGTGTTTTTTTTTCTGTTATTGCGTGCGTATCTTGTGTGGACCAAATTTTAAGTTGGTCAGCAGGAGATACGATTCCCAAATGAGAGAATTTCACCATGACTTTTATTGTTGAGCTGAGGTTTGTTTTTATGTGTTTTTTTTTTTCTGTGGTGAGTGTTACAGTCGTGGATTGTATCCAACGGTGAAAGAATTTAATGCAGTAAATAGTTAACACCTTTCTCTTCAGAGAAAGAGATGGGCTTTGAGATACTTCGTTTAATGGGTCCAGTCATGGGGTCCTTTGTGATCAATCGATGGCAACAATGCGAAGGAAAGCCGACATTTAATTGGTAATCAGAGATGTTCCATAATGAGACACCCGACTGGCTATATCCTGCTTTCGAGTGAACAAGAGCAGATGACGTCATTTCCAAAATTCGACAAAAAATAAAATATCTCCAAAGAATTTGGTGGTTTTGACTCCATTGCAATAGATTTCACTTCAAAATTTTAGTTAGAGAAGGTTGGGATTGTTCCTGAAACAAGCTGAGTACGGTATCTAAAACAGGATATTTGCATGAATCTCATACCGCAATAAATGCCCATCTTGTAGAAGTCGAAGGTCTTATAATAAAGAGCAACCATTGCCGATCTTGTGCGGAAAAACTCAGTTTCTCTTGAGGCCCGGAATACTGATGGTTGAAAACAAGCCTTGACGGCTATGTAGTCAATGAGGCACAAACGAGTTTCTCAGGACACTACCTAAGTACCACACTATAACATCCTCACTGTGTCTAATAAGTGGTCCACCCATTTTGTAAGGCATGAGTAAGGAAGACTAACCTCACACAATGACTAACAATTAAAAATTACGATTAATAATCACGACTAAATATTTAGGTTAATCGCAATTGAACCATCGAAATGGTAAAATGATTAATTGTTGTTTAAAATATATACTTAACCTTAATCACACGGATTTTATAGCCCACTTTAGTATAGGACTTCATGTTTGTGGGCGGAGTTACAACAATTTTAATGGTGATATACAAGCTTTTAACCCAAAAAATAATCACTTTTGAGTGGAAGTAGTTTTTTTTTAAGAATATATAATTTGAGTTTTCGAGAAGGACTAAACTCGGCCAAAATAAATTTTTGTTAACGTTAATAAAGGTAATATACACGTATATTGCGCCGTGAGTATAATTAGATATCTCCTGTTTCTGGTATTCACTTGTGGATGGCACTTCCACGGTTAGTCTCCTGCTTCTGCCAATATTTCGTGACTAATTACAATAAGTGAATAAATAGTCAATGACCGTCAATCGTAGTTTGTACACAGTTGGAAGTAGTTTTTAGTCACTAATTGACAGATATCATTCATGGCTGAGTCATGCTTAATTAGTCATCAATTGTAAGCAGTTGGTACTCTGCTATCTCTCGCATTTATTCGTTACTGGTACTCTTTTAGCATCGCTTGGTAGTTGGTACTCAGTCATGAATGGTTGGTAGTGTTACGTCATTCATAAATAAGTTTTTCTCATGACTAGTTGATTTTTCATCAGTGGTCATTTTTGGTTTTAGTCATAAATGGTAGCTAGTCTCCAATGTTTGTGGTTTGTAAGTAGTCACGCTTGTTTAGTCGTCTCTCCATTATGACTGAATGATTATCTCCATCGTGGTTACATAAGTTGGTAGTATTTGACAGTTATTTATTCATGGGGAATTGAAAGTCACTTGTTCTTGGAAGTCATTTGCGAATAATTCACCCACAGATATGGACACTATTTCAAAACTTGAGAACCGTTTCTAAGTCGCATGTGTTGCTACAATACTCATTCTTGATAATTCTTTAAACAACTTTGAGTACTTTGACTACAAAATTAAGAAATAATTCGACATGAGTAGGCGTCAAATTACTTGTTTTCTAAAATTGTAAGCTGGACCAGTAGGTATGCTGTAAAGTGGGAGGGTTATGATCCCTATAATCCTGATCATAACCTCGCCGGACAAAAGGAAAATAAGTAGAAGATGGTGTGTTTCTGAGCTGTGGAAGAACCTTTTAAAAATATCTACAGAAATTAATTTTCAAACCACAATTAAGTGACAATATATGGTTTCAAAATCATGTCATTTGTATTTAAGTCAGAATGAGTCAAAAAAAAGTCTGATTAGGGTCAGAAGTACTAGTAGTGGAATATATTAGACTCTCCACCCTTCCAGATGCTTCCAGCGTGCCATCACAGAAGAAGAGTTAACATTAAAGTGAATGAAGTGAATATGTACATACAATCAATAACCAGGGAATTATCCATCCAATGCACTGTTGCAACTATGAAATATTTAAGGAGTTAGCCTTCCTCGGAGTAAGCTCCAAACATGACACCTTCGTTGGGATAAGATTGGCGTTCAACCCTCCGCCATCCGTTGCTTCTTCGGTTTTGTGAAGTAAAATTGGTAAACATTCCTTTTCGGAAAACAAAATCCATGCTATCTAAGGTTTTCGAAACAGCTGGGCTGGGCTTATGTAAGAAAAATGATCAACGTCCTATAGTTCGATCATTTTTCTTACATAATATGGTGTCATTGGCTTGGACTGTACGCAGAAATGGCTTAAAGGCCCATAGATTCACTCCGTCAAACGAATGGACAAAAACGCCTAAACTGAAAGAATCTTCAAATCCCAAACCTTAGACTCGAGATGTCTAAAAAGACGTACCTCGGTTCTAAAGACCAAGCGATCGCACGCCAAGCAGCTTGGCCAAAAAGCTAAAAGAAATATGCGCGGGATAATAGAGTATGAAAGTCTGCTGTGCCTCATATGGAGGGCCTTCGGTCAAGAAAAGGTTCAAGGTAGGAAGACTAACTAACAACTGATGGTCCACCATAGTTTGATGTATAGTTCTGGTGATGCAATTAAATAAAGATACATGAAGATGGATTACGTTTTTTATTTAAGAATTATAGGCACCAGGAAATAATCTCCATCCATCTATCTATCCACCTAAAACGCGAGGCACATCCATCACATAACCTCTTGAAAAACTGTAACAGAGAGGAAATACAAAAATGGAGATGCGGAAAGTAAGATTTTCCTTAAATAAGAGCCGCACTCTCGTTCAGATAATACCACCAAAGGTCTACATAGATACAAAAAAAAAAAAACAGCAAAACAAAAGCAAATAGAAAAAAAAAAAATAGTAGTCATAGCAATTGCATAATTCGTTGTGATGATGATCATCAGCTCTAGCGTCTCGTCTTGCATTCACAAGCAAGTGAGGTGGAAATGTAAGTATTTCTGGCCGCACATGCCAATGCGATCACGCATAGCCAGCCAGCCAGCCAGCCAGTCAGCCCAGTAGCGGTAGCGTTGTTGGCTTGAAACCATCTCAAACCAAACCACCAAACCAAATCAAAACCAGAAAAAAAAACCGACTTTGGCTTCGGATACTAAGTGTACCTGCCTACCTACTTCCATAGTCGCGCGAACTCTTTTTTTTTTTATCGTGGAATGTGTTTTGGTGTCTTAGTTCAGTAGGCCTATTCTTTGGCGGGCTGGTTAAGCTTTTTTTTTCCATGTTTCTTTTTCTTTTTATTCCTTCTTTCATTCGACTATTCGTGGCGCTAATCTAAAGCTAGAGCACGTCGCCTAATGGTGTGGATGATGGTGATTCCGTGCAAAGGTAGATAGATACTCATAGATACATGCTCGTACTCATGTCTTCAGCTAGAAGAGTGAGTGTGAGTGTTATTTTTCTTCTTTTTCTGCATTTTTTTTTTTGTTCAGATTGAGGCAGTCAAACTGGTAGTTGGCATGATTGGTGGAAAACTCTCACTTTCTTCCGTTCGATGCGGTCTGTTGGGTGTATAGATAGATACTCGTATCTTTAACTGGTGGGAAGTGGTAATAGAGTTATAAGTCTTGCACTATGTCGTCATAGGAGGAAGTTAAATTTAATATCGATAATTTAGCTGGAATTTCTATACAAGGTGGAGCTGGGTATTTTATTGAATATTTTTTACAATGGAATTTCGTTTTAAATTAGTTTATAATGATTTATTATAATTCGAATGCGCCGCGCCGGTTGAACGGTGGTTGAAGAAGTGAAAATTGATGTTATGAAGTTATGTAGATATTCAGGTTATTTTTATGTTGAACTATGACTGACAAGATACTCGTAGGTATAGTATATTTGGTTGTCATTTAGAGTAGATTTTTCCTTAATTTACTTTCTTAATTGGTTTTGAATGGACGAAGATACATTTTTTGTGAGAAATTGGACTTCGGGTCGTCTTTGGTTCTAGTTTCGTCACTCTGAGTGCCTGAGTGATCTTCAGTACGCGCAAGACGAGAATGTTTGATAAAATGGTGCAAAAGTCTTGGGTCATTTTGATGAAAAAGATACGATGTCAAGGACACACAATTTGCATTTGACTGCATACAAATGTTCGTCTTGTTTTATAAGGCTTACAAAATCAACTTAGTTTTAGAAAATTTTTCGCACGCTAAGTTGATTGAGGTCCATGCGTGCGCCACCTGAGTCGTGGTCTTCCTCTACTGCGTCGTCTCTCGGAAAGGATTCGAAGATTTTCTGGGCCGAAGCAATTGTGTCCATGCCCTTTAAATGATTCAGCCACCTCAGTTGTTGGACCTTCACTCTTCTGGCCAAAAATATGCCGCTGAACAGCCCGTATAGTTCGCTGCTGTTTCTCTTCCTCCACTCATCGTCTATGCAGACGGGATCAAAAATCATCAGAAGAATTTTCTTCTCGAAACAGCCAAGAGCGACCTCATTCACTTTTGACTAAGTCCATGCCTCTGCACCATAAAGCAGGACTGGGATGATCGAAGTTCTATATAGGGTCACTTTAGTTGCTCGAGAGAAGGCTTTGCTACTCAATTGCCTTTTTAGTCCAAAGAAGCAGCAATTGGTAAAAAAAGTCCCTAACTACCTCAAAGTTATGTCTGTCTATGCTGACGTTCTGCCCTAGACGACGCATATAAGTGTCCATGATATGATTTTAATCCATTCTTCCAAAATAAAGTCATCCCACAGGTTAAGAAAACGTTGGATAAGCAAGCACACTTAAGGTCATCGATGCCATTCGGCTAGTCCTACGAGTTTATTGCATCTTATAGAGTTTAAGGGGATTGATATTCTTCAAAATAACCAAAACCAGTCAGAAAGTGTGTTTAACCCTAAAATCAGTTATATGCTCGTTACAAAGACATGGGGTAAGAAAGACATTGCAAGAGTAGAGCAAAAAATATTGTTGCGATCGCCTGTCCGTATATGTAGATACATGAAGAGCCCGACCAATAGAATCCGTCGACGTCGTTCCGTTGAAGGTTAGCGTTGACGTTCACGTATTGTCGGAAAGAACCGTCTCATAAAATCCGTCGCATACCTACGTTGACAAATGACAGCCGATGACAGTTTCTCAATGCTCTCTCCATATCTCAGTGCTTCCACCAATGAATGAGTTTACTCTCAATTTGTGAATACGTGAACTTTAATGAGTGAATGTGTGAACTGTCAACGCATCAACGGACTAAAAAAGTAGAAAGTAAACCTACTTTGTCCGGCGAAGTTTATACATCCGTTGGTTATGGGCCACCTTCCATAAGAATGCGTGTATTCTATTTAGGTGTCAGTTAAAAACGACGCAACAACGGATAGACGGATTCTATGGTCGGGGCCTTGATTCCATTATTACGAAACGGAAGTAAGAAAAATCCTTATAATTTCCTTTTTTAAAAAACACAACACTTTACTTTGACTTTCAAATCTTTTCATAGATACGAGGAGGTCTTGCATAAGAACGATTTACTTCTGACAATAATTACAGTCAGGGTTTCTCATGGAGGTAAGGTTTTCATGAACACGTTCAGCATTCTACATTAATTTAAGGATCAAGGAAACCTTCTAAGAGTTGCAATATGAACTGCCTAACAAATCCATAAGATTTTCTTTCGAATTTTTATTATTTCTACTTTCTCACAACAAAATCGAAATTCTTGTCGAATACTAAACAAATGACTTTCGAAAGAGCTCTCTATTCCTTGAAGCCTGTAAGAACTTTTCTACTATTTTACTAAGATAGTATAGAATCTCAAAATGGAGCTCAACAACCGGGCTACGTCAGCCAGGAGATTCAGCAACGCTTCCAATAGCAAGAGAAGTCAGGAAATTCTCGTACTGAACAAGCGTGATGCTCAGCTCCTCACGGACCTCCTCATCGGACACTGTTCACTCGACTATCATCCCCACAAGATGAGCAGTCCTACGGGGATATGCCGATTTTGTTTGGAAGATCAGAAGACCGCCGAGCATATCCTGTGCGATTGTCCCGCTACGGCTCGGAGTAGTCATAGACACTTTGGAAGGGAGTTCAGTTCCTTCCAAACATAGTCAACCAGTCACCTGCAAAAACGATCCTAAGGTTCCTCCACGACCTTGATCTTTGCTCGGGATAACTACTGTCTCCATTACTAGGAGAACAAGAGGATAGCACAAAAGATCTCTCTAGGTCGTAGTGCTTGTCTGGCCGTCCTAAGGATAGGCAGGAGACTCCTCAGAGCCTAATTCCGGTATCCAGGATAGGTGCCTTCCGGCTTTGCCGTGAAGAAAGCAATTCTATTTCTGTTATGTGACTGGGTTTACGTGAATTTTTGTATAAAAAAAATTGTCAAACCAATGGTAGATGCACTTTTGCGAAATTTTCTGAAAAACCTTCTCTTTAAATTCACGTTGACATTTTTATTTAAGACTCCATCTCCCTTTAAACACCCAAACAACAGAGTGTTTGTTGACGCCACTACAGCTTAATTATTGATGCACTTAAAAATACAAAAGGCACAGAAATGCGGTTCATCCGTTCTTAGCAAATCCCTTAGCATTAAAAACTACTTTTCTTTCCGAACTTATCATTGCTGAAGTAAGACACTCAAAATTGTAGATCTATGATATGAACAGCAGCTGTTTCTCTATAATTAGTGGGCTGGACTACTGGGCGGGGGCTTAGATTCAAATACTATTGCGACTGCTTGCAAAAACCTCCGAAAGTGGTAATTATCATGAGACTGTATAGGTTCCAGATACTCTTGGGAAAAATTCAACACGGATAGCCCCAACGACTTTGACAAGTTAGATTCTTTGACACGTTTGAACTGATTCTATGAATACAAAAAAAAAAATACAAATACTTAGCGCAAAGGACCATATGTGTACCTAGCTTCTCGCGACCATTCGTGTGCGTGTTATATTTTCAGTTTAGAGCTACGTATATCCTCTTCGCAATTTTATTCGACTGTATAAGAAACTTTATGGGTTTTAATATAAGAAGCGCATCTTTCACTATCCTGCATGAAATGTTTGCTTCTGGTCAATCACTCAGGATCTCCAAATCTACTCGTACTTCATACAGTGCCACGAAATATATGTGACAACTAACATCTACGATTCACCAAATATCTGTTGAGTGCGCTAATGAGATAGGATAACCATTAAGTAAATTGTGATTTAGGAAGGACAACTAGAAGAGAGGAGTAGAGCTGGCTTACTTTCTAGTTCTAGACCGAAAACGTCCCTTGATAGAGTGTTTCCCTCAACGTGACCTGACTCCCATGGTCCCTTATTTGACTTTAAAATGTGTCCCTGAACTTGATAAATTCACCCAAAGTTTTATGGTTTGTATTCGTTTTTAAAATTCAGCAGATAATGACAGGCTGATGACCTTAATGTGATTTTTTCCACAAATTTAGTAGATCAGATATAAGTTTGAGCCCTTGACCTCCAAAGAATCCGGTTGCGTTTTTTTATGTTCATTCCGCGAGCATTTCCATTTCACGAAGGGTATTTTTGCGCAAAATGCTCGATGAACAACGATATCATTCTCGTAAAAACTAGGTGAACCGAAGTGACAAACGAAAGCGACTTACATCATTTTAGAGGACAGATCTGCAACCTAGCACCATTGCTTGCTGATTATTATAAGCCTTGTCTCTACCTTACAAATGGCTTATTGCCTAAAGTATCTGCAGTATACACAGTTTCCAACTGACTACTCCGTGCACTTACAGAGCATTCGGTTCTCAACGGGCGTCAGACTCAGGCTGAATCCTTAGATGCTGGCCTTTAAGCAAAAACTTTATGGGAATGGACGCCGTTGATACGTAGCTACTTCGCCAGAGCAAATTTGATGCCGATCAGCACTAGACATTTTGTTCACCTACAATTTTTTTTGTCAGATTGGACTACACTACAAGAGAATATTTAGTCCCCGCTTTGTACTCTAAGCACGTCACTCCTCCGATTCATGCTTAATGGATCAGTTTACAGCAAAGAAGGAGTTCTTCTTCCATAAAACTATTTATAGCATGGAATTCCTACATTCACTTAAATGCTAATTTAAAAAACATAAAACAAACATACATACGATTAAATCTGGCGCCTAGGCTCGACTATCGCTGATTAATCACTTGCTTGACCGGAATACAAATCGCTTCACCAACCCAAATTAACGGACTCAAATTGCAAACGACTCAAAAAGAAATTAGTCCCAAAATTTCACCCATTTCGAATGCCACATGATCTAAACATCACTAAACTTCTATCCACACACCATACCAGTCTCCATACCAACAGATCTACCCTCGCACGCGATCGATTCTAACCTTTGTTATAACCCCACAAAAGAACAAAAAAAAACATCACACAGATACTAGTTCTCGCTAAAAACAGGTTCCGGTCAATTGACACAGCAACTTTGTATCTACATACATCTATCGCTTTAGAATTAATTTTTTTTTTTTTTTTTTATGTTTAGAACAGAAACACAAATCTTCAGCGTGTGAGCTTATCCGATCGATAAACAGAATCCCCCCGCAAAAAAAAAAGCAAGAAATCGTGCCGGATGGACATCATGTGTGGACGGACAAACAACTGGTAAGACTTGAATTGCATATCGATCCTCGAAAAAAAAAACATGACAACAAAATCAAACATCAAACAAATACAAAAAAATACAAAAAAATAAATAAATTAACCCATCCAACGAAAGAGTGGAGGCAATAAATTAAATAGAAAAAAAAAATCCAAATGTGGAATAGGTGTGCGAAAATTACACTTTCACTGATTTTGATTAAAATCTTCTTCCGCTCTACCGCTTTACGCCCCGGAGTGGGGGGCGTACATACCTCTATGGAACGCTACTATGACTATGATACCCATTACGCAATTACAGCACATATTTGCCAGGCGCGCGATTTAAAGTCAAGACGAGTCATAGTGTCTCTGACGTGCGCTAGGCAAGTGTTATAATATCACAGATACGATACGATACTTTGTGGTGGGATTTTTATGTAGGCGAGTATGTTGTGCTGCAGATACAGATACAGAAGCGAACAGTAAAACAAATTATGTATATAATTGCAGTAGATCGCTTGTCCCGCGACTTGTTTCGCATACAAATTAGTACCACATAAGTAGGCAAAAGACGGGACAACAACAACAACGACGACGACAAAAAAAAAACAGAAGAAGACGAAGCAGACTACAAAATAGAGGTGTAAAAACAATTTATGGAAATGTAGTGCAAAAAAAAAAAATAAAAAATTGGACTAAAAGCGCATAAAAAGTAATTCCAGTCAGTAGCGACAGTATTTGGACTTAAGTAGCACAATTCGAAGGCAACACACATCGAGTGTGATTTGTTGACTTCAATTAAAGCTTTAAATGTATACAATCAGGCTGTGTATAGTCTGGTAATCGATTTTTATAAAAATTCTTGCGGATTAATTCGTTTAATAGTATCTATTTGCATGCGTTGGAAATGGTCATTTGGATACAGGTTCAATTATCCACCTCCGTAGTTACGCGTAGTGTGTGTTTTTTTTTTTTTACAAAATTCCAGTTTACAGAGAGGTTTAATTAAGATATCAAGAAGCATAGGAATGTGGACTTTTTTTTTCTAAGATTAGTCTAAGATAGAGAAGAAGGACAAGATCGGCAGAACAAGGTAAGTTCATTATTTCCGGAATCTAAAGTGAAAGGGGTAGCTTTGCAAGCTCAAATTTCTGCAACAATTTAAGTATCTACTGCAGAATTTAGCAATATTTCGTATAAACCTAATATTCCCTAGTTCTATTCTATTCGAAGATACATGAGGGTACTGAATGAAGCTAAGTAAGTTCAGCCAAACAAGATAGATACTACAAAATTGATGATGTTACCTGCGTTTAAGACATGTCATTTAAAACTTCCAAGCATTTTGGTTATGCATCTGGAAGAATTGCACAAGAAAACATGGTGAGTTGTGGATAATAAAAGATCTAGTAGCGATAGCATGCCTTCCTATACTACACTTCCACTTCGAGTTAGATTCGAAGGATTCGTAGTGGTATTGCACAATCAATTTGTAAGCTAAATAAAAGCTTCGTAAATGAATGTTTAAGAATCATCCTGAGGATTTTTTGGCCGAACCGTATTTCCAACGAAAAGCTTTATCAGAGAACAGGCCAAGAACCTATAAACTTTACTATACGGAGGAGAAAGTGGCAGTGGATTGGACAAACCCTACGGCGCGAAGACAATTCCATTGCGAAGTACGCCATGCAGTGGAATCGGCTCACCCAGGCTGGCAGAACAGCGGGACGCCCTAGGCATACGTGGCGCAGAACAGTCGAAGAGGAATCGAGCTCTTTAGGAATGAGTTGGAGAGAGTTGAAACGCGTTGCAGAACTCCGAACAAGATGGCGCGCAGGCGTTGTTGACGCCCTAAATGGAGGTGACATGTGTGGTTCATTCATGGTGAATCCGAATTCCAGACATATTCAAAAGGCAATTTCAGAGTTGTATCTGGTCACAGAAGGACTAATATAAGCCTCTAACGAGTTGGGGATTTTAGGAGAGCACAACTTCAAATTGACACTGACTATGAAGGTCTGCATATAGACAGATAAAACGTCTTAGATATCTTGGGACAAGAAGAAGCTGCAACCACAAAGTAGAAGACGATGTGTGCCATGAACTGAGTTAGTGGAGTCTGTATAATGGGATGAAAACAAAGGGCTATCATATGAGAAAATATGGTCACAGCCATAGCAATAACAGCAGCTATAGATTTGTGTACCTGCAACACCATGTTTTGTAATTGATCAAAAGATTAGCCAATGTGTACACTTAACCAGTTTTTAGTATCTGAGTGCTTGCGAGAATCACCACCTTATGAAAGTATGAAAAAACCCGAGATAACCAAACGCATCGAGAACCATTGTAGAGTGCCGCGAAATTGAGGTTTAGAGGGCCAACACCTCAACGATCAACTGAACAGTAACACCTTCCACCGAACACTAGAGCAAAATAATCGTCAGAAGATTGCAGAGGCTACAGGAATCTCAACACAGCTGCCCAGGAATCCTCCCATGAGTATGTTCAGGGCTCTACTTTCTTGATCTCATAGTACAAGTCATTTATTACGGATTACTGAAAAAATGGCTTCTATTCACAGAAAGTACATCTGGGCTGCCTAGTCTAAGACAAGTCTCTTGAGAGCTATCGCTGCTCAGCAGTACTTTGCTGGAAGCGGTGCATAACAAGGGGTTTTTCAAGAGATTCATCTTACCAACTGGTTTGGGAAAAGCGTAAATTTAAATGCGTAATTGGTCGGAGGTGGGCACGTTCATGTATAGCTCAGAACTTGGTTAGAACTTTTGCATTCATCATACAATGCAGCGCAGTAAGATTAAGCAGAAACCTAGGACTCTGCAAATTATTGTTTAAGAGAGCAACACAGTGAGAGTTAGAAAAAACTATCAAAGTAAAACTGATAAATATTCAAGCTCAACCTGATCCTGAAAAAGCCTTTCACTCTAGCGTAGTGCTGCTGTATCCGGGACTCATGATACTTCAAACAAACGTTAAGCTCTGCAGAATTTTTTACGCATTTATCACAAAGGATATCTGTAGGTAAATATCCTTTACTTTTCCGACTTTACTAGTCTGCTGCAAGGTTTGCCTACGAACGACTTATTGTTGAGCGTTTTTCAAGTTGGCATTGAAGGGTAAATGTATTGTTGATGAGGTTATTCGGTATCATATCGTTCTGCGGCTTAACCAGTTTTTTTTTTCAAGATTTTCGGTAAATTTAGAACACCCAAAGTCGGCCCAAAGTTAAGGCACAGTTTCAAGTACATTTATGCTGAAACCTTTTAATCTTGTCAAATAAGCATGAGCAACGACAGTCTTGAAATTGATTTTGAAATTTTTTATTAAGTTTAAGTTTTAGAAGAACTATTGGCATTTGTCAAGACATACTATTGTGACAACAGGATGTCATATACTAGGCTCAATTAACTTAAACTCAATGTTTTCTTTAATTAGCCTTAGTTAGCGCGACTTGCGGAGTCGTCGAGGCCATTCCAGAAGGACAACTCGCTACAGGAAGCCTGTCGCTCCATGGAAAGTTTAAAAAGTCATTTAGCACGAGCTAGTTGATTACACATACATGTACAAACATAGGCAATCAACGATCGTACAACCGACCTGTTGTGACTGACGCTTATATGAATTGGATAGTTGTTGCAAAATTTTAGAAATTTTAATTGTACTGCAAGTAGAATGCTTGCAAAAATTTTAGTACTTCTTTGCACTTATCTGGGACACAATTCCATAAATGAACTGAAATGAATAACAGCAAGCCAAGTCTCAAACCGATACGTACACCATATACGATATAAAAACAATTAAAAAAAAATGTCTTCCTCCTTGAACCTGGCACAAAAAAGTGAAAGAAATGAAAAATTAAATTTGTTGGTGTCTTTTTCATCTCATTAGGAGCTACAAAATCTCATCAACGTCTCTAGTATCAACACTATGCCTGCGTAACCATTCCCACCAGACCACAAACCAAAAAAAAAAACTCATTACCATTACCCACCCAAAAAAAAGATGGTCACCTAAAATGTAACTTAATTTTGATCTGCCTTTACTGCCGCTAGTCATAATACTAAAATTTTACTTTCGAATAAATGCATACAATAATAGTCGCGTGTGCATACGCACATATTCTAACCAACACTCAACACTACCTGTCTGTCTGTCTGTATATATAAATGCACAATATAAATCAAACCGCCGAAAAAGTGAAAGTTTACCGCTTAATGAAAGTAAATTGGAAGACCCAACAAATACACACACACAGAATAGTCGCACTCAATGCGAACACGAACCATGTTAATTCGGCAAAAGGTACCACTGCCGAAAAAAATTAAAAATAAATAAATAAATGTATAAAAAAAATAAAAACGGCGAACTACGAATAATAAAAGAAACAACCAAACGAAACAAAACCCGAAAAAAAAAAAATTATTGCTCACTACACAGCCGAAAATGGAAAGTTTAAACACAACATGCTCTGTCCCTTTGGCCAAAAAAAAAAAATGTATCTTCACACACAAATACACGGCCTAAATGAAATATGTATCGCATTATAAAAAAACGTAAGCATACTCTGGGCAGCAACACCAAGATTGTTGGACAGGTCAGAACACAGAATAAGAAAAATAACAAAGAGAGAGAGAAAAAAGAAAGATGGGAAAAAAAAAAAAAAAAAATTTGGAACCTTTTTTTTGGACGCCTTTCTTCGATCGATAGGGGAATTTATTTATGAGCTTAACTACGAGTAGACCCCCTTTTGTGTCTATTTAGGATTAGGACACACAATCAATAAGTCATGTGACACCTTCTTCCGCAAGGGCAGACAGACAGGCATAGGGGTAATATTCATTAGCCATGTGCTGGCAAGTACGAGTAACTCGTACTCGTACGCGCTACGTTTAAGTTCTAGGTCAGGTTCGAGAACGAATTTTCGCTTTATATGCACGAATGGATGGGGGGAAGTGGAAGTGTAGCTCCGTCAATAAATCAATGGAATTGGATTTGGTAGGTAGAGCTCATTTCGAATGAGACACACACTTAATTAGTTTAGAAGCGGAATACCAGCATTTGCATAATAAATGCATGCAAAGGGGGATAGAAGGTGAGGATTTAAAAAAAAAAAATGGAAGACAGGAAGACAGGCTTAGACTTAATGATAAGTGGGGTGCAGAACATTAGTTTGACAGGTGAGATTCGGACTACTGTTTTTTGGAGCGACTAGGATGAGAAATAGAAAATTTGTACAAAACTCGCGTATCCAAATTGTCTGCCTTGGTTGGAATCCAGCGATGAAACTACATATTCCCTGCGGGTGATAGCAAGGCCGTTGAGAACTTGTTATTGCCTTCTACAGATGAAGAAGGAAATTCAGTCGAATTTTTTTTTTGTAAAGCAAAATTTAGGAAGAAGCTAATAAGCAGTAATAAATCTAGAACATGGATATATGCAAGTTATAACCGTGGTCAGCTTAAATTTATTCAGGCTTTCACTTTTCCTTAGATACCTATTTTTGCTGATACCTCTCTTATATGAACCATCGGAATGCTTGAAAATTTTGCACATTCATCTTAAGTCAAAAAAAACTTTGCACAAATTGGGAGAATGTGAAGGTGGGCAGAGGAGTGTTGGTATATAAAGTTAACTTCTGTCCTAGATTAAAAGCGCCAATTAGCTAACCCCAAGAGCGGCACAGCAGTAAGGCAGTAGAAATAGGAGAACTATATAGCATTAGATGTACTTGTACGCGCTATATAATGCAGAAGCTACAATACAGTAAAAGAATAAGAGCCAGGATTGTGCTTTTAGCTAGCCCTCTGCTGACCCAAGAGAAAGTTGAAACAGTCTTTCAAGGTCAGATTCTGAAGTCGACACTCAGAAGAAGTTTGGCTTAACCAGCAATGGAGCATAGGGTTAAGCACTCCTCTCATTAATGTCGTGTTAAGATAGTCCAAATATTTAAAAGTATATTCGTATGTATGCAAGTTCCCTTCCATACTCACATAGATTACAAGTTGTAGTTCCTAAGCCGGGTACAGACTTATGTACATTTCTTGATCGTTATACAAGTAGGTACGGAGTACCACATGGCTCAATCCTCTCTCCCACACTTTTTATGATATTTATGAATGATTTTCTCGCAATCCATGGGTTTGTGGTCGACCTCAAGATACCCCAAATTTCATACTCCGAGGTACTGTGAATGCCAGCTGAGCTCAGCTCACGATAATTTTCTGTTCGAAGAACCAAATTGAGTTCAATAAGTCAAAAACTAAGTGCTTTCTTCTGCAAATTACGCAACATATGTGAAGGTATCTACTGGTCTATCTGGACATATTTGATAGCCTAGATGTCTATTAGAATCAGCAGGTTACAGCAAGAGGATAGTGCTGGTAGTAGTTCAAATAATTTTTTACTACGAACATAATTATATTCGCTTAACATTATAACATAGTTCGCGTATTTTAGCCGGATTCTGCTCAGGCGTCGTGGTACAGAGGTTAGCGCAGAGAACACGAATAAGTTTTACCTTGCAAAAGGAAGCGTCCTGGAGTATTAAGTCCCATGAGAAGCTTCTCAATTATGCCTTTTGATTACAGCATAAAAACTGAAGGTCTCTCTCATTTGATCGAAAAATATAAGACGCGTAACCAAGTGCAAAATTTTTCACAATGAACGTGCTTTCAGACGCACAACTCAATACCTGGAAAAACTTGAAATTCACAAAGACGCGTCGCTAGCTTACGGTGAATCCTTCTCTCTCAAACCCCTAATTTGTTGTTTAAAGTTTTGCTCACATAACAGGGGTTCTAATACAAAGGACAAAACTTTCTATTGAAATAGCAGGGCTAACAGATTTACCTTTGTCATGCATCTTTGAATTTAAATATGTCAACGTATCCTATCCACACTGTTAAACATTGAAGGAAACGAACCCTTAAACTTCACTAAGCGAAAAATAATTTGACAGAGGTATTGGCAGCACCGAACTAATCAAGCTGCTTGGCACCACAGCGAGAAATTGAGGGAGATGTGTAGAAGACAGGAGAAAGGTTTTTTTCTCTCGCCACATATATAAAAAATCGAATCAATTTTGTTAAGTAATAAAGAAAAAATAAATTAAAAGAATTTAAAACTAGAGACTGAAAATATTTCTTCGTTCGGCGTCGCAGTAATGCGTACAGGCAGTGCTAAAAGTGACGACACAAGGTTTGTTTTCTGATGAACTCATATTTTCCATTAGGCGTTATTCTTTTTTAGTTCAGAGCAGAACTTGAGTTGTCCAAAAAGGTGAGTCCTTTTTTCATTGTAGATAAATCAGACAATGGATTTTTCCTTTTTTTCCTCAGATTAGAACTCGATTCTGCTCATTACATATTGATTGAACGATTCAACGTCAAGAACTTTTGACAGATACACGCCTACCAACATTAAAAAAAATTCATTCCAATGTCACCTCTGTGCAAGGCCTTAGTCTCATGCATTTTACTGTGAGACTTCGCACCCTTCGACTTGACACAGTTCATTTATTGAGGACAAGTCGTTAAATTTACAACCTATGCCTACAAAATCAACTGTTGTTCTCCCAATAAAAGGTCTCAAAAAGGGTGCACATTGCCTTAAAACCGTGCCTTCGCTTTCAACACTGACTGTACCTCACAGTAGGGAAAGTGAATATGCCTTAGTCATGACAATAATTATAGTTTTAGCTTTTGTTTTCGTTTTTTTTTCTATTTTTAAAATTTCAATAAATAAATTTACATAAAACCACTTAAACTAACAGCAGATTGACTGTAATCTGATTTTTATGTATGATTCTTACGGATCTGTTCATTTCAATTAATGTGTCATAAATTATTATTATTAAGAGACTTTTTAATTTTGTTAATCATAAATCTTGTAGATGAATTTATAACTTAACTTTTTCTGCAGACAATAGGAAGAGTAGGATGCAACCGATGAAACTGAAAGTGGTACCGGGATAGTCTTTTGATTGTTTTTTTGTGAAGCAATCTAATTGGTTTTGAAACGAGTTTTAAACTAGTTTCATTGGAAATTTTGACATTGATTGTCAGTCGATTGGGGGTTCTCACGATATCGGAGGCGGGAATGGAAATATTTGCAGAGAAAAAAGACAAATGGTTGTAAATGTATGTAAAGCGATGGCTAGAAGTAATGGATTTACATTTCTAAGAAACACTCAAAATATCAGATGATACGGTGCGGATTGGGGCATTTCTGTAAGCACTGCTGCTAGATCTATCACGCTCTTATGAAAGTTTTAAATTTGAATCAAACCCCCCAGAAGCGATGACAAAAATTATTAAACAAAAAAGTTCGCCTGTCAGTAAAAACCGAAAAAATTGTTTGTTTTGCTCGTTAGAACTTACGATAGGGTTAACTGTCAGCCAAGCTGTCATTCTACTGGCTCCTGTCAAATACGAATATACTCCCGTTTGAATTACGCTACCAAGTTACTCAAAATTACTGTGAAAATCGGTCGTCAATTCGCGAAACTTATTGACGACTTCTTGATTTCGATGGCGCACATAATCCCCCATTTAGGCAAGTCATTCGTCGAACTGTGGATAAAGTTCGTCCCACAATGCAATGACGTACGCATGTCAAAAGAATGGGAGTATTGAAGAGAATATTGCAGTGTGCTCTAGTGCAGTTGCAAGTTGACTCGTTTTTCTGTCTCCTTTTGGCTTGTTAAAAAGCAAAATTGTCGCCGAAGGAGTGCAATCAATCCAGAAAGGATCTTACAGATTTTATTGCATCCAGGAAAATACACCATCGGACCATATTTCTTTGGAAATGAAGCTGGAACTGGCGTTACTGTCAATCATTACAGAACGATGGTCACCGATCATTTGATTCTAAGTTTGAATGCAATAGATCTCAACGACAAGTGGTTCCAACTGGATGCCACTACGGCGAGGAAACCATGGACATATCGGATAACGGACCTGTCAAATGTTCTCTAAAATTGTGAAATTTGACACTTTTCGATTACTCCTAGTGGGTTACGTGAAGTCACTGGTTTATGCGTGTTGCGCATGTCATAAAGAGTGGACCGTCTGTTAGTTTCTTGTAAAAGTTGAGCCGTTCAATATTTTTTAATGATTGTTGCTTTCTTTTAATGCACCTTCAGGTTCTTTGTGGAAAATAAGTTCCATAGAAACAACACGTACTTCAAAAAGAAATAGGAACAAAGGGGCAAAGTTTCTACATCTGAAAGGCATAATTTAGAGGCGTTCCTTATCCTCGGGCACTTATCAGATATTTGTAAAAAGTATAGTCGTTAAAACGCCGTTTTCCTGTGTTATTCAAAACCCATATCTCCCGCTCTATAATCAAACCGCCTAATTACTGATTCACGACGCCCACAACTCTATATTAATTTATGGTAATTTGACGTTTCAATCCAACATTGTGATACATTGTACAGTACAAAGCTATGTTCTGAAAGATTCAAATGGCATTTACCCACATCAGTTTAGATCAAAAACTATTTTCTTAAAAATAAGACTAAATTTATGAAATGATAAGCATCTGTTCCCTGCTTAGATTTGTAGTCATTTTTAATAACCCAACTTGACATCTCCTGTCAGCTTAATGTCAAAAGTTTATGAATGCTAATCCAAATTGTAACTATTTTCCCATCCACTGAGTATTATTTCTTCTACATTTAATCAATAAGCCAGTAAGTGCATGAGGGAATATTCATATGGAGTCATGCTTATTTACTTTACTGCCAATAAAATAGTGCTAATTAATAGCTTAGCTGTAAGGTATTTAATATAAAAAAAAACAGAGAGGTGCTTCTGTACTTTGTATTGGGACAACTGTGGATTTTAATGATGAACAAATGGTGAGAAGATGGCACGTGTTAAGCGAAAACTATTCAAAGAATGGGATACCAGTTGTTAATTGGCAAGAACCAGATATTTCCAGAACGATGAAGCATTCCGAATGATTATCCTGCAACTGATTTTATGGCTCACAGAGGTTGCAATGCAGCTTCACTTGGTGATCGTGTGATGTTAATTGTCTTTCAATTGATATGGGACTGAGAAAGCTACTACTTTGCAAATTAAAAGTTGACTTATGAAGGACATCTTGAAACAATGAAATTGAAGACTATGAAGATCCTATTGACAGCAATACCGTGCAACCGTATGTATCATACTGGTGCTCTGAAAATTGTCTTAAATTGTATTCTTCCAGGGGAGAGAATATTTTTTCAGTGTTGGCAACAGTGTTTTTAAAAATACATATTTTAGAATGGCCTTCGAAGGAAAGTTTTCACCAAAAATTCTGAAATTTAAAATTGATTTGGTAGTGTAGAACAAGATGAAAAATTTGTTTATCTGTTAAGACTGGCATAACTTGGTGAAGTCTTTGAGCATCATAATGTCTTATCTTTTACTTAGTCATTTACAGGATATTCAACTATTGAAACTATTTAGCAAAATTATCACATAATCATTCAGACAGATAGATGGATAAATCCAGATTTTCTCACGGTATTAGAGTATTAGGGAAGCTCATTCCAAGAATTGTTCAAATTTCGTCATTTACCGAAAAGTGAAGACTCATTTTCCATAGTTTTTAGCTCCATGTCTTGTGCGTCTTTAGTTCTAGTCTAGAGAAAGTCTGTGTAGATACAATTTTGAGGCCAAAATGATTCATATTGCAGCGAAGGGATACTTGTCGGTCCGGACCCAGAACTGCAACCACATGTTGTGGTTTTCGAAAGAGTTCTCGGAATGACAAGGATTAATAGATTTAGTTTCAAAAAAGTTTCTTTAACCTCCTCATAGATTATTCAGCCTGCAACAGACTGTCTATTCAAAAATTTACAGTATTTGCCTAAGTTTCTAGATAGATGATGTACAGCTAAGCTTTTAAAAAAGAGTTAGGAAAATCGTTAAAACCACTTTACCTAAGGTAATGACAGACACATAATCGAAGGTAATAGTCCGGTATCCCCTTTAAACTTAGAACTGAGTGACTATATAAAGAGTGGGCCACCCATTGGTTTTAAGCAATCGATCTTATGCACACTAATTTTGATGATCGTGTTACCAGCAGAAATGCCTTTAAATGGTACAGTTTTCTCAAAAATTTCAAAAAGAAACCAATGGAGGGCCCACCCTTTACATGTGTCATCGCACATTTACGTCGAGAGATAGTAAATAAATACTTTATTACTTCCCTTTTTGTTTCTCACTGTGTCCTCAACTAGAGATATCCTCTGGATGTCTCTAAAGATATTCTCTGACCTCAACACCCCTTCAAAGGCTTGCATATGCTTGGAGGCAGATTCTTCCTTTTTCTGCTAGCTAAATCCGGATTTTGACACACCATACCTACGAGTATATGGTGCTTTGCTCTCGACTTCTTGAATCGTTTTCTCGAAGGCTCATACTATCTGATGTTACCATATCCTGTAAACAATGCTACGAACCATTGGGGTATTCCTCGCTTCATTCTTGGAACCTTCTGGTAGGTAGAACCTTCGCACAATTTTACAGTGCATATAATCCATCAACAGATGATCAGTCTTTTTAGTGATCAGTAGTGACTCATTTATGGCTAAGTCTCTTACCATTCTTCTATCGTTGTAAAATTATGGCGACCAAGAAACTCGAAGTCCTTGCCAGTTGGCTCAGCTTATGTTTTTGCGAACCCCGCGTATTTTTACACCCAAGACAATGCTAATTCATTTGGAATTGCATATTCATTGAGGCAGGGTTGTCTATAAGAAAGGCAACTTGAGGCTTGAAAAAATCGTTAAAATCGTCCCCTAAGTATTAATGTTACAACTCATGGGAAGCACACCGAAAACTGTCCAAATTTCATGCTGAAATATACGTTCCCTTGTATTGAGGATTTTAACAAAACCCTTTCAAATTTGTTTTGAGTCAAATTAAAGTTTAGAAATTTGGATCAGAATTTCAAGGTTCCATACAAATTCGTTCAATCAAGCCTACTTTATATGGATCATCAACTGGAAATTGGGTCGAATGGTGAGGTTATCGTTATGTACCCATAAATTCTGGTCGATTTATTGTAGGAAAAACCGACATTAACCAAAAACTTAGTGATTCGCAGAAATAAGGACAGAAAAATAATAAGAAGGGCATGTACCACGTCTCGAAATAAAATATAGAGGACAGAAATACACGTCAACAATTTAGGCTTAGCTGAATACGGTGGCCACCCAAAAATAGTATTAGAAACACTTAGGCTTAAGCTAAAATAAAAGGGGAACTTAAAATATACCAAAATCTTTGCCAATGGATACGCAATTCCACGGGATGCAGTTTGCAAAAATTCACCATAAAATTCAAAAACCTGGTGTGAAGGATGGACAACCGCAATGTTTCCCTTCTTGCAAATAGATTCAGGCGAAAACTCATCGCTGATAAAGTCTGTAAGCAGTTTGTAAGCAGACTTTATTCCAATAAGCATGTGAACAAAAATACTGGCTTAGAACTATTTTAATTTTTCATTGCTTACGAGTATCGTACGTTTCCTCGATGTTCCTTAAATTCAATTCAGCTATCGCAAAACTCGACACTAAAGGTCCATTCACAGCTCAGCGACTTGCGAATACGAACGAGCGAATATTCGCCAATTTTGACATTTCATTCACAGTAACTTTGTTTTCTTGTCGCAGCAATTTGTCATTTGTTGCCTTTCAAAAGAATTGTTAGGTTAATCTCTCGCGAATATTTTGGTCGCGCGAATGTGGACTGGGGTTCACATCTGTGGAATGGGAATGAAATTTGACAGTTCGCAAGAAGTATCTTCGCAGAAACTAATTAAAATTTAATTTGTTTTCTATTAATCGATGGATAAATTTAGCTGTTCTTTTAGAATAGTACAGTTGTCAATTATGTGCCTCGAAATGGTTTGTTCGCAGTTCGCCCATTCGCCGGTCGCTGAGCTGTGAATGGACCTTAAGCTTAACACTAATTAGAAACCCTTACCAGACGTCACACTCTCTCCCTTACACGTTAAGAATCCCCCAATACAAAAATACCATTACCATTCAAATAGGATGCATGATGTTTCCACAATTGTTGCACTTGAAATTGTGTCCAGCGATTGTTCTCGTCAGCAACATTGCCACCCGCATTGTTGTTATTGTTGTTGCTGTTGTTATTCGGTATGAGATTGTTGTTATTTGTTGTTGTGTTATTATTATTGGGAGTATTCGCGTTATTATTGTTGTTGTTATTGGTAGCATTTGCTAAATGCTGCAAATGGTGGTGAAGCAATTGACTACTTGGGGGTAAGTTGCCCAAACTATTTATCGGTTGGAGTGTATTGCCATTGTTGCGAATGTTGTTGTTGTTCGATGGATTGGCATTGGCTCCACCATTGCCATTGGTATTCCCAAGTAAATGTGGCAAATTATGAACAACTTGTAGGGGTAGAGTACTTAAGGGTGGCAATGTTGCTGGCGGTTGCATAGAACCAACAATTTGTTGCTGTTGCTGATGTTGCTGCTGCTGCTGCTGTTGTTGCTGCTGCTGTTGTTGTTGTTGATGGACATTTTGTAAGATTTGTAAATGTGTTTGCTGCACCTGCACCGGGGATGGACCAATTTGTAAAGTCTGCGGTGGCGGTGGTGGCAATTGATATTCCATCCTCATTGGTAAGGACTTCATTCATAGATACTTTTTTTTTTATTCCAAAATAAATTGTTTAAAAATTCAAATTCGTTTGCAATTCTTTTTTTTTTTTTTTGTTTCGCGTGCCACTCAGTTATACAAATTTTGTATCATCTTAAAAAAAAGTATATAGATACAAAAAAGTAGAAAAAAAAGCTTCAAAACTGGTATTAGAGAATCTTACACAAAAGAGAACACACTTGACTTCAGTTTGCAAAAAAAAAAAGATCGGAGAAAAAAAAAGTAATTATAGCCACTTCAGACGGCGTTTTGACGCTATCGCCGCGCGGAATGCTAACGAACAGCGGGGGAACACTTGAGAAACGGTGTGGAAAAAAAAGCTTCGAATAGTAAATAATAATAGTTTCACATGAGAACGAGCACTTTAGAACCCCAAACACAGATACAAAGATATACGACGACAACGACGACGACGACGACACCACTCTGTGGGGTTGGTGGTTGTTGGTTGTTGGTTGTTGGTTGGAAAAAAGTTTGACCTTGAACGTGTTATTCCATGCGTTTCACGAAATGATCATCACTAATCGCGCTACTAGTTGAATTGCCTTGCCTCTAGCACGACTAATGCAGTTTTGCAAAACAACAAATAAATAAATAAATACGAATTATGCACACAGATACACGCTGTATTGTATCTTTTGCTCTCACTGTAGTGCAAAATAAATTAACTATGTTTTTTAAAGAAGATGATGTGAGAAGCTTTCCGCACTTGCCTGTTCGAATAACTATCACGAAAGCACATATGTGTAAATATTTAAAATTTCATTTACAACTACATTTGCTTGGTTTATTTTTTTTAATTTATTTATTTTTTAGATAGATAGATCCACTATCTATGCAACGGTGAATGTAAACACAAAGTATAAATATATCACAGCTGTTTTAGAGATTTTTTTTTTTCACTTGTAACACCTTAGATACTAAGCTGTATCTATCTATCTTTTCAGTGCGGTTGGTATCGATGATCTACCCGTGACTGACTGTTTATCCGGATACAATCATATGCACATTATATTTGAAGTTGATAATGACACTTTAATGGATTTTCAAAAAAAAAAAAAAAATTAACAAATCACAAACTAACGAGGGGCATTCTACCAAATGTATCTATTGATAGCTGCGAGAGTCTTTTCTATTTTTTTTTTTGCTGACTGATGGGATGGATAATTAAGGTAACTAAATGAATATATCGAACGGGACCCGAAATCGAACCTGTGCCGCCGGAATACGAATGAAGAGTGAGAGTCAAAATACAACTAGTAGATAGTTTGCGATTGTGAATCCCATTTTTCTTTTCTTTCACATTAAACAAAAAAAAAAAAAAAAACTAAAACAAAATATGGAGAGAAAAAAAAATGCTCCAACCGACTACGACGACAAGATACAAAAAGCTCGTCTCTGGGTATTTTATTGAATTTTCGTTTCTCTACTTTTTTTTCTCGTATTCATCGTTGCCTGTGTGCCTGCCTGCCTGCCTGCCGGTTTGCGGAAGCGATGTAAGTTTGGTTTTGGAATTCGAATTGGTTCGGTTTGAGGTTGGGTGAGAGTGTTCGATGGAGCTGGTTGAATGTTCGATGATGGGGCTGGTTGGATGGGTAGGCTTTTAGACGATTGACTGTGTCGTTGCTTGTGCAAAGAGAATGTGTCTGTGTGAGTGTATAATGAAAGTCTGGATTGATAGTAAGCTCTGTTGTGGGGGTAGAATGAGCTTTAGTTAAGCTGAGTTGTTACATATGAAGAGCGAGTTCAATTGAAAAAAATTGTGTTATGGGGTTGTGGGGTTTTTTCGCCATTAGATTAAACCATTGAAACTGGATAGGTTGCGCGATGAATAGATGGAAATTGAAATAAACACTGATCTTGCGATTTTTGCTAAACATTTTTGGTTTTTTAAACTGCGGTCAATAAGGCAAATGAAGAAAGCGTTGAGATTTGGTTAGAAAGGAATGAAAACAGAACACGGGTGATGACGAATTCCTGAGCATTTTCTAGAATGAATCACTGTAAAGGCGAAAGTGGCTGTTGAGAATTTGCCTTAGTCTTTGGTAGGGCGCCAATGTCATAAATATGCAGCAAATGAAGACTCCCTCGTTCTTGCTGAATTTGTCATGAATTCTGGAGATTGTGCGAATAGCATTCTGACTTGGTCAAGACTAGGAACACTTACAAGCTGTCAATAGAAATACGGTTGATTAGATCTAGAGTCTAGCTTCATGCAGTCATCCGTGCTAGACACGCTTTATCGTTTGCACAAATAAAGGCAATCCACAGGTAAATGCCGTATCTGAAGGGCAGAATTGAGTAGCTTTCTCATGACAGTAGATAAACCCGGACGTGTCAGATATTCGCGGAATGTAGGATCACGAAAAATATCGATTTTTCGGTTTTATCTCAGATTCGAACCTCTAACATCCTGCACTAACCACTAAGACACGGCCCCCACTCAATGTAGTTGATCAGTTTGTTTGCAATTTGACGAATAAATACTAAATTTTATGTCGCTTCTATACGCTTTTATAAGGCTTCGAAAATCTGAGTTCAAGAATCCACTCATGTAAGTCTGACATCCCTGGCAATGCATTCATAAACTCAATGAGTGCTCATCTCGAATTCAGACTGAGTAGGGACTGAGGGCAATAGAAAGGCGGACTCTCTAGCAAAGCAAGGGTTGATCACCGAGTTCTGTGGTCCTGAACCATTTCCTGTAATTGGCAGAGGAATGGTGTAGCACTTGATTAACAACACCAGAGAAAGTGGTAAACCCTGTGGGAGGTTGTAGGTTGGCTACTAAAATGCCGACCGGCACCACTCACATTAAAGTTCTAAGCTTGGAGCGAAGAGCACTAAAATGAGTGGCAGCGTTATCTACATGGAAATTCATGGAAGTTCATGGAAATTTCAGTTATCACCTAAAGAAGATGGGGTTTATGGAGGATGATACCTGTGAACTATGCCTGGAGGACATCGAGTCGGCTAATGTCCGGCATTAGCTACCAGAAGAGGCGGGGTCTTGAGGCGCCACTGAATAGAAACCCAGTTAAACAGATGCTAGCGTTGACACGAGGAATCAAAGGCGGAGAAGAACTGTGGCGAAATCCAGAGGGTCTCTCAGGCTAAGATGGATCGTGGAAGAGAGACGAAATGGACCTATAACTGTAGTCTGATTCGAGATCTTTTGAAACAATTTATAGGTCTGACAATTGATGGAGGGTTGAATAATCAATGCATGCTGTGTTAAGGCTGTTGTGCATATTCACTGGGTAAATTACTGAACCAATCAGCTGATGAATTCGTGGATTGGCTCAGTATGCCAGCAACCTAGTTCGACGAAATTCTCAAAAGTGCAGGCAGGGGGACTCTGAATGGTGAAATGTAATTTATATCAGTCTGAGAATAGATGCTCGATGCCTATGATGAAGGTGTGATCATCTCCTTCCGATACTTGTCTTGAATTCATTAGGAAATCTGGTTGCCAAAGTTTGTGAGTCCAATAAGGACGTCAAAATTAATGATGTCGGCATTCGTAATCCTCTACTAAAATGCTCCCTCATCTTGATTCACAGCTGCTCGTCAGCATTTCGATGCCTAAGGCCAAGTTTCTCCTACAATTCACTACGGACATTCTGCAACAAACTAGTGTTCTAGCGTTCAGCTACATTTATAGTCAGACTTTGTCCCCATCTTCCTTCAAGAAATTAAAGGACGTGGAAGTGTTCCATACGTGAGAATACCTCTCAGCTGCCTTTCACATCACCCTACAACCACAGGCGACCATTTTAATTAGCCAAATCCAATATCCGCTGTCATTAACTGTTTTCATCACACGAGTATATGTTGTGCATCAATTAATATTCAAAAAACCCCTCAAAAAATCTTTACTCTACACTCACACATAGACTCAGAGTGTATCTACATTTATTAATAAAAACAAAGTGGTAAATGTCAACTTTCTTTATTTTATGCATTTTTATTTATTTTTTTTCCTTTGACTTGTAAAAGGTTAAGACAGCTATTTTATACGGAAAAAAAAACCCAAAATGAATGCATGAATTCATCGTCGTTGGTCGTGTCGTGATTTATCTTCTGTCCACTGTGGTCTGTCTGTCGCTCTTACTTCTCTTTTCCCCCCCACCAAAACGGAAGTAAATCTCCCGAACCGAATATGATAAAACACAAAAATTGTATCTCAATTCACTCCCTCTGCCCGGGAAAAAGAAAGAAAAGCTTCTCTGCTTCTTTTCTTCTTTTCTTTCTTTGCCTTCAGGCGTTTTTTTTTTTTCTGTTGCACCGGGGGTATTCGCATATTCGAAACCAGAAATACAGAAAAACAATGCGCCTGCAACCGAAAAGGAGGAAAATAATTCCAAGAAAAAAAAAAAAATAAAAAAAAAAAACCCTTTACCTACTTTAATGAAAGTAAAATGTTTGTTGTCCAACTGGTTTTTTTTTTTATCATGAAATTTTGACGAAAATAAAATACAATTTCAATTTCATTCGCCGCCGTCGTCGTCGTCGTCGTCGTCGTCGTTGGTCGTGAGAAGAGAGCGTCTCGACAAGCAGCATTGTTCCGCATACACCTATGTATCTTTTGGATTTATCTTCGGGCTAACCGGCAACAACAGCAGCAGCAGCAACAGCAGAAGAAGAAGCAGAAGAATGGTAGAAAAGAGATTCGATAACATAAGGAAGTAAAGTATATGAAATGGCAAAGACCATGTTGCAGAGAAATGCTTTCGATTTCGTTTCGATGTTGGATGGCTGGCTAGCTGGGTGAATGTGGTGGGATAGTGTTATAGGCCAACAATTGAACATAACAGCAATGGGCTGTGAATAGATACTGTAAATATGCTTACGCAGACTTTTTATTTGTTGTTGGTTTTACCTTTTTCTTTTTTGACGCTCAATGTGGATTGTGTCTATTGGATTGTATCTATTCGATTGGTAAGTAAGAGTGGGGTGTTTATGCGATCCGTGGAAGCTTTTGTAAACCATAAACTTTGATTGGATTGCATTTTGAATAATTTAAGAGGATTACGTACCGCTGTAGATACTGTATGCAAATAACAAGAAAAACTTGCTAGTTCCCGCATTTTGATGAAATATTTCGATGGGGCCTCATCGAAGCCAGAAGATGAGCTTCGGGAGCGGAGATTAGACCATATGATGTGGGATCAACTTGTCAACATACTGGTGGTTATGTAATCCGCGTAACTCTCTCCGTTTTTTTAACGAAAGCAGACGCTTCTTTGTCCAATCATCCTTTCGGGATACATCGCATGGAGTTTGTCTTTTTCTTACTTCTTAATGTCGCTACAGTTCATGTGAAGTTGTATCTTATGAGCTTGCACCAAAAAAGACTAACAAATTTAACGACTAGGTGCACTTGGCCCTACTTCCGATCTGTTGTCATTTAAATGGAAATCAGTCAACAGACGGACTATACATTGCCAGAAAATATAGCTTACTGTTCTCGATCACTTTATCCAATTAGCATGGACATGAACCACATTTACATTGAAGATGCGCTAGTTCTATTAAGTGCCCCGTTGGATGTTTCTCAAAAAGTTTTTTAAGTGATGTGATACGACCTAAACAGCGTCTAAGCTACCTATGGTATCGGAAGCGTATCAACACGTTAGTAGCCTGAAAGTCTCCTAGTTCAAGCTGGTGGAACGACACAGGAAAAACCAACTTCAGGAAGGCGCACACTATTAGAAAGGATATTAATTGACTTAGCGCTTTTAAAACTGGAGGTAGCAAGCTAACGATTGAACTGGCTGGGTAAGTTTTCTGACGTAGGTCCAACCGGGCGTAAGTCGACGTAGTATGTCTCCAAAACATTGGGTTCTGGTCTGGAATATTCAGCCGCAAATGGCAGACCCATTGGTCACAACAGGCGTACAGGTTTCATTCATTGGTTCCTAGTCCAGCATGTGTTTTTCGTTCTACACAAAATTTAACAGACCAGACAATTGTCCAATGTAACTTGGACGTGAATCCAAGACAGATATGTATCGAGTAGGTAGCAAGTAATTTTTTCCTGCATTAGCTGGCTTAAGTTGCTTGGCAATTTGAGCAGGAATTAACTTAAGACTAGATTATCAGCATTATCGGTGCGCAATGCCTGTTGAAGTGCCATCTCTGCAGACTTAGCTTAGCACTCGACCCTTCTTGTAGACTATGTCAACAGAGTGACGAGTTCTCTCTCATAATTTCATAATGAAGCTCGTGAAGCTTGGTGGCTCAATAGGCCTCGACAAAACGTCAAAGAATTGCTTAAACGGTCTTTTAAGAAGGCGTAGTCTGACTAGTCATGGAATGACTAGAAACTCGTTAAAGCTGCCTCTTTGAGCAGGAATGGGATTTATGTGCCAAAAGCTTAGCTTGGATAAAAACTTGTACCTTCGTCAAACTAGTTCCTCTTCAAGGTTCAGATGCTTAAATGTTTTATACGCTAAATGAACAAATTCCTGCTTGCAAGGAAAATATTTTTTTATGATTTGTTCACATTTAGCCTGACGTAGTATTGGCTAGAAGGCTCTAAGGTAGGCTGCGTAGTCACATCAACACAGTAAAAAAATTGAGTATGCTCACTAGGATGGCTAGTACATGCAAACTGAATGGAGTGAAGGATCATCTAGAGAATAGAGGGATTGCACAAATATAAATCTCGCTTTAGGTGATGCGAACTAGTAGAAAATGAGGGAGGAAGCTGCTCATCAAGCTCCATGTGGAGACTTACTGGTCCAGCCGAATTGCAACGACATCTGTTGGAACTTAAATAAAGATAGTCTTTTTCTTGTAACTTTTTAGTTAATTTTTAAATATTTTTTCCATCGTAGAAACTGCATGAATCACGTGTAATTTACATGTGTCATCGGGGATTTCCATTTGTAAAGTGGAAGATAAGCCTAGATCGAGTCACTGACGTTACAAAAAAATTAAATAAAATATTAATAAGATCGTAGTGATAAATAATGGTTGAAGGAAAATGGAGGTATAGGGCGGCACCCCTAAGAGAAACTTATTCACCATGTAAGCGGAGGGTAAATGATGTCACAATCGGACATAGTACTCGTACAAACCACAACCGCCTTAAAAATTAGCAAAATTTTTTATTATTACACAATCCTTTCAAGAAAATAAAAGTATCAGAAAGCAAATAAAATTTTTTTTATTATAATTGCAAAAAATTCTTCAACTACTGTATCTATACTCTCGCAGATACAATGTACCTCCTTGTGACGGAGCGATAAAAAATTCAATTATTATAAGATAATCTTGGACAATACAGACCCAGCATCTGACAGTTAAAATGAAATTGTTACAGTGACGTGAGTAGATAGTAAAAAACTTGATTTTTTATTATTTACATAAATTTTTCTAAAAAGCGGGCGAAGATCAATCGAACCAATTTTTCTAAATGCAGACCATTGGACGAATAATTATCAAGGTACCATTAAAAATTGGTCCTAAATTTAGAGAACAAATTTGCTCTGTGGAACTTATTCTACAGCCAAACCTGAAAGTGCAGGTGATCTAATTGCCACAAGACGTGGTCTTTCAATGCATCAGATGGAGTATCTAACGAACAACGTACAAGGAGCGAAAGAAAGGAGGCAGAAAACATAAAATTTCAAGTATCTTGTTAAGAAATAAATTTATAATGAATATCCATTACAAGCTGCTCGTAAAATGGTATTTAACACACGGTACAGTGGCGCGAAATAAATACTAAACACCTAGCTTTGGTAAACACATGGGGGTTTCGCTGGGAGTGTTTACTTTCACTTTGCCTGTATCAACGGATTGGAATTGATAGGGAACGTTGGGTCTATATTGGGTGGGCCCAGGCTTTCATAACAATGTGGATTTGAATCTGTCCAACTTAAATGAATCAGAGGCTTAATTTTGTGTGAAAGTAAAGAACTTTCGCAGAGAAATTTTGCAAATACTAAACGCCTTGTCTAAACCTGGTTTATATTCCAAAGATATGGAGAGAAGTCAAAGTTGTATTCATACCCAAAGCGGGTAAATGCTCTCATTCAAATCCAAAAGATTTCAGACCTATCAGTCTATCATCATTCCTCTTAAAAACATTGGAACGACTGATTGATATCCATTTACGCAACAGTATTGATAAGAAGCTACTGTCAGCGGCTCAACATGCGTATTGCAAAGGCAAATCAGTGGAGACAGCATTGCACTCACTGGTACGCAAAATTGAACATTCCCTGTTCCACAAGGAGTACACAATGGTTGCCTTTCTGGATATAGAAGGCGCTTTCAACAACATCAATACATCAGCGATAGCAGATGCACTATCAGATCTGAAAGTTGACAGCTCACTCCGCGAATTGATCAATCTACTGCTCAATGGTCGGATTATCAATTCAAAGCTGGGTGGGACGACTATCAGAAGATCTGTTAGTAGAGGCACTCCACAAGGAGGTGTTCTATCCCCGCTTCTGTGGAATTTGGTGGTCAATGAACTATTGATAATCATGGAAGGCGAGGGATGCACAGCGATCGCTTATGCAGATGATGTTGCCTTGGCCGTCTCGGGAAAGCACCTAAATACTCTGAAGGAACTCTTACAAAACGCTTTAAATAAGCTCACTAGATGGGCAGTTCGGTGTGGTCTGGGTGTAAACCCCCACAAAACTGAACTAGTACTCTTTTCAAGGAAATATAAAATTCCGCTAGTCGACCCTCCCTCTCTTAATGGAACCAGCTTAACCTTCTCTGATAAAGCAAAATATTTGGGTCTTATCCTGGATAGGAAGCTAAGTTGGAAACCTAATATTCAAGAAAGAGTAAAGAAAGCTACAGTAGCACTTTTCTCTTGTAAGAAAGCCATTGGGAATAAATGGGGATTACAACCTCGAATTACTCACTGGCTCTACACCTCGATCATTAGACCGATACTCACATACGGGGTGATTGTCTGGTGGACAGCCTTAGATAAAGCTATAAATCGCGATTATCTAAGTAAGGTCCAACGTACAGCTTGTCTGTGCATCAGCGGAGCACTACGTACAACTCCCTCCGCGGCACTGGACATTATATTCCATCTAATACCCCTCGATATATATAGCAAGCAAATGGCAGCAACTGCAGCCGTTCGCCTTGAAGCTACCCAACAGTGGTCAAGAAAAGAATTCGGCCACGCCTCTATTCTGAATAAATTCAAAATCTCTCCCGAAAACACGGACTACACCATACCTCGTTTAAATTTTGAGAAGAACTTCCTTGTCACCATCCCTTCCAGATCATGCTGGGAGGAAGATGCATTTTTAGAAGATGATTCTATTCACTTCTACACTGACGGGTCAAAAACCATAGACGGAGTCGGTGCAGGTGTTTTCTCCGATAAGCTTAATCTTAAGCTCTCTTTCCGTCTTCCTAATCACTGTAGCGTGTTCCAGGCGGAAATAATGGCGATAAAAGAAGCCCTATCTTGGCTTAAGAAAAACGTGATATCTGCTAGAGATATTCGCATCTTTTCTGATAGCCAGGCAGCAATCAAATCCCTGGAATCGACCTCTATAAACTCTTTAGTAGCTCTAGACTGCCGTTCGTCTCTTGTGGAGATGGCTGAGCAGTTCAATATTCACCTGTGTTGGGTGCCGGGGCATAGAGACATTCCAGGGAATTGTAAGGCCGATGAACTCGCCAAAGAAGGAACAAATTTACCCATCTTGCCGGATAACGGCACCTTAGGTATTCCAATCGCTACTCGCAAACTTAAACTCAAGCTGGATGCTATCGAGAGTGCAAATCTTAGGTGGACAAGTGGTTCAACATGTCTAGCGACAAAACAGATTTGGCCAAAGCTGGATCTAAAACGCTCTAAGAATTTGATTTCTCTGAACAGATTGCATATCGGCACCACTGTAGGTGTCATCACTGGACACTGTCTAATAGGCAAGCATGCTACAAGGCTGGGCCTCTTCGCGAACGATTTCTGTAGAAGCTGCATGGATGAAGAAGAGGAGGAAACTATTCCTCACCTTCTTTGTCTCTGCCCAGCTCTCTCCCGTAGAAGGAAACTCCACTTAGGAGCTCCCTATTATAATGATACAAGCGACCTGATGAATATCGACATCAAGAGCCTCCTACGCTTCATAAGAAGCTCTAATTGGTTTTAAGACGAGTAGGTGGAGGGAGGCTTCTCCCATGATCCACGTGGTATCACAACGGACCTCTTTGGTCTAAGTGTGCTGGCGAATCTTAGCTGGCAGCCACTTCAACCTAACCTAACCTAAACGCCTTGAACCTTTGAAGGAAGGATCTTAATGCTAGAATGAGTCAATTGCGACCACAAGCAAGCAGTATCTTATCCGAAATAACGCAATTATTGAAGTTTCGCAGCACTACTTGCACTTAGCTTGGGCTTAGAATGAATCTCAAACGTCAAGCCATTTTATTTTCTAAAAAAGGAGGAAAGGTGCTTTCGTGGTCGACTGTAATATTTTGCAGAAACTACAGATGGTGTCCAAACTATATCATAATTGTGGGTAGTAAAAATAAATCTCTGCATCCTATGTACATGCAATTTCTGCGATAAAAATAGCGTTTAACTGAGTAATTACTCAAGCTCGAGTATAGATGATTCGAACAGTGGCTACACTCGAAGTACAAGTACAAATACAAACGTATTTTCCTTTGTTCGGTATTAAATTAAAGAGGTTAGTCACACAACAAATAGCCACAGGGATTTATATCGTTTCAATTGATCTCTATGCAGTTACAAAAGTAATTTACGATCACATAGGGATGCACTGGAAATCTGCACGGATTAGATGTATTCCCTTTGGGCTGGGTTTTGCTAGATACTTCCGAGAAGATGTTTAATGGGATTCACTTTCTCGTCAGAGGTACTCCCTAAACAGACTTTCCTTTTTTAATGGAAATTAGAAAACTTTTCTTACTTTCGTTAGAAAATACGTTTGTCTTCTATTTTTGTTTACAAAGAAATCCCTCGATCGATGATTTAATAGATAAAGTTCAACACAGATACTACAAAAGTCTCAAAACGGTGTCTGCCCAAAACGAGCCTCTGTAGACCCTGTAGCTATCCATGCCAATGCAATCTACTTGGTCCGCTGGCAGCATGAAGAAGTAAATACAGCTTACAATACAACGGACTACGATCGTCGCTTTGTCTTTCTGCCTCTGGAGTCTCACAAGGTTGATTATTTGAACCCATTCTCTTTCCATAGGGTAGCACCATAAAGTGTGCGCTAGAATGCGGTTGAATTTCATAATCATCTAAAAGATGTATGTACCATTGACGACATATGCTTGTTATATAATTTCTGCTGATGATAGGGCAAAGGATGTACTGATGGAGGGTTAAAGAGGGCACATAGCAGGATTTGTGAATCACCATCATCAGCACTAGGAGAAAACTATGCATATTAAACTCTGCTGTTAGATCAGTCCTGGTGCAAAGCTGCAAAACGTGGTTGGTCACAACAAGTATCTAAGATGCAAGGGCTGAAATCGAATCGTTTGAATCTTAATTATTTGGTATAACAGACCATGTTTGGATCAAGGTCTAGCGTGCCACAACCATCTGTAATGAGAGTGCCACATTTTTCCCACAAATAGTAGCGGACCTTCTGTTTAAAGCCGAATCAAAAACATAGTATTGAGATGCTGATGGACGTTTGTCAGACACTGGCCGGGAGGTGCAATCGAGAAGAAACGTTTTTGTGGTGCTTTCTAGGACTCGAACTTTTAAATCTCCCGCTCAGTGTTGCAAGGCATTAACCAGTATCCTTCAGCGGAAAATGACATGGAACAGGCATTTGATTGCAGTGCCTATGCTCTCCTAAGGAGAAAAAAATATCAAAACATAACCATCTTGTCTGCTTGGTTGCATTGCACAAGCATTTCGAATCAGTGTACACATCCAGGTCCTTTCTTTTGGGTGAGTTTTAATACGTCTTTGGCTCATTAACCGACAACAATACCCAAAATCTCCTCAGGTGAATGAGGATTATGGACTATCCGCCCGGAAAATTCTAGATTCTTAGGCCTCTTTGGCGTCGAAATTCGTGAATCTAGCCAGCGAACACATGAACAGATAATTACTACGGATTGGGATCGCTGTCATAATGTATGTATCTTCGCCATCAAAAGTCACTCAGCGTTCATAAGAACATTCATTTATACACTCTTCTGTCTCTGTAGTTAATTCCTTCAAAAGCTACTGTTACTAGGCTTATCCACATCCCCTCCCCTTATCAATTGCCAGCGTCATGTCTTATTTTTTCAAGAAATCTCATCTCATTGCAGATAATTGATGTACGAGTACTTAATTCAATATTTTTACACCATTTTTGTGCACTTATACTCGTGCATATGTAGTACAAAGCACGTCTCCGAAGCTTGAATAAAAACACAAATAGTTTGCAATCGATTAACACAGCCGCAGTACTATTAGCAGCAACAGGAGAACTCTTTAAAAAAAAAAAAAAAACTGCTCACGTGCCCATCCACGTACTTTCCCTTCACAACTACCGGCTGCTATCGGTGAGCAATGGCTCGTGCAATGTGTACCTTATAATTGAATTTAATAAATATATCTCGTCTACGGCACAGGTACCTAACCAATACGCCTCTTTGCTCGATCGATCAACCCCACACAAGCACAAATAAAAAAACAACAAAAGTATCTAAGTATCTATTCTTTCGTTCGAAAAAAAAAACAAAAAAAACCAATTAATTTCCCTTTTTCGCTAATTTTTTAACACGTTTCATTGTAATAATTTTCCTTCTTTTTTTTTGTTTGTTAGCAGAAATAAATTTAAACAAAATTAGCAAACAGAAAAAAACACAATTTTATTATTTTTACATCATCAGTACGTACGTGCGTATGCAAGTGAATTCACAAAACAGATTCCATCTAGAAATGAGAAATGTTTTTTGTTAGAAAGTTTTTTTTTGTATCTATCATCAGTTGGTTCTATTCTAACATGAATTTAGTAATTGATTGGCATACGTGATCCCAAAAACTATTCAATGTGAGCATCTCATTACTAAGGTTATTCGCGCATATGGTTGGCTGGTGGGTGGGGGTGGGGGTGGTAGTAGTGGCATTGCATTGAATTTTTAGTAAAATTTTTCTGAGTTTTTTTTTTGTAAAGGATGTGGATTGAATGATGGATTGATGATGAATAGTCTGGAGTAGTGGAATAGTCCAATGGGCAGCGGCCAGGTTATGAATTACATGCACATAGATACATATTCATAATGCTAATGAGATGTTGTGTTTAAGTTAAGCTAGTAAGTAGCGTGTACAGCATGATGTCGTGCTGGTAGCCAGCAGTAAGCGCATTGCATTGATTTGGGATGTGACTTGTTTCTTTTTATTGAACGAGTTTGTTCACTTGCCATAAAAATGAGGAAAATATGCAGACTCATGTATAAAATGGATTTGTGAGTAGGGATGATGCAGTAGTACGCCTGATGTGATGTGAGCTTATGTTTTACTTTATGAGAGACATTGAAAGTTTGTATCCTTAGAGGGGAACACAAAGAAAAGAAGAGCAGCTAAGAGGCCTAAGAAACATTAGAAATACCAGATGAAGAGCCGAAAGGTGCCTGCATCCCATACGTATATTTGACCGTATGTTGTCCAGGGCCTTGCTTCGATATATTTGTTCCCACAAATGGAAGGGACCTACAGTTTAAGCTCATATCCGAAAGGCGAATTAAGAAGCATTCCCATGACAGTTGTTACTATCGGACTTTTGTCAGACATTCGCGAGAGGTGGGACCGTACAAATACATAGTTTTTGGTGTTTTCTGGGATACGTATGTACTGCCCCGCTCATTAGTCTAAAGCACTAACCTTTGAGCCGCGGCGTCCCTGCATCTCACATAGGGACTACATTTAAACGTCAAAAGCTTCTGGTAAAATTAATACCACATCCCAGAAAGGATATCTGCACATGTTTTTAGGAAAGGGCGACAACGCCCCAGTGCACTTAGACTCTTTCCTGTCCACTGTTTTATTCCTTTAGTAGTTGGAAAAAATAAGACTTAATTCGTTTCTCCTGGTAGCTTTAATAGAAGAAGACGATCAAACGTTTAAGGGATACGATCGCCTTCACAATTCATTGGGTATTTTGAAACGTGAAACTGCATCGAGCGTGTGACTTATGTGATCTATTTGAATACTGAGTTCTCGTTTAAGAATGGCAGAGAACTATGCAAAGAATCGGCGAAATATTCTGTGTATTCTGTGCCTAGGTTATACATGCCACCACGAAAGATAGGTGGCCCTATGTACATGTATGTTTCCTAGAACTAAAGATATTTGTCGATTTGAGTTTGGAATATCCGTAGCCAACACAAACAGACCATGACTCCTAGAATAACAAAACTCGTATACGAGATTGCAAAGGTACATAGAAATAGCAGAGCAGGTAACCGGCAACCTTGGCGAGAATCCAATTAGCGACTTTGCTGAAAGGAGGAGTCATTAGATCCACTTCTTTTCATTGACATTTCTGCGAGAAGAAAGGGTTTTCCTAATATTTTGACAAAAATTTCCAGAAGATGTTGCTCCTAACAGCTCCCAATGGGGATATGACTTTCTGCGCAAAAAGTTCGCTTAGAACTGATCCCCATCTGGCCAATTCATTGGATCGTTTATTCCTTCCCTCCCACTTTAATATGACCTGGAACTTGAGAGTAATTACGAATCGACGGCTTAGCTGGGGGTGTTCTTGTTTGCAGTGCTTCACCAATTTTAAGGATGCCACAGGCGACTTATGTAAGTCATTCGATAGCAGCTTTGCTTGCAATGAAGATGGCAATACTTTCTGTGGATTTGGGATTGCACCTGCATAAGTGCTCGACAGGCGTTTCGGACCGCCAGTAAGTTTCACAACTCAAGATTTGAAGCCACGTAACCATCCGATTCTTTACCGCTCCTCTGAGTTTGTTTTAAATGAGTGGAAAATAATCTTCGATTTTGGTCGCGAACCATCTTTTCGGCCGAAGCTCATTTTCAACTCGAAAGCTACATATGTATGTCCACAAGCAAAACTGCAGGATTGGGGTTCCAAGAATCAACACCTAGTCATAGGAAAGTACAAATAATGACTCCTTGGTGTGGGTTTTAAAAAGGTGGTATCGTAGGTCCCTATATGTTTAAAAATGAAGCAGAATAGGGTGAGGCACAGATACATTTAGACTTGGGCGGGCTTTGGTCCCAGTAGGATGGTATAACCGTGCCACCTTAGCCGTCGAATAATAGTGATTTTTCAGCACTACGTTTGATAATCATTTATCAACCCTTTTGTAAACGTGTCTTGGCTATACGGCGACTGCAATTTTAACCCGTTGGACCTTTTTCTATAGGGAACTCTTAAGGACCGTTTTTACTTCAATGATCCACAAAGAATTGATGCATTTGGGGCAAACATCCATCGTGTTATTCGAAAAATGGAGTCACAAAGAGCAGGAGGCAATGTTTCGTAAAATTGGGTTGCCAGGATGGGCTAAGGCCATGCCAACCGCCGTAGACATTTGAATAAAATTATTTTCCAAAAATAACCAGAAAATTATACTCTCTTCAATAAAAGTCGTGTTTTGGTGAGAATTATGCAAAGCAAAATAATACCTTCTCACCAAACGATTCTCAGTCAATCTGGCTTAAAAGCTTTCTTAATATTCAAATATTGGTGCACCTGCTCGCTATCAGCCTGACATTAGCTGTCAAAATATTCGCGCTGCACAAAAAATTTCAATTCAATTTCAATTTGTATTATATAAGCAAACAAAAAATATTTATCCTTTCAATTTTAATTTTCGTTTTTCCTCCCCGTCCATTTTCTTTCAACGAAACACAAGAAATGTCAATTGACGAAAGGCTACCAAGCCCTAAAAAAAAAAAAATGTGTTTTCAGCGCCCTCTAAAATTGAGTGTTCCAAACTAAACATCGCAACTCACTTTTGACTGAACATAAAAGCTAAAGTAGTGGTGTTGCCAGTCATTTTTGGCTGTTGTGCTCCGTGTTAGATTTTACTTTACTGAGTAGCGAAACACGCCTTATCATTAAAAAATACTGAACAGCGTAGTCTTTACAAAAATAAATCGAAAGATGGTCCACCAAAGGGTGGACTAAACTATAGAGTTTCATTATGTCCGACGACACTCATAGATTCCATGTCAAGAAAGCTTTCATAGATCATCAAGTCCACAAGGTATTACGGGTTTTACAAATGTTGAAGGTTTTACCGACTTTCAAGTAGTAAAAGCCATGACTTGTCACGACATTCTTATTCACACCGCACACTGTCATGTAATTTGCACCCCGAAACCTTGAAACAAGGATTTTCCGCAGGATTTGCTGCTAATTCTGATTTAATACCTTCTGCATCGTATCCACTTAAATAAATTAAATAAATAACTGATTTTTACTAAGCACCATAAACAGGGATTTCTTATAACAAAAAAAAAACGTTTTATTGTCGATAAAGAAATCGCAATAAATCGATGAATGCAGTCATAAAAATGCACTTGCACGCTAAATAAAAAAAAAATACTAATTACGCATTAGTAATTCCTATCCACTCGGTCAAAACGTCATTCTAGATACAATTGCCTAAAGTGGTTACATTCTCACCCCCACACACAGAGGAAGACTCACTGAGTGTGGGTCTGTGCTCACTGTTTCTCTCCCAAAGTGAGAGGAACACACTTAATACAGAGGAAAACAGCCCTAAAACGAAATAAAAAAAAAAATAATTAACTACTCGTACGTACATATGTATATTTGTTTGCGGCTCGGGTATGCATAAATGTGAAATAAATAAATTCTAATTCAATTGACACACGACAACGCCGCGATAATCGTTTATAGAAAATAATCATCCCTTGCTCTTCGCCACTCGCCATTGTGTCAGTCTTCCGTTTCTAAGGTGTTACTACCCAGAGACCTGCTTCCGATTTATTTGTCCCTTAAACGTGCTACCAAGCAAGCTAGGAGCCTAATCGAATTTTTAGACACCCCTCATCGCCGCGCCGTCGGTGGAGACAAATTGCATTTTTTTTTTCGTTTTTTTTTTTTTTTGTTTTGGAGAAGCAATAGAAAACCAAAAACACATTTCATCAACGGGTCTCTTCGAAAATGTGCAATGAATAGATCACGTGCGAAAGCTCACTCAGCAAAGTTGGTTGGAGAATGAGATGTGAAAATGTACTCCCGACTGAGTAGCTCTGGTTGATAGTGGTGGTGAGAGTGAACCCAATCTGAGCTTTCGTCCACACAAGCAGTTAACGGGGGCAAGGGGGTTGATTAATTTTTGTGGTGTTTCGCGTGTTAGTCGGTAGCGTGGTCAGTTTTTAGGGTGGGCTTGCACTTTTTACATTGTGGCGTCGTAGCGCTTGTGCTTGAACTATGTGGTTTTGAGGGCAATGAAGAGTATTGAAAGAGTCAATTGGAATCAAACTGACAGAAGACGAAGGCTGTGGTCTTAAAGACACGTATCGCCTGTGTGAGTATAAAGGCTTAAGCCGATACAAATGTCAGAAGTTGTATGACAAAACGATGATATAGGCACCGCTGCGTAGTTTTCCTATGGAAATGGCGATGCTGATTAAATAACCCACAAGGATCAGAAGGATCCACCGGTTGACACGTTATATTTTCCACTGGGCACACTGGAGAATTGTAGTTTCCAAGTGTGTATTCACCCAGCGTAGTCTCCAGACCTTTAGGACGAACTGTAGCGCCTCCTAAATGATTCTATATCCGAATCTGAGAAGACATCTTCCAGGCAATTTCGTCCAATGAAGAGACCAAACCTCTGTTTCTATGTACTTTGATGGCAAATGATTAAAGTAGTGAGGGAATGATATCAATAGTGTCCGAGGTTCCAGGAAGATTATGTTGCAGAGCAGAGTAAAATTTATCAAATACGTTGTCTTTTGTTTGTATCGCCCTACGAGGACGAACGTATTTTATAGGTAAAAGACCGGATTCGCACTAGGTAGCCAAGGCGTAGTGGTATGATCTTTGCTTCTGAAGTAGCCAGTACAGGCTCAAATCCTACAGGAAACCAGCAGCCACAATCACTGAATGACTGTTATTTACAATTTTTCTTTGGACTCTTTTCCATATTACTTTCCTATCGAACAGAGCAGACCATCGAGAAGTTATTAAATACAAATTTTTTCTTCGCCTTTGCAGGACATATAAATCGCATCTCGAAAACGATTTGAGCTATGAAAACCAGGTTTTAGACAGAGTAGTTTGAAAAACTATGGGGTGGAGGATGCGCATTTTTGAAAAGATTTCGATTCTCCTTAAAGCGCTGTTCTCGGTGATATGTCACATGCCTACATACAAGCAAAAAACAGATTTTCATTGCCAACTTTGTACTGGAGCTACCTTGAAAATAAGAGTTTTTTGAAAAATCACATTTTCGTCATCACTTGGCGGTTGGTAGTACAATGGACAGAGACAAAGAGATGAGTCGGAGTGGCCCGGGATTCCGTCTCTTTAAAAAAAAAACAAGATCGCAACTAGATGAAGCCGACTAGTAACCAAAACAGCTGTAGGCCAAGGTCTATCCCTGAACTGCTGCGCCATCTAATTAAAACTTTCAGTAAGCGGAGACAGTAGTTTGAGAAGCATGATCTAACAACTGAAGAAATTAAATTAAGAAAGTCATTCCAGATTCAATCAACGAGTGCGTAATGGTTTACCAAGCCATAGAGGGCACAAATTAGGAAGAGACCTATAGTTAAGAGCCATATCCGAAAGCAAATTGAGAAGCTTTCTCTACGCAGTTATTACTCTCGGACGTTTGCAAGACATTCGCGAGAGGTGAAAAACTTTTTGGGTGGCCTCTGGGACTCGAACCTCGAACCTCCCGCTCAGCGATCCAACGCACTAACCACTTAAACCACGGTGCTAAACTATGTTGGGCAAAGTAAAATTCAAAGTTCTCCAAGATTTATCTAAACATTACCTTCGATACCCTTAAAACGCGTTGCACGTTTCTGTAGTAGTTAAAAATAAGATTTTGCTCAAGTTTGGATCATCAAGTTGCTGAATGTATCTAGATTCCTGTCGAGTTCATTTGCATTTCTCTCCAAGACTTGTCCGCTTATTTTAAATGACGAACAGTAATTGAATGGAAATCAAAGATACCCCCACCAGATTCATTATTAGACGGTAATGACTTTCTACCATGTGATGTAGGATAGGATAATGTTTTTATCCAATCCACTTACGCAAGGATTACACCCACGAGACCGTAGACTGTATTATTCTTGGTAGGAGGCACATGCTTAACGAAGATCCCTGTCGAGGTCATCCAATAAGTTGATTTATATTTGTTCAAAGGAATCACCTAATTGATTTCTAAAAAAGGTCCTAAAGCACAAAATAATCGAATTGCATACTTTTAACATTTGCACGTATCTGTATGTCCTAATCTGATTGTGCATTTGTAGTATAAAAATTGTTAAGCTCGACTTGTAACATGAAGTTCCGTAATAAATAGCTCGGAAGATGAATAAGTTTTGTTGCAAATTGTTTAAACGATGAACTAGAGTCTATGACGCATTTGGCAGAAGATGCTAAATAAACCCTACAAGTTTCTATGGAACGTCGCACATGATAACAAAAAGCTAAATAGAAAGTATCTGCTGCAAATAATCAAGACTTGCACATCCCAAAACAACCTAAAAGGCTTCGAACTTCTGTTGTGGAAGTCATTCACTTAGGTACAGCAATATTTTCCTTTCACAATAAATACAAGTATGCAAAGGTCATGATCACACGATTGGCAAGCGCTTAAAAAAAATTTATTCCACTTAACTCAAGTACTCCACGATAAGTTTTCAGGTAAAACTACGTCGCACGGAGAAGTCGATCAAACAATAAAAACAAAAAATTGACTGAGTCTCCGTTCCATAGATTCATACGTATTAACAACTTCGCGACGCTCTAGTGTCATGCAAGTGCCTTTTCCATTAGAAAATCGCTTCACACAACATCACAAAGGGCGAAGGTTAGTTCTGCTTAAATTATATACCCGTAGCCACATAGGTCGTAGTGCGCCTACACCCCTATAACCAATCTACAAATTATATACCCATTGCTAACCTTTACATAAACTTTCCGACTCACAGCTATTATAACTGCCACCAGTCTAACATTACATTTTAGGGGCCAAGAGTCGCTGCATTTAGCCCGCTTGACATCATCACTAGAACAAAACAAGCAATCATCCCTTCTAGGCCCCTTCGCTAGCACAGAATCAGAAGCAGCTCCGGCTTACTCTTAACGAGGATAAGAGAAGGTATATAGGGTCAACAAATTCCGATACTCATCACCTATCTTTTGGCCAAAATGTCACAATGGACAGACAGCAGCATCAGCGTGGAGATTAACTGAGGATAACCCTTGTCAATTGCTGTTTCTCTGGGCTTAGATGTCAATTGAGCAGTCATTTCTAAGAGCTGATCATCCCAGTTCAGCGCTGAAGTCGTCTTCGTAAGATTCATGGTTCCATGAGCATTGCCTTATGCCTGGGGCAAAAGATTCGTTCATGAACTAACTCAACTCGGTGGCTATACACCGACGTCAACCTAAGAATGTCCCTAACACTTGAGATGACTAAGTCAGGGCCTATGATTCAGTCTGGAGAGGCTTTGAAAACAGTTTCAAGTGTCTGCGCAGAGGAGACAGAATTAACATAGCATGCACACATCGAAGGAGACCCCAACTATGAGCACTGAATTGATAACAACTAAAAATGTGTCGCGCTGACAGCCAAGGTATGGTCATCGAAGCCTGGTATACGTGAGACTGTAACCGTAGTATGTTGGTATGACTTAAGGGAAACAAATGGCTGCCTACTTCATCGCATGGCAATCGCCAGAGCTATCTTACTTCAGTGCCACCCTAAAATTTATCACTATCATAAATCTGATTCCGAGAAATTATACCATGATTGACGTTTTTTAATCCTAGTTGTTACCTAAATGCATATGTACACATGTATGTCTCTAGTCAACAACAATAAATACAGACAGCGGTTGATGTCTTCGTATTCATGTAAAAGTCTGTCTTGAGGATATTTGAACACGTTTTCAAAATTGCTCATTGCTTAGATAGATATACATAAATGGCATTATACACATGTACTAACTTCAGTCAGAAAAAAATCCTTGAGCCCTTTAGACCGCAGAAATACCAGAGGTCCAACGTTTCCAATAAAAAAGAGTAATTCCGCTCTAACTAGAGCAAATAAATAAAATAAGTTCTAGGAATAATTCCCTTACGCAAAAATTGTTTGTATGAGTTAGGACATCAACCATTGATAACACAAAATGGCCGTCGTCTTTCTTCGGGAATCAGAACCGATGTGAAATGAATTCGATCTGCTATTTGGACTCGAACCAATATCATTGCTTCAACTAGGACATGCACACAGCTAAGAAATAATGTCAAAGAATTTCCCCAATTGAGGAACTCCATTGCATCTTGAGTCAAATAAACGTGCGTCTATATAACCCTCTTCCTCCAACATAAACACGTTGTGAGACTTGTACGAGAATGAATCTTGTTTGTAAAGCGCACCCCGTCTATCCACACACGCAAAATATTTTGTAACCCAAACAGTTTTTGAAAAACATTACAAAATTTTACAATATTTCACCGCTCGTGGATAATATGCAGTTTGGTGTGAGAATCCATGTAATTGATGCACGCCACGAGGGACAATCTAATTAAAGGGAACGTCGATAGCAATTATTATTAAAATCGTATAAGGGCCATTTAAAAGCTGAATTGTTAGCTGTTGCTATCTTGATTGTTAAGAGCATTCAGCACGAACAACAAACGTGCTACCACTGGAGCGTTCAGAACAATTTACGACGTCACCTTCAGTCATCACCTTAAATACTTTTCCAAACACATTTAACAGTCAGATAGGGTTTTTTAGGGTCTGTCTAGTTTCCCTAGAATTTCGAATCGGTTAATCGTTATACATATTTGCTTGCAATCAAGATTACAGTGAGCACTTTCAGACGTCAAACCACGAAGAAACCCTTAACAAAGACCCAGTATCAGTCCTACAATGCACAATGAGGTGAGCTAATAATTTTTTGCCCTTATCAGGGTGATAACAGTTGTGTATCTAATTAGTTAGCCACTCCAATGACCTATGATAACTCAATAAAAGCTTTCCATGGTTCTCACGAGCAATCGAAAATATTTCAAAACCGTATCGAAACCTACAAGAGCCCACTGCAACTTTTGTTAAGCAAGGTGTTGACTCTACGCAAATACGATCAAATTATTCGAATTCGAATTCGAATAACGTTATAAACTACGCCACTGATCATGTAAAGTTTATTGAATTTGAATGCGATTTTTAATTAGTCCGGTTTGCATAAGTCCTGTCATTCAACACCAAGCAAATCAAGTTCTTGATGCTCTGTATTCCATACAAATGACACTGAAGGGGGCGCTGATGATGCATCTTGACATACCTAGACTGGTCGAGAAGGGTTGAACTTTTTACAGATGAAAATCTGGATCTATCTACGGCCAAAGCTTAAAATGATGGGGGGATTTTAAATTCATACAAACCTGAAGTTGGTGGTGGTTGAAACCTTTTGGGATTGACCCCTCCACCACCTCCTCCGCCGCCGCCGCCTCCGTTTCCATGATGATGATGATGATGATGCGGCGGTTGTGGGTGATGATTATTCAATAAATTCTCGTTACCTGCTGCTGCCGCTGCCGCCGCCGCTGCAGCAGCTGCAGCTGCCGCCGTGTTGCTGTGCGAATTACAAGATGTATCTGTGGGATGAAAATTGCGCTGATAATGCGTCTCATTGTAGATACGCTGATAGCACGACAAGCTGGGTATTGTCCACGAGTTGTTTGTTTTGTAGTGGAAGTTGCCCGTGCCGAATATTGAGTGTGTATTTGAGGCGGCGGGTAGGTTTTGCGTTAGCGAGTGACTAATCGCCGACAAATGTGGGTGGTGGGGGTGATGATGTGATGCTGGTGTCGCCGACAGTGGTGCCGGCTGCGGCTGATGTTGATGTTGGGATAATTGTTGCTGGTGTTGCTGTTGTTGCTGTTGCTGTTGCTGATTCGATTGAATCTCATTCCACTGATTAGTTGGCGTTCCACCAGAGGACGCTGAGTTCGAACTGTGTACACGCGAATTGGTAGAACTCACCGAACTGGTACTGCTACCACTCGAATTGGTTTGAGAGTTATCATTGTTGTTGCCATCACCACCACTGGCATTGCCACTACCACCACCACTCGTGGCACTACCAGCACTCGTATTACTCCCGGCCGACGAAGACGACAACTGTTGGAAGTAATTATTCAAAGCAGGGTTTCCGTGATCGGTGAAGAATCCATTGCATGTACCCGTCTCGGATGCCATGCTTTAGTTGTGTATCTTTTTTCTTTTTGAGAAGTCCAATTAAATATTCCACTCAGAAGCGTGTTTATAAATTGTTTTACTTGATGTTTCGTTTAGTTTACATCATTGACAGTGAATAGTAACAATGAGAAGAGATTTTTTTCTTTTTTCCTTGTGCTGTGTTGCCTTACTCACTTTTATCACTGGTTTTGACCTTTGAAGAAGGTTTTGCACTGTGTACCGATCTTTCACTTTTCTTTTAAGTTTGCTTCTTCTCTTTTAATGTAAATAAGTTTTATTTGTGTATTCTTTTAAGAAATGAAAAGTTTCTCCATTAACAGCAGGAACTATGCGGGTTCATCTATGGAATTCTAGTGTTAATTTCAAAGGTTGCTTTCATCATCGCCTATCATCGCCTATCGATGCAGAGAAAGAGCGATATAATGCATGACGATGATGGTGGATTTGATCGTGAGATACAATTGATTGGTGCTTGCAGTTTTAGAAATTGATAAACGGTAGAAGGATGCTACTTTGGCGGAGAAAAAAACAAAACGTGACTCTTTTCCAAGACACGTGAAAAGTGAAGAAACTAAGGTTTTAGACTGTGATTTGCGGATATAAAATGGTTTGAAGATTATCTCAGGCTGGTAAATGAAGTGGAAAGGTATGCACTGAGGCGTATGGGTAACATTTTGTGAGCGCAAAACTAAAGGAAAAAGCTATCGAAAGAATGAATTCATACCTTTAACTAGAACGCTTCATAGAAGAAGGTAGGTCCACCTGTTCATAAGAAGTGAACCCAATCAGTGCTAGGATGCGCCATTTTGGTACCACAAACTCGTTCAAACCGAATTTACCGAAGACAAAAAGTATTGCTGAGAGTAATAGGATGTATCTAAATCCAGCCCGTGGAGTTAAGATAAAGGATCAGTTCTCTGATGCCTTTTTCAGCTACATATCTCACCGAAATCCACGAAGAAGGGTACTCGTAGACTATGTTGTCTAGTCCTCGCCAGGTTCAGACAACTACACAGAAAGTGGAATAGAGATTCTTTCTCGTCTGGAATAGAGATTCATGCTTGGCCGCATGGTCCCCGACTGGCCAGTGACCAGTAGTAATGGCTACAATTCTGGCAATATCTAGTCTTGAATTGCGAAGTAGCTCGTTAGATTTGGGTTTGCTGTAGCTAGGCCAAATCTTTCTTGTTAAGGCACAGCTAGTGAGACTATTCCACCCCCGATTGCCTAGCTGAAGGAAGTGAAGGTGTACATATGTATCATGCAGGTAGTATAAGTATTAAAACACGACTTTTATTATAAAGCTTTCAGAACAATGGCTATAGAAACCAAAATATCAGGAAAGGCTCCTATGTGCTAGGAAGAAAGTGTCAGCCGATAATCAGGAATAATATTGAAGAGATCATCATCTTGCATAGTGACAACCAAGCATGCCTTTCAGGGTCTATAATTGCCAACGGTTAAGTAGATGATGAATTTATAAAAGAGCTATGGACGATGGACAAATCAGGTCAGACAATGTGGCCAGACTTCCGACAAGATATAAACCCTTTTTCTGATTAAACTCGGACGCAGAGTTGCGGAAGTTTTTGGCGTCCTCACTTGGCTCTGAAGATTACAGATAATTGATTTGTGAAGTTCGAAAAGACAAGATTCGTGCGACAGTAGATTGTTGATAGAATAAAGCAATGAAATGACTTCAAAAACACATAAAATACAACTCAACGATCATTTACTGAACGAAAGACTAGTTGTCTGTAGCAAAAGTACTCAAAAGTACAGCTTAGGACTTTGAAAATTTCATAGATTTCAGCAAGGAGTTCCGCAAGGAGTCAAAAAGAATACCTTGCAGTTAAGGGATGTCATAGATGGTTTGTAATTGATATTATTGCGACCAGAATCGTGTGAATGTAATGTATAAGCTCTAAAAAGGCAGTCTGAGCTAAATAAATTCCTTCAAACGCTTAACACGGAAGACAGAATTTTACAGTCTTCAGCTTTGCGGACATGGCATAGAAAATCTTGTAAAGTTGCGCCACGAATACACGTAGAGCTCAACTCTATTTGAATGAAAATTTTCAGTAGGAATGCCCCTGCGATGCCCGTATGGTTGAGAACTCCACGTTTTCTAGTAGAGCTCTACGTATTTTTCTCTCAGTGAAATGCTCCAGAAAAGGCTGAGGACGCAGTCAATATGTCTAGTTAAAGATCGAATCAAGTAAAGTGATGGATTTGCTACAGCCTTATCCGAATTTATGGATGAAATGGGTGATCCCATTGGATACTCAGTTTGAAAAACCATTCAATAATCCTTAACACAATTATATTCATGGTTGCAACGCTGTAACTCGTGAGCGGCTTAAGTGACTTGGAAGCTGTTATTTTATTTATAAGCAATATTTACAGAAGGTTACTCAAATATCCCTCATCGTTCTGTAGAATCTTACGATAAAGTTCAGTGGATTTTCATACGATCTATCATCATTTTTAGCCTTCCTTCACCAACATGAGTCTTTCCTTTGAATCAGGTGTCAAATGTTGATGAAAAAATTATCATATTCAATAATGTACTAGATCAGGCTTCAAATGCTTTGAAGGATAAGAAAATCTATTCCATGATTCATTCTTAGAAGCAGGTACTCAAAACTGTCGTGTTTGAAGTTTTGCCTCATCCTTCGCACGCTACCACGTTTTTTGCTTTTGAAGAACTTCCTGTTGGAAATGAAATCCGACCGGGAGTGGACAACTTTCCGTCATCTAAGCCCCGAATTTTGTATGCAAACATACCCGTTGCACCATTAATATAGACAGACCGTCGAATTGAGTGTGGCTTCTGATTGTCAAATGCCGGGAAAATTGGATGAAGTTAAAAATACATTTTTCAGTGTATGCAACCGCCATAAACACAGATTTTTGAGCTGTGCTGGAGGTGAATCCATTGAGATGTTTCACCGAAAAAAAGGTCTACAAACAGGTTGTCGAGAAATTTGATGAGTACTGCAATCCACGCGGGAACATTGTCTACGAAAGGTTTCCCTTTTACACGAAGAGTCAAAGAGAAGGAGAACCTTTCAACCATTTTTTAAATGATATCTCAGCGTAAGTAGAAAATTGCAATTTTGGAGCAGAAAAGGAATCGATACTAAGGAATCGCATAGTAATCGGCATAGAAGATGGAGCACTACAAACTAAATTAACTAAGCAAAGTGATCTTACGTTTGTCAGAGATACATATGGAGACGTGTCGTGTTACAATGCAGGGTGATGCAGAATCAATGCCCGGCAAAAGCGAAGGAAATGGTGGATGCTGTAGGGAACAAAGGTGAAAGACCGGTATTAATTGAGGTATTGCTAGTTCGTTGATCGATGTAGAAAGAGCATTGAAAGGAGTGAACAATATGACATAAAATTCTAGCCAACACAATATTTATGGTTTCATTGGCCAGTATACCCAAGCTATTGAGAAAGTACAACCAAGTTACCGGTAAAAATTTTCTAAACAAATTGACGTAGAGTTTCAGCATAGACGATGACTGCAGGAGAAATTCAAGGACGAACTTTACAGCCTTTACAGCAACTAAGATGGCTAAGACATGTAGAGCGGGTGGACATCAACCCAGAAAGTTTTCGAATCCACCCCGGATGGAGAAAGGCCCTCGAATAGGTGGCGCATAGAAGTGAACCAAATTGACGTGCGCGATTGGAGACGGCTACCTTGACGGCTATGTAGTCCAACTCTGACTGTAGCGTGTGCAAAAAGCTTAAAGATCATTGATCCTGCTATTCATTTAGGTATCTATAATGATATCTGAGTGGAATCAGGGCAAAAATTAAGTCTTTTCAAGAGGAAATCTTTCAGGATACAGGCAATACTGTACGAATCACGGGAGTTGTACCAAGACGCAATTGTAGGCCAAATAGAATACACAAGTGGACAAAAATGCTAATCATATTGTGGAATGGTCAGAAAGGAACTACTTTTGACGTACTTATACACTCTCTGTTTAGCTAAGTAGCTTTTCATATGTATAATGTCTTACACGGAAGTGTAAGAGACATTCCAGGTAACTGCAGGGCAGATGAGATCGCCAGACAGAGAACTAGTCTAAGGATTCTGTCTGAAAGGCAATCGCTAGGTATGCCCCTACATGCAAGCAAGCTGAACGTTATTAGCAAGACCAACCTTAGATGGGTGAGCGGCTCAACATGTCACATTTCGAGACAGATCTGGCCCAGACTGGACCATAAACGTAGTGCCGAGTTGGTCAGACTAAAGTGTTCTCACTGGACACTGTCTTATAGGCCAACATGCTAAAAGACTTGGTCTCTATTCTCATTACCTCTGCAGGAGCTGTAGGGACGATTAGGAAGAGGAATGTATCCTGCCCAGCCTTGTCGCATAAAAGAATGCTCGATTTAGGGTCCCCATTCCTTGAAGACCTTGGCAATATGGAGTGCTTAGGCGTCATGTGCATCCAGCAAAGCTCCAGTTGGTTTTGTTAGTGGCCAAATGGTTTGATCCATGGTATCACAAAACGAGGAGATTGCCGGGTGAGGAATCGTTAAAAACCTGACTCTACTCCAACTTAAAGGAAACCATCTGTACAAAATCAATAACCTTGATCCCTCTCGTAACTAATACATGCTGAGTAGGTTTTAGTGGTCATTCAGCAAAGAAGAAGAATTCAGCAGTCTAACTCTATGATGTGAATTAAGGAGGATAGCATCATCGTTTAAGGCAAGTAAGAGACTTAAAAGTTTGAACAAACCTAACACCTTGCAAGCACCAATGCAATAAATTGAAAGGCAAATTTTTATACAACAAGACAAGGATATTAGAGCAACCAAACAAAATTTACAAAACAATTCTCTAAAAAAACGCAAAAAAAAATTATTTACTATCGGCAAAAATGGCAGACTTATATGCTACTAATTTATTAAATTAATTTAATTCTTTGTATATTCTTGTGTCAATAGGTTTTGTTCGGTCACTGTAAATACCTTATCTTGGTAACTATTTCTTTTGATAGAAAAACAAATAATTTTAGTTGTTTAAACACAAATCCATAACTTAGTTAAAAATCAATTCCCTTCTGAGAGAAACTGTTTTTCTACTGTAATCGTTGGTAAATTGTTTTATTTTTATTTATTTTCCTTAAGTAAGAGAATTTTTCTTGTAAATCCACTTAAAAATTTAATTCAATTCAATTCACTGATATTTTTATTTTAATTTTTAATTTTTATCAATAAATAAATATTCACTTTCTTTTTTCTTTTTGAAACAAACACTTCACTTGCTTTGTATATTTTTATTTAAGAAAATAATGATTTTATTTTTTTTTTTACACAAATTTTTATTTTTTTTTTTTTAAATTAACGCGCGCGTTCTTCCGTTTAACGACAATTATAGATCTTCAAGTTGAGAAGATACAAAACGAACTGGAAGGGAATCTATATTTCTAAATTGCACAGCGAGACCAGAGAGCCACACGAGCCACCAGTTGTATCTACGTTTTAGTTATAGATATGTGCATATGTACGAGACGATTGTCGGTACCGAGGGTACATCAAAAGGGTAGGACACAACGCGAAACACCGTGTGACGAATGTCCAGCAAACCAATAAAAAAAAAAACCGATTTTAATTATTACAACAAATCTATGCAGATACATATGTATGTATGCGTATTTTTATAATTTTTTTTGTTTAAGAAAAACGTTCCGTTAGTTGATAACTAAGCCCGTTTCGAATAGATTTAATTTTTTTTGCAATAAATTTATTTTATTGTTTGTTTTTGTTTAAGTTTAAGGAGCGAGAATAAAGAACGTATCATCACCGTATGCCAGTGTATAAGTGGCAACAATTTTGTTATTAAAACACAACAAGTCTTTTCTAAATGGGGTGGAGTTTTCCAAATCTACAAACAGAAAGTATACATTCCCTAGACGGGCTTTGCCGCCCGTTTGGCCTCACTCTCTCAATCTGATGTTGGGTTGTGTGTGGTTCTCGCTCTATCCCCCCACACACAACACAATACGGTGTATCTATGTGGAAAGGCAAAAGTATAGAATGTGAAATGCATAGTGGAAAACTTGCACTGGGCTTTTGTAAGTCACGCGGATCTCAGTATGACCTGGAACCTACTGTCTAGTAACGTTCTAAGCACGTGGATAGCCACACACTATGCCATACCTAACCTACCACCTCTTATCCGCTCGTTTTCACAGAGTCGGTTTCGGTGTTCGTTTGTGTGTTTTTTTTCTCTCTGTGCTTGTGCACCATCATCGTTTTAATCTATACGACGAGGTGGTTAGGGGGTGATTTGTTTTTTTTTTTTTTAACAACAAATGAATAAAAGTATTTATACGGATGGAGCAAGTCGTCATTCACCCCCAATGGGTTCGGTTGGGAAGGCAACCTCTCAAAGCCGACCTCCCTCCTCCAACCAACCCCCTAAAAAAGGGAAGCAGAAAATTGATACACAGGGATAAGTGGATAGATTTCCACACCTACTTAAAGGACAGATTCAATCAGCATTCCACTCCGAAATGATGCCGGTAGCATCCACCCTCATTCAACACCAGTTGCTTCCAGAGTCCCAGATTCGCCTTGCTTTGATATTAATAACAATCAAATCATCTCAGAAAAAAATAATTTCCCCCCGAAAAGAAATAAAAAAAAAAATTCCATTTGGAATGTATAGAGATACAGCAACAGCAACAGCAAACGAACCGAACAGTGCGCGCTATGTAGCTAGATACACATTCGTTTGTTTTGATGTCATTTTGATATCACGTTTTCCTACCACGTGCGCCATTTGAGAGTGTGATTACGAAAGGAGACGATGGAAAATGTGCACACAAATACACTCAAGGCATACATGTGTGTGTGCTATGTAAGTCGCAAAATGCACAAAATTCGAGAGTAATCGCAGAGAGAGAGAGAGCAAATGAGAATAAGAAAGCTTGTACTTTCGTACTCTAGTGGTGAATAGATGAAGTAATTGGCTTTTGTAAACAGCTGATTGTTTTAGAAGCTTAAGATACTTTGTGAATGCATAGATGCCCCGAATACACACTGTCATTGACGTAGATTCAAAGCAGAGAATGGAATATTTTATTGCTATTAATTCAAGAAAACGACGTCGAACGGTGAGAGCAGGAGATACTTGATTGACAACGGGATCGCAATTTATTTAGAGATTTTAGGAAATTATGAAATCAGCTGCGGGGAGATACAATTAGAACGGATGTTGGTAAGTAGAAGGTGTTAAGTGAGGTAATTCCTTCGAGGTTTGCCACTTACTGATGGAATTTATATTTTTTTATTTGTTTAGTGAGAGGGACTAGTATGAGGTTGCTCCTTTCTTTAGATAGGAGACAGTGGGTGGAGGTAGATCCTTGGGAAGCATCTTGGGACTCTGTCACAGCGTTAAGTAGGTTTAATTCTGAAAAAAAATTTGCAAAAAAACGGTCGAAAATTGATGGCTTAACATTGAAACACTAAGCAAAATGGACTTCAAGTCAAATGGACACTCGAGGAAAAGGCAAATTAGAGCAATGGTCCTTCGTGAGAAATTTTGGGCTTGTCGTTCAAGTTTAGCAGAGAGTCAGTTTTTGATAGCACTTGCGGTGAACTCCCATCGTAGGCAATCATAGATACAGACCTCATCAGAGAGAGTAATCGTTGGACTAAAAAAGTTGATCAAGATACTACATACATAGGCACCTCAACTGAATAAGCACATGAACAAGAATCAGTTGCCATTAAATGTCCAGAATGATGGGCAGTAGAAATAGCCGCTGTGAATAAGGTTCCCGTGTGACCACCGCAGTGTGACACGTGGTGAGACTATTCCACAATATGACCTACGATCTTCTCAGCAATATCATCCTTGAAAGAGGGGATTCATCCAGTGTGGTGTTCTATTGTTGTGTAATCAACGCACCAGTTCACGTTTTGGATTGAACGACCAACAAATGGTCATCTACCGAATACTCTAGACTTGGCATCGAATGACTACGTTTTTTGCCAGACCTACAGGGCCATCTTAAACGCAAGAGATTAAGGGGTTCGACGAATGGGTTCATATGGCTGTTTCTGATCACTTTGACGCATACTCAAATTTTTTCGAAGATTTGCAGATTTGCAAAAAAGATGACGAAAGGGTTTCAAACCTGTAACGCAACCCTGTAGCCAATTCATAGGAAATCCAAGCACAATTGCATGGTTTCTGATCTTGGATTAGTGACATATAAAAATCCTCTTAAAAAACGAGATAGTAGATCGGTTCTTTTCTACTACTGACCATTGCTTTCAAATTTTACTTTAAGTGATAAAATTTTTAAGACAGACATTGGCCCCGAATTGCCCATCACTACGGGGGCCTCTTCTGCGGAAAGCATTATATGAGTCAGCACTCAGAAATTCAGAGGCTGATCTCGGCTTTAATAGTGCGTTCACCTTTAAACTTATTTTGATCCTTACGTATCCTGTTAGCCAAACTGGTGTCACTGCATTTCAGACAGAAACATTCGTTAAATTTTTAAATGCTAAGCCCAGCATTCTGCTCAGCACTCTCCCGTAGAAGGAAGCTTTACTTAGGAGCCCCCTTTTATGGCGATACAGGTGACCAGATGAATATTGGCATTAAGAGCCACTTACGCTCCATAAGAAGTTCAAATTGGTTTTGACGAGTAGGTAGAGAGAAACTATCTCCCATGATCCACGTGGTATCACAATTGACCTACTATTGGTCTAAGTGTGTTGACGACTCCTAGCTGGCAGACACTTCAACCTTAATGCTAAGCCTCTCACGTGATTAAGGGAGTGTAACCCAGGCTACATCAAGACTATTTTTTTTAAAAGAGCAACCAAACCCCAGAAGCACTCAGACTCTGTATGGTCCATTGTACTTCCAGGCATCAAATCCTTTTTGGTGTAGTAGTTGGAGGAATTCAGATTTTATTCGTTTCTCTGTTGTGCTTGGTGGCTGCGGTTACTTTTCTTGAACTTACACCGGCCAGGTCACAAGTTAACACACTACCTAGTAGTGCGTGGCCAGCTCAACAATCTAGACTTGGTTGACACGGTTAGGCTTGTAGTTTATTAGGTCGTAAATATTTAAAATATTTAAACCTTAAATCGACTTACATAACTCTTTAAACTGAAAATTATTCATTTTAAAAAAATCTGTTTGGTTTTCGAAAAATTTATTTTGGTTACAGAACTTGAATCTTCGACATTTTTCAAAGTATTCGCACTCAAAAATGATTTTCTTTAACAATTAGTTTTTGGGTAAGGACGGACATTTTGCACTCTTTCATACAATGCTCGAAAATATTGAAAAAACGATTTCCACATAAAATTTCGATCCGAAAGAATTTTTCAAATGACATCGTATACTCAAGACTGTGTAATTCAAATAATACCAACTTTTCCATCAACACCATTTCGCAACTACAGCAGAATGAAAACAGTGAATCTAGCGAAAATCATTTCCTATTTCTCAAAGGACATTACTCTCATCTGGATCCCAGGGCACAACAATTATGAGGGTAATGAACGCGCTGATGATCTGGCCAGGAAAGGGTCGGCCTTTAACGATTCTCTAGCGGGGGCAGTTGAAGTTCCGCTGGGTTCAAGGCTTTATCCACCTTCACTTCCTTCAGCTAGCCAACCGCATGTGGAACAATTTTACTAATTGTGCCTTATCGAGTAAGACGTGGGCCAGTTAAAATAAACCCAAATCAAACGAGCTACTTGGCAAATCGAGACCAGATATTGCCAGAATTGTAGCTTTTATTACAGGCCATTGGCCAGTCGGAGACCACGCAGCCGAAATTGATATTCCCCACAAGCTGCAAGGATACTAACGAGAAAGAATCTCTTCACCACTTCGTCTGTAGATGTCCGGCCATAGCGTGGCCCTCGCTTCCTACTCTCGGTAAATCCTCCTTCGAGGATCTCAGCGAGATAGCTGAAATAAAGATTGGAGACCTCTTTCTTAATCTAAATTCTACGGGCTGGATTTAACCACAATAAAATCATAACCAATCAATACACTTCGCACCAGATTTGTGGTAACAAAACAGCGCACTTCAGCGCCTATCTGCCTACTTTCTCAAAGTAATTGTACCTTAGGCACACATTTTTTGTGCTCAATGGGTCTCCATTAGAAATACACATTATGTCAGGTCTACAGATGCACGCTATGTAACCCTAAAGCTGAGATGAGCATGTGCCTTTCTATTGAAAAACTGAATAGCTACTTGAAAATCCCTCGAAAGGAGCCACCTACGTATTCGGGACAAGGCTTGCCCTAAACAAGTTTTCCTTAACCTAACTTTCAACAGATTACTCTCGCATTGATGCAATTGTATTTGAAAGGATACCATCGCAACAAAGTGCAACTGCTTGGAGTTTCCCGAAATTCCTCACTTTCCCCAGGAAACGTTTTTCTTAAGTTTCAGTGTCATAACCTGTTCATCACTAATTTGCATGCAAAATACCCAGATGACACAATTTCTTGAAAAAGTATTTTCCCTCTCAACGCCATATGTATCTGTGTATCTTCGCAATTTACATTACTTTCCTCATACCCTGCCGCGCACTCCAATCGGATGTATCTTCAAGATTAAAATGTTGATTAATGCCTTCGCTTCTAATAAATTCATGTCGCCGAATACCCTCTTTGTGTTAACTGGCTAATGAATCAAACCTAATCTACCCTATCTAAATACTAATACGACTGTGTCAGTAGAAGCTTAATCCCCAAGCACGTGTTTGCCTCCCTTTTGAAACTATACATACATAGATACTCATACACCATACTAATGTGCACACATATGAAATGCTATAAGTGAGGGGGACGATGCGGCGATATGCGCATTTAAAACAGAAGCCATGTGACGTCGAACAGGGTTCACTTATTGAGTAGAAAGCTTACATGTTTACATGTAGTTATTCGATGACAGATGGCACTGAATGAAAGCTTATTTTAAGTTTTATTAACTTCCGGTAAAGTTTAGAAATTTATTTTAGAGGCGATTGCAAACCAGGCACTGTGGATGCGTTGTACGTATCTTTCATCTACAAATTGCAGTTCCGCATCTAGAAGGTGAAGGGGATGCAACATGGTGAGGGTCATCTGGCGATAGGCTGTATGAATGAAAGCTTTTGTAGGTTTCGTACGGCATGATCATGAAACGTCAGTAACAGATAACTAAACACGGTCCAAACAGTTGACTTATTACAGAAGGTCTAGTAGGTGCAAAATGTTTCTCATGGATAAAATAAATAAGCACGTTTGGGGCAGTTACTATGATCAGCTAGTGTCGATATTATTTTGAAGTAAACTTTTTAGCTTTTTTGTATTTTTTTACGACTTCATCTTCCAAAAGTCTGTTGTTTCTAAGCGTTTATTACTTCATTTTTCTATTTGAACTTTGAATGCACAACGTGTTTTTTTTTCAATGAGACTTATTTCGTAAACAGATTATCGTTTCAATAATAAAAACGTACAATATCGTGTGGTTACAATCTATTTTGTAGACGGGAGATAAGCGGGGTCTAGTTAGCGGCTGAAGTGATGAATTGGAATTTGGTATTTTTTTAAATTTTTTTTTTTAACTTTTTTGCTATAATTTGTCAATTTAATTTATTTCTGGTAAATGACTGCAGGTTTTTGTATTTTATTAAGCACTTTGAAATGATTAACAGTGTGCTACTCGTTTAACGGAAGACGATTAAGATGTTTTTCAGCGGCTAATGCAAGGTTAGAAGTCGTTGAAGGTAATGTGGAAAAATATTGTAAAAAAAACGTTGTTTTTCTGGAAAGCCTGAGTAACAGTTAAGAACCGATCTTTTTGGATGACTTTGAACAAGAGATAACCTCGAGTGGCACTTTCGTTACTTTTTTTTGGCAGATTTTCTTCTCGGCATACGACAAATTTTTTTCGTATGATGTTGTCGGGGATGAACCATATTCCTGACTATTGCACACGCCGCGTATTTTTGAAATATTGAAATGAAAGGTCGAAATTCTATAGGCCAGAAATTTGACTTTGAAAATTGGAGACAAATGTAGGCAATCTGCGGAAGAAATAATACCAATGAAATCCATATGAATGATATGAATGATCCCAAATTGCCAACTTGTGGAATCAGACCACCCTTCTTACCCTAACCTAACCTAGATCCCAAATTCCAAACTTCACAGTGCACCCTTCACAAACATCGTTATGTAGTTTCCTTCAGGTTTGTGTCCTTGGACCACTGCTGAATACTAGACGTTGCCATAAGTTCCACATTTACCTCGAAGACCCTGTTAACAACCCCTTGTACGTCACAGGCCAAGAATTTTCAAGTTTCTTTGGATATGAAAACCAAAAAGTTTAACCACAAATTCGGTTGCTGCCAATGAAGTCCTAGGTTGTAAAATCCATCAACTAGAAGGACATGTTTCTATAAAAAAATGAATGCAATGATAGAATCCTTCTACAAACCATTGCTACAAAATGAACGTTACGTTATGGGAGACTGGTTAAAAGGAAGGGAAAAAGTGTGAAATCTTTGGTTGATCAAAGGTTGAATGAGTATTCTATCATTCGACCTATAATCATCCCACAACCAGAAAACAGTTGACCCAAGCAAAAATCGAAAGATACCTCCATCTAACAATGCAAGGGTCAGACACCACACCACAGTGTTGAGTCCCTAGTCGTCGTAATGATCATTTAGAATATGAGACGGTATTTAGAACTCTACAAAAAATTCAGAATGAATAGCAGAACGTTTTTGGTTAATTTAAAGGATCAACATGGAGCTAGAACTTACATTGGCCGCATCAGAAGCAAACACAGTACGACTACACCCTCAGCACTAGTAAAAAGTACTTATTCCAGGCACCGCAGTCATTAGCTGTGCAGGCAAGACTGTCGTAGTTTTCGTAGCTATGCTTCCGAAGGATCTACAACAAATCGGTAACGAAGCTATTAAAATTGTATACGTGCTTATCAGCAGCAGGAATGGGATTCGAATCAATGCAAAGCTGACGCTTAGGTGAAAGACAACATGCGGCAGAAGCACTTTCAGGGATCACTCTTAGTATTTTCGGCCTAAATTTCAGCACAAGATTTCGTTTATCCTGAGCTACAGACTCCTTTATATAAGGTCTCGAATTTCGGATACGAGGAATTTAAGTGTGCTAAAAAAAAGGGTCGCCATCCGCATGACAAAAAGGAAATACAAACTTTTTTAAGAGAGAGATGCATAAGAGAATATCTAAGGCTAAAGGGACAGGATCGAAAACAAAGAAGCTGATTTCAGATGTGTTTATAGCTCAAAGTGAACTTGACAACACCATAGGCGATATCACATGTCCAGAAAACATATCTCGATACTATGCTGTCAACCAAAAAAAAAAGTTGGAGCTGTCTCACTATGAGACTCTCTTAAATAAGCCTCGCCAATGGGTATAATATGCACGTGAGATATGGCAAACTTTGGACCTCTATAGAACGATCAAAAATAAGTTTAAGCCCACTACTGAAACATAGACCCTTAAAACGAAAAGCACTCTGACATCCCAAGACATAAGGAAGGAGTATGAGAGCTTATGCCCTCGTTTTCATGACAGCGATTCAGGCAGAACCGATAAACTTATACAAAAAGACTGAAAATTCCTTCATACCCAGCCTTGTAGGAGTGATTTAAAGCATAAATCTGCGACACATGGAAAAAAGCTTTTCTAACCGAGAAATGCCTCTGCAGACATTGCGGTGATAATTAAGTCCATGTGAATACAAGTCAATTTCTATCACTCTGTTAACGCCTCTTCTAAAAACCAAAAAATCCATAAAAGGATATCAAGGAACTATCGCCAAATCTGCTCATGACACCAACATGTCATAAGGACCTCAAAAATGATTTAAAAATTAAGAAAAAGAAGCAATCAACATATAAGTATTTTCCAGTATCTGCAAGTAAGGCATCAGTATAGGTCTGTAATGATCTGAGTGTGACGTTGAATAGCGCATCTCCTCCTCATCAAACTCATCTGTATAGTGTTCATGCTGACGACGAGCGAAGCTTGGCAGACAGCAAGTAAGTCATCACAAGCATGATGCAGCAACTGCGCCTGGAGGAAAGAGCAGCCAGGAATGAGGAGGCAATCCGGAACAATAAACAGCTAAGCCAACCCGGACAATAAGCCCTTCTGTCAAGAAATGCTTAAACGGTGGTACCGCAGGGGAGGAGGAAGGAAGGTGGTTTTAGCCGGCAGTATTCCGGCATGCTGTTGAACCGATTACTTCTACAGTATCTTCCGAAGATTCCCACCTTCTATAAAAAAAAAACTCATCTGTATAACCTTGCTCAAAGCCATTGTCATCAGCAAAATACAAAATGCAAGCCGCACGTGGTGCTCTTTAACTAAAATGCATCTTCTCGCCCCAGTCCCACGAATCTTAAATCGAAAGCAGCTCGTAGATAAATATTTATAGAAAGCCAGAATGTGTATAAGATTTTCGTGACAGCAGGTTACGCGAAATGTCCACGGGGAGAGGCCATTTTCCGACCTTCATCCACCATTACTCAGTGATTTACTACACCATAATGTTATATGCCAAACCACAAGACACGAGTATCTACACGTCATGAAAGCAAAGAATTATAAGTCATAAATGCAGCTCCTTAGCTTTTGAAAGCCGACCAAATAGATTTTACGAGTACGTTATATTCCTCCAGCTATTTTCACTAGTTTTATTGTAAGCACGTATCTATATACTTTTCGAGCCAAAAATAAAACCAAAGGAACTCATTTCCTTTCATTTTCAAAACGTATCATTAAAATTCTCTGTCAAGGTAAGCGGAATCTCATTTACTTCAAATTCAAAAATCACCACATATCCACTAAATCCAAAAAATAAGTTTCCAACAAACGTGTACAGACATACATACGAGTACGTACGTGTATGTACTTGCGACGTATCTGTCATGAATATTTTCATTTCAAAAAGAAAACCTCAATATCCACAGAGGAAATAAAGTAAACAAAAATTTTTTTTTTTCAGAAACTATTCATTAAAAAAAATTATTTTAAATTTTCCAATAATTGAACGGTGGAATTTATTTTTGTTACCACAAGTTGGCACATTGAGATACATTCTGTTCCTGTACACAATGATTCTGTGTGAAATTGTGGTCTTTGATATTTAATACACAAATTTCGAAAAATATACGAAAATGGTACAGGATATGTAGATGACAAGCCACATTGTGCCTTCGATTAAAAATTAAGGACGAGTTATCAACATCAAGTTTGCAGTTCAGAATCCCTGAGGCTGAACCACAATTAGCAGAACATTTTGAGTTTCGCAGTGACAGCAGTCATTTAATTAAAATAAATGAAAATTACAAATTAATGAGTCAGGAAGTGCGGAATTCGTTCCCATAAACAGGATGACGATGGCACATGGTGTCGATTAACAGCCACTTGATATAGGCAATTTTGTCCAGTTGGCAGAAGGCTGCTTTTTTGTTGTACGAGTATCCCAATTAGGAAAGGGGGCCATTTGGATGTGAACGGATGGATAAATTAAGGATGCCTTAACTGCCACCAAGTCCTTAGTAAACAGATAGACTTGTCCTGCTGAATTGCGTTTCTATGAAGCCTGACCACTCGAATACTTGGGCGGTCATTATCATCAATAAAAGTCATTATCAATCGGAGATGAAGCCATATTTTACGAGTCCTAAACCACCGCACAATTGCCCAAGACCGAGCGACATGGGATGAAATTGTCTGCTACAGTGATTCACAGTCGATTTCGCTGATGCCTGTCGCAAAATACAGAGAAACTGTCAAAGGACGAGTTTACCGCTGCATTTGTGACTCACAAAAAAAGAAATCCGACAGGCACACAAATTGGCTGTACATATGTCCTTCACGAGTCCGGTTACATTTACGATATAAAAACAGTTCTTCAGTTGACACTGCCTGACTTTTTCTACATTGCACTGCTTTATTATTAAATTTTTTTGTTAAAGAAAAAAAAAAAAAAATTGACCAACTTACCCCGTACTGTATCTTTGGAGATTTTAAGCGAAACTTTTGAACGAATTCTTCCCATTCTGATATTTTTAATATCGAACAAGTTTTACTAGGCGTACTTAAGAAACTAAGAAAAAGTTTTTTATAAAGTAAAGCAAAGTAAATGTGTATTAAAATGGCAGGTAGGTGTTGATACAATTTTGGAAGAGGTAAGCAGATACGAGGACTCCATTTCAACAGCTGGAGAAGGGTATTCTGCGAACGAGAGCGGTTCCAGATACTCGTAGACTTGTGTGACGTCTGCGTTAAATTTTTTCTATAAGTGAAAAATTTGCCATAATCCAGGAAATAAATACTAGTCTTGTGCAATTCATGCAGTTTGAATGTCTTCCGAAACTGTATCGTTGTCCAGGCAGTTAGCTAAGGAACGAGCAATCTGGAGAGGCTCAGGTTCACCCCGAACTGTAGTGAGTATCCTTGTTGTAAAGTTGAATTTTTTGAAAATTAATGTCTTAAGGTGCGACCAACGGTTGACAGTAAACTTTCAACGACTCACTTAGACTAACGATGAGCCCATTGTGCCCAATAGTAGACCTCTGAGAGGGGGGTACCGCCGAACGCCAACTCTCAATCACGCAGTCCATTTAGGACGGTTCGTGACTGTCTTTCAGGCAGACACTATTACTCAGTACCGGAACCCAAGGTAAAAGCGTTAGCATCTGTCAAGCAGCCCTAATGGTCAAGCAGCCCTAATGGCACTAGCAAACCCAAGAACCAACTCAAAATCGGTGAAGAAATACAACGAAAAACTCAACATCCTGGGAACTTCCTCTCAGGTCAACCTGGTTTAGGTACCTGCAAACTGTAACATACCAGGGAATGAAGCCGCGGTTACATCCACGGTTACAACCATAGGAGTAGCCAAAGAAGGTTGTTAAAACCGCATACAGCAGCACATTCGCAAAACACCACGACAGCATGTGGGATTGCAAACCTGCAAAGTTGCCAAAGCCATGATTGAGCGCCCTTGCTCCCATCAAGCAAAGAGGGCGCTCGATCTAGGCAGAAGACAACTAAGATAGATGGTAGGAGTTAACAGCGAACACATAAACCTGAACAAACACGCCTACAGACTTTGACTGGTGGCATATAGCACTTGCCCGGGTCGCGAGGAAGAGGATGAAAGCCTCCTCGAGCACTTCCTCTGCGAATGCCCTGCAACAAGGGCGCTAAGATACAAACACCTGGGAAGACACGTTCGTTAGAAATACAGGACGTTTCTCGGAACAGTCAACCCCATCCGACTCTCTATCCCCAAAGCAAACCACCCTTCAACTACATGCTCCCCTACCCATACAACGAGCCCAAACAGTGGCCTACGTGATGAGGACATTCCTCACCCTCCACAACCAACCAACCAACCAGACCCCTGAGAGCCTAAATTTCATTATCGATGGCTCAACTAAACCACCCAGATATGTGCATGAATCTCAGGACTTTATTCAGCTCAAGGTTTCCTAGATCAACCAGTTCCGCAGGGAAGTAGATCCCAAGAGTGTCTTCCATTTTGGTGGCTAGTGCTGGACAATCACATAGGAAGTGGCGAATGGATTATATTTCCTCTTAGTCCCTGCCGTTCCTACAGAAGTCGTTGTGGGGTAGTTCTAGCGGTGATGCCTGATTTCCTATCACACAGTGTCTCACGATGCCGACAGCTATGCGAGAGATCGGCGGATCTCTTTTTGTCATAGGCTAGCCATAACGATTTGGCCGTGGCACATGTATCTAATCGATACCAACGCCTGTTAGCTTCCACGTTGGACTCAATGTCTATCCCCTGTTCAAAGTGCTAATGGGGTGCTAGCCTTAGATGTGACCCTGCCCTGGCTACTTCATCGGCTTTTACGCTTTTATATGGCCGGTACTCAAAAGAGGTTCACCTTGTTGGCCACTGAGATATCGTCCAATGCACATTTTACGAGCTTGGACCTCACCGACATTGCCTGAAACCCTGGCCAACATGGATGCTGATTGATATCTCCCTGGCTAATCATGTCCGCAGCTTAATTTGTGGCAATAACTTCGGCTTGAAAAACACTGCAATCGTCCTCAAGTCTGAAGAACTGGTTTGTATTTCGAGCCCCGCAGTAGACACCAGCACCATTTTGGATCCATCGGTATAGATAGCCAGACTACCCCTTCATCCCAATCCTCCCTGATGGAGAATCCCCAAACAAGCCCTCCATTTCCAAGTCTAAAATTATTCAAAAACACCATTTTATGGTACTCATTGTCAATGTCTCCAACAACGACGCCGAGATGCATATGAGATACCCTCCTCTGGTTAAACATATGTCATCCGTTTATTGCATAGTCAATAAAAAAAACATTCGACAGTTTAAGGCTACATAAAATCGTCAAAAAAGTACACCAATGGAAGCCGAATTTTTATTGCTCTGACTTGCGGGACCGCAAAGCAATTTCGCTTTCCTCTCAGCCCATTAAAATTATGGCACAAGTTTTGAATTTATTTCGCCGGCACATAGCAGTATTCCGGTCTAACGGTGAATACGTTCGTCCATCTTTTTTTCCGTCCCCGAATTTGTTTTTCCATTACGATAAATACGAATAAAGTTAATGCGAGGACATTATTCAGTTTAAGGATATCATAAATGTGGGTGCTGGTGAAAGGGGTAATTTTAATGGCTACATGGAGGGCGGTTTATGCAGATTTCTGGTAGTCAGAATTCTGATTTTCATGGGGAAGGAGGTTGGGTAATGTGCGCCCGGGTGTTGGGGTGGTGATGGAATGTAAATTTTAATGGGTAATGTGAGTTCAGGGCTCATTACGTTTAATTTAATAAGTTGAGATGGATGCAAGGATATCTGGAGGTATAGTGATCGGTTTACGGGGGGATGGGAAATTTAGTGGAGGATGGCCGATTTGATTTGGTAAGTTCGGATAATTAGAGAGGGTATTCTAATGACCGAGGAATGGGTGGAGGGCACAATTTCGAATCGTGAGCGGCAGTGGATTAGTTTTCCAAGGAAAAAAAGGCAATTTCATGTAGGAGACCCGAAAATCTCTAAACTCTTAATTTTTCCCTTCAAAGATGAGGGTTAAGCAGAAGTTAAGAAACAATTTTAAGGATTATACTAATGATCCCGAATTAAGCACCAAGAATTCGGTATTTCCAGTGCTCACGTATAATAAGTTTCTGAATAGTAGATGAAATCTTACTGACTTAGGTGGCGCAACAGTTCGAGGTGAACCTGAGACTCAGCCACCAAGCCTCTCCAGTTAACCCGGTCCTTCAGGATCAACTGGCTGCAGGTGCGCACTCCAATTTGGTTGAACTCCCCTTCTACTTGTGCGCGCCACCTTAGGCGAGGTCTTCCTCTACTGCGTTGTCCCTCCGGGTTAGATTCGAAAACTCTGCGGGCCGGAGCATTGGTGTCCATTCGCTCTACATGTCCTATCCATCTGAAGTGACTGATGCGGTGTACCAGGTCGATGTCGTTGTACAGCTCGTATATTTCGTCGTTGAATCTTCTCCTCAAAAGCCCGTCAACGCAAACAGGACCGTATATCTTAGGAAGAATTTTTCTCTCGAAACGATCGAGGATATCTTCATCCGCTTTCCACAGAGTCCATGCTTCAGCGCCATAGAGCAGGACTAAGATGTTCAAGGTCTTGTAGAGAGTCTCCTTAGTTAAGTTGCCTTCTCAGCCCAAAGAAACAGCGATTGGCAAGAGTCTTTCTTCGATTAATTTCCGCCGAGATGTTGTTGTCAGCATTTATAGCAGAGCCAAGGTAGACCAAGTCCCTTACCACCTCGAAGTCATAGCTGTCAACTGTGACGTTCTGAGCAATTCGTCGATGTTGTGCATCCCTTCTTGTTGACAGCATATACTCGGTTTTGCCCTCATTAACAGTAAAACCCATTTTGGCGACTTCTGTTTCGATACTACCGAGCGCACCAGTGACAGCCCGCTGTGTTCCGCCAATTATGTCAATGTCATCGGCGTACGCTAGTACGCTATGCACAGACTTTTGAAGGTTTGTGCCTCCGGTGTTGGCTTGTGAGTTTCGCACAATTCTTTCAAGGATTATATTGAAGTAGTCACATGACAGCGCATCGCCTTGTCGAAATCCTTTTTTGACATCGAAGGTCTCGCTGAGGTCATTACCGACCTTGATGGAGCAGCGAGCGTTCTCCATCGTCATCCTGCATAGAAGAACGATTTTGGCAGGGATGCCAAACTAGACATGGCTCTGTATAGCTAGTCTCTATAAATGCTGTCATACGCGGCCTTAAAATCGATGAAAAAATGGTGAGTATCGATTTGGACTTCTTGGGGTTTTTCCAGGATCTGCCGGAGTGTAAAAATTTGATCGACTGTGGACTTTTCTGGCCGATCAGATTGTTGGTTTCAGGCATTCATATAATATGGCAGATAATATCCTGTACTCGATGTTGAGGAGACTGATACGTCTCTAATTGGCGCAGTTGAGGGGGTGTCCTTTCTTGTGGATCGGACAAACGATGTTGGGATTCTGTTCATCAGCCATACACTCGTCTGGCCAAATCTTGGAAATGAGTTGGTGTATGCTCTCTTCCTAGTCATTTCCAGGAGCTTTGAACCCCTCGGCCAGCAGGCCATCAGGACCAGCAGTTTTGTTGGATCTAAGCTGGATTTTCCTATCCTCACTTCGTTTTGGTCAGATGGATGGAAGTTTTGGCTGTCATCGTCTATGCTGAATGGTGCATTCTGCCTTACAGCAGTATGTTGCTCTTCATCGCCGTTATACAGTCTGCAGAAAAAGTTTTTCCATATTTTCAGCACCGACGATGACTCTACTACAAGGTTTCCTTCATCATCTCTACAGTTTCCCAAGCTCAAGCTCAGTTTCTTCCAAGCTCACGAGCAGCCCTCGTCCTTCTACACCAAAAAAGGAGTTGCTGCCTGGTAGTACAAGGGACCGTACATAGTCTGAGTGCTTCTGGGGCTTATAGTTGCTCTTTTTTTGTAAATAGAACACAAAGTCCCTGTGTCAGCCCTTTTGCTGTGTGAGGCCTAAATTGTATATTTTCGACATGATGGCATGGTTTGGTGTGTTTGACCTGAAAAAAATGGTTTACTCATTTTATCTTCAATTAATTAGCCAGTGTTCTACAAATAAACCGTGATGTACATAGAAGATCTCCTTAAATTAGTAGACCAACGTGGGATGAATGCCAGCATTTGCCCTCCATTTGTATCAGTATCAGATATTTTAGAACCGAGGCCTCTGAAACGTTTTCAGAAAAGACACACCAGGTTCCCGTTTCTTTAGATAGATTTCACTCTAATTTCTCTCACCCCATTTACCCTTCCATATTGCTTTCAAGAAAATATATAAATAAATTCCTAAAATTTATGCCACTAATGCACAGATACAGATACTATCCCATATCGATACTTAAGTATTTTTAAACTCAGAAAAAAAAAACATTTAAAACTGATTTATTTGTACATATTTCCCTTCGAACATTTCATTCAAAAACTGACATTTATGAATGTCAAAAAGATGTCATGCTGGTAGCACCGCCACCTCATCACCATGCCTGTGCATGGCGCACACCCCTGCTTCGGTTCGAAACCCCACCACCACGTATCATTGATTTAAGCAATTACATTGTTTCTAATGGGCAGGGCATGAAATAAATTTTGCCAGCTACAGCTACGCTTTGTTGAAAACGCTTTTAAAAATAGAAGGTTCTTCTTCTTCAGGACAAAATAGACGTTTTTTTTTTCCTTCTTTTTTTGTTCGTTTTCTTTTTTGTTTTTTTTTTCTGCTTCCTTCTTTTCTAATTGGAGACATTTTGAATGTGCGTATGTACACAATGAATAGAAATAACTTGAGCTCTCATTGAAAACGCAAAGTGACAAAAGCATTTTGCTATTCTTATGGACTCTATGCAGGAGGATATGAGTATCTTTGTACCTATCGTAGAGCGACCTTCGGAAACCTTTTTGAAAGGCGGGTGATTGGTCTTTTCCAATGGCGTTTCTGAGAGCATTTTTAAATCATATTTACGAACGAATCTTATTATTTTTTTTTTCAACTTTTAATAAAGACGGAAAAATGTATCTGTGTATCTTTTTTTTGTGTTTTTTTTCTTAAATTTATTTCAATTCTTATTTATGTTGACTTTGTGGAAATTTTAGGAAATATTTTTGGCACATTCACAAGTATGCGTTGGATGCGTTATGCGTTGTGGTGTTATGGTCTCTGCAGATATGTACATTTAATCGTAGAGTTTGAAGTGATTTGCACTCGTTGAGTGGAACTGAACATTTAGTTCATTCATTGAATTGATTGTAGTTGTAGTTGTAGTTTAATGAAAATGAAAACCACATGCGTTGGAATGCGTTGGGGGCTGATAAATGGATGAGCGGTCTTGGGGCTCTTGAGGGAAATGAAAGAGCTCAATGTAGGTGGAACAGGTGGGAACGATTTGTTTATTTAATTGAAATGAATTTGTGATTGTGGAACAAAATGAATATTTCTGAATAAAGTGAAATTAGATATTAATTTTTCACGTAGCTCATTGGGCCCGAAATGGGGATTTTCGCTTGGGGGAATATGGGGAAATTCTAAACACATACACACAGATGGATCTTACACAGCATGTGGAATGGCCAGGGCTGCTGATGTGGATACATATCACCACATGACTACCGGATCACTATAGGGTACCTTAGGCAAACCGGGAAATAGCCGCTTGATATTAATTAACGAAGGAGATGGTAATGCTAGTGTTTAGATAGATCACGCATAATTCAGTCCAAGTTGTTGGATAAATTCCCAGCTAAATGGAGGCGTGGAGTACAAGGACGTGGACAGGACAAACGAGTTGATTGAATAGAGCTTACATTGGGACGATTAATGAAAATAAGGGCAAAGTGGCAGAGTACTATGTGGTTGACGAGGTATGCAAACTGCCTGCGAGTTGTTACAGGAATCTGCAGCTAAAAGTGCTCTGAGAATCAGCCAATCAAGAAGCTGGAAACTGCACACAACAGGGCACACTCAGATCCCGAATAGGTGCTTGGGCAATGTGGCAACCACCGACTACACAACGCCTTACCTAGACTTTGTAAGACCCATCTGCAATCTTTATCCAAGCAGAGAGGAATGGGAGAGCAGGAACATGCCACACACTCACTGATGGGTAGAAAATGGATGCAGGTGTAGGAGCAGGCATCTTTTTTGACACGTTGTGCCTATCCAAATCAGTCAGACCTCCGGACCATAGCAGGGTTTTCCAAGCGGAGGTCCTAGCAGTGACAATAGCTGCCCGTGAGACTGCGATCAAGGAAGACTATACCACGTTATGATAGCACCTTTTTCATCGACAACCAATTCCTGTTGTAGAACTGAAATCGAAGCTTGTGAAGTGCTGTCGCGAAGAGCGAAGGAACACAGCACAAGATATCGCTCTGCTGGGTCCCTGAGCATGAGGGTATACCAGGGAATGAGAAGGCTGATGAACTGGCTAGGAACGACTCCACGCTGGGCCTAGAGCAAGCCGATCAAACAGTTGATATCCCAGCAGGATAATTCACGAAGCAGGCATTAAGTCTCATGCAGAAGCAAACAGACGATGGAACTCCCTATGGCCACTATTCAACAAAGCCAGAACTGAAAAACTACTGCAGAAGGCCAGAAGGATCCTATCCACCCTTATAGGTGTGGTTACAGGGCACAATACTCTGCGGTACCACATGAAAAACTAAGGCTTAGCAATGATGACCTTTGTAGGGGATGTGCTGACGAGGCTGTTCATGAGGATACAACCCACTTTCTCTGTCATTGCCCAGGCCTCTACCACCTAAGACATAAAATACTTGGAAAAATACAGGAAAAACCCATAAATGACTTGCGTAAGTTTATAAGACTCCAAATGGTTTGAAACGAGAGAACTTTAGGTTAGGTTAGGTTAAGAAGGGTGTGTGATGAATAGAACTCATCACGTTCACTCGGAGACCTACTGGTAATCCATCTAAGCCAGTTACTGCTTTTCAAGAAGTGTAGGAGATCCAGTATCTAGACTACTGCTACCTCTGTGAAGCTTGCGAAGAACCTGGATCCTAGAATAAAACCAGAGAACTTTAGTAAAAGATTGTCAATGAGGAACTGCTCCACGAGCAAGGGTGGCCTTCAACTTGTGGGTATCACAATGGGTCTATATTGACCTGAGTGTGGCGTAGGGGAATTACCCTCGCCAACCCATCCACCTAACCTAACCTACTGGGTCCTAAACTATAGAAGATATCACAGCAGTAGGTCCAATAAAACGAACCTCTATTCAGCATCAAGTGCGTGTGTTGAAAGCTCTTTTTTCGTTGGTAATAGTTGCTAAAAAAACTGGCATTTCATGCTTTTGCAAGCTGACTCCTTCTCTTTTTCTCACTTCTGAATGCAGACAATGTGGATAGATACTCGTATCAAGCAGTCCTTCCAGTGTCTCTGATTTCCCGGTATACTCGTATCTTCAACTCTGAGTACAATTCACCTTTGCATCCGAGACACAAAAATTCCTGTCTACACATGCATCTCATTAAAACGTACATCACTTCCGATTGCATTGCTGCATGAAAATATTCTAACACACCATCAAGGCCACACCTAAAATGTTCCCATTGCAATACCTCTGCCCCACCTGCAACGAGCCAAAATGCCCATCATAAAAACATGCAATGCAACTACGAGTCTACGAGTGTATCCCCAGCTAAAAACAGTCATCCACAGTCAAAACAAAAATTAAATTAATTAAATTAAAACCAAAACAAGCATTTTTTTCGGTCACATGTTTGCAGATTTAAAGGAAAATGTGCACATGTTCTGTGTTTCGTGCCTCCGCTGTTCGAGATCAATTAACGTGAAAATGTGGACTAATGCCTCGTGATTGTTGTTAGATTTACGCATAGTTAATTCTATGCGATCTGTGCGGTTCCTATTTTATCTTGTGGCTTTAATTTATGTAGATACAGATACATTTGTAAATTGGTCGTGCAAAAATATCTAAGACTAACAGATACGCCAAACAACGCAGTGCTGATTGAGATCTTTTCGGGGATTTTTTTGGTTCTCTTGAACATCACTCATCGCTTTTTCATTTAACTACTGCGACAATTTAGCAAAGATACGGATACTCGTGTCTACCTGTATTTGTAGGTGTAGGTAAAAATGTACTTCTGTTGCTTGTTTTTTTTTCGTTTAATTGCTCGGAGACGTTATAGTTTTACTTTATTTAATATTAAGTAATCCATGATTGTTTGGCTTTACGATCTCGTATTTAGCGGTAATTTCCCATTTATCTTTGAGGAAAGACACAAACAACATACTCACATGCTTGCTACTTGTATCTAAGATCTTGAAATTGCATCGTAAAATAGGAAGACGCTATGAACCGGATAAATCTTGTTGGCAATACTCGTAGTCATCGTCGACATATGCCGTGCGATTAACATTAAACGGCGGATGGAATTTATTAAAAGCTTACAATAATTTTTCTCGCTTTAGGGTAGTGCCAGCCAGAGTGACTGTCTAGTTTTTTCTTGTAGTCATGCTGGGCATTGTTCTACATTTTAAAATGTGGAACACAACTGGCAGGGTCATGGGAAGGGGGTAAGTTAAATGAGTTCAGAATCGCTTAGAGACGGCATGCGAATGCTGAATGATTATGAGATACTAATCATTTCAAGGCTATGGAAAGTATGAAAGTTTAATGGTTTTTGCCATGATTCTGTCTTGAAAACTTCAAGCTTTCCTTACAGGTAAAACGGCAAAAGACGGTTGTTTTCTGGTGGATCATTTCTATTCATTTTCACATAAAACAGTCCACCCAAAAATGACTCGAAAACCCATCATACGCGAAGGAATTTTAATAGTCTTCCTGCTAAATGTTGTAGAAATCCATCTAGTGAAAGTCGTACAATAGCTCAAACAGCCTTCGTGTCTGCAACTGTCTACTTAAACGATCATTAAGACGAGATATAAATACGAAAATAAAAATGAAAACAACATTCGCCACAACAGATATTTATTTATTTTTAATTGAGGAATGCAAGCTATAAAAATATATCCAAGCGATATAAACAAATGTAACAAGACCGAGAGACACACTGGGTGGCGGTGTATGACACATTTTTTTTTTTTTTTAAATAAAAGTTTAACTTAAAATTTTGCTGAATTGTTTATAAAATTTCAAATTGTAGACTAAAGATGGGCGCCATGTTTACTGAGTCATTATACAAGTTTCTTGGGTCTTATGTATCCCTAAGGTTTACCGAGGAGTTTATGCTTCGACTCTCGTAGAAGTAAGGGTAATGACCTCCATAGGTTTGGAAAAATGATATCATTGGGTGCTGCAAAATATCGTATTTCGCATCATGGAAAGTCAATGATACTCCGTAGACCGGGATGGCTTCCGAGGAATTATTTCAAGAAGTCAGACAAGTGGATCAGATAGGATAGGTTTCATATGGCTATCGGCAACAAACAAGTTGTAAGTACAACAAAACTTAGACGAACTTTGCCAGTTCTATACGCAGTACCAGTTGGCTGTGATAACTTAACACTTAAAGCTAAAGGAAGTTAAGGGTCTTTCATTAAGCGCTTCCTATCTTTAAATTTAAATAAAACAAAGTGTGTCTGAGATATCATCGTTCAAATGTATGCCGCGGCTTCTCTGGGTGGCGCGCATCCGAAATGTCCAATTTTCCATGACTCTGGCGCATAAATCAGGCTTAATTTGACCGATGGCATGGGTTATGTTGGCTTTGAGGGCCGCTGTGGTTTGTGGCTTATTCGCACAGACCTGCGACTTCAGAAAACCCGACAAGAAAAAGTCTAACGGGGTCAAATAGCATGATCTCGGTGGCCAGTTCACATCACCTCCACGTGAGATGACCATGCCCTCGAATCGCTCGTGCAGAATTTCCAATGTGGCGTGAGCTGTGTGGCACGTAGCGCAATCCTGTTGAAACCACATGTCGTTGGTGTCCATATGATCCAATTCAGGCCAAAAGAACTTGGTAATCATCGACCTGTGGTCTGCGAAAGGCCAAGTTCTTGTGAGCGACGCGAAATCGACTGCCTCGGATTCTCCTGCACACTCTCACGAACAGCGGCGATGTTTTCGGCAGATCTTGCGTTTCGTCGACTTACGGTTGTTGGTTGATCGTATACTGAACCAGTGGACTCAAATATATCCACCACACTGCGAATAGTCCTCTCGAAAGGACGATTATGGCGACCGTAAAATGAGCGAAGCTCACGGAACGTTGCCCGAACAATACACCCATTTTGATAAAACAATTTTATTATTTGCACGTGTTGTTGAACGCTATATCCGTCCATGGCGATTTGGCAAAACAGGCTGAATAAATGACAGCTAATTTGACAGATGTATCTTAAACAATATGGCCGCTATCAACTGTCAAAGTTCGGAAGTCCCTATTGGAAGACCCTTTACTAAAAATTAATTGAATAAATTTCGATGGGATTAGGTGTACTGCAACATAAAAGAATTTCTGCTTAATTACCCCATTGACCTTGGCAGTCCTTTTCCTCCATTTGGCTTACTCCTAAACTGAAGAATAGTTAGTCATATGTGCTCTTTATGGATTGAACGACGGACCTAAGGTCAAAGAGACCTTCATAGTGAGGCAACAAACACTGCGACGTTTAAAGGATTTCAAAAGGACCAAAACTATGTATATAGCTTGAAGCTAATGCAGAAAATTACCATACACCTATGATGGTCTCCAGAGAAAGAGTTAGGAAAGCCAAACTACCTTCCGACTGGTGCGTGACTTAAATTCTGAGGTTTAAGTAACTGTCAGAAGGCCAGATAGATACCAATGATACTCTCCAAGGATCTCAGGCTGAATAGCTTCTATGATTAGATAATTTTTTCTGAAAATTGTGCAGAGAATTCTGGACCTCTGCTCAAGTCCAACCATGCGTAGCTGAAAGGATAGGAGACGCCTTGGGCAATGTGGAAACAGAGTTGGTTTCCGACTCATGCTAACCTGCACGAAGTAGAGCAGTAAGCAGCAATGCCAGCATTAGCTTTTCCTAGACGATAATGTAACGTGGTAGCTGGGTTCTATTCTATTCCTACGGAGCGATAGGCATCTGAGCAGCTCATAAAAAATGTTAAAATTCGTTAAGAAAATTTGGAAAATTTCTGGCAAAATTCGGAACATGGTTAACTACCTTCTCGTTCAGCAATTTTCAATCCGATCGGAACTTCTCAGATAATTTGGTGAGAAAGAAGTCCAATACCTGCACGATGAGCCAGATCTACAGAAAACCTTGCAGCTGTGGCGGACGACCAGGTTTGACTTTTCTTAGACGTTTAGGTTAGGTTAGGTTAGGTTGGATATCCGCACGAGAGTGCAGACACACTTAGACCAGTAAAGGTCCTTTGTGATACCATCAAACCATTAGGCTACGCAGGGACTAAGGAAACCAAGTGGAGCTTTTGGTAAAGTGATGGATGCACATGACGCCTAAGGACGCCAGATCGCCAGGATTTTCAATGAAGGGGGACCCTAAATCGAACATTCTTTTATGCGACTAGGCTAGATAATTGTATAGGAAGTGAAGAATGGTTTTCTCCTCCTCTTCGTCCCTATAGCTAGTGCAGAAGTCATTAGAAGTCTTCTGGCATGTTGGCCTATAAGACAGTGCCCAGTGAGAACGCTTTAGTTTGACCAATTCGGCACTACGTTTATGGTCCAGTCTAGGCCAAATCTGTCTCGAAATGTGACACGTTGAGCAGTTTTCCCATGTGAGGGACATACCCAGGGATTGCCTATCAGGCAGAATCCTTAGAGTAGTACCCTATCTGGCAAGCTCGTCTGCGCTGCAGTTACCTAGAATGTCTCTGTGGCCTGGCACCCAGAGCATAGGTGAATGTTGAACTGCTCTGTCATCTCCAGAGCATAGACGGTAGTTAAAACGGCCTTTGAGGTAAAGGAGTACGATTCCAAGGACTTGATCGCAGCTTGGCTGTCAGTGTAAGTCTACAATAGGTTTATAAGTCTCCAAATTCAAGTTGACTGAAACACTGCAGCCTGCGGATCTTGTACAAAGCCTTTCATTTCTTAATTTTCCGTCGGAAATGCAGGAAAATGACCCCGATTGTTTCAAGATAAAGATTGTTAGCAAAAAAGCTCATCAAACAAACAAAAAAGGCGCGTTTAAGGCTCTGAAAATTGAAGGATAATTTAAGTAATAGTCTCTTCCTCCACAAAGACTGACAGTGCGGTGCCGTTTTCAGATAAACTTGATTCGTCTTTAAGGGAAATCTTATGTATATCACCGTAGTGAAGTATTCAAAGATATTTTCCGACATATCAAACCAACAGCATAGTTATGGTTTCCTTTAATTGACAGATACATATGTGCTTCTGAAAATCAATGAAGTATACTCGTAGCTATTCAGTAGAATATTGAGAAATAATTGTTAAACTACTCTAAGCGGTTTCCTAAACTCTCAACACCCCTACAGATGAAATGAAATTAATTCTTCCCTTGGAATCCGTGTCTAGATAAAATAACTTCAGCTCAATGGATGCACCACAGATAATTCAGAAATACGCTTGTGTTGGCAGCAGGCACCATAAATCTTCACCTTTATACGGCACTTCAAATTGGCCGATTTATCTGTGCATCTTAATATGCATCCACTGCTCTTATCCAACGATGCGTAGCATGAACTTCATGCTCACAAAAATAGACTTTAATCTTGCGTTCAAAAGAACCATTCTAGAGCACACTGTGTGGGTGGATGCCTCCACGTCTGCATCTATCAGTTCACTAATAGAGTGGAGGGCAGATTTTAAATTGGAATTTATGATCCCTCTCCTTCCATTACATGCCAAGCAGAGGTGCTTGTTACTTTTGCTGCTCCTGCATAAATATCTTTTTAGACAGGTAGTACGAGGTGTTCTAACGTTCTATCAGTATCTGAAGGCAATAAACAGATAACAGTCAGATCACGTCCAGTTGGAAGTCTTTGTATAGAGAGGAATTGAACAGGAGATTGCAGATGGTTAGCTTACCAGGCTCTGATGAAGTTCACTAACTAAGCTTCAAAGCCTTTTCCTTTCTTTGAGAAGCAATGATGTACAGGGCTTCGGAGGCTGTATTATACCATCCTTCCAGGAAATGTTAACTTAAAACAAGGATATGAGGTATTAGCAGTCGGGCGAGATTCTGAGTATCTCTGAGTGAGACTTAACGCTAAAGGGCGTCGAAAAGTGGCCCTGCAATGTGGTCTCGCTCTACATCTCTTTAGGTAACTTGTCAACTAGTCTACATGGTGCGGAGGATATTTGAAAGTCCATATTTATCTAGTAGAACTATCTTCAGCATCGATATGTACCTCAATTCGAGATCAGACACACGAGTATTCCTGAAATAATTCCGAGTATAAATAATAAGTAGTCCTTGTTGATGTTAGATGTTGCCTTCCTTTAGAGCTTGGATAGTATTTTTGGAGTGTTTGTTGGTTATATCTTCAACTACGTCCCTTACAAAATAACCCAACAAATCAATGTTTGGCGACTTACATATGTGGCCAAGAGTTTAATGCTATGTGATCATGGAAATTGATTGCCATCCATTCCTTAATCATCCTGACTCTGTGCGCTGACGGTCCTTCTTATGGTCTTGCTTCCGTCACACTGGCTATCAATGGCTTTACAACTGCATCCAGAACCTTGATAGATCTGACAGCATTCACCCGACCGTGTGGAATAAAGTAGGGAAACATAACATGGCCTCCACTGCTCACTACTCCCACTGGCAGGAAATTTGAAGGCTCACGCATTGCCATCAGTCGTTTTTTCTATTGACCTTCTGGTCTTGGTCAAAATTTGTTCATTCGAAAAATACCAAAGCAAACCTGGATTTTTCTTCAACCTATTTAAGAGCGACCTTCCTCTATGCCAAAGCTAAATTTTCATTTCCTTCGTCAGAATCTGTCCACTTCTCATGGCATAAGACTTAGACAAGTTTATCGGAGTTTACAGCCCGTACCTTCAATTGGCAGTCTCTTTGGGACCTTTAACAACGATTTTGCCGGCCCCAAGTCTGCGCCAATAAATTATGCGCCAGAGAATGTGTTGGACGGAACCTCCGTAGATCCAACATCAATATCCTATCTGACAGTCAAGTTCTTCTCTTTTAGGTCTAGCAGCTAGCACTGTAGCTCACAACAGTGTCACAAGCATATGGGTTTCTGGTCACAAGGGTACTAATAGTAATGAATGTGCGGATGAACTAGCAAGACTCGGTTCTACAGTTCCATTACCCACCAAAAATTGGAACTAAACTCTTCGTAAAGACTAGAATCTCTAGCTAAATGCAATTCAAGACTGGACCTTCGGCAAGCCACGAAATTGATTGATTTCTTAACATACAATCGAGCTGATGCAATTTTATCTCTTTGTAAAAAGATGTCAAAATTTCAGACAGACTGCCACCTGTGCTTGGAAGATCAACAGACGTCAATTCATATTTTTTGTGAGTGTCCAGCTGTGACTCGCAACAAACATAGACTTAGGTACCCTTATCACCTTCCGGAATCCAAAACTTATTTGCAAAAAGTTTACTGAGACTCCTTGAGGAATTGAACCTTAAGCAAGATCACAGTCCCATGTAAAGTACCACGGATCCAGGGGATATAACACAAAAGATCCACATATTCTGGTCGCAGTCCCCTCAATCCTAGTCATAATTGTAATACATAGTATGTACATAATGTACATCGGGGGTTTTCATAATTCACACTGCGATTTAGTCGCTCAGACGCTTGAAGGTTCCTTGTAATTCCCCTTATCAGCAAAAGTTTTCCCATTTTGCTTGTTATTTTATTTTACATAGCGGTGACGTGACTCAGTGGTTGGTGCGTTGGATTACTGAGCGGGAGGTTCGAGGTTCAAATTCCAGACAACACCAACTAATTTTCACGGTGCCACCTCTCGCTAATGTCTGACAAACTTCGGAGAGTAATAACTGTCATCAGAAAACTTCTCAATTTGCCTTTCGGATAGGGCTCTAAATTGTAGGTTCATTTCATTTGTTTAAAAAGGGTCGACACGAAGAGTCGCGAGAAGCTGGGCTCTGGACCACATACGGTGTGTTGCGTCATGTATTTGTATTCTTTTTTTTTGGCTCTTGTCATTGCATTTATTCCTTGTACATACATATACGGATATACACGACTACAAAAAAACGCCGTTTACGCTTAATTTTGAAAAAAATTAAAAAGCATTTTCAACAAGCACTTTTCACGCGGATTTTATGAAGAAATTAGCACCATTTTCCCATATTGTTTGATTTTCTATTCTACATGTCGCCTGTCATTGCATTTGACAGCTTACACTTTGTATTCATATGAATATATCCGACTACAAAAAGTTTTTAGGAAAATCAAAAAGGGCATCACCCTGTTCTGCAACAATGAGTGCCTGGTGTATAAATTAATTTTTCCACAAATCCGTTGACAACATTTTTATTCTAATTTTTAAATTAAAAAAGAAACAACAAAATTAATTCGTTACAAAAATAATTTATTAGATGATTAGTAAAATAAAAAATAAAATTCAAAATATTTATTTCTGTGTCTCTGAATATACGCGTATTCTCCTCCTGCTTACAAAATATTATTTAAGCATACGAGTAGGTATGTATCTCTTTCCTCAAACGTTGCATTCACACCTTTTCCTAAAACCAATAATTTTCTATTTTGTATCAAAAATTTTATACAATATGATATGCATGTGTGTATATAAGAAAAAATTTCAAAATTTTGACAGCACGGTCATTGTTGTTCGTTTCACACGCTCGGAATGGTTTTTATGAATGCGCTACCGCGCTACAGCAACAAGAATGGTCGCACGGGCTTAATGCTAAGTTTAATTTTAGAACACATATTCCGAAATTATTACTAAATTACTAGAAAATAACAAAAACGAAAGAATTTTCCTTTGACATTTTCGAAAATATGTATTACACAGAAAAGTGTGCATAGTATTTCGAGTTTGAATGACGTGCAGTGAAGCGGGAGATGGAGGAGTACATTTTTGACAGTTTCTGTTTAAGTTTTTAATTTTTTTTTTTTATTTAATGTCTCATCTGTCTGTCAAAAAATTTTATTATGTCGTTTACGACTTGCGAAAGTATTTTTAATGGTTTTTTTTTATTTTACATAAATTTATAACTACTGCACGTTAATCATATTTGTTTTCCTTACCCACATGGATTAATAAATTTGACAAATATTTGTGTTGTTGTTTGGTTAGGATTTTTATATTAATTTTTTTTTTATTAAATTTATTTTTATAATGGACATTTAGTGGATTGATTTTATTATATATTTTAATTTTAATGGTTGTGACAATGCAGTTCATAAAATTTTATTACAGTGTAGATACTTGGCGATACGAGATAAATTGCTGCGGTCTGTGGATTGAAAGCGAGTTCTTGGGTGCTGCCTGAGCTCGACAACTGCTTGTTCAGTTTCAATACTCAAGAAACATTTATTATGATTAATTCCAAAAATCAGCGAACGCTGTAGGTGTGGCTTTCCTAAACTTTTATAATTTAGATAAGAATCTAAATTTTATTTAAGGAATGTTTCTAAGAATCTTAGCAGCCTTGACGCTAAGTTTATGAAAAGAAATATTTTTCTCGGTTTCAAGGTAAACTATTTTGATTAAAAAATAAAACAAATTCAAATCAAACAGTTCCACGCAGCATTGAGATAATATTCACATTTGTCATATTTTTTTCGTCTTTTATTGCCGCAATACTCCCTTGATTGCTTTATTTTATTTTTTATTTATTTAAGCAAACACCCGTGTATTCTTTGCCGCCTTGTAACATTTATTTTTTATGATATACAATATTTATTTAATTTTCTCAAGGAGTCTACTCCTACACTGTAACATGAAATCGAAAATTTTGAACTTTATGTATATTTATCTTGGCTATTTTGTATCTAAACATTTTTGTATTTTTCTTTTTGAAGAGAAAGCAAACTTGCCGGAACATAAATTTGACGCAGTTTATTCGGAAGTGAATCATTGGTTGAATATTCAGGGCCAGTAGGCACACCCAGTGGGTGCCAGAATAATATTTTTTATAAAAAGTATCTCAGCGCCAATAATATAATTTTTTTATGTTAAATTTAACCGAAATTTTGTGGTAAAAAATGTATTTTTCTCCAAGTTTGTCTTTTTTTTTTTACTTAGTTATTAATCATTTGTTTAAAAACAAAACCGAGGAAACGAGGAGGAAACTTTGGAAAAAAATGTTCTTAGGATGGATACAGCTATGGACTTACGTGTAGGTGGTCCTAGGAAAATGGAGACATCTAACAATGTAATGGCGACAAGAATAGCGATGTGAAATGTTGTGACAAAATTCGGGTGACAGATTGTGTACAGGGAATTGCTGACAGATACATACAGTGTTTGGTGATGTTAGGCATTTTGTCTTGCGGAATTTGGTAATGAATTCTTTTTTTTTTTAAATAGATGCCTTTTCGCCTGACAGTAAGTCAATAAGCTTGAGGGGTTATGTAGATACTATTGGAACAGGAAGTTGGATAACTGGATAACTAGGAATGTCTCTTAGCGGGTAAGAAGCTTTGAAGAATGCTAAGTGAAGGGAAATATAAAAACTGTAGAAGACAGATTGCCGCTAAAAGTTTTCTTTCAGTGGGAGCGAGAAAAGAATGAACAACAAAAAATTCCAAGGCTCGCCTGCACTAGCATCAGAGGTGCTATTCGTTCGTGCCCTGCAGCAGCTTTGGAAGCACTTTAGATTTTCATCTCTTGCACACAAGTATCAAGAAGTCGGCCACGATCCAGTTGGGCATCTAAAGATACTAAATGCAATTCCTCGGCTTTCCAGCCCATCGCTTTGCATTGTGGACTTTATGGCCCCTCGGATGAACTTCGCCAGCCCATTCAAAATCACTGCCCTTCTTAAGACGTTCAACGACTGTTGCTTCATTGAATGGAGTACGCCTTCTGAATACCTGATTAGGTATACGAAAAATAAGTTCCCCCAAATGGCCAGCGCGACTGCATTTAATCGCAGCGGTCTGGTGGCCAAGACACGTCTCCAAAGCGACTCATAATAGGATTTCCAAACTTGGTCCGCAAGAGATCGATTATTTGGGACCTGTTAAGCTACGTTGCGCCATTCTTCTCATGACCTGTTACTACTACTGCGTTCCACAGATATTCACAGGGATTTCGAATTTTTGCGGAACCAAATCCACAGATTTTCGTGGCGTTGTTCTGTTGGAACTGCAAGTAATCAAGAGGCACACCAACCGGCAGAGACCAAAGGCACAACTCAATAACGCCTGCACAAGAGCTGCATCACACTGTTTCTCATCGAAGATGCATAGATTCATCGATAGCTTTAGGATTCTCTGGGAGCAGTATGCGAACGCAATGAAATGATCCACGTCGTTTGAAATCACTTCTTTAAGTGACCAGGTCAAGGTGACTAAATGTACATAAATCAACGTCGTGACCACGAAAATGACTGCAGAAAGAGTCCCGTATACTTTGGTCGCGAAGTAGAATATTTTCTGTGGATCTGCCTGTTTTCGAACATAAAGTTGAGCCAATATGTGTCCATTCAATTGCAACGTCTAAACCTCTCACCACACCATCCAGTTGGGCATCTAAAGATACTAAATGCAATTCCTCGGCTTTCCAGCCCATCGCTTTGCATTGTGGACTTTATGGCCCCTCGGATGAACTTCGCCAGCCCATTCAAAATCAGGTTCCAACCGCCTTCAGTTCGCACTCTGCGTGGTACACCCATGGCTCAAAAACAGAAAACGGAGTTGGTGCAGGCATATACGGCCCCAACTTCAAACAGGCAGTTTCTCTGGGCTGCTCCACATCTGTCTTTCAAGCCGAGGTTTTTGCAATTGAGCCAGAGAGTGCATCAGACGCAACCTCCGTACAAAACAAATTGTCATCTTTCCGATAACCAGGCGGCGATAAAGGCTCTAAACTCCTTTTGTGTTGAGTCTAAGCTCGTCTGGAATTGCCTTGACGCTCTAAAGCAACTCGCTGCTCACAATCAAATTACAATTCATTGGGTTCCAGGACATAAGGGAATAGAGGGCAACGAAATAGCTCATGAGCTAGCCAGACTAGGATCCCAATTTTCATTCATTGGCCCGTCTCCGTTTTGCGGCTCATCCACCAGCCACATAAAGATGGAGCTTAACTCATGGGATCACCAAAAGAGAATCTCAAAATGGGACTCAACAACCGGCCTACGTCAAGCCAAGAAATTCATCAATGCTTCCGATAGCAAGAGAAGTCAGGAAATTCTCGCATTGAACAAGCGTGATGCTAAGCTCCTCACAGACTTCCTCACCGGACACTGTTCACGCAAATATCATCTCCACATGATGGGTATAAGTCCTACGGACATGTGCTGATTTTGCCTGGAAGATCAAAGGACTGCCGACCATATTCCGCCACGACCCTGATTTTTGCTCGGGATAAGCTGTTTCCATTACTAGGAGAACTTAGGGATAGCACAAACGATCTCTCTACGTCGCAGTGCTTGTCTGGCCATCCTAAGAATAGGCAGGAGGCCCCTCAGCGAAAGCAAGTATTCGTTAAAATGTAAAACTCTATCCAATGTGTTAGGCCTATGCCCTATGACGCTTGTGGAGAGAACGATTATATATTGGTTCATTTGGCCTGCGGTTGTCATGCACTCACTCGTATCAAGTGGCAGATTGTCGCTACTGATTTCGTTAGTGCTGATATCGTAAGCTTTCTATCACCAAAGTTCTTACTCGGCTGTTTACGAAAGACGAGAAAATTCGAGTAAGATGTGTAAAACAGAATTTTGCCTCCTAGTGGTACAATGGATCAATTGCGTCAAATTGAACTACGGACAAAATCAACGAGCTCTGCCTTAAGCGTGATTTTAAAACCTGTAGCACCTACATACATACATATATTGCCCATCAAACAGCGAAATGATAAAATTAATTGTTTGACAAAATATGTATAAATTTGACGTCAGAAACAAATCTTCATAAATGGCGCCCTACCAGAGGCCATTGTCAACAAATGGTTCCCTACTTCCCCTCTTTAAGTTTTTGGAAACAAATCAATTGACTAATGCAAATTATAGACATAATCTGTATTTGATAACGCATTTCAGGTGGGGACAGACAAATATAGCAGATGCCATATGAATACGTACTTAAGTGGCAAAAAAACAGTGTTAAGGGCCATAGATCACAAGGATTTACTCGTGTATGCTACCTTATTCTGGGAGTTTCGCAAACTATTCTGTTTCACATCTTGGTCACTGCACGCAGCTATAGTGTAGGATTTAATCGCTCAAAAAACATGCTCGTACTATGTGCTTTCATGAACATACATAAGCACGATTCCGCCTCAATATTTGTTGGGAACAAACAAAAAAACAAAAGCAGTAATTTACATAGCATGTATTAACAGGATGTGTATATGTACCGATTATTTTTGTGACTTCGTGCGAATATCCTTATTTTAATGAGCACATACCAGAGAAAACGTTTGGCTGTGAATTGCATATTGATCTGGGATTCATGCGACGCTAATTTACCAAACCTACATATCTGCCATACATCCTATAGGTTTGGATTCAGTTTTCGCGCATTATATTCGATGAATAAGCTGTATGTTGTTTTAAACCGCATCGAAGTACTTTCTGTTGCAATGTAAAATAGCTTCGATACACGTCCTGTTACCAAAAAACAATAAATCCTCTCAAAAATTATTAAAATTGACCCCAAAAATGTTTGGCTTTTCGTGATTGTTCTCCGAAAGAGCACAATTGAAACCTGGCTACTTCAATGTTGACTGTAAAATTATATACATATGTACATCGAACAGTTTCCATTATTTCTTGCTAGAGTAGCGAACATTTTTCAACGCTATCCTTCAAAACGGACGAGTTTGGTGGAGATGCCCAAACTAGACATTGCTCCGTAGAGTTTGTCTCTATATCTGCTGTCGTAGACGGCTTCAGAAAAAATACCTTAAATTCAAAGTCCACCTACAAGCAGCAGTTAATTAAATGATACACATGACCTTCTGATCCTAGGTTTAGTCAGAAACTAGATTTTCGCATCACATTGTCATAAATGGCGCCCAACCAGGGATTTAAAATATTCTTCGCATGAATGAAGGTTTCTACAGTTTAATAGCACAGCCGAAAGGCGTAATTAAGAGGCTTCTCATGACAATTGACTATTTTCGAATTTTCCGCTCACTGACAACTGAGATACGGCACTCACCAGCGATTTCTCGTGGTTGTGTTACAAGTGAGTCACTCTTCTCAACATATTGTACCTTCAAAAAATTTTACCCCCAGCATCGTGCGTGAGAGACAAATTTCGACTTTAAACTCGTTTGAAGCTAGTGACAGGTCCACATGTTTCTATATTCGACGTAAGTACCACGAGCTTCGATAGTGTGGATGACATACTGTTCAAATAAAAACGAAATCTGCTGTTTTTCGATATTTCCCCCATTCATCGTGACCTCCCACGACGTAAGTCACAAGAGACGATGCGTCAGTTGCGTTTGCTACAAGGTTTGTCATTGGCGTGGAAGTGTTGCTATTCAACAAAACAACAAATAGTTTGGACGACTTTCAAGGTACGATGTTCGAACTGTAAATATCGATCACATACATATCTATGCACATCGCTCCACATAAACTTGTAGAAAAATCTCTCTCCTCCATTAAAGAAGATATCGGGTCAACATACTACAAGCAACCCCAACGTAAGCCCCCACGAGCTAGTTCGACTTACGTTGAGCCTTTTGAAGAAAAAGCATGTCATGCAGGGATGATGGTGTCAAAAGGGAGCACCAAGTCCAGTTTATTTACTGTCTAACTGGCGATGGTTCCTTAAATATCGAAGACGTCAAAAAGTAACCACCAACGAGTATGAAGCTCGCTCTCTGTTCAGATAAACCCCTTTATCTCGGGATGAACTGACCCCAATTTAGAGAGTGCCAGATGGAGATACCACTTCCTTGCAGGGATTTCGACTAGAACTTTTAGATTCATCTTTAACGAAAGACCGACATAGCTGGCTCGAACTTTGACAGACGTGACGAACATGCATAGTTTTCAACTTTGTTTTGGAAAACATCCTTATCACTGGTGAGCATAGCCACTGTGTGTTTTGGAATTTCGCAATATTGTGTTCATAGGGATTAGCACCATGCCTCAATCTTTCACTACAAGTGCTCAAAACCTTTCGTTTATTATCGCACATAAGCTGCGGCACATGAGGCTTTCCTTCAGCCGTCGCTTCGAGGCGTTTTCAATTGTGTATCTATGATAAGATTAGTGGAACGTTTTAAGTGTTAATAATTCATTAATGTTTTTTTTTGGTTTTTCTACGCCACTACTACCCACAAACACACGTACTATCCACGCCTATAGTTAGTATGTGTGTTTTTTTTTTTTGGAATTTCTAGGCATTACGCATTTCGCGAATCATGTGAGCATATTCCCCCCGTTGTCATGACGAGAGATAGCACAGAAAATATAATTTTTACTTTCGTTGTTTTTTTTTTTTTGTTTTATTAGTGTGAGGTCTCCCCCTCCATACTAGTCGGGGGCAATTAATTAGGTCTTTTCTGTTGCTTTTCCACGTTTCCATTTATTTTATTGTTTCTACTTGCGCATTCACTATGATTCTTAAAAGTTTTTTGTTTTTTTTTTTTGTTTTAAATTTAATTTTACCACGTTCTGACGTAGATGCGATGTTTTTTCTATTTTTTTTTTTTTTGGGCAGGCATAGTATTGGCCCGCAGGAAGTAGTATTCCTCAATGGGATGGAGGATTGGTGTTTCGCATTTGGACGTCTTTGACTAGCAGATTGTAGCGTAAAATTTCGTCAGTTCAGGAGGAATTTGTTTAGATACGCGAGTATCTAACTGAAGATGATTTTCATTTGTGGATGCTTTCTGACGTGCTGCGTGAGAACAAATTTAGTTTTGCTGACGTAGACTGACGATAAATAGCGAACGAATCTGAATGACCATTTGGGGGTGGATCTGCTTTTTATCTATAGAGTATCCAACGAGCTCGTCAAGAATACCAACGTGTTTTGGGATTGTTTGGAAGGAAATCAGTGACAATGAGATGCAATCACTGTCAAGGACGCTTAATTATTTCCGTTTTTAGATACTTCAGTTGAGTGATGGGTTTTCTATTAATTTTGTTTGCCAATTGGAGGCTAAGTCATGAGGTAGTTTGTTTCCAAAGAACAGGTTTCCATGGCTTTTTGGTTGATAAGTATAATTAATTATTAATCTGTTTATTGCGGAAAATCCCAAGATACACACGTGAGGGCAGACAATAGTTTGGCTAGACTCACGAATGTGGTAGCGCAAGCTACAAAGGCGTAAGTATGTTGAAGGGGTCTCTCCTCAGCGGTAATGATGAGGTAATTAATGCTTCTGTGGGGCCGCGTATTATTTCCTTTCCTACTAAATTCTTAGCAATTATTGCGAAATATCTTTGACGAGGTTTATATTAAGTTTTTTTTTCGAGAGTGGTGTCTGTAATCGTGGTTGTCCAATGCACTGTTGAAGTGCACTTCAATACAAAGTACCATTAGCTCGAGTAGTACCTGGGTTTGTTTCTATGTTTTTGCTACGTTTTAGTCAGTTGTTTACCAAGCGTAAGTGCAATTAGCCCCGAAGAGCTCTCACTTAGCTCAGGGAATTCCCATTTGAATTGGGATTGCCGTCAGTTGAATCCAAATTCATAGTGCTCAACCCAGCTTTTCTTGGTTGTATCAGAAACTTCCCCGTTTGCGTGTGGGAGAAACAAGTGTCATACAACCAATCGTAGATAGGTGATGATGGGTTCTGAGACTTACTTATGTAGAAGGATAGTTCCCACGACAACAAATTAGAAGTCCTAACCCATAAGGCCACTCATGCCGATTACGTTGTGGTACCATGTATCAATATCTGGTCCTTAACCCCTATTACAAAAATTGAGCTACAAAGTATCGTATTTCTAGTGATCCAATTTGTCAGTGGCCGTAGAAATTATATGACCTAAGCGATTCGAATTGGGCAGATTGAATCGGTTCTATCCAAATCGTATTTAAAAGGATGACAGGGTAAAATACTCCTTAAAGTCTTGGGCATACCCATGGCAGCAGTGAGAGTGAATTACCTAGGATGGTGCAGCGATTCTTCAAGTATTGCTCGCCTTTTTTGTACACAATTGCGGTTCCTGCATCTAACTTATCCAGGAAGTGAATCAGATGAGGTCGGTAATTTAGCTAACCTTCATCCAGTAGCAAAGCGTTGCACGTCTGTTAGTTGGTTCTCGAAATTGCTGTGGAAACTGCCCTTCTTAAGACGTTCAACGACTGTTGCTTCATTGAATGGAGTACGCCTTCTGAATACCTGATTAGGTATACAAAAATAAGTTCCCCCAAATGGCCAGCGCGACTGCATTTAATCGCAGCGGTCTGGTGGCCAAGACACGTCTCCAAAGCGACTCATAATAGGATTTCCAAACTTGGTCCGCAAGAGATCGATTATTTGGGACCTGTTAAGCTACGTTGCGCCATTCTTCTCATGACCTGTTACTACTACTGCGTTCCACAGATATTCACAGGGATTTCGAATTTTTGCGGAACCAAATCCACAGATTTTGGTGGCGTTGTTCTGTTGGAACTGCAAGTAATCAAGAGGCACACCAACCGGCAGAGACCAAACGCACAACTCAATAACGCCTGCACAAGAGCTGCATCACACTGTTTCTCATCGAAGATGCATAGATTCATCGATAGCTTTAGAATTCTCTGGGAGCAGTATGCGAACGCAATGAAATGATCCACGTCGTTTGAAATCACTTCTTTAAGTGACCAGGTCAAGGTGACTAAATGTACATAAATCAACGTCGTGACCACGAAAATGACTGCAGAAAGAGTCCCGTATACTTTGGTCGCGAAGTAGAATATTTTCTGTGGATCTGCCTGTTTTCGAACATAAAGTTGAGCCAATATGTGTCCATTCAATTGCAACGTCTAAACCTCTCACCACACTTAAGCGAAATTTCACAAAATTCGTTTCAAAGAAGTGAGAGCCTTGGGTCAGTGGTTCGCGCCTTGGGCTATTGAGCGGGAGGTGCGAGGATCGAGTCCCAGAAAACACCAACAAGTTTTCCTCTGTCTAAAAACGTGCAAAATCCTTTTGGATATGGCTCTAAACTGTCCCTTCCATTTGTATGAAAAAATATGTATGTCACGTACAACACGAATGGTCCCAGGAAGCTAGGTCCTGGAACACACACGGTCTGTTGCGCCGAATATTTCTTTCTTTTTAGTTTAAAGAACCTGGTATCTCATTCTAGTGAAAACTGTAACACTTTCAACGCGAAGGGCAGCAAGGATCTAGGAGACTTCCTTTGTTTTTACTTGCTTTAGACCTGACAGTCTCTTTCGCTCTAAGCTTATCCATCTGGCGTAAATAATCTACTTAACGGAGCTTTCACAACCGAACAGAAGAAAAACCGTCAAATAAATGTATGCATCCTAAAACCCTCCGCATAGAGTACCACCCGCAACAGAATTTTCTCAAATAGTGTCCATCCAATTAATTTCACGGTTTCTGTCTCGCCTTCTGAAATGAGAACAGTCCCACGATGTTGCCTGCATTCATGACACTCTGTTACCATGGCTCAGCGACTAAGAACTAAAATTCTTCAAATGAACCTCAACTCACCAGCAAAGCAAATCTCAAAATCCACCCCTCCCACATAAATTCTTTTGCTCAATTGAATATTTCTGCAATAAATGTCCGCATGATGTGATTTTAATATAAGGCCCACACACATACATCCGTATAAATTTAGCTAACCCAACCCGTCATCAAGCCACCATCTGGACGCGTCTAAAAGGAAACACAGGTCTTATGACCTATCATCAACGCATCCAATGTACGCTAGCTGTGTACGTACTAATATCGACTGTATTTGCATTTAAAATATTGGATTGCCGCCAATTTGGAACTATTTTCGAAAATTTTATTTATCTCGCAATTTGTACGCGAGGTATACTAGCCGCCCAAGCAATTTCAAATTGCAGGTAGATACGGCATCCATCCGCAGGCGCTCTTTCCTGCGGTATTGACAAATCCAACGGGCAACCTTCATTTTTGCAAGGAAAACGCACACAGGCACACAGAAACAATTTCATAAATCACATCTCAAGTGTCGGAATGAAAATGTATCTTAAGAATCGGTATCTGTCTCTGTGTGTGCGAGGAAATTTTTATTTTTTAACTCGCTCGGTCAGTCGGTCTAATTTAAATGTCATTATCGAAAAGTAATTTCATCATATCCCCCCATGCAAACACACACACTCACACAGATTTGTTAAAAAAGAAGAAGCACCGCATCTATTCACTTGAATACAGAGATACATAGATACAGACGATGGTGGTTGGACTCGGGCAAACACCTTAATTGATTTAATTAACACTGGTCGGACATGTAGCGCACCATCATCAGCCAGCAGCATCTCTAACAACCAAAAATCAGATACATTCGCGCACAGATATCAAGTCGAGTGTCTACCTCTGATCCAATTTGTTGTTCGGTGTTGTTCGGTTTCCTCATTTCTTGCTGCCACCCTTCGCTAGGTTACATCTTGAAGATTCAATTTTTCACGTATCCACACTAATTGGTCCCAAATCGACAATCTTTTCTACACAATTGTTTTTCACCTACGAGTACTTCACTCCACCCGAGTTCGAATCCCCCCCAGCGACAATGTTGTTATCATTTTCATGTGCAGATACATAGATACTCGTACCTACGCACAATACAGTAACAGAACATCCATGCAGCGTGTGTGTATCTATGGCAATTGTTCGAATGAAAAGAGATTTATTCTATTGCCATTCGATTAACCTCAACCCTTTTGTTTCTGGTCGAGAGGGGGGGCGTGGACGGGGGAGGGATCAGTGTGTTGTGTATTGTATCTCTGGGTGTGTATTTTAAATCTCTGACAAGTACCCTCAGACAAAACCGATGTACGAGTATTGTGTTGGGATTTTCTGTGATTCTGATGCAAAAATGCATCTCACTTGAATTGCATGTGTATCCCATGGATGCAATTTAATTGATTTCGAACAATGGATGCACCATTCAACGAGAAACGTGGGGAAACAGAGATGAATTTCAATTTTATTAGAGTCATATGCTTCGCGGTGTACATAGCTATAGGGATTCTGCTAAACAAATATTAGTGAGGAGGTGATTAATGCGATTATATGCGCTTATAGATTGAATTCATTAAATTATTGATACAGAGCTTAGGTTAGTTAGTTCTATATCGATGCGAGCAGCTGAGGTTGGTTTTGCATTAGATATCGTCACGATGAATTCGCTTCTGTCATCATTATGGAACCATCGCAATATCGCAAGTGAATAATTTGCAATAATTCGGATGTTAACAAATTTTATTGGCAAACATAAAACCAAATGGATGTTAAACAAGCGAATGAATAATGGAATTTAAGGAGAGTGACTTGTGTGACAGTAGAGGATCTCAAGCGTTTCTAGTGGCGCTAATGGCTGTTTCAACTGTTTTTTGTATCTATTTGGAGACGGTGGAACGAGTTCTTATACAAATCACGAGACAGTATCTTTGAGATCGCCGAAACCTGCTACAGATGAAATTGGATGTTAATTTAAGTCAGGCGCCGAATGGGAAGAGTGTTGGCTATGCTTAGAGTTTACTTTTTAATTTACAATCAAGATGAGAATCATATTTGTCATGGCTGAGTGATATGAATAGTGATCAGGTGGATCGACTGGCAATTTTTCGGCTGTCAGACGCTCGACTTCACTCGGCCACAAAACCGTCAAGCGTGCGGATTTTTTTTTTAATAGATTTTTAGCCTTATATGAAGGTCTTCACTATTTCTAATAACCTGCATCAGGAAATACGAAAAAGGAGTTGTGCAATCGGGGAGCCAAAAAGCCTAAAATAAACTTCGAAACAGGTAACGAATTCATCTAGCTTTGCTTTGCAAGATACACTATCGTGAGCGAACAAAGACTGACCCTAAATCGCTGGAACATAAGCTTGGCGACTACGTTTATAACTCTTAACTCAAAGAACAGGCTAGATGTTTAATACGGCAGTAGTCCTCATGGTTATGGTACATGACAGTTGCTAGACGAGAAGATACGCAGGGAAGATACGTTTACATCACCTATACTCGTCTCGTATAATGATTGGATATTCCGAACGATTGCAGAAAAAGGTGCAGGGTGCTCTGAAATACCGTCATGCAGCTTATTATCGGGTAAAAATAGCTTGGCTTTAAGTCACGTCTTTATATTTTGGGGCACAATGGACTCGATGTTAGTCTAAGTAAGCCGTTGACAGCCTCCTGTGAACTAGGGCACCCTTATACTCAAGCTTACCTATCTCTTCAGGAAACAAGGAAATAGTCGTTTGGAGCAATGGGAGTTGTTATGAGTACTTGGAAACCTCAATCTGCCAGTGCCAGTCCAATGCGATAAAAAACTGGTGAACCAATGCACCATCGTAAAAAAGAGCCCACCACTCCTTGACGGCACTGTGTCGAAATTCAATTGGGGAATGGTCTCCACGCGCTGTTCTTCGGTCTAAGAGTCCCAGAATCCAAGTACCAAGATATGTATGTCTTAAAGTGGTGACACTTTCTTTTTGATTGGACTTGCCGAGAAATTAGTTTCCAGTCGTTAATTTTCAGCACTTGTTTTCAAAAATTATCATAGTTCTGACCACACATGAAAGGGCCTCATAAGAGCACTGTAAAACTCCTGCTAAATTTGTCGGAAGGACTGTAGAACTATGGTCGGGCTAATGACTGCGAAATTCTGCGATTCACTAAGATGACAGCGTAGACATTGGCGTAGACTCTATCTTTAACATAACCCCATGGGAAACAGTCTACTGGTGTTAAATCGCACGATCTCGGCGGCCAATTTAAGGGTCCATTTCGATAAATCATACTTTCAGGAAATTTGTCACACAATGGAGCCATTGTTTCACTAGTGGCTTGTGGCGTTGTCCTGCTGAAAAAAACGTCGAATAGCATCAATTGCAGACAAAAAGAGTCAGTCAACATCGTCGGTCGGAACAGCATAATTTTCGACCAAATATGACCCAATGACACCTCCAGCTCCAAACCGCACCAAACTGTCACTCGTTGTGGATGAAGAGGGTTTTCGGAGTCCGAGATGCAACAGGTTTGTTTGGAAATGAGCCTCATCAGTCGGAATAAGTTTTATAAAAATTGTTCATTCATTTCCAGCACCCAATCAGCGAAAGTAAGGCGTACTGGACCTTCTAAGCATACAGACCAAGATATTAATGCAAAATACGGTGCAAAGTGGTTGCAAATAGGCCCAATTCTGGTGATTCTCCCGAAATGGAATTTCAGTCACACTCTCAGCTACGGCGGCGATATTTTCCGCTGACCTTGCCGGACGGAAAGGACTTGATCTCTTCACATCTCTAACCTGTCCGAGGCGTTCAAATTTTCTCGATTAAACTCACTTTAGCTGTGCGAAAAGGCGTTTCCGTGATAGGTACTTCCACCCCGTTTTTGTAGTGAATTTCAACACGTTGTGCGATTGTATGTCGATCCATATTTGGCTTCATTGGGTTGGGTTGGGTGGCTGTCCCCGCTCAGCAGGAACACACTTAGACTACAAGAAGGTCCATTGTGATACTACTATGGAGAAAAACCGGACTGCCAGCACCGTGGCCCTACATGGTGATATGGTGACTTGCCAGAAGAATAGGACAGGAGGCAGGGCAACCGATTTCCGTGTGAATCCATACTGAAGAGGCATGATTCGCCGTTTAGGCGTTAAACCAATTTAACCCGGAGACAAAGCTTTTTATTTTGCTCAAGTCGAGTCTAGCGAACAAGTATTTCCCTTGGGTTTTCCTTCTCAAAGCCGACAGGGTAGGACAGGTACACAAAAGAGGTGTCATGGTTTCTTCCTCTTCCTGGTCTCTACAGCTTCTACAGAAATCGTTGAAGGGAGTACCAAGTCTTCTGGCATGTCTGCCTACCAGACAATGTCCCGTGAGGGCCCCCAACTATCTTCCTAAGATTTGTCCTATTAACGGAAATAAGTCTACTGGTTTCATACAATCCAGCTCGGGTTCAGATTTGTTTGGAAAAGGCACATGATCCATATTTAATAACCTCCTAGTTTTTACTTATCAAAAGTCATAAAAGTGACAGTTGAATATTGACAGTTCAAGAATGGGGCGAAATGCAAAATGACAGCTGCTCCCAGAAAAGCATTCCGTAAAAACTACAAGAACTACAAGAAAACCAAAAACTCGCTCATCTCTACTCCTCCTTGCAAAATAGTTTACAGTATCGTAACGCCTTTAACACGACCAACACCTTTAAATGCCCATCGCAAGGCTCTTAGTCAGTATGTACGTTTGAGGTTCGCCATTTTTCCCATGCTCCTACTCCATTTTGCATCATCACTCCAAGTTAATCTTGTGATGAAATTTTCAAATTAAGTGCTAACTAATCTTTTCCTCTACTCAAAAATCAACGAGGGCCTGCTCTGACAACCGGTCCCAAATGTGTCACAAGCTAAATAAAGCATTTCGTCCCAAACTAACCGAGAAAATATATTTTTACACCAGACACAGACCAGTTCTTTTGGATAGTTTCCTCCTCCATTCGATATCGCGCACCACTCCCTGCCCACTTTCTAACCACTTAAGTAAACAAAAAAATAAATTTTACTAAACAATTACCTAGAAGCAAAGATTTAACACAACTAATTGGAAAATAATTTATATCCACCACTAATTTTCATTGCTCGTCATTAACATCAATTTGTTGTGCGAATTTAATTAATGGCCACTAAATTCGAAATTCTTTTACGAACTGAGGGAGGGGGCCAAGTTTTCATTCAAAATTTGACGAAAAAACCGAAAAAATGTGCGAAATACAATTTTTTTTTTTCGTAAACTATAAAAAGGATCAAGGTTCCCATTAAAGGTTAATTTTAAAAATAATTTTGATATGGTTTTCGGCGTGAGAATTCTCCCCATAAAATGCATTTTAATTGTCTTTGGTCATAATTTAAATTTCTGGTAATTAAACAGGGGTAGCATATGCATCTGAGAGTTTTATTCGGTATCTATAGATACAAATTCAAAGTGAAAACCAATTTAACTTGACACTTGCGCCCTCGTGTCCTCCTTGCACTTCTCTTTCTCGGTCTTCTTTATTTCTTTTCCACCACAAAAATTACAAATGACTTGAGACTGCGACGAAGACGACGACGTCCACCAGAATAGTGTGGCGGTTGTGGTGGCGGTGGTGGGTGGTGTATGGTCTAGAAATTTTGGCATTTGACCAAAAAATTTCTTACAAACTATTAGTCTTGTTCTTTTTCTTCGTTTTTTTTTTTTGGGGTTTGCTTCTATTGGTTGGGTAGCGTATTGCACTTATTTTGTATGAATAAGTATGTGAAGCAATAAAGTCTAAAAGAAAGTGCCATCTATGCAGATGCAGAGACAGGGGTGAGGTGGGGGGGTGGTGGTCCTTTCAGCAGTTTTGGTCGAAAATGTCAGTCGGGGTGAAGTCCATTTTATTTTGCCATATGCATGGGGCTGCTGGTTTTCGTTTAGGAATTGAAAGGATATCATTTGAGTTGATTGGTAGATAAATTTATCGTTCTTGGAATGGTTTGACGAGTGAGTCAGTAAATGGTATTGCAAGTTGGGGGATACTTACGAGAATGCAGTGGAGTGGAAGGTTCGAGGTGATGGATAGAATTTTGATTTTGAATTCGATAATTTAAGGACATTCGGTTCGGTGGTATTGCAACCTTTTGTGGCTGAAAATGAATTTTTTCAAACGGAAGATATAAAATAAAGTACTCGTAGCTCTTGGGGCATGCAATGGTGAAAGTGCATATAAGTATATAGCTTGCTTTGGGAAATCGATAAATACTTGACATTTCGGAGCCCGGGACACTTTAGAAACTGAAAATGTACAGACAAGTGGGCACTCACAGAAATGAATTCCTTTTTAACGTACATTGCATAGACGTTGTGCCTTTCTGTCGACTTCTTAGGCGCTCGAATCCCCAGAGAGTTTAATCAAAAGCAGCCATCTTGAGGTCTGCGGTGCCAAGCAAACTGAGCAGAAAATTTTTAAACTGGAGAACCGGTCAACAGGGATCACCAAAGCAAAGTCCCATTCGTAGGGAATTTTCTGTAAATCCACAGATTACATGGCAATGGAGCTCAGAAAAATCCTGTTGAAATCGGGTTCTGTGATCAGCTAATGAACTTCTTGCTACTGACCTTTCTGTCTATTCTTCAAATTTGTCATATGTCCCCTGTTTTGACAGAATATACTGGACGGTTAATCGTCTGAAAACTTTCGAGTTTCCCTTTCACCAGATGTCATTGCCCTGTAGAAGGTTGTCATGAAGTTTCTGATGCATCCAATTGTTATTTACACCGACAGTCAAGCTGACATTAAAGCAGTGGAAGCATCAGCTACACTATCCAAGTTGATAAAGGGCTGCCTTGAATCACTTAAGGCGGTTGCAGAATAGCATCAAGAGGCTTACCAGGCAACACGCAGACCCATGAATAAGCCGAAAAAGGACAACAGCAGGAGCTGGGCTTTGTTTCAAATTAACTCCTTGAGTCAATTAACAAAAATTTGACGTGCGCCCAATACACTTGCAAACATACGACCCAACTGAACATCTTCGAATTTCTTACAGTTTTCCAAAGGGCGACGTAAGCGCCTTCTGCTGTTTCAGAGGATATCCACCTCATGCAACCTCAATCAGCTCTCAACTAAAGAGATTGATACAAACCTCAGAACGCAAAGGAAAGAACAGCGTCAGCATAAGGATTGTGTCCAAAAGTGAGGAGATTTCTTTGGACGAAAGCTGTCTATCTTACCTGCTACTCAAGTAGATTTCATTTGGAATTGTTAGCAATAAATGAACGTCGAATGCTGTAAATGGCATCTTTTCGGATCTGTCCTTCCATAAGGACACCATACTCGTGAAGCGTCTTCTAGACCATTAAGCGAAAATGTGGAAACCTAAGAGACAACCTTGGTACAACGGTTCGAAGCACCAATCTCCTACACGAACTCTCTTTTAGCAATTTTCAGTCGTCTGATCCTTGAAAAGTCTTTGCGTCAGAAAATATTTATTTTCGTAGTTCATTCATTTAGGGCTTGTAGCCGACGACCCTTTAACTCATTCACTCGTTGTGATGATGACTAGACCTTGATGTAGATATTTAAAGCTCTCTTCTTAGGTTTTGCTAATGTTGAAGAATCAGGACGCTTTTGGAGCTGAAAAAAGTACAAATTTCGTCCAACTTGCTTGGATAAAGTCAGTCGAACATGTGTATTGTTCTTGGTTGGATGGAACTGGTGGTAAATGCAATCAAGGTTTGTTGCATTCAAATATCAAGCGAATTGAAGGTGCAATTGGCTTAGAAGCTGTTGGTGTACCTTTAGAGTGCAACCACAGCGAGTTGGTTGATTGGTTGAGGAGGGTGAGTACACGGTACAGAGTAGCTAGCAATCTTGCATAATGCGTTGATTGGCTAGTCACATTTCTTAGCCCGTTGGATTTCACAGATAGCAAGACAGGCATCAGCACTATCTTCAGCAAATTTATCCAGTTGTTGGGATACGCAGACGACATCAGCATCATCGGTAGCTACCAGCGTGCCGTCATAGAGTCTTTCACGGCAATTGAATAATGGGCGAAACGAGTTGGTCTTGAAGTAAACGAGAATAAAACTAAGTACATGTTGTCAACAAACAAAGCAGCATGTGTCCATCTTCTAGGATACAACGTCACTGTTAAGGAGCTTACCTACCTCAGAGTAAACATCAACTCCACGAACGACACCTTAGTAGAGACTCGACGAAGACTAACCCAAGGAAACCGCTGCTATTTCGGTTTGGTAAAACCTAATGGGTTCAAAACTGCTGGCTCGAAAGACGAAATGCTTGCTCTACAAAACATTGATCGTGCCAGGTCTGCTCCATAAAGCCGAGTGGTGGACGATACGCAGATAGGCAGAGCAGATTCTGAACACTTTCTTTGTCGAATACTCGATCCCACAAGCGAGGAGTGCGAATGGAAAAGAAGATACAACCACGAACTCTATGAGCTGTACCAAGATGTGGATCTAGTCTGAAAAGTCAAAACACGTCGACTACACTGTTTCAGGCACAACGAGCGAATGGACAATTTAGCTCCAGCTAATAGGATCTTCGAATTCCAGGCACCAAGTTCCACACGACAAGGAAGACGGAACCTCCGTTTTAAGGACCAAGCTATTGCCGATGCCAGAATGCTTGGTCTGGAAAACTGGAACCAGCGTGCCCTGAATCGAAGTGGATAGAAGGCTGCCGTGCCTCACGCAGGGACTCTCCACGGGTTAGGAGCCCATTAAGGAAATAAGTAGAATTTTGATCTGGAAAACTGTTGGGTAAAAAAATGTGAATAAAAGAACTCAACCCGAATAAAATGTGTCCTCTTAAGTACTAGGTGCTTATCATCTCTGGGAGCAGTTACAAAGGAGTTCGCGAGGCTCTTTTCTTTTCCTTCAAGTAAATTTCAAGGTTCCGATCTTCAAACCGACCATGAATTTGAATTGCCTTCTGCTTACATTAGTTGTCTTCCCTACTTAGTGAGAGATAGTGTGCTCTACAAGGACATTTGCGGAATTGTAAGCTTGCAGCTTCCTCTACAAGACCAACAAACATTTTTTTGGCAAAATCGACTTATTTTATTCCAAACAGTCCCCTTCCGACTCATTACAGCAAATGGAACGGTCTAAATGGAACGGCATGTCGAATGAGTGTTTTAGATATTCGCCTCTTAGATGGGTTCTATGTACATCCACAAAACGCTTCATCGTCGCTTCATCATCGACAAAAAGGCAAAAGTCGCACGGTGCCAAATCAGGCGAATACCCCGTATTGGTGTGGTATATAGTGATTGACAGTTAAAATGCGTTTTTAAGTCGAAAATGTCACAAGTGTCGATCGATGAGATGGCGGATTATCGTATAACTGTCACTTCAGACCCAATAACTCCGCCTCTACTTGTCCAAATGTCATGAAATTTTGACAGTACATCAGTGAAGGATCTACATTAGCATGTAATTGCCAATAGATGGCCCCACTAGAAATTCCTATTTTTAAAAAGAGCTGTCTGCCTGATCCACAAAATAGCTTTACCTCTGAAACTAAATTCATTTAAGCGGAATTCTTTCCTGGTTATAAAATTTCCCATAAGCCAGTATACTTAAAGAATATTCAGAGCCATAAATTTAAAATAAAAATTTAATCTAAATTCTATACAATTGCGCCCCGAGTTACTTAGAAAAAATATTGTCCATTGGAATATTTCCAAAACTAATGAAAAAGATTTAACTTTTCATTTAATGTGTCCTCTAAGAGTCTTAAGATCCTTTTAGAAGGAAATTACATTAATTCCGACGTAATCATCATAAATAACAAGACTTTTGCATATGCATGGATTTGTGTCGAAATTAATTTACTCTAAGATGGCAACACAAAAACAGACTCCCGTCAGAATTAAGTGAAATAGCTACCTCGCCCCATGACGTTAGGTAAATAAAGTAATTTCGATAACAATCACCAGGAAGTACAGCCGGTTACGTACTCTCTGTAGTACAACTACGAGTGTTGTACGTGCTAATTTAACTCTTACTTATCTTAAAAAAAAAAAAAAAAAAATTGTTTGCCGTTCACGTTGTTGCTGTATCTACTGGTAGTTCCATAAAAACTTTGTCCCCGGCTACTACGAGTACGAGTGTGCTACCAAATTTAGTATTGCATGAGCCTTTTAATTTTGCCGAATTTACGATATCCCGACATTTTATGACTCTTTCAGTCGATAGATATAAATAATCATCGGTATTTCGACATGAAATACACTCTTTCGTCACAGTAACCCCCGTTTCACCCCCTCAGGCAAGTAGAAACGGCACAGCACACTGCAAAAGACTCCACCACTAAATGCATTTGCAGTCGTTCCCATGGTGCTAGTGGAGGCTTCAAGTAAACATGCAATTTTTGCTATAATATCTCTGCGATACTTTTTGTTTTTTTTTTTTCAATAACTTAAGCGCTTTTCTAAATTCAATTAGGTTTAGTCCGAATGGTTCTTACGGAAATGTCCATTCCAAATTGGCAAGAGGGGGGTAGATACAGAGGTCTGAACTATTTCAAATGTCAGTGGTCTTTTGAGAACCGTGCCAATAGAGAGTGTGTGTATGCAAAAGGTCTGAAAATAAAAATGTATCTTTAAACTATTTTTAGGTTATATGTACGAGTACTAATAGAAAATTAGTTTACAAATGCATCGGGATTTGCATTTTGAATTGAATATTCATCATGTGAATGGGAAATATTTTGTAGACATTCGTGTTCTATTTTGATTGATCTAATTGGGGCAGTGTTGATATTCATAAAAGAATTTCAAGAATTTTTCAAAATTTATTATTACGAGGATCTTGGGGGTTGTATTTAACAAGTGAACGGTTTTCATGGATTTTTGTGAAAATTTTACAAAATATTCAACAAATGTCATCTGGTCTTTAGAGCTGGGTGGCTATACCTCATGAGTAATTCACTGGCTTGGCTGAAGGGGCACGTGGAGATCCAAGGATATGAAAACGGGGATCAATTTTCTGGGCAAGGAGCAGCTTTCAAATTTCTTGGTCATGAACCATTCATTGAATTCGGCAGAGGAACGGTGTAGGATCTAATCGAGAAGTGGGCTAGTAAACAGTAGAAGGGTGCAGGCAGGCCAAAATGATAGTAAGCACGTTGAAAAGCTCTATTAAAAGAGTGATTCTAAGCACGGATCGAGGAACTCACTACTCAGAGGACATAAGGATTTCAAATATCACCTGAAGAACAGGGGTCTTCTGGAAAATGATGCCTGTAGACTATGCACTAAAGACGTGGATAGACCGGTACATATACTGTCAGCCTAAGCTAGCAGAATAGAGTGATCTTGGACCATGACAGTCTGAAAAACCAGAAAACCTCCAAGCAAATGCTTGTGGTAACGCGAGGAATCGAAGTCAGAATATATTTGTGGTTAAGACGATTTGTGGAAGCCTTTTACAGATGCCTCTGATTTTAATTGTTTGGACTGTGTTCGCCTGCTTTGCAGATAGACATGCTCCTCAGAGACAAACTTTCAGACCTCAAACTTCATTAAGCATGTTCCCAACAAGATGGCGTTACCTTAAGTAGAAAATTTAGTGGATTTTGAAAAAGCACTCGACAGACAACCAAGAGATCTGACACAACTACGACATCGAGGAGTTCCAGAGCCCTACGTACAGATGATCATGGATAACTAGAACAGAGCAAAGACAAGAGTAAGCTGTTCCGCCGGAGTCACTCATCGAAGAGTTCCCAATTAAAGTCGGTGTGCACCAGGAAAGCGTCGTAAGTCCTTTGCTATTTACTGCAGTCCTAGATTATCTGTTTGAAGGAAAAGTGACGGACCCCGAAGTGCATCAGTTATTCTTTGCTGACGATGGAGCCATCATAAACGAGGATCAAACGTCCATGCAACGAGCACTTGATGTATGGGTGGATGTTTTGGAGGGAAATGGGTATCGAATTAGTCCAAAAAAGGCAGAGTACCTGTACTGCCCATTCTCTGATGCACACCGAACTATTCCAGACGTTTATTTGAATGGAAAAGTGATTCCCAAGTTCGAAAAGTTCAAGTATCTGGGATCTACGATTAATAGCGAAGCAACCATTGATGATGGCATCAATCATCAATCATCGCGTGAGCTTAGGGTGGATGAAGTGGCAAAAGTAACAAAGCGTGATCGAATTAGAAGTTTAATAATCCGAGAAAGCCTTCACGTCAGAGAACCCCTTTCGAAACAATTGGAGCACGACAGACTCAGTTTGTATTGTCATGTTCAAAGGAGGGATCCTACAAAGGCAATGCCAATCAACGCTTCTACCTATATACAAGCGCGGAAAAGAAGCAGGCCAAAAAAACGTTTGGATCACACTTGGCCTCAGTGATGAATTGATCCCAAACCGGGAGGCCTGCAGATACTTTTTGAGGTTAAATCGGCGAACCCCTCAGGCGGACCAGTAGGGATGGAGTTAAGTGGGTTGGCTTTGATCCCTTTAATCATGATTATAATCTCGCCCAACAAAAGGAACGAAGAAGAATACGTTTTTTTAACAATTTCGACAGAATGAGTAATATGCAATATGATCAACGAAAAAAGCCAAATTTTTTGAATAAAATGTCACCAGACACCACATTTCGGTTCAATCAAAAAGTTTTGAAGTCGAAAAGAGGTCCAAACTGCATTGAGTACTCCCAAGACCATGGCCTACATTCTCTGGCGAGGAAATAGTTATAATTAATTATTTTCCGCGTTAAGGGCGCACCAAAATATTGCGGCCATAAATGGTCAAGCACCATAGTACTTTCCAGACATAGCCCCAAGCGACTGTGTCCTGGTTGCGAACCAACAGAAAGAGCTCAAAGGCAAGTGATTTTCATCTGATGAAGAGGGTCCATGTCACTGTTTCTTAGTTTAAACAGTTTTCATTTTTAATGGTTTGTGGCAACGATTTAAAAATGTTTTAGGGTCCAAAGGGGTTGGTTTAAAAAATGAAGATTTTTTAACCAGCTAAGTACTTCAAAAAGGTCACAGAGTATGGCGAAACAGATTTGATGGGAGACTTCATATTAAAGGTCAACCAGGTCAAGATTTATAGTTTTTATAGTTGTAAACGTTTGCTAACTTATCCTGCACAAAGAGAATGAGAAAACTTTCCTTCGGGGATTGTTTGTATGGAATATGGAGGCATTCTTGTCGTGCAGATACTTTTTAAGAAGCTCTAATGTCTGCTGCGTAGTCTACATAATTTAGTTGTAAAGTGTGACTAAGAATTTTGCAAAAGTTGAGTCCCCACATATGCATGCGGGATTAAAGTCCTGTCACAACGTTAGATCCCTGTACACCAAGGGCGGTACTTCAGTGGAAAGTGCGCTGAACTCTTAAGTGGAAGAGTCGATGTTCGAATTCCAGAAAACATCTACCAGAACTTTATGGACAGTCCCACCTCTCGTGAATGCCTGATACCTGAGAAGCGTTTTGAACATAGTATTAAACTGTTCGTCCCTTCCATTCCGGCAGCCAAATTTATCACGCGCAGTACGAATGAGACTCTAAGCTTCAGGTCTCCTATATTTCCTCGAAAAAATATAGCACGCACAACACGACTGGTCTCCAGAAGCTTGGCCCTGGACCACATTCACTCTGTTGAGAAAGAAATTTTTTTTTAGTACGAATGGCACCGAAAAGCTAGGCCTTAGACCATGTAGAGGTTGGCTACCAAGGAAAGTCATAGAAATCCACGTCTCGCCTCATGCTTAATCTGTTTTCTTGGTAATTGGGCAACAAGAAGGTGACGTCCATGATAAAACTTGAGGCCAAGAAACATAAACATGTTCGGGAGTAACCCAAAGATTATGTCCACTGAAGTAGTTGGGGTGGTGCGCAAAAATCTATCATAAAAATTTCTAGCTGCGCGCTTTTATCGTTTTGTGTTGTGTCTTTGCTGTTCTATGTACGGCTTAACATGAATCAGAAAGATAAAAAAAAAGTTACAACCTGTATCTAAAGCGCATTGTTTCCATAGTCTAGAGTCCATCAGTCGATTTAAAATAAGACGAGTAAAAGATATCGATCCTTAGGTTACTCTTTTCTCTCTTAGTGACGAGGGAATTGCTATCCCGCAAGGGCGCATATGTAGGAGGGACTTGGTTTTTGTATCAATAAATTTTATTTTATTTTTGAACAACCGTCAGACAGTTTGACGATATGACTATCACTGTTTGTTGGAATAGAATGAGACGTAGGCAATTGGTGGTTAAAAGTTACACGCGGTACGAAAATCCCTAGACTCATACATGCGAGTCATATGACCAGAACTCACCGATCTATGACCGATAAACGAAGCATCATTTTTGTCATCAATTAGTTTAGTTCTAAAAATAGAAACGCGCTATGGATACGTACATATGAGACGAAAAAGATTTGTGGTAAACGTACTACGTAACGATTTAGATGAGCATTTTAATTTTAATTGCAAGTACATACATCTGCTAGAGAGTAAGCTGAAAATCATCCTCGACGCAGTCGTGAATCAGTCTAGGAAAGCAATTCAAGGAGACAAAAAAGTCTGAATATCAGTGTTCTATTCTAGATCTGTCCTAACACAACAAGAGATCACACATCAAAGTTTGCCATAAGCCAAGTTCGACAATTACCAATGACTGCTGCAGCTATGCTCTTTTGGACTTCTTTATGCAAACAAACATTGTCGGCTCACTTCACCTTTTGTGAGCCAAAGGCCGTCAACACAGCCTACTCGCCATTGTATTTGAACTTCTGTCACTCGATGCCACTCGCCTCTAATTCGTTCTTAACGTGCATCATTCAACTCGTCCATTTCTACTTCAAGTAAAGTCATCTCACTCGTCTGTCATCTTGGGTGAATGCTTTCATTTCTACGAAATTTTGTTGCTTGATAGCAACATAGGCAGTAACCTTCCAAATACTAGACGCGTATATAAAAAAGTAGCTTTCACAGATCTTAGATATCCATCTTCCTTTATCCATCAAACGAGTAAGGAAGTGTCGAAATGAGCTCACATCTCTAGGAATTCGGCTCTGCATCGTTGCATTCTAGGCTCCATGTCATACGGAATGACAACCGAGGATAGGTCTTAGTAGGTATTGGGCCCCTTCAGAATGGCCTTTTCAAAGCGAGAGATGGCGCCACGTGTGTCATCTTCAAAAGTTAGGTTAGATGATGAAAATGATAATGACGTTTCTAAAGTCTAGAGTATAATACTGTTAGTTGTTAAATTGAAAAAGTATTGTTTCGCTGAGGTTCGAAATGAGGCGGCTTGCTTAAGAAGTCGAGACACACTTCACAGTAAGCCTCTGAGATTTATTGAATTTGATGTCTAAATGTCCATGCGAGCCGAAGCAGTAGGTTATTTATAAACGTCTTTCCGCTTTTGGGGCACTGGGTAGGGTAGGGTTAGGATAGTTTTATTTATTTTTTTTTTTTTTGCATGCACAAGTATTTTGTCTATTTTTGTTGATATGTCAGCAGAGCATTAGACCGATGGACACGAGAAGTGTTTACACTGATGGCATGAAGATGTTTATAATGACGGAACGGCTGGGATGCCAAAGGATTGCATAGATTTAGTGTTGATATAAGAACTCTGCGTTCTTTGTGGATCACCAAATGGCATCCTTCTCAACGTCACTTGCTTGGAGGGTAAAAAATGCTTAATATGCAGGTTTATTGTTCATGGAGGTCTTGGGATCGGATTACATTGTTTATTCTTTAAAAGCGAATAGAAGGCGAGGAACAAAAACCGTCCGCCACTAGATAGAGCCAAGCATTCTTCAACAGCTTAACCGAACTCTGGGGAACAAAATTTGCTCATCTACTCCGCTGCCTACAATCCACAAAATATGTTCAAGGTTAACGACTGCCTTTCCAAGTATCTTAACCAAGGAAATCCATTCAAACCATTTGTCTACTAGAGTTTGTTCCATGAAATAAGCACAATATATTGCAAGTCAAGGCACAGCAACCATTATACCAAGCTTACCTGCAGACATAGAAGTCTTACTCTTGCTAAATTTTTCGGTGCAAAGTAGGTGTGCTGAATGCTTTCATTGTGCTATCAAATCTTAAAGAAAGTGACCTTTGTAGGCCGTCTGAAGACTCTAGAACGTCTCTCCGTGCTTAAGAGATACAGGTGCTCAAAAAAGTTTGAAGTAGTGTCCTCCATACATGGAGGAATGAAAGTCCTACAAGGAAATCAAATTCTTAAATTGCTCAGCCAGCACAATAGATCTTACACGTTGCAGTTTCGTGTCGTACTGTACGTTGCAAATTTTGTCTACAGTGCGGCTGTCTAAAACCTCCACTACTCTCTACCGTCCTGCCCTAGAGGGAGATGATTAAAAAAAAAATTACGATCGAGGTATTTTTTTAAACAAATCGCTCCATTCATTCCCCTTATCACAACAAACAAATCATCATTCTTTCCACCTGAATTCATAGCAGATACGCTTAATTTTACACTTTACTGTTGTGGGCACCTTCTACAGCATTTAATTGCACCGTGCGTCGCCATCAGCATGTGTTTACATAAACCACTCTCACTTGCATTCATTAATCACGATCAAGATAATTTATTTGGTTACACTCTGCACTGCTTAACATGCGTGCACTCCCGAAAAAAAATCCATTCGCACACATTTCTCACTTTTTGGCGCCAAATTGTGAAAATTCTTTTAATTGAAGCACAGCAATCGACAGAGATTTGTACCACCCTGATAAAACAAGCGTTTTACCCCACTCAATAGCTCCCCAAAGATATATACAAGTTCTGAATCAAAAAGCAAAAAAAAAAAAAAACAGAACCGTCCACAATCTGTACTTTCGAATGCGTGCACATGACACTTGTGCACTCCGCATGCAGTGCAACGACAGCAAATTAGGTCTCATTTTTCACACAGCACGATATAAGTGCGAGTAGCTTGCATCTACCAGCTCCGTTCTGTGTGAACTGAATGACGAAACAAGCAGCAAAAAAAAAACTCGAAATCCACCATAACCACCAGCAGTTTCTATGCCGCACTCTTGAAACAAATTAACTTTAAGTACCACTTCAGAACCTGCACTGTTCGTCCCTATGGTTGGCGATTATTAAAATTTTAATTGGCTACGCTCAATTATATGTTTACATGCAAATAAATGTCACTCGACACAATGTAATCGAAGGCGAGGACCCTCATCAAAATTTAGATACATTGGCCAGTAGAGCTTAAATTGACGCAGATACTCGTAATTTTTGTCACATGCTCGGATTCATCATGCAAATCATTTCGATTGCTCACTGCTGACAGATTATTTTGGCCAGAAAATGTCGGAATGGTTTCGTCCTGCCCACCATTTTGTATAGAAAATGAAAACATTTTTTTGGTAATTGAGCGAATTTATTATTTTATTCGCTGCCAAAAATGTCTACGGCCAGCTCTAGAATGCTCAATTTAGTCTTAGAAAATGAATTTAATTGTTGTATCGCAATGTCGCACAAAGTAGATGCAGATACATATGTACAAAGTAAGTACTGAAACAATGGCTAAATGGTGCAGTGGTCACATTGGAAATGGACCAGAAGTTTGACGTCTGAATGTCTAAGGAGGTTGCTCTGTGACTAAGGGGTACATGCACATGCTGAACCAACAAAGCCATGAGATATTGAAGAGAATCATTCGATACTGGGTACGGGTTCACTTGAAATATTCATTTTCGGACAGATTCACATCGCGCGAATAAAAAAAGAAAATTTCCAAATTCACTTCCGATGCAATAACGGATGAGTCAGGGAGTAGATCTATTATTAGGCAGGTATGTTTGTTTTTAATGTTTTTCAAACGCCATGGACACAGACAATTTATGCAGACACACTGTGACATTTTGCAACCAACAAGTAGACCAATCCATGGTACAATACCAAATGACAGCGAAGAATTGACAGTGGCCGACGCGGAAAGCGGAAAAACGTCATTGAGCGAGAAGACTGCTCATATATGTCAAACCGAGCTGTCATTTTGCCCGTTTTTTTTTTGTCTTGAAAATCGGTCGTCAATTCACAAGACGAATTCGGGATTTTATGGTGCACATAATTGTCCATGGACCTGTCAATTGACCTCCAATTCAGGAACAATTGACGTCTTGAAAGTCAACATTGTTGGTGTTATTCTTGTTTTTTGGCAAACGGAGGGCTTGGACCCTAATTTTTGACGCTGGAAATTAGGGCTCATTTGTGATTAGCATTTGCTACCGCAATATGTATGGATTTCAAGAACATCAACTGATTGACGTGGACGTTAATAACGTTTATATGAGAGAATGTTACCTTATTGCAGGAACAACTTAGCTGGTCAGCAACCCGTGCGAGTTAACGTCAAATATCAGGCTTAGGACAGCAAACTGCAAACAATGCCCAAGCTTATGACCGAGATCCAAAGCGTGATTGATGAGATTATGCAGCATATTGCCACTCAATCAAGAGAACATGAGTTTTATCTAAAAATTATATAATGCGCATGTAACACACTTTTCCTGTGACACTTGTCAAAACAAAATTTGATACATAAACCCCATATCTTTGGTGAAGCTTAGTTCTTCACTTGTTTTGACAAATCAAAGCCCTGGCTTGGATCTTAAAACGCGAGTGTTTTGTACTTAAGTGCATTTGTAAGAGCTCCGAATTGATTTAAACATACACAGACGTATGTAAGCCTATCAGTATTCCGTATTTATTTTGGCCTAAACAAATCAATTTAAGACACTATCAATAGATTTTTACAGAGATCTCCAATCTCATTCCTTAGATAGGTAGACTTTGTCCGATAGGAAGGTAAAACGAGAAACAACGAAACACGAAAGCTTGTGACGCACCGGTGTTGGCTCAAGCCACACTTGGGTACAGCAACCACAACCACCGAACATATAAAACAGAAACGAATGAAATCGAAGTTTGTTCAACTATTACACCAAAAGAGGGAGCTGCTGCCTTGTAGTGCAACGGACGTGAGTCTGATCTCTGATTTGGTTCGTCTTTATTAAAAAAAAAATAAAGCCTTCTCTCGAACTGACCATTCCATTCCTGCTGTACGGCGCAAAGGCAACGACATTGTCAACTACGGATAAGGCTTCTCTTTCGTGTGATGTTCGGTTCAGTTTGCATATACGGTGAGTGGATGATAAGACTCAACAACGAGCTATACGGCCTGTACAGGGACATCGACCTAGCCATGGCTGGGATACGTAAAGCGTATGAACATAAACGGCCCAGCCCGAAAAGTCTGCGAACTTGGTGGTGTTTGCAGTTGGAGGTGGCTGGTTAACAAGAGGTTTTCTTTTGACTGCCCCAAGGGTTGTGGGAATCTTCTTAAAACCCACTTCTCCGTAACGCTGATCCACTTTTGAACATCTGGAGTGAGGCGATAGGTCCATCTTTCCTTAAGGCCGAATTACAAAAAAAGAATGGGTGCGTATGTCGACGTACGTAACTGTGCGAACACAAGGAACTGGCATTGTACGACCATAATAGTTTTTTTGCTTAGATTCGTTAAGTTTCGTTCACTTTTGTTCACATACGGAAAGAGCGAATCTATACGAAAATTTGACATTTGACAGCTGTGCAATCGCTTCACGTACGTCTATTATGGGCAACTTAAGCAATTGACAGTAGGAAGTAAACTTAACATAGAATTTTGACTTAGCTTCCTATTGCTTTCGACTATTATAGCTGAGCCTTTAGAAGACTGGTTCCAACTTCCCTGCCATTCTCTCATGTTTCGCCGTGTTTCTTCCAGCTTGGTTCCTTGCTTTTGGCATCGTAGCTCCTCTGTAGATTGCTATCTACTACGAGTAGTAGCATTCTCGCGATGATACATGTAGCATCGTCTGCTGACGGAGTTAACCCTCTTAAAGTGAGTTCTAATTTTCGCTGCCTTGGCCCGAATTGGTGCCGCATACAATATGCTCGACTGCACCAGAAGTGGTCTCCTGGGTTAAGCTGGCGTCCTATGCTGAGGCCCTTGTCCACTTCGATTGCTAGCGCCATAAGTAAGGCAAAATAAATTAGTATTTTGAAATCCAATGGAAACTGCATCGATTTTGGAAGCCTAGCCTCATAGAAAACAAAAAACAACAAGTCAACAACTTCTCCAGTTAAACAGCGTCCAATTTACATATTTAATCAAGCGAAAAACTTGATTTCTTAACCATTTACGGGTCCCAAAGCACACGCTTATTTAATTCGAGAAAAACCTCACTGAATCATAAATCTGGGAATTCACATCACATGAGTTCCAAGAACTGTAGACACTTCTGCGTAGCACTACTCGTACTATAAACATCTCGCCGCCAATGACACTGCATATTCTCCATCTAACAGCTAATATCAATAAATACGAGTAACATGCGAACATACTCTTTGGGGGTCACTACATTAAGGCCGCAGGTTGAGGTGCAGCACATATTTTTGCACTGCCTACCATTCCACTGTAATGTGCTAGTGCAGTTCTTTGGAGAAAGAGAGAAAGAGAAACAACAAATGATTATGTTCTCCAACAAACGTCAGAAATTTTTTTTTGTTGATAATATCACATATTGTACACTTGCCAAATACAGTCGTGTCACGAAGAAGATAAAATGCTGGCGCAGGCATAGACAAAATAATCTTTTTCCGAAGGAAACGAGACACCCCCTCTGCATGCCCAAATGGGCATTCGTGCCGCCAAGAAAGAGAGCAAAATCTACGAGTAGGTATGGTGTTCGCATGTTTGTGTGTCCAATTGACATGTAGGCATACGAAATACCTGTCACATTGCCTAAGGATGTATACATGCGTTAAGTTGTATGTTCCACGCCGGGTTTCGTCATTGAATTGATCACATGCTATAGCTTCATAGCTTTCGGTAACCAGCGTTCATTTTGGAAGTCGGGGGGGGGTTTAAGGAGTGAAGGGAAATTCTCGGAATGAGCATGTTGTCGTTTTGTTTTTGTGAATACAAAATAAATAATTTACAACTGTGCAGGGCATCGTTGGACTGTCAGTTCAAAAGTCACAACTGGTGGACTTTTGCTTGGGAATGGAGTGGAGACCATGTGTGTTAATTGAACTCCATTTGTATGTCAGTCTCTAATCATTGAAGCATAATTTTTGACATTTAAACGTTTCGTATATGTATGTGTGTGTTGTGATGTCGAAGGGGGTTAATTTTATGGGTAATTTACCGGCATAAACCGAATGAAGGTTGTTCATTTCGAAAAGCTTTTTTCGTGTGGGGGTGCATTTGTCAGAGTGACAGAGCATGCGCCATGTTGATGCACCTTCGTTCGAATATTGGGGACTGGAGTTCGATTTTTTTTTTTCGAAAATCCGGCTATTACAGTAACCTAAAAAGATGGTTGAGATGGTTGGGTGTAGGTAACAAAATAATAATGCAAAAGGCAATAAGTACATACAATGAAAAATTAATAAAATGAACGATGATGACAGATAATTGGCGTAATTTGTGTTTGATGTATTTCGAGTAGGGAGTAAGTTAATGTAGGTACACCCTTAAAGGATAAGTTGTCAGATATTCAGGAGTGGTTGGTTGGTTGAATGGATAATTAAAATTAGAATTTAAGAGGAAATTGTAAATATTTTGAAGTTAAAGGTTTAAATCGTTGAAAATGGTACGTGCTGGGCTACTTGAAAATAAAGGTAAATGGCGTATTGAAACTTTACGCTTGTCATCCTATTTTATTCGTCAAAAGATCAAATGTCAAGTTTGTTGAATAGTCAGGGAAATAAATAGACTGATACACATTTTGGTGAGGCTACATTGTCATTTCTTGTAATTTACACATGAGTTACCCAAAATAGAAGCGGAAAGGAAACATGGACACCCAGTTGAGGTTAGGAGAACAATCAAATTTATTCTGGCTGACGGAAGGCCTAATGTTTTTAGGAAGGATAGTAAGTTTTTCTTTTAAGGTGTGTATAGCTCACATGTGGAGATAAACATCAAGTCGAAAAGTTTATGAAAAATCGGTTGTTTCAAAGGCCAAAACAAATGAGCTGAAGTTCGAATTGGTATACCCTTCGCAGCAGCTATGAAAATTTATTCGGATATCACCTATTTCCAAACATTTTCATCGCAAATATGCAACAGTTGCTGTCTGGTTAAAATCATGGGTGTGGACCGTTTTTCAAGGCGATTTCAAAGTAGCAATATTTCAAAAATATCATGGTTCCTTCGATGCCCATTCACAAAGAAGGAAATATGTGGCGAAGCAAAGAAGTAGCAGTAGTAGCAGATTAGCATTCAAGCCCACTAACCACTATACCACCCACATCTGCAATCCTCATATTAAAAGTACATACTTCGATGCACAGTATCTATCCGCACCTTCACATAAAGTATCTTACTGATGACGATGTCAAAATTCAAACTAGTTCGTTTTGCAAATATTATCGATACCAAGATATGGTGGAATTGGATCTTCAAGGCAATAAGTATCTAACAGTCGGTTCGCGATCGATAAGTTCTAAGAAATTCCGCCCAAGACTACACATATCTTTTACTATCTGACACATCAGTTGGTGTTTCCATTAACTACTTGTGGGCTATCTTATGACACAATCTGAATACTGTAATCTATTCCGGTAATAAACTTAATAATTGCAAAACGAGATAAAGCTCGTTACATACTAAACTTAGTACAGTAAATATAGACGGTAATAAAAACAAGACTTGGCCAAGAGTGATTGCTGTTCAAATGGAACTGATAATGGTTTTTCCTTAGAAGTAAAAAGTAATTTATAAAAAAGTATCAGATGCATGCTTTATTTATGTGCTTTCGAAGCAGTTTCGACTGCCATAAGCAGCTGCAAGTGGTCGACTTCTATTCCATTAAAAAAGGCTTAAACGCAAACCCTTAGTCCGTGCAAAATTAATACTTATCCAATGTCCCATAAAGTTTAATAATCTGTGAAATTAAATATGCCCTGGCAAAAAAAAAAATTAAAAACCAAATGATTAAGTTATTACGTACAACTATTCCACTACCAATTTATGAATATTTATATTTATGACAAAAAATTTGTATCCAATAGCTCCCGCTTGTGTCCAAAAGTTGCTGTCACTCATTCCAACACTAATTTTTGTTTACATAAAAAATGAAAAATTTTCTTTCATCACCAAAGTTAGGCGGCTTAATTGCAAAATTAATTGCTGTCAGAAAAACATTAAAAATTTTCAAACATGACATTCATTAATCACTAGCGCAGGCATATGTACGCGTTTGTATGTCGTCGTTTTGCTACGCGGGAATTATGTCTTGCACTTCCGTGATGATTCGCTAATATTATTTTTGTTTAGTTTTTTTTTATCGTTATTTCACATATTCCTACTTAAGTCGAAGATTTCTTGTAGAATTTAGTGTTTATGGCTTCTGACATTGTTACACCCCCTTTTTTTGCCATTTCCAAGAGGCTATTAAAACCATTTTTATTTTTTTTTTTGTTTCTTTTTGCACACCCTGTCTGTATAGGATTTAAAGAGAACTTAGTTTGGTTATTAAATTAACGGAGTATATTTTCAACAGTTGCTAAGGAAAGAGAATGGGAAATATTTAGAGCAGACGGTCTGATTTGTGAAGTGCAGCAGGTATGCAGTTGACAGGTGTTCTTCGTGAACTTGTTTCGACGTATTTCAAGACGTAGTTAAAGATTACCGCTATACACATATAGGTACATTATTAAAACTCTAAGACCTGACCTTTCCACCGAAGCGCACTTTAGTTATTTACTCCCGATATCGAGAAGAGTTTGGCTGTCATTTCGAACATTGATTTTGACACATACAGGGTGCGTTTTATGTTCTAGGCTGATTTCTTTTTTGATTGACAAAATTTTATAATTTTTATTTTTTTCTTTCTAATTGATTACATGGACTTTATGAAATATGATGATGGCCAAGTGGCCGTATGTGGCCTCAGCGAAAGTCCGAGCTGTTTCAAGCATATTTTCGTTCTCTAAGAATTCGGGCCTTATTTAGGAAATTTCTTCGCAACTGTTGTCCTTAAGAATCAGGATAGTCGTTGGTTTGTTGGCGTTTACCTTTCCCTTTAAGGACCCTGTAGGAAAATATCGAGAGAGGTCAAATCAGGAGATCGCGAAGGCCAGTCGACATCACCACTTTTTGACACTATTTGGGCAGGAAAATCTGTGTGTGATGTGGCGCCGCCTTCTGGAATCACATGTACTGCAGGTGCCCTTCTGTAGGTGCCTGTTGATTCGCATTACTAACTGTGGGTCTAAAAGCAGCCACGATTATTTTGAAGTGAATACCTTAACTAGCCTTATAGCTAGCAATAGGCAAAAATAAAACCAAAAGATCAGTCACCTTAAACTGAGCCACTACATCTACTGCAATGAGGGTAATAATGGAACACAATCTGTTAAGGCAGCCCTCAAGCGAATGGGTATCACAAACCTAGCCAATGTATAAGCAGTTGTCGCTGGTCTGCCAAAAATACTAAATTGATTTGGTCACCCCTCAACCTAGCCTATTAGGTACATTTCCTCTACACAGAGTGTAGTCAAACATTTCGTACGTAGCCGACACGTGGAAGTAGACTTCTATCTGTTACAAATGCTGACTGGACATTGGTCCTTCCATTCCTATCTATACTCGTTAGGACATGACAATTCCCTAGATATGCCCAAATTGCAAACTTTTGAAGGAGAATGGAGAGAATATCTTCATCCCCTACAAACAACTTGCAGCAGGACGTGAATAGGTCAGGCCCCGCACGACAAAATGATGAACACATACATATCCAGCCATCACAGAAGATCTAGGATGCAGTCAAAAATATGTAAGGAGTTCTGATGAAGAAACTCAACAAAGTAGGACGCCAAAGAGAAACAACGAATGGCCCTGACGCCAAAAGCAGGGCATAAGAGGACAACGAGTAATGGCTGAATGCCATTCCGCGATGAAATCGCTAATACGGTGGCTTTAGGCGAATAATGGGTACAATACGACAGCAGAGTGGAGGTACAACACGCTGTATGGTTAGGAGCCTGCTAGTACCTTTTTCCACAGAAAAGAGACAATTTTCCACTTACTAACCATAAAGAAGCCGTGAGATAAAAAGGTGTCGTTGCAATTTTTCTCTACGTCTACTGTGACACGTTCACACTTACGATAAACATGCGCCATAAAAACGCAATAACTCTGAACTCAGTTCATAAAGTTTTTATTTCTAAAAGATTTCATTAAGGAAATAACTAGTCAATAAACACAAAATATAAATTATATTCGTGCACTTAACAAACCTTTAGCACATAAGGTTTAGAAAAAAGCGCATGAGGCGTTCGCCATACGTAATTTACTCAGATTATGCACGGCGGCTATGTTCGAGTTTTATAACAGATCAGTTGGAACTACATTAACTGATTAACTGACATTAATGCATGAGCATGAAATCTTTAGAATACAGAATACCTACTGCATAGATATACGAATTAATTGTGAAAGTTGTTTTGAAATTTGGTAGTAAATCAGTTTTTGAAGTTTCGTTTCCAACCTCTAAGTTAACTCAGTCGTATTGTAAAACGCCATTAATTTAAAGCATTTCAAGGTTGAAACGAGATTGTGAGATGAAACCATACAGAGCCTAGCTATAGAGATGAAGGGAAAGGCATCTAGTATCTGAAAGATACTGTCATATAGGCGAAGCAAATCTAATCAGTTTTATTAGTGACGACAGCATTGATAAAAACCAAGAAATCGAATGTTCGCAGAAATCCAATACATCCTCTTAAATTACAAAGTTCTCAAAAATATTCAAAATTTCCTTTTTTTTCTATTCAAAATGCCTCCAGGATTGGTTAAAACGGTGCAGGATAGGCAGTTGGGACAAACCACATCACGAGTTAAGTTGCCCAAAATAACCCTTCTGTAGAGCTCAAGCTTGGTATTCTTTCTTACTTCAACTAGATACCGTTTACATAGAGTTAAAAGTAGAGATACTTACTTTCACTCAGTTTTTGAAGTATCTGCGACAGGTTTGAGACTAAAAACAGAGTTAGTATTGTCTTCTAAGACATTAATCGACGCTGGCCTATGCGCATACAGCAACTATTCATATTACACCCAAGAAAAATAGTCCAAAGGCTTTAAATCACTCAATTTTGACGGCCATTACATAACTCCGTTTCTGTAGATAATATCACCAAATTTTTCCTTCAATAAATAGATTTTTCTGCGTAATATGTCATGTGACACCATCCTGTGGGAACCCTGTGGCAGTAAGGCCTTTGACAGATATCCTTCAGATCAACGCCATGGACAGTAACACGCTGATTAGCCCTATTTTCGAAAAGGTACAGGCCGATGGTGCAACCAGCATGTAAATCGCACCACGTAGTGCATTTTTCAGGATATAACGACACATATTCAGTTATGTGTGGAATATCTTCGTACGAAATGCGAGAATTGCTCTAAGTAACGTAACTATCAAGCTAAAATTGGGCCTCATTGAACAAAATTTTGCTCTCTGAATTTGAAATTAATTTCCACAATCTGACAGCTTTGCTGTAGCGCTAATCTTTCCTTCATACTCTGAACGCTGTGGTGTCAATCTCTCCCCATAATTTGTCAAGCTGTACTGAACACAAATGTCACATATAGCGCGAAAACTGACAGATGGATTGACAGCTATCCCTTCCTCTTTATTTTTTTTGTCGAGGTTATAATCAGGATTATAGAGATCATAACCCTCCCACTTTTCTGCAGCCCAACTGATCCGCCTGTGGGGTTCGCCGATTTGACCACAAAAAGTATCTGCAGGCCACCCGGTTTCGAATCACTTCTTCACTGAGGCCAATCAAATGCTGCTGTTTCTGCATTTGTATGATCCAGGAGTTTTTTGGCCTGCCTCTCTTGCGCGCTAGTGAAGAAGCATTGATTGATACTCTGCCTTTTTGACAGGTTTCGTAGGATCCCTTCTTTGAACATGACAGTACCAACTGAGCCGGTCATGCTCCAATTTTTTCGAGATTTGTTCTTTGACGTACAGGCTGCCTCGGATCTTTGAGCTTCTAATCCGAACAAGCTTTGTTACTCATGCTGTCATGCTATCCCCAATAGTAAAAAGGAGAAAATAAGCCTTTATCCTTGAAGGGTCACGTGAAATGTACCCGAAACCGTCTTGAAAACCTTGAGTCGGTTGTTTGAAAACCAAATATTGAGTGAAAATAAAAATGGATCGGTCATCAATAGCAAGAAAGAGACCAAAACCTTCCTACACATAGCATGGCTTAAAAGAAAATCTATTTAAATCTATGACAGAACAAATGTATCTACATACATATGTACATCTGTGCAAATACACATATTTCCTGTGCAATTTTATGATTTTGACAATTACTCTGATCTGAGTACTTACACAAAACTCTCAATTTTTCAGCGTTCTACATCCATCTGTCAATCGGCCTTTTTAATCGGAATAGGTTTCCAAAAGAAACTATCTAAATCAAATAAAAGTGCAGAACGCAGTATGAAAATGCTTCCTCGTTTATTGGCATAATAGTAAAGTTTTACGACTCTACTTCAATATTGTTTTCCCCAAAGCAAGCTACAGATTCAACTGAAGCAGATAAAGTCATAAAGGTTAATAAGACGCGGTCAAAAAGGAATTGCTGCCAGTACTAGCATAAAAAAAGGTTACAATGTAGCCGCCCTGTATCTTAAGAATGGTTACACATACCTTTGCATACAAAAGGTCCCCACAGCTAAAAATTTAAATTGTGGCCCACAACATTCACCTGTAATGTCCTTACTAAAAATTAGAAGCGACTTTAAATTTTAACACCGACAGAGATCAACCAAAACTAAGTGAGATACACTTTGGCAAACAAATTGGAAAATAGCACTTTGAACCCACGCTTCAGCAGGAACTTAGAGGAAAAATTCTAGAACTTCTTCTAAATCTATCTTTAAGTCAAATTTAAAACAAAAATCACACAATCGACGTGAGGCAAACCTGTAAGCAACCAATAACTTTGCATTTATAACGATGAGATTCATCTTCCTATTGTGCCTGCATAAAACCAAAACAAGTTTGCTAAACGTCTCTAATCATTCAAGCAACCAAAAGCAGCCAAAATTCTGATTAAAATACAATTTAATCGCATACATAGTTCAAGATTTAACTTTATATATAGCCCACCTATGTCATTTCCCTCTAAACACCGTCATTCATCCGCATGGTCTTGACGGCATTAAAACTCTTATCTGTAGTATCTGAAACATCTCATGCGTAAATTGATACGGCGTAGATAGTCAGACACAGCGACGAGAGAAGATAAGTCTGCTGATAGAGTAAGCACTAAGCACATGCCACCTTTCAAAAAAAAAAAAAAAAAATCATGCTCACGAGTTCAATTTTTAAAGCCAAAGCTTTATGAAATTCAATCAATTCTTCGAAATTATGACATGTAAACCCCCTCGAATTGTCATTTTAATCAACGTGTCAAATGAAAACTTAAAACTACCTAAAACCCTTCAGTGTTTTGACACAAGAATGACAAGAACAAAAATGATAAATAAATGAGCGAAAATAAAAAACCCTTACGAATTCAGAAACCCTGCGCATTGTCAGAAATTTCGAATTTCGATATCGAAAAAAAAATTAAATAAATGAAAAGCATGCGTTTTAGGAACTTCAACTCTCATCGCTCTTCCCCCGAGAATAGATAAATTATTATCTTAGTAAATATTCGATATTTTTTTTTTATATGTGTATTTTCTTGTATATATTTTATTTATTTTTTTACATGATAATGAGGTGCATAAATTTACATGGTGTGCATTAAATGTATACTCGTATAAGAAAAATAAAATACTTACCATTAATACCGCTGATTAATGGATAATTACTATCCCGTCCGCCAATTAAATTTTTTAATCCGGATTCGATCAGAGTTGGGGACGATCGCTCCCTGTCACTCATTTTCTCATAAACAATTTATGTTAAGACTTTCTATCACAAAAAATTACAAAAAGAATTTTATTTTTTTTTTCTTTCGCGTTGCACTTAAAAATACAAACTACTTGTATTTTTTTTTTTTTTTCTACTACTTTTTATTTTTATGTGTAACTTTAACAATTAACGATTGAATTCTTATTAAGCGTTGTAGATTCTTTTCTTTATATATATGTAAATATATATGTGATTTTTTTTTGCTATAAATAAAGGCACCGCAAATTCATTTAATACTATATTACTGCGTTTCGTTTTTATTTTTTTTTATTATCTTTTTTTTTTTTGTTTCTTATAAGGGGTAGGAGAGTAGTTTTTATTTACAACTTTTTTTTTATTTCTTCTTTTTTTTTTGTATTTAATAACACAGCACGCACAGAGCTTTGCTCTTCAATAACAATAACAAATTAATTTATTAAACGAGAGATGGTAAGAGGAGGCGAAAAAAAAAATTATGTATTTAACAACAGTCAACAATAACAGCACTAGCACTAGGATTTTTTTTTTTTTATTTTATTATTTATGTTTAATTGTATTATTTACAGCACCACTGTCGATTTATTTCTTTTATTTTTTATGCGTTTTTTTTTTTTTTTTTGAATTAAATTAACGAAATTTTGTTTCTTTTTTTTTCACTACGTTTTCGAGGGTGTACAACATCAAAACTGGGGCTATGAACCGAAAAAAAAAATATATAATTATATGTAGATACTTTTTTCCACTAGTTTAGATATTTATATACAAATTGCAACAGCGAAACGAGGAGGCTCTCAATGAATATTTTTGTTTTTTTTTTTAATTGTTTAATTAGAATTTAGAAATAATTTTAAAATTTTGTATTTTTTTTTTTTGTTTTGTATCCTGACGACGGAGGACGAGAACGAGAACGATGAGCAATGTGATTTCGAACAAGAAGTCCTGACTATATGTGTGGCTAGAGTAGGCAATAGAGTTGCTATCCTTTTTCAACTTTAAAGGTGGAGGTGGATGTAGTTTTTTTTTTTTTTGCTTCCTTTTGGATGTTCCTCTTTTTTTTTTGTTGTTGTATATAAATATTGCACACAGGACGAATCGTGCGGTTAAAATGAAAGAAAATCAATTTTTTTGTGTTCCGTGTTGTGGGAGAATCCTTTACGTAGGTAGTATACGAGTATTTGTATATTTTTTTTTGTAAATGTTTATCCAAAGTTAAAAATCAAAATACGACAAAATAAACGTTCACCATCCTTCCGACAGCGAATCATTTGATGGCGAAAAGACGAAGAATATCAAGAAAATTGCATGGATTGACGACGATGATAATAGTACTAGATATTATGGTGTGGAGGAGTGTGCGTAGTTTCTCTAGTTTGTGTTGGAGAGGAGAGCTTCTGGCAGCAGAGGAATTTTTTTTTTTTTTTTTGATTTTCTTTTCCACAGCAGGATATCGTTTGCACTTTTTTTGATACGAATTTAAGGTATAGAACGAAAGGAAGAAAATTACTTAAAAGGTACTACAATCCTTCCGGTTGGCATAGAAGCACGAAAATATTTTTCGATTGTTTGGAAGTCCTTATTGTGATATCTTTCAGATTTGTGTGTTGGTATTTTTAGTTCTTGATCGTTAGGTGGTGTGAGTTAGTTGTTCCACATCCTGAACATCACCCGCTTAACACTTTGGCAGTGTAGTAGAAAAAAAAGTATCTTTTAAGCTTTGGGAATTCACTGACTTCACACTCTGGGTACACGGGGGTAGGTGTCCTTTTTTTTGTTTTATGACACTTTTAGCTGTGATCTGACATTTTACGCATTTGAGTTTGAGTTTGTTTTTGATTTTTTCCTCTTTTTCTCAAAGAACCACACAGAAGATAAACATCTTTGTCGATGTCGTCGTTGGCTAGCCCACGTTGTCTCAATTTTTTTTAATTTTTATTAATTTTTATGCAAATTTTTTTAATTACAATTAATAATGCCCGGTAATTTATTTATTTATTATTTTTTTAATAATTATTTCCACTATTAGTTTAGTACAGCATGCGCGCCCGCTCGCTGAAAAAAAAGCACAAACCCGCTCTTCTTATCCGACGATGACGAACCAACTATGCCTGTTAGGTACTTAGACAGAACTCGTGCTTCGCTCTTTTCTGTCAGCCAAAAGTTCAAGTAAAATACGATAAAAAAAAAATACACAAATAAAACATAAAAACGTACGAAATAACAAGAATCGAAGAAAAGCGAAAAAATAAAATCAAAAAAAAAAAAAAAAAATTAGTATATTCACGGCGGCACACCACTTTATTCACAGATACATAGATACTATAGCACTATACACATCGATGAATAATTTTTTTTTTATACATAGTTGTATCTATCACACATGCAGACAGAAGCAGAACAGCACTGAGTTGTCGTTGTCGGACGGTTGCTTTGGTCGTATGGTCGTTTGGTCGTTTGGTCGATGTGCGATAGTATACTTCTAATCCGAAAGTGTTTTTCGTTCTCGACGAGCTAGATAGATACTACGAGTACATATTATTCCATTCTCGCGTTCTAATGGGGGGAAAAAAATATAAAAGATTGGAGGTTCCTTCTTGTGGGTATTTTTAAATTAGAACTTTTTTTCCTACTTCATTTCTATTCTGTTAGGTTTGGTGTGCCTATGAGTTTTTCGTATCTAAGTATCTTTGAATGTCAAAAGTGGATGAAGATAGTTTTTTTTGTCCTCATTTGTCATTAGGGATGTAATATATTATTTGGGATACAGAGTACACCTATATATGGTGCAATACACATAAATAGATGAGAAAGGAGAGATAAGGCGAAGCCAAATGTCTAATGCCAAGTTAAATAAAAATCTTAAATGGTGAAGGTATGTACCTACTATTAATGTGTAGCCTCTACTCTATTATCACTCATAGCGATTGTCTGGGTGGATGGGGGGCTACAATGAGGGGGATATGGAAATGTTTGTGTATCTCGTCTATGCATGTGGACAGAGGAAATTTTGTAAAGTACAGAACAGATTGTTGGCGAAGGTAACTGAATTTTTACGGGAGGTATGGGGGATGCAAAAAAGCGCTGAATGATTGAAGTTAGGAAAGTGTTGCCAGTGGAGATGATTTGAGGGAACAGAAATTGAATAGATACATTAAAAGTGCAAACTCTTTCCGGCTTCCTAAGCAGTTTATCCTTAAATTTAGACTGAAACTTGCGATACAGAATTTGTATATTTTTCCACAAAATATGTATCTGCCTAACTAGTATAAAGCACTCGATATGCCCTCTTGTGTCCGGGGGATACTGAATTCCTTGCAGCACATAAGAAAAATTAGTGCAATGCTCCAACTCTGAGTTTACTAGAAACTTCCAAAGAAAGATATAATCGATTTCCATGATCATTAATAACGTTCAAATTCTTTGCTAACAACTGACTAACTGGTAGTATTTTGTAGCACAATCAGATGAGCTATTGGGGCGATACTCAACCTGCATCTTCATGCAGTCACAGGCAGCCAGCGCCCTAAAAATAAGCCAGTTTGAAAGCTGTGGGCCACTCAACGATCTTACAAAAATATACTGGCCATGTATCGTTCTCTTGCGTCTACCCAAGCAGAGAAGAATTGAAAAATGGCCACTTAGCAAATGCGCAATCCATATCTGTGTAAACAGACGGCTCCAAAATGGACACTGGCGTAGATTCTGACATTTTCTCTGAACCGCTGGGAATAGCACGATCAATCCGACTCCCAAACCACGGCAGTGTTTTCCAAGCAGAGGTCCTGGTAGTGACAACAGCAATCCAAGAGTCTGTGATAAGGGCAATATCTTCTGAAGGTACCACCTTTTTTATTGACAGCCAGCACTGCGCTACTGCCATCGAAATCGAAATAAAATCGAAGCTTGTGATGTGCTGTCGCGAACTGTCTTGGTACGCAACACAAGGTTGAACTCTGCTGGGTTCCTGGACATGAAGGAATACCAGGCAATGAGAAGGATGACGGCCTAGCAAGGGGTTTTACAGCTTCGACTACTGAATTGATGGACCCATCCGTGAGTACCCCGCCTTATACACTTAAGTTTGAAGCAGGGAATAAAGCCACGAGAGAGGCAAACTACTGTTGGAACTCCATAGCAACTTGCGTTATCACAAGGAAACTATGACATACTTTTGATAAAGCTAGAATCAAGAGACTTGTTCGGAAAGTTCGGAAATCCATTTCCACCAAGGGCACAACATTCTGCGGTATCAAATGAAAAAGCTACGTTTGACGGAAGAAAAACCCTGGAGAGGCTGTGGCGATGAGGAAGCGTATGTTTATCTATACATCGTCGATCCTTTCTCTATTTGTTGACCTTTTTGAAGTTCTGTTGACTCTTTTACAGTATTCACATCAAAATCCCTCTTTCTGATATCTACGCCATCATAGACCACTTTCGTTCGCACCAACAATTTAGGAAATTATTTTCTGAAAGAGGGAGGAGGCCTTTGATATTACCTACCAGCTTAATCCGATGCTCAATAGAAACGTCAGTGACAACTATTGTTCCAAAAATTCGACGCGGGTAATTTTTATCTGAAGGATGCTCCTCGGTCAGGAAGGCCCATCGAGGTTAATGACGACAAAAAAGGCATTGATCGAGTCAAACCCAGGTTATATGACACGAGAGGTTGCAGAAACATTGAACATCCATCATTCAAGCGTTTATAACCATCAGAAGAAGCTGGGATACTAAAGTGTCATATGGGGCTCTTGTTTTACTAATGCGATCAGATAATTTTAGGGAAGCGATTAATAAGAAGCGGCCAGTGCAGAATTACATAAAAAAATGAATTTCAAGCAAGAATGCGAGTATCCCGACATGCACATGTCCGGGTTAGCTTAAATGACCACCCTAGCTAAGAGCTAACATTCACTTAGAGTGTTCGGAGTCCTGCTCACTCACAAGTCATTAAAAGGTAGTGACTTCCTCCTAAAAGTCACTCGACATGATCTGCGAATTCAGAACTGTGCCACCAAAAATTAGTAGAGTAATATGAGCTGCTTTTCATTTTGTTGTAAATATCATTATTAACCCCTAAACTCATCGTGTTCGGAGAAACATTCCTGAAATGATTACCGATATGGCATCTGCATGGGCTATAACTTTGCCACCCTCTTTGTAAAGCATATGGAGTAACACCTTTACTGCTAGTAGCCATAGAATTTGCGAAAGTACTCCTCCTTGTGAGGTCCCTCTACACGCGGATCTTGTCAGCAATCAGCTTTCTGGGTTCACATGGATGATTCTACTGTCCAGTCTCCATTCAATCCAGCAATCGAGATGATAATGGTACCAGCTACAGCTTAAGTTTTAACGATATTGAAAGCACTTTCAGTGTCTAGAAACAAATCCATCGTTATTTTTAAAGGATCTCTTAACAGTTCCGACAAGGGAATGAAGAACTGTTTCCTCAGATTGACCTTTGCGGTATGCGGGCTAAGAGCCTGAAATATGTACGTACACCAACTAGTTTTTCCAGTGTTTTTAAGACAAAAAGAAGAAAGGTTGATATGTCTAAAATCTTTGGGGGAAGTGCTTAAAGTCTTTCCCGATTTTGGAACAAAGACCACTTTTACCTTTCTACACGATTTTTACACATGTCACCCAGTCTACTGAGAAAAGAATACAGGGTAGGTTTAAACATAAGCCCTGGGTTAGGTATTACAAAGTACGAACATTTAATTTTGGATCTCCCTTGAACGAACTTGAAAGCACTTAGATCCTATCAGGTCCTTTGTGCACATTACTAGGGGCCAACCCCTTTTTTTGAATTAGTAGTTGAAAAAATTGTGGGTGCCGTGGCTCAAGATGTTAGTGCGTTGGATTACTGAGTAGCAGGTTTGAGGTTCGAATCACAGTAAACACCAAAAAATTATTTCACAGGCTCAGCTCTCTGGAATGTTTGACAAACGTCCGAGAGCAATAACTGTCATGATTTTAATTGTTTCTCTATTATGCATGGTGGCTGTGATTGCTGTTCCCCAAGCGGGGTTTGAACTTACACCGGGCAGGTCACAAGCCAACACACTACCTACTACAACATGTCGCACCTTTTGACTTAGAACGTATTTATAGAATGGAGTAGATGGGGACGAAATATTAATAACCTCAGGCTACAATCTACGACCATCTGTTTTCTTATCGCCTGATTGCGAGGTTAAGTGCGTAAAACGTTCAAATATCTCCACTGTTTCTGCACAATCTTCCATGTCTAGTCGACAGTGCAAACTTGTACCTCGGTCTCAATTTAGATTTTTTTTGTATTTATTTAAAAGTACCACTGTTCCACTTCTCTTTCAACCTTCACACTATATTCCCAACCATCGGCAACACTTCGCCCAGTAATACCTTTTAGCCGCACTCATGATTCCTACTCTCCAACTATACCCGTAGCCTTATCTTTGAAGTTTGCTTCTTGATGAAGTCGTGTAGCTTTAATTTAAGTCACGTGAATAAGATACATCCACACATCCACAGATACTCGCATTTGTCATCAACATCAAACCCAAAAAAAAAAAAAAGAACACCTCGAGGGTAAGTACGAAATTAAAATGAAAAGAAAAAAAGACCCAAAAGCGACAGATAAAAGCCGAAAACAAAAAGGAAAAGTAAATATTCGTATCTATCTTGGACCACATTGTCCGTCCCGTCAGTTGATGTATTGGATTAATTTGTCAGTTGGATGTCATCCCTTGGGCCTCCCTATCTTTCTGCTACGCTTCCCGTATTATGCTACGTTACGGGTACGCATGCAGAGGCAAATTAAATTCTAGAATTACAGACGGAAAATAACGCGCTCAAGATACAAAAAAAATAAAGTGACTGACGACCACGTGGTTTTGACGTCCCCCCCCCACCAACCAAGCTTTACTGAGCGCTGACATCACTGAGTGCTGAGTGGTGTGTCAAACGCAAAGCCGTGTGCTTTTTACAAACGAAAAGCTAACACTAGCGCGAGTTGTTTTCCTCACATTTATACTCGTTCACACAAATGCCGCGCCGTGTTCGATTGATTAGCGCACAGCGTCAGTGTGTGGGTGTGACGGGGGCCAGGAGGGCGGCTGTACGTACAGCCGCATACGTAAATTGGCTGCTTGTGGGGCTCGTGCCTAGCTTAGTCCACCAAAGGGGGGGCACGCTGGCATCAGCAGAACATTAAACACTCGACCGCATGACTGTGTGATGGTGTAACACGCCAGCTATTACAATGTGGAATACATGCACATGCAGCGCTATTTATACACGACTTGGCATGACATAATACGTGCGGCGCAATAATGGCAAATTGCCGTTGCACCATAGGTTTGCTGTTTGCTTACACGTGTGTGTATGTGTGTCTGGTGTATTTTAGTGCGAGGGCGGTGGGAGGGCGGGTCGATTTGCAAGCACCCACGATAAGTGTCAAAGCTTTTATTTGTTTTTATGGGATTTTTGAAGTAAGGGGCGCTTCATGTGAATGTGTTAGTGCGGCCAGCCATGTGTCATCAAAGGGCAACTGTCAGATAGAACTTTAAACGAACGATTCTAGAGATGTGTGAACTTTGGAAAACGTATTTTTGAATGATACGGTACAGTGGAGAATGGAGATATGATATTTCGAGACCGCTCTGAAAGGGCAGTAATTTAAAAGAAATAAAAAAAAACGAATTAAAAACGAAATTAGGTGACGATCGTTATAAATAAACAAATGGAACGTGATAATCATGGAAATATTTTCGTAGGGGGAAACATGATTCTTTTTGGAGGGCTTCTGGGGCATTTGTGGGTGGGAGGTGGTGGACAATTTATTGTTAATCGTTATGCTGAAAGATTTACCGATCTGGTGTGTGTTTTTTATGGCCCTTTGGCAAATCACATTCTTCGATGAACATTTTTTTTTTTATTTTTTTGATAAATTGGTTCAGTCTACTATGAGTATAATTTCATGGGAAGTCTTATTGTGTCTAAGAAATGTGAAGCAATACTCGTACACTGTGTGAGTTTATGACGATTTGAGCTTGAAGGGTGTTATTCAGTCAGGTATCGTCTGACGATATCCTTCAAGTTGCATAGAAAATCATGTCTAGATCGATGTCAATAGGAATTGGAATTATTTTCTTAGTTTTAAGGATGGTTTCTGATATAAGCTTGCAATGTTAGTATAAAGAAACAGGCACCAACACAGAATTCTATGTCCACTAACTAATTTTTCATGTCATCAAGGTCGACTTCTCGCCCAAAGATTGAGTTTCAACTTATCTGGAAAGCCTTTCATGTCAGCAAACAGGACGGGTCCTAAGTGTTTACCCTAAGGTACAGGTGTAAAAGGCTAAGATAGTACACACGGACGTATGTAGTAACGTTCAGAGCTAAGGTCAAGGGCTCTTTTCAAGATTGAACTGATCTTCATATGGCAATTCAGCTGTGTGCAGGACTCGGATGTCAAAATTAATGTTCTTTGGATCGATAATACTTTTGGTTCATAAACTACTCGTGTAAGCCGGTAAGCTAGGCGGATTTAAGACTCTACTTTAGGGGGAAAAAAATCTCAGTTGGATATAAGACATCATACATAGAGACGAGGCTATAGAACTATGAGTGACAAGATAGAGATGTACACTCCAATGAATGTCCCGAGATATAGTTCAAAGAGCCAGAATTGCTGTCAGCTACATTGAGCGTTTGGAAAACAACGATTCAGTTAAGAGACGGTTCCCAAGTTAAGATCGGACCTCCGTTTCAGAAACCTAGGAAGCGCGGATAGCAAAATAAAATGCTTCCTTGCTTCAGGCAGAGACACTTCACGGATCTAGAGACCGTTAAATTTGTTTCAAAAACACGTCATCGTAAGTTTTGATCTCGTAGCAAACTAGGTGGGGCAGTTGATCTTAATAATCCATATCGGCATGAAATGATGATGTTTTATGGCAACAAAACAAGCCATTGAGTCTGTGTACTTAATGTGATTCGTCTGACGTAAAATTTACCTGATAGCTACGAATTTGCCTGTGGGCTTTAGGTCAGTTGTTTAGGTGTTGGTTCAGACTAGTATACTCATATTTTAACGTTTGTGAATTAGCACCATTATTTATTTGTATTACAAATTATGTCTCAGAATTAAGGCAGATCGACAATTGACCAAATTTTCACACTACGACAAATCCTGGAAAAAATCAACGAATTTCAAGTTGCAACTCACATTGATCGACTTTAAGGGCTCTTATGACAGCATTCATGGTCTCGAACTCAACCAGGCGAAACTTTCTGGAAATCAAGCGATGCTCTCTGCAACTTGGAAACAGGTCTTCTGAGCTTTTCCAAACGTGCACCGCATTTCGGCAAGGAGATGCGCTGTCATGTGACTTCTTCAATATAGTGTTGGAGCAGATACTGTGCAGGGGAGGTGTAAATATGGAAGGAACTATCTTTCACAAGTGGATGTGGATAAGTCCAAAAAGCCAAGATACGTCAACTACTTTGGCTCGACCACATCGAGCGACCACATCAACCCCCAGGTTCGAGACGGCGAAGAAAACCGCGGATTCCAGAAAACTTGGTCTTCACAACTGGAAACAACGTGTCCGGGTCGGGAGCCATTTAAGTAAATTAAGTAGTGAGTGGCATATAAAACTATATGAAACGAAAATACTTACTTAAATCCTCTCATCCTTCGACGGGCATAAAGCGTCAACAACACCTGCGATTCATATTGCTTGCGGTACTGCAACGCGTTTGAACTGCCTCTAACTCATTCTCAAAGAGCTTGGTTCCTCCTCAACTCTTCTGCGCCACGTTTACCTAGGGCGTTCCATAGTTCTGCCTGCCTGGATGAGCGGATTCCACTATACGGCATATTCCGCAATGGAGTTGTCACCGCGCCGTAGAGTGTGTCCAAACCACTGTCACATTTTGCTGCGAATAGTAATATTTATAGGGCCTTGCCTCGTTCTGATAAAGTGGTTTGTTAGGGATACGTTTTGGTCAAGAAATCGTCAAGATGATTCTTAGACATCTATTTACGAAGGTCTGCGGCAGTGGTATCCACCTTCCAAGTACTGCACACATATAGAAGTACTGATTCTACGTTGGAGCCGAGTAGTCCCCGTTTGGTGCTTGTGTTGAGTACATTGATCCTCCAGGCTTTGGATAGCATTCCAAATGCAGCTTTTGGATTCTCGATGTTGCTACACAGTTCAGTGCAACAGAGCGGTTAGATGAGACTGCACTTCCTGTTCATAGAATGCTCTCGACCTCGTCTCTAGCAATGTTGAGTTGAGCGTGGGTGTTAGAAGTGATCAGGGCTCTTGTTTTGGCTGAGTTTATTTTAAGCCCAACTTTCTTTCCCTCATCTTCTAGATTTTGGACCATAAGATGAAAGGTCTATTCGCCGATGTGAAAACAGGCAATCATCGTCAGCTTAGTCGACGTGTTTAAGGTAAGACGCACTGAAAATGACGACACAGAACATAACCAGGGCGAGATCATACTCACACGCAACGAATCTAAAAATAAATGCTTAACTAAACGGAATCAGTGTTTACAGCATGAAACGTAATTAAAAAGGCTTCAAATCCTACCTCACGCTCATAATTTCCGAGATACATAACAAACAACACCGAAGCATCACAAATTTCGGAGAAATTGTACGCTGTGCGAATTTACGTCGAGCGGTCATTTTAAATATTTGTCGCGAGACTTGCGGTTTTCTTTTGTTTGTTGTGTACCTTGCAAGGTGTGTGAATTTATCTATGAGTCAATATTTATTGTCAATCTGTCGCACGACTCCACATACGATTTACTTAGGCGGGGAGACTGCGTGTACCCTCTTTCTTTTTCGCAGGAGTTTGTTTGTTTGTTTTGTTTCCTCTCCTTTCTTTCCCTCGCTGCCATTGTTTGCACTGCTGAGCTCTAAGAAGGACACTTTATGTCACCGCTTTTTGCTGTTCGCAAACCCTGTCATACCACGACTTGGTATGGTGGTATCGGCTACCCCACCGATGATATTGCGACACTTGGTCCCCTGAACGTTGACGTTTGTGAGAGGTGAATGCAAATCGGAGAGTCTCTCAACGTTCAACGTTAAATGTCCTTTTTTGGGGCAGTAGTTTTATGCACAGGAGTTTCTCCCCTCCTTAATTCGCGCCACTGACATCCCTCTGCGTTCTTCCGTTTATGTTATGGTGTAAGTGGCGTCAGAGTACGTCACCTTGTCTGAATCCTTTCCTTGACATCGATGGTCTCAGTGAGTTCATTTCCGATCTTGATGGAGTAGTGTGGACAACCGGACGGGCTTAGCAGGAAAGCGCTTAAAGCTACTCTACAGAGCTTGTCCCTAAAAATGCTGTCATATGCTGCTTTAAAATCGATGAATGGATGGTGTGTAGAATTGGGTTTTCTCCAGAATCTGTTGCGAACATTTAGTCGTTGGTGGACTTTCTTGATCGGAAGACAGATATGGGCCAACGTTGTTCACTAAAAAAACCAAGACAGACAAAATCTTATACATTAGCGACGTAGAGGAAACTTACACCTCTTTATTGGCGCAGTTCAGAGGATCCCCTTCAGGTAGGATGGTCGGACAAGCAATACTGAGGCTCCTTTGATTGAGCACATTCTGCAAACAAGTTGGTGGATATTCCTTGCAAGTTTTCCCCTGGATGCTTTAAATAGCTCGACATGTAGACTACCAGCTCATGCAGCCTTGTTGGACATAAGTTTAGATACTAACTTCGTTCAGCTCAAGTGGACAGAACTGCTGGCTATCGTCGTCCCGGTTGAATACGTCATTCTGCTTGACAGCCTCGCTGTTATACAGTCTGCAGATGTGCTCCCTCTGTATCTTCAGCATCGACCGTGGTTATATTAAATACTAGGGCTCCTTATTCGTGACTGTAGGCTTTATTCGAACTTTTTTGTCTTCTAAACCACGAGCGTGCAAATGCTAAAGTACAAAGCCTAGATTTACGAGTTTTTACTGCGTGAAAATATTTTTTAAAATTCTCTTTTTTTACAGTAAACAGTCACACGCAATTATTGCGAGTATGTATCACTATGTCTACACGATAAGTTCGTGGTTTCTATCTTTTCCCAGAAATGGTAACCATGACGCACACTCCTAGCTCATTCACGGGGAATTCTTGCCGTGAACTATGATAAGAATAAATTAGTTTACTTCGAAAAATTTAAAAAAAACATCGAGGATACAGGAACATATTTTAAAGCTTTATAGACCACAAAAAAATACTTTTTTAACAGGAGATTGAAAATTGGTGCAAGCCCGATAGTGACCCATAAGGAAGCATGTAAGGATACGTAGCTGGTTCTTGTTGATGTTTATACAGACCTTACTTCTTTTCCGTGGCTCAAGTGGGTAGTGCGTTGGATCGCTCGTTCGAGGTTCGAATCCGAGAGAGCACCAAAAAGTTTTTCACGGTCCCACCTCTCGCGAATGTCTGACAAACGTCCGAGAGTAATAACTGTCAAGAGAAAGCTTCTCAATTTGCCTTTCGGATATGGCTCTCAAACTGTAGGTCCCTTCCATTTGTGTGAAAAAATATAACACGCACAGCACGAATGGTTGCGAGAAGCTAGGCCCTGGACCCCATACGGTCCGTTGCGCCAAGAATTTGTATTTTTTTTGTTTTAGTTCCCGAGAAGTTCTTCGGCCTGTCTTAGTCTAGGGAGTTTCTCCCAAAGTTCCGCTCTTTTACAGCCTTCTTCCCTTCTAAGTTCTTCCCTTATCGTATGCGGTGACAGCCCACAAAATGCTTCCGGGCCAGTGAATAAAGTTTCTAATCCTTCTCTAGTTAGTTTGTCAGCCCCCCTACTCCCACATGACCTCGTACCCAAAAGAGGGTGATCAACAGTGTACTTACTTAAGTTTTTCACATTTCTGCTTAGCAGAAGTAGGAGGAGGCAACGCTTATGTACTACAGAAAAAGGGGAATCCGGGCCTTTTTATTGTTTGTGTAGGGTTATCTTGCACTGCGACGTAATGGTCTATTGTGCCCCCTTTGGAATTGTGTTTGAGCGTCATATCCTCTTGCTTTACCTTGAAGAGAATAGAACACCTTAGAGCTTTATTTTCAAACCAGTTTCTTTTAGGAATCTGAGAATGAGAAGCGGGGCCATGATTGGCATATCCTCATCTGATAATTGGTACTTGCCCAGGTATTTCAGTCTTTTGTGGATCAGTGCCCCACAAGATTCCAAAAATTAATCCGGAGTCTCGCTTGACTCATTGCATTTGTTATACTCAAATGCTCCCTGAGTTTGCAATGCCCCGTTAGGAAGCTTCTTAGAATTCGTAGGTTATTCCTGTTAAGGCGGATGCAGGCTTCGAATCTTTTCCGGTTATAGCGTCCCATTAGTTTCTTAACTTGCCTTAGACCTGCATTGTTGTTCCAGGTTTTTGTCCTGTCTTCTTTTCCTGAATTCTTCGCGTATGGTATGTTCCCCTATTCCGCAGAATGGTTCCTTTTCTTGCTAGGGAGTCTGCTCCTTGATTACCTTTTATCCCGACATGGCCGATGCCTAACTCATCATGTTTGTTTAATGACGAAGCAGTCGAGTGCCTTGAAATCTGCTTGACTGTCTGACAGTATTGCTATGTACCTATCAATGTTTTTTTTTATGTTGGTACACGTGTCACAATAACGTACGTTAAGTACCAATTTGATCTGTCAAATAGATTCACTTATACGATGAGAGGTGAATCGATCGTTGGACGCTAGAAATGAAACAGCAGTCAAATAGTCGGTGTAAGCCAAAGGAGTCATTTTGTCTGGCAGAAGCCCACGTCTAGTGTATTCTGTGAACCAAAAGATATAACCTTGCGAGTTATAACGTATTTGTTTCGTGGATGACCTCTTCATTCGAGACAAATCTCTTACCGCCATTTTTTCATATTTGGAAACGAGAAAAAGTCGCAGGGGGCTAAATCTGGAGAATGTGCTGGATGAGGGAGCAATTCCTAACGTAATTCATGCAATTAAGACGAATTCATGCGAATGCGGACTTGTCCTCCGGTCCATTGTCCTGGTGGAAGAGAACTTTTACGAAAATTCTCGAAGGTGTTTGTTTCAAATGGCTGTCACAACAAAACTATTTGACAGATCTGTCTGAAAATTTGAGTTCATTCTTTTGAATGCTTCTTGACAAGCAACGTCATCTGTTTTAATTTTCAAGGACTTACTGACCTACCCTCGTATGCTGTCAACAAGAAGGGACACATAACATCGGCGAATTGGACAGAACGTCACAGTTGGCAGTTATAACTTCGAGGTAGCAAGGGGCTTCGTTTACGTTGCCTCTGCTATGAACTCTGAAAACAACATTTCAGCGGATGTCAAACGAAGCATAACTCTTGGCAATCGCTGTGTCTTTATTCTGAGAAGACAATTGAGTAGTAAGGCCTTATCTCGAACGTCTAAGGACCTCTTTACAAGACCTTGATCATCCCAGTCCTGTTTTATGGCGCTGAAGCACGGATTCTTTTGAAAGCGGATGAAGATATCCTTGCTCGCTTCGAGAGAAAAATTCTTCATAAGATATACGGTCCTGTTTGCGTTGACGGGCTTTGGAGGAGAAGATTTAACGACGAAATTTACGTGCTGTACAGTGACATTGACCTAGTCAAAAAATTGCGCATCAGTCGCTTGAGATGGCTTGGACATGTAGAGCAAATGGACATCAAGACTCCGCCCCGCAGAGTCTTCGAATCCAACCCGTAGGGAGATCGCAGTAGAGAAAAACTTCGCCTAAGGTGGCGCGCACAAGTAGAAGGGGACCTCAACCAACTTGAAGTCGCAACTGGAGGCAATTAGCTGAGGACCGAGCTAACTGGAGGGGCTTGTTGGTTGAGGTTCACTCCGAAAAGTAGCGCCACCTGGTTATTTTTGAAAACTGCTTTTATTCCAATGGCTGCCGCGGCTGGCTTGGTATGAACCCATCCTGTCGATCTAATTTTGGAGTAATTTGTCCTCGGGTACAGTAAGTTCAGAAGGTTTGTTTTGACTACTGCTCGCTTAGGGCTCAGTAAGGTGTCCACTTTTTCTAAATGAGAATTCATCGGTCTTGTAGTATGACAATGGGTTCGTACGCGTCATTTCGTCTTGATCCACATCGGTAATCTAGAGACAGAACCGACATAAATTCCATCCACAGACAGTGACACAGTAACGGCCTTAATGTCTCCGCAGTGTTATTGAATTCCATTCCAGTTTTTTCTACTGCAAGCACTTATCGTGTGAATTGTTTTCTATTTAACAAAAAATCGTAAAAATTATGCGATTACTATCATTAACATTCTTCGCTCCTAATTAATCAAACACGAAGCTCCGAGTGCTTATTTATCTGCGCTGTTTTCGGTGTTTGCGGTTTGTGCAACCGACACGCCTTTGGCACGAGTCAATATCGCTTCAACCGAAATCACTGTTCGATTTTGATAAGCCGCCCCCTTTAGACGGCGATAAGTTGAAAAGTTGAGTGCCCCAATCAGCCCGAACCGCTTAATTCGTTGCACAATTCATTTTAATTGATCTGATGTAACATTGATAACGTCGTCGACGTTGTCGTTGTCGCTGTCGCAAATCCATCGTCTCCGGCGAGAAACGCAGTGGAGTGCATTTCTGTTTGCCGAGCTCAGTAAGTGGGGAAATACATTAAAATACCTCACAGATACAAAACAGAATTAAATGGCGTGCTCGGAGAGTTATTACCAAGTGTCTGTATGTATGGTCGCCGGACTGGACGGTTTTTTTAGATGATTGACTAGCAACTAGTAATTGCTTTGCTTCGGTTGATAGAATGATGAATTTTTCGTTTAGGCACCAAGATCATGCGGTCTGTTGTCAGATGTATCTTATTGTGAAACATGCATGAGTTGTTGATCGTTTAATTGTTTAAACCGCGTTTGTTAATTGCGGTTGTTTTGGAATGGCTGGCTTTTAATCGGAAACTTTTATTTCACAGTAGAGTCATAGCGCTATGAGGTATGTGTTTGTTTTGATTAGCTGCAGTAGACATACATAGATAGTGAGCGTGCTATGTAGTTGGCATTGGAAAGAAGGCGCAACCGAACTCTGAGTACAGAAGAGTGAAGGCGAGCATGGGCTTTTGATAAAATACCAGAACGAGAATGGTTAACTATTGATTAGAGTCGTAGTAATGCCATACATTGTGTGCGAGTAAGGAGAAAAATTTCGAAAATTGCAACGATTCTCAAAGCTTGAATGCATGCAATGATCTTGGCCTAGCGAATGACACTATCATGGTCTTTAGACCGTCGATTCATAATTCACAAACTAAACGCAAATTTCCTGATACTAGAATGAGAACATCATGGTATGTTATGGTAAGAGGGACGCGCACCTGCAAAGGTGCTTTCACGGGGGCCAATGGGTCCATTGTGTTTCCCTATTATGCTATAAATTCTAAATTCTAAATTCTATCGGTTGAACGAACCTGTACTCTTGACGAAACTCATCATATTCCAGAGTGGTACCTCCACCAGGTCCTCTAATTCCTTAAATAGTCTGTTTCCCATATAGCGGAAGCGACAGATTTGGAGGCTGGAGCAGTCACAAAGCATGGTTCGATGGTTTCTCTTTCTTCTGTGTCATGACAGCTTCTGCAATAACCAGGAGAGTTGATACCCAGTCTGACGGCCATTGCACCTATCGGACAGTGTCTAGTGAGTACTCCTGTCAGTAAGCTGATTTTCTTTTTATTTGTTTAAGTCCTCTTATCGGTCAGTATTGGCCATAAACTGCGAGATTTGACACAGTCTCCTCTGGTTGTCCAGGAACAGTTGATCATTTCTCTTGTTTTAAGGTCTATTCTTCTTTTCAGTTCACCAATAGGGATGGCTATTGATGTTTGGGTGAAATCCTCAATTAATGCTGTCTCTTTCCGTGCATGTTCATCTGACACTTCGTTTCCTTCTATATTCCTATGTCCAACAGAGAGTGATGGCCGGTGAAAACCTAAAACATGAAGAATGCGAAGCCTAAGAGAAGTTAAGTGAAATGTCTCTGACAAAGGCACGTTCTCTGGACTTCTATATACGCTCCAAGGGATTAGAGTCCCTTCTATCGGCAATACACGGACTGCATGTAAACAAAAAAAAAATTTAAACTCGTGATCTTGCAAACACCGACGTAGGAGGAACAGAAAATTTAAAGAGTCATACAAAAATACAAAGACCTGACGCAACAGACCATATGTGGTCATAGCTTTGCTCAGCACTCATTCGTGTTGGACGCAAATCTTTCACACAAATGGCTTTTTTGAGAAGCTTTCTCATGACAGTTATTACTCTCGCACGTTTGTCCGACATTCGTGAGAGGTGGGACCGTGAAGAAAATTTTTGAGGTTTTCTGGGACTCGAACCTCGAACCCACTGAGTCACCGCACCGTGGACTCATACAGCCTCTAAAATATCTTCAGTGAAATACTTAGAAGGAAAAGGCAACAGATACGGTCGTCGTATCGTGCTTATAACGTGTGCTTATTGAAAGAACTACGAGCATTAGGAGAACCGAAGATAATGCTCAACCGGAGAACATGCTCAACCAAAGAAAATGCGATCAGCAGACACGGGAGTTGTGGGAAGTCGGTAATTAGCCACACTGTTACTAGTTACGCACTCGGTTTCCTCTTTTCAAAATGCCCAGCTTCCACCACACAAAAAAATTACAGTACCTAACAAGTCAAATCCATCTGATTTATATAGCTCGACAGACAGGCCGTCAGGACCAGCAGCTTGGTTGGAGTGGACTGAACTACGTGTTGTAGATTGTAGATTTGTTATAGGTGTGCAGCTGCACTGTGACATTTAAAGATGTATTGTGCTACCCCGACTTGAAACTCTAGTCGACGAGATACTCGATTAAAGCACCTCCTCCAGTCCGATTTCCTTGATGAATCGGAGTGTTTTCCTCTTTTGTGGATCAGTGCTACAGATTTCTTGAAAAGGTGCCGTGGGGTTTCCCCAATATCTCTGCAGGATCGGCAGTCTCCACTTTGCTCAATACCCAGTAAACTGAGGTGCTCCTTAAGTCTACTTCCTTCTCCTTCCTTTCTCAGTTTTTCCCGTTTCGTATGCGGCTCCATCCCACAAAATTGTTCCGGGCCATTGAATACGATTGCTGATCCTTCTATAGGTAGTTTGTTAGCTGCTTTATTTCCCTCTACTCTCACATGACCTGGTTCCCAGTAGAGGGTGACTCTTGCTCTGCTCAGCCGACGTATTTTATCAAGGCATTCCCACACTACTATAAAGCTGATTTCTAAAAGCTTAAGGCCTTGATTGCGGCTTGGCTATCCAACAGTATGGGTATATCTGCCCGCGATACTTTCTCTCGAATTTAAATTTTACGCACCTTTCCATTGTGTATATTTCTGCTTGGAAGATGCTGTTCCTATGGCTTCGGAATATTTTATTCTGGGCCCGGTATACACCTGCTCCGGTTCCTATGGATGTTCTCGATCCGTCTGTGTACCACTTGATGGTGTTATGCCCAAGTGGGTACATCCTGCTCCATTCTCTTTTGTTACTCAGCTTCCAGTTGAATTTCCTCTCGAAGCAGTATCTCTTGACCATATCATCTCTGGGCCAGTCCAGCAGGAGAACTGATTTGAAAAGTGTTTCTCGTTTCACGACGCCCTCTTTGATTATTCTTAGTGTGGTTTCTTTGGCGATTCTTTCTAGCACTAAGTGCAGTGCAGTCCCAATATCACCTGCAGTGCTTCTGTGGGACAGGTTATGCAAATACGAGCTAGTCTTTGAAGATTTCAATGGTTTTTCCAAGCCCAAGCTACCCATCTGTACGTTATAATGGGCCTGATCATCATGGTGTACATCCATTTAAGTGTAGCTGGGTCACACCCCCAGGTTTTGCCTGAGATGCTTCTGCACACCATCAGTGCTCGCGTTGCTTGATACTTGACCTGATGTTGAGGTTCTAATGGTTAGCATAGTTGGACTGGAAATTGCGATATTTCTATCCTCACATTAGTTTGTTCAATTGGACGAAAGTTTTGGCCAACATCGTCAGTCTGGTGTATATATTTGGCATGACAGCGGAAAGTTGGTCTTTGTCGCCGTTAAACTATCCCCAAAAGTAGTGTTTCCATATTCTCAAAACCGACTGCGACTCTACTACAAGATTTCCTTCTTCAACCCTGCAGGTCTGAGGTACCAGCTCCCATTAGAAGGCACAAACTTTGTGCTCCCTTCTGTCTGTCATTTTCTATTTTATTAAAAGCGCGACAAATACCTTGAATGTCACCAATGAGTTCAGGCGCGTGTAAGAAGGTGCTTTTGGAAAGTGAATTAAAAGCCTGTAGCAGTTTAAGAAGCTATAAACCTTCTAACTGTACTTTGTTGTTAAAAATCCAAGAATGAGCTGAGTTTCAGCTGGGGTACTTAAAAAGGTACGAGCGAAAACATCCGTAGCCCGTCAGGAACTGGGTTAAGTGAAAATCAAGTTCTGCGTGGCGTCTATCTATCGATGGCTGGATTTGTTGGATGAGTCGATGAGTCCATCTGCCTTTCTCAGAAGCGTTCCAGCGTTCTTGCCACTCTCTTAGGCTTTCTGCTCTATGCAGCTGGTTTTCGTTGGCTTCATTTCTATATCTTCTTGCGCAGTACTGACGGTACTTAATGCACATACTCGGTACACAGGTGTGATATGTGCTTTATATGTTTTAATTGCCATGGCCCCGGCCCATATTGGGGCGGCGTATAGGATTATTGAAGAATGTCCACTCTGTCGTGGGCCTCCTATATTGGGCATGATACGTGCTAGTGCAGCACTTGGTGCTCTTTAAATGAGGGCCTTGTATCTATGATGATAGGTATTTTATATGCGGTTTCGATGTGATTTCATGGCCGCCGGCTGTAATGGTGACAGTTTGTACCTTTTTCCTGCTGCTTATCAAGACTGCTTCTATTTATGCTCCGCCAGTGTTAGGCCAACTGATGTACCTAAGCCATTTTCGTATTGTTCTTATTGTCGCATCTGTTCCACCTCCTCCAACAGTTAAGCAGCGACAATACTGGCAATGTTGTCAGCAAATCCCACTATTTTTGCTTCTTCAGGGATAGGAAGTCGTAGTATACAGTCGTATATAACGTTCCAGAACAGTGGACCAAGGATTGAGCCCTGTGGTACCCCGCCGGTGATCTTGCGTTCCTTCGGGCCATGGTTGGTATTACTACTATAAAGTAACATTCTGCGCCTAAAGTAGTCTACAACAACTTAGCCTTGCTAAACGCTTTCAAGGGCAAGACTCTATAAAATGTCGAACGCTACTCCTTAATCTTGAATGCAGGCCATGCGCGCTGCCGATAATTATTTACGATCTACGCATATTCATGGACCTCTTGACCTAAACGTTCCTAGATTAACCGCTAAAGTTCGTCTTATAATTGATTACATCCCTAGTACTCGTACTCCGGTTGATTGTAATATCACGAGGGTTGACAAAAAAACAATCTGCGAATAGAAAGCTCCCGACGTTTCCTACTTCCCCCTAAAAAAAAAAAAAACTGAAAAAGGTCAAACTTATCAACTCTAATCGTACCAACACTTCTGTGGCAAAAAACCATTTTGAGTCCAATTGTCGCGTGGCCCGACTACTAATCATTGGCAGCCACAATCCAGATCATCCGACTAATCTTGAATTTTGGACGAAATTTGTTGCCGATCACCACACAAAAGTCCATGAATCCAAATTGATAAAGAAAAAAAAAAATTCCAAACCCTGTCTTTCGAATGAGAGCGGGGGAGAGAGGGGAAAAAATACGATCACAGATATTTTTGAGTGCCACACATATGTATTTATAAACTTTAAGTGTAAGTTGGCAGATACTATTTGGTTGGGGCAGATTAGAAGTTTGCCAAGCCACGACCTAAGCCAAGGGCAGGGGTTGAAGTTAGCTGTAGTGAAACGATGAGAGATACGGTAATCTTTTGAATTTTATTTTTCTTTAAGCTATCAATGTCGGCCACACAGTTGCACAGTTGAAGAAGTGGAACTTGATCCCATGGATTTCCGTAGCTATGCATGCAAGTCGTGATCGTGTCAAGGCTGCAGTTTTTCATTGTTCTAAACACGTGTATAGACAGACATCTTTGCCACTACAATCAACACAATTTTAGTACACAATTTTTGTCTTAAGAATACAGTAGGTACGCACCAAGTCCACTTTGTGGAAAATATTCAGTTTTATGGTTTATCGGGTATTTTTTCTGGGATCACTATCTTAAATACTTTCACTGGAAAAGACCGGAATGATCAGACGGAATGAGAGTAAGTCTTATCTTTGAGATAAGATTGCTACCATAAAATGCGATGAAAGTTTCCGCGTATATTTTGGGTGGTTTCTGACGCCAATGTGGGTGAATGTATCTTCATGGTCACGAAAATAACGAGTTATCAGTTAAAAGTTTTTCGAAAATGTAGACAAGGCCGGGTGGGTCTTTAATTTATTGGATGATCGTAGCGCAGGAAGGAAATTGTTGCTGAACAGTCGGGGCTGAAAGTAAGGGGCTGCGTTAGTCTGTGGTTTGTTTTTCAATATCACCTACGCAGTTGATAAAACTTTTACCAAACAGTGAGCTGGGGAAATAATTATTTTCGTTCACCTCATTGCTTGATTGAAAAAGTCACGATCCATAATAGCTTTCTCTCAAAATTAATACTTTTCCTGCTTTTTATTTCACACCATTCCAAGAGTGACTCTAGAAAACGTTCCTTTTGCGTTGTATTTGGACGACAGAGCCATGGTCCTGAATTTGAATGGGCCTTTCGACCCAATAAATTCCCACGTTCACATCGAACCCACAAACAATGTACAGATTGGAGCCGCCATGAAAACCCTCAAGAACACCATTGTCCTGGAAACGATCAAAGAACAATTGTATTCAACTATTGATGTTCAGCAAGTAGGCTTCCGTTCAGGATACCCCTGCATAGACGACATTAAGACGAATCCTTCGTCATAAAGCGATCACGAAAGTTTCCGACAGGGTGAATCAATAGTTCATTCGGTTCACTTTGTGTAGGAGAGGCATTTCAGAATACAGCGCTCATACCCCGAAGTGGGTTACCGACAGCGGTTCAACCGACTCCTTGTTCTAGGGATTTCTTGAATGAAACTGGTCCTTCAGAATGAGGGTTGTGTCGTCGGGGTAGCTGCCCGATCACAGCAAGAAAAAAAAAACATAGTTTCGCAGCAACAGACCGAAAACAGGACATCGAACTTCGAGTCTGTGCGTGGAATACTAGGTTCCTCAATAGACTACGTGCAGCCCACCAATTAGCCGAGGACAGGATGAAAAACTGCGATATCTTCTACGGCGATTGCTACCGGCAACAAAGCAGCGCCTATTTGGATGTGGACTCGTCGTTAGAGGCAGACTAAGGCAAGAAGTTCACCTTCTTCTGGGTACCAGGTCACGTGGAAGTAGAGGGGAATGAAGCAGCTGACAAACTACCTAGAGAAGGATCAGAAACCGTATTCACTAGCTCGAAAGCATTTTTTTTAGGCTGGGGCCGCATACGATACGGGAAAAACTAAGAAAAGAAAAAGTCTGCAAAAAACCGGAGCTTTGGGAGAAACTCCCTAGACTAAGACGGGCCAAAGAACTTCTCGGGAACTATAAATAGCCGGAAAAGAAGTTAGGTCTGTATAAACATCAGCAAGGAAAGGCTGTGTATCCTTACAGACTTCCTAGCGGGTAACTGTAGATTTAAATAGCACCTCAGGAAACTGGGTATTGAACAATGCTGAGACTGCAGGTTCTACGGAAATGTTGAGGAAACCTCAGGTGAGCTTCTCAAGAAATCTGGAGCACTGATCCACAAAAGGTGTTCCTCTTTTGGATGACCACCAACTATTAGAAGAAAGTCTATCATTGTTAGATCGACTCCAGATACTCCAATTCCTCAATGAAATCGGACTTGAGGAGGTGGTCCAAGTCGATTATCTCATTGATTAGAGCTCCAAGTCGCAAATAGATCTATAAAGGTCGCAATGCGCCTATACCTATATAACCCATCTACAGGACAAGAAATATGTGAACGAGGAAAGGAATTAAATGGAGAGTGACAATGTCTGCCTGCTTTCACATAGCGTTAAGGACTTGCATGATATTCTTCGCAAGGTATTCGGTTTCATTTGTATTGACGAGCTTTAAATGAAAAGATTCAATAAGGGACTATACGAGAGGTACAGCGACGTCGACTTTACTGTACGCTGAACATTTAAGAGCTAATGAATATCGGCCAGCAAAGTCTTTGAAGGTAATCTGAAGGAACGTTGCTGCAGTGAAAGGCATTGCCTGTGGAAGCTAAATGGAGATGACTAAGATCCATTATTAGAAAAAGTAGACAAAATATGTAATTTTTGAAAATTCCAAAAAGTAGAGAAGTACATAAGGTACGAAACTTCCTTTAGGGTACGATATGATTCTCCTATCAAATCTCATTTAGTGTGAAACCTTGGAGGACATGCTGTTTGCAGTCTGAATCTACGCGGTCAAACATTTCTGGAATACCATTCACTAAGCTACAAAAATGATGAATAGTACATTTTATGCAAATGATTAGCATATTTTGGGCAAATCATGTCTAATTTACCCTAAATGACTAATTTACTCCAAAATGTATTTTTAAGTTCCACAAAATCCACACGTCTGCCTGGCGGTATGCAATAAATTCTTGGTTGGCAGCTTTCTCTTTCTGAACTTTTTTGTGTATGTGCTAAGTACTTGTATACTTTTTGGATGAACATTTTTAATTACTCCATCCAAATTCAAGTTTGAAAATAATATTTAGGTCGGGAAATAGTAATTTATTCTTGGTCCTGTGCTACAGGGAACCGCATCAATATTTTATTTTATTTTCGCAACCATTCAGTTAAGGGAATGATGGTGCTATGTAACAAAATGAAATTAAAACGCGGATAACAACACATATTTTCCATGCTTGATGTACATACAAAGGCATCATCAGTTCAAAGGTAAAACTCACTAAGTGCGACTAGAGCGCATTGGAGGTAATGAGATTTGAATGAATTTTTCCTGTCGTAAGACCCTAAAAAATGACAGTTGATGAAATTTAAAAACCTGAAACTGGTGTTTTCAATCGTTTAATGGACATATGACTTTTCTAGCGATAAATTACTGAAAAATGCGGTATGTAGTGGTATAGTCATTTTGGCTAGTGAGTTTTACCTTTGAACCGACGATATGTACATGTTTGTAGATTGATAGATAGAAGACGAAGATTGATGCACATATTTTCTATCTGAGGCAATATCGAATTTTCTTTTAAATTTCTACCATTTAACGCCTCCATCCACTTACTCACTGAATTGTTTCCCGCTCAAAGAAATCCCTTTTCCCTAACAATTTCAAGTGAAAATCATTTTAAGAGAAGTATTAAGTGATCATACGAAAGAGAAAGCCCGACTTCACAGAATTTAAGGGATGAACCGTGAGAGAATACGAGAAACATCTGTTTGTTACAGTTTCGCAAAAGGTGCGATTTTGGCGTTTTGTTTATGAAGCGGGAAACGACGAACGAAAGAAAATCCACACACTCTCGCAGGTAGCTTGGTGTGAGGCAAAGAGGAAAGAAAAAGACGGTCATCATAGCGGCAAACATTTAATGGAAACTCGTGTGTTTCGATTCCATTCATCGGAGTGCAAATCAGCTGTGTGTGGTGTGGCTCGTATGGAGATTGGAGAATCTAATGAGCATTTATTGTGTTTGTTTTCTATTGTTTTTCAGTGTTTCCGTGTTGTTTAATTTAGTACTATGCTATATTTTTTTTTATTATTTATTGGAGTGATCACAGTCACAGTCGATTGACACCTTTGGGATGTTAAATAGATGATGAAATCTGGTATAAAAGCTTTCTAAAAACAGAAACAGCACAGTTTAAAATTCTCAATGCATACATATGTATATATGTAAGTCCTTTACAACAGTCGAGATAAATGTGGTGGCGTTGGTACGCCGTATGTCTTGGACAGCTTCCTAATAATCGAATCAAAAAACTTCTTTTTCGTTTAGATCTTAGGACAACAGGTCTACAAACCTTACGCTACGTTCATAGGAAATTTCTTTAAGTCCTATTATTTTCTAACGTCCCTACATAGTTTGTATCTATTTGAATGTATTCCTTAAGAAACCAGCTTTAATTAGGAAATTAATTTTAATTTTTTCTTTATGTACATATTTAGGACATAAATTTGTGAGCGAATTTGATTGAAATTCGAAAGGTTGAAAACAGTAGAATTTTTAGAGCATATTAACTATCGTGGTGCTAAAAATATTAAGTAACTGTTAGCACTAACCACGCGGTACTAAAAGTGAGGCTCAATGTTTGAGTTCCAGAAAGCACCGACATGTTTTCCCATACCCTACCTTTTGCAAACGTCTGAAAATACAAATACTCCTAAAGTATACGTCATTAATGATTAGACTGTCGGTTCCCTCTATACGCACAGCAAAAGTGACTGCGAACCTAGTCCGTTGACACTATATTGCGCCAAATATTTCTTGAAAATTGTTAAAAGTCGGTACACAATCAAGCAGTTAATGCTTGGCGAGGTAGTCGAGACCGTCCATAGTGTTGCTGATCTTTTTTTTAATTTTGTTGCCTCGCTTTGACGTGGGTGCTTACACTTCCTAGGACTATTGCCTTTTCCGAATTATATACACACATAGAGCCAAGATTCATTGACCTATGTATGTGACTCTTGTTCTTTATAAGAAGAGCTCAGTTTTCCTTCTTTTAATGCTTTCACGAAATATTGGGTAATCATTTCCTGCGTCATTCGTGAATCTTCATCAATTCGTTTCGCCTCATGTTATAAAACCATTTTTACCAGCTTCACAAAAATCCTAAATTACGTATCATAAGACTTTAAGACTATACCGAATCGAAGAATGACTGTTTAATTGAGAAATACTTTGAGAAAAACGAATGCTTACAGAGAATTTTCAGCTAGGTTTGTGGTGTGTAGTATGAAGCATTCGCAAAGTTCTTTGCATAACATGTCAGCAAGTAAACCTAATTCCTTAAAATGCCATTAGTCGTCTTCTGCTAATTTTCAAAATCTGAAAAGCCAATTTCTTTCGAAAATCATACAAAAATTCGCTGCTTAAAACGCACAAATCCACCTGTCGCCACCAGTACCAGAAATTATATTCCCTCAGCAACACTTTTCGTTCTCCACGAGAGAGATTACTCCGTTTCCGCATCGCCGATTCACACCGATCGCACTGGTAGTGGTGTGATCATTTTTCCACACACTGTGTTTCGCCAGTCGGTCTTTTGGAAATTTCATTGCATACCACACAGTCTGTGCCTAAAGTCCCTTGATGTTGGTCGTTTGCTCATTGAGTACGCCTCAGTGCCGTTACGAGTTGTCCGTTTTATTCTTTTCGTGTTTTTTTTCTTTCGGATTTGCCTCGTTTTCTCTTGATTCGTGTGACTAGTTTCTGATTTCCAAAAAAATACGAAAATACTGTGCCAAAAAAAAAGAAAAAAACAAAACCAGTGATCTAGTAGTGACGCGTGATTTCTCCAAAAAAAATACGAAAATTTAAATGTCAGTTGCGAAAAAAACGTGTAAAGTGTTCGTTTGTGTTTGATTTATGTTTAAATAAGAAAAAAAGTGTCGCAGAAATATTCGTGTAATCATGTCCAACAATGGATTCAGCCACTGAATCGCCAGACAGCAAAATAATAACAAACCATACGAGCGGATCCGTGACAAACGTGATGATTGCCGTCAATCAAAAGCAACCGCAATCACAGCAACATTTGACAGTTTTCGCGTCCACCGACGAGAGCAACCAAGGAGAACTCCCGGCTCCAGATTCGTCACCACCGGACTTTGATTTCAACTTACCATGTCGTTACTTTAAGAGTTCGTTTGCTCGCTCCTTGTCGTTAAACAATAGTAATTCCGGTAGCATGAATCAACAGGCCAAGTCAATGGATTTCATTAACGCGAACAAGAACGGTTTCCAATCGGCCCCAGCATCATCAGCTGTGTCGAATCGAAAGTGTCCCACTGACGGTGCCAGCAATGAAGGCAGTGGTGTTAGAAATTATGAAATATTACAGACGAATCCAGCTGCAGGAGTTGGAGTTGGAGCTGCGGTGCCCCCAATACCGGCTAGAAGGCAGAACATTGAAACGTCTGCCATAATTCCCACAGCAAGTGTTGTCAATGCTTCGCACCTTTTAAGGAACGGTTGTGGCAGCAACACAAATCGCATAACTGCCGGCAATGGAACTGGCAGCATCATCAGTGCAACTTGCCGACAGCCTCACGTAGCCAATGGTGGCAATAGCCACTTTGTAAGGAGAAACGTTTGCTGGCCTCCACCGTCATCGGCATCGTCCTCTGGAGAACAGGTTCGTCTACTTTTTTTTTTGACTATTTTAAGAAACTTACACTGACGGGAGAGGGTATAGTTTCGGTAGGCTTTTTTTCCGACCAAGAAGGTTAAAGGTCTAGTGACATCGATTTTCTGAAACAAGAATCGACAATCGACATACGAGTATGTAATGTAAAAGCAAAAGATTCAAAATTTAATCATCACGTGAATGTAAAGAGTGCTGTACCTTTATTCGAATTTGAAACTAAAATTATGAATCAAATTTTTAGCAAACGTCCAGATGTCAATTTAGGGCTAAATGGTAGAAATCGTCTTTGAAAAAATTCTTGTTTTCTAAATTGTCTGATAGCGGATTACGTGGTCGGTCTTAAATCAGATTCCTACAACAGGGAAGGACTATCTACATATTCTTAAAAAAAAAATTTCGATCTTTAAAGCGAAGTCAAAAATCTTTGAGGTGTTCCAGGCTAAATTGAAATTCACTCTGAGCAATTATGCCCATGACGAGTTCAAATCTGCATACATTTAGGTTGTGTCCAAAAAGTCTTTTCCTTAAAAATTTACATACATACGTATATTGATAACTAAAACTCTACAAGTTACCAACGTCTAGAGGCTCTTGATTGATTTTGATGATTGGTTTTGTATTGTCAGCGGATGGGAGAAATAATATTAATTAATTAATTAATTATTAAAGTGTGGGCCATCTGTTGGTTTGTTTTTAATTTTGCGTTATTTCGGCACTGCACTGGCAGCACTAGCGATCTTAAAATATTGACAGATGTGTAGTGACAGGCCACCATGATGAAAAATGGATCAATATGCGGTTGAACAACGCTGAGAAATATTGAGAAATTATTTCCAAAGAGAGTGCTATGTTGCCGAAAATGTGCGAATTTTGAAATGAATTGAGGAATTTGTCCAAATGAAGCCCCTTCAGTGGCCAGTGAAAGGCCATTCATTACTGTTACTGCCATGGATAACAAGAACTACTTGCAAGTTGCTACTGTTGCCCAAAGTGTAAATAAAACCCAAAGACCTCAATTCATGGCAGAGCTCATCAAATAAACATCAATCGCAATTCTCTGAGGAGAATATTCCATAAAGACCTCAGAATATTTGGTTACAGGGTCGAATTTAGGTCGAATTCTCTTAGGTTGCTGTCAAAAGTTTCAGAGGCAGATGTCAAAGAATAAAAAAAAAAATGTTTAAATCTATTGCTAGGTATACATATGTACATATATCCACCTTTTGAGCTAATAAATGCATTCACTTATACGAAGGTTGAGGTATTGAGTTAGATCAACCAAAAAAATATCGCTTTCTAAACTACGCAGTACTGCCATCGCAGTTGACAGTCTTGTGTCAGAGTATTTGAAAGGTCAACACCAGCGCGACTGCAAAAATATGGCGAATGCCTGGATTATGTTGGATTCTAGAAAATATTTATTTGAAACTTTAATGTCGCAAAATTTAAGGCCCAAAAAGGTGACGGCGTATGGATGAACAGAAATGACTTAATTGGTTGGGCCGTTGCTCCTGATTACTTTTACTTCTAATGGCGCACGGGGAGAGAAACTTCACAACAGTTTAGTCAATTTATAAAAAAAAGGATTCCTTACCATTTTTCTGATTTCCCAGTACAAATTTTAGACTGCCAAAGGTGTATTCAACGTCATTAAAGCCTTTTGACACATTTTTGATGGTTTCCTAAAAATCAATGTTAAGGACTTGGTGATTTTTTTCTCTGTCGAAAGCTAATGAAATATGTAAAATTCTTACAAAAAATTAGGCATACATACATACATATGTATTTTTGGCCAATTAAGACCGCAACGACTGGCTTCCTTTTTCGTCTACATTTGCGTATACATAGGTGCTCACTACATAAACGAATACAAAAGGCACTCTTGCGACACTCTCTCATCCTTAGTGCAATAAATCACCATCCAAACAATTCATCTCACCATATCCACTTGGTGAACCTATAATTCTTTCCCACACTGTCCTCTGTACTCGTGTATGCAGATTTTTTTTTTGTTCACCTTTTCTACGCATTATTCGTCTACAATGCGTGCGTACATATATAGCACACGGCACCCCTTATAGTAGTAAAGATATTATAAAACGTTGACATACCAGTTATTCCTTTTTATGGGATTGGCCTGATTTTTTTCCTTTCGCCAATTCTTGTCCAACCACCCCTCTCGTCGTAGTCTCTTTCCACACCAACTGCGATGCCGTTGCTAATAAGGAAGGATCGCCACGCATAATGCGTCAAGTATCTATGCGAAGTATCTAAGCGATTTTTATTTATTCGCGACTACTATACTGACGATAAAGCATGATATTTTATGTTGTGTTGGTGTAAAGGAAACCCGTTTGATTTTCTCCTTTTACAGACTAGTCCTATAAAATAAAAACGTCACACATGCAAGGAGGACGAGCGAGGTATAGCTCTGTCATATGTTTCCAGGTATTGTGTATCCAAATAAAATCTGATGAGATTTGTTGTAGCAAATTGATTACAGCAGACGATAGCAAATTAAATGTTTTCCATTTAAAATCGATGATACGGACAGGAACATGCTAACACGGTACTCAGAGGATGTGTCCAGCGAGTGCACTTTCATTTGGCTGCTCAGCTTTTTAATCACTTTCCTTGAATGGATAATGTCATTAAAATGCCTGAAATTGGTAGTCACATAGTTGCCATCGTCCAAAAAGTTATGCACCTCTTGTTGGCTATGTGTGTTGTGGAATGTGTTTCGAATTTTTATGGAAAACGATGCTATTCAAGTGAAGATGGCATTAATTGATTTGTAGAGTTCGGATTAAAATGGAAACTAAATGGCAACCGGGGTTTTGATGAGGGAGTTGAAGAAAGTAACCATTTTCGGAAAGATGTCTTCGACTGTATCAACAAGAGGTCCAAAATTGTAGTGGTTTATGTAAATTTGTTTGGCTACAGAAAAAAGGAAAACCGCTTACCGACTTGTTAGTCATCTTGTATCTGATCTGGGTCAACAAATAGAGTGTAACATGTCTGTTTCAAGAAACTTTTAAGATATTGGTTAAAGGAAGACCTACATATACATATACATATGTACATACGTTTCTGCTGCTTGCAAAGAACAGTCAGAATTTACGAACAATTTGGCATATCATCATCCATCGTCAGTATGTCTGCGCTACTTGAAAATAAGCAAATGAAGAAGCATTTTATTCACACCGCACAATCTGGACAATTTTTATATGTATCCGTTCACAAAACCGCGCTCAGAGGTTCTTAAGTTATGGGACTGATATAAACGCTTAGTGTTGTTTATAACCTCAAACTCGGGCTCGCATGGTAAAGCTGACCTCAAACTGGTTATCTTGGCCTGAACGTTAAATATCATGAAAATTTGTTCAGAGTGTTTAAGCCAACCAGACAAAGCCTTCAGTTGGTCCACGTAAAGCGGGCTTAAATTCATAGATAAGCCAGGTTTTTTTTTTATAATTCACGCGCGCAAAAGGGGGTATGAATACCCTTAAGCTGATTTCTCAGGGCACGGGGCTATAACGGCCTAAGTTCAAGCGAAGTGACACCTGGACCTAGAGCTAAAACCTCATTTAAATCTGATTAGACGCTGTTTTCTCAGGCAGGTGACAATTTTTTTGTTTTTTGGTCCAAACAGGGCGTAGGGCCTATCATCACCCAACCATTCGTGTTTTGCGTGCTTTATTTTTAGTTTCAACCTGGTTCAAGCTCCGATTAGACTTACAACAACAGCTCAAGCTTAAGCTTAGGCTCATACACAGAGCCTAATATATTGTCACAGTTCATACAGACGATACTGAATTGGATTCTGATCTTAGGTTCCACAAAAAGTGAACTTGACCTAAAAAAGGCGCACGCAGCTTGAGCTAAGTTTCAAGCTTGTCCATGGGAGTTTGAGTTCGATGGACGAAAACTACTTCCTAGTTATTTTTAACCTCAAGCTTTTGAGGCCCAGGTCCACCCAAGACTCTATTGTCATCTAAGTCAGCAAGTAAGCGAGCTTCTGCAAAAAGAGCGGGATTAATGACGGGAAATGTTTCAATTTCAAGTCTTATTTCTAGCGGGAGGTAGAAGTGATTCTGATGGTCAAAACCCAGGATGATGAATTTCTTTTGCACAAACACTCGTCGAAACGGTCGTACACGGTTTTTGAACAAAACTGTGGAAAGCAACGAGGACAATTTTTTGTACACAGGCCCTAGTGGCAAGTTAAATGCCAAGGCACACCGAAGCTCAATGTCTATTGAGTGATAGCACAATAAACAGTAAATAAGAGCTCCTCAGCTCTGGGGCTAAGAAGGGTAATCTATACCACATTAGTTCTTAAGTTTTTAGGGAAAGCTACGGTGACCCCTACGACTCAGCTCTCATTTCTTGGTTTCTGTACTAATTGGAGTCAAGTACGAATACATGACTTATTTTACTTGCTGTTGTTATGAGCGTGGGTGGTGGTTTCTTACGGTGGTCTTTTGGTCCTCTTTGTCTCTGCAAATTGAACAGAAATCATTTCTGGCTACACCCAACCTCCTGGCGTATCTGCCTTTGCACCATATCTCTCTAAAGTTCCGATCGAAAAATTAAGTTTTGTTCTGCTTATTAGAAGTCTTTGTGTTTCAAATCCAGTTTTGGTACGTGCCTACAATTTTCTGTTTTTACGCCTCTAGTGTAAAATTCGAATTTAGCCGGTTCAAGTGCTCATCAGTTTAATCGCTTTCATGTGGTGTCTTTTTGGATAACTCATCCATTTTGCGATTGTCTAGGGTATAACTGTGCTTCTGTTCCATCACCGGGAAAATTCGTATCAGACAGCAATTTTTAGGCCATGTTTTGACTTCTTTGTCAGATTTCAGGCCTTGACAGTCTTATTTGTTTATTCTCCAATTCTCCAGTGACTCCAAGGTTTAAGGGAAATGGTACATTTTCTCAAGCCTCCCTTCTAAAGGTCAATCAAAACAATTTTATTGTATTTCCTTTGTCGCTTCACTCTGTTATTAAATCTTTATTAAGTTCCAAACCTTTACGGTCACATAAACTCTTAACCTCAGCTGTCAAATAGCAAGTGACATTTCAAGAGTACATTGACGTTGTTATTTAAAATGGGTGCATTCAGAGTTGTAACAATAACACACTGATGATCAGAGTCTTAATAACTCAATTAGTAACTCATGGCTAATGAATGATTTAAGGCAAAGCTCGGTTTTTGTTTTACATTCCTTCTTTAAACTCACAATTAATTTGTCTCTCAAATACCTTTCACTATTCTCCACCAGTCAACAATTGTTTTAAAACAATAACAATTTATCTTCGACGCAAATATGTATATTAAATCATAATTGAGCTTGCAGCTCGAATAACAAAAGTGATCCACATTCCATGAGCGTAATTTACCCGATATCTCTAAGCTGAACATTAATTAGTACAAAAAATACAAATCTCAATAAATATCGATCACATTTGAAACTGATTATGTTAAAATGAAACGCAAATGGCACGCTTTCATTTTCATTTATTCATTAGCTTTGAATTTATGTTAATCATTAAGTGAACAGTTTTAGTAGAACCGTATAATCAGCACCGGAACCAATAGTTTAAGAGCATTCGTGAGTCATGTATGCACTCTACAAGCACTAGATTCGTATCTAGTTTTTCCCATTTTCTTTTGGTGCCTTCGGAAAGTTGACATTTTTCTTTATTTTTTAAATTAATAACTAAAGGAAAAGATTCTGTGAACTTTTTATGGATATAATGGATTTTTTTAAAGATTAGTCTCAACAAGTTTTTGTTTATCTTTTGGGTTGAGAGGGTCTTTTTTTTAAGGGCATTCGATTGTTTTCTTTTTTTGTTTTCATATTTTGGGTGCCTAAAGGTTTTTTAAAGGTACTTAACCTTCGGTAGATAAGTTTTTGTAACTTTTTGAAAGAAGCATTTAGCTGCGGTTCAGTGAAGCTACGGAGGCTGATCTTATGATTTATTAGATCACAGCTTCCGGTACACTCTAGTGGCTCAATTTACTCAAGTTGTTTGTTTACAAAACATAGATCTCACCGCTGTGCTGGTTGAAAAAAGGTCGTATTCAGTCACACATTCTTTGAGTTGTTGTAGCTTTATTTAAAAATGAAATACATTCAAGCCTTGAAGAGTGTATATCCTATTTGGATCGAAATGTATGGTAAATGTTAGACAATAAATCATATCCCTCTGTAAAAACCGAAAAATATGTAGGGACACACTTTGGTCGACGTCAGAATTGTTTAACACCTTTCAGTGTCTTTAAGGACAATCTTCTGCTTTTTTAATTCTTTTCTAGTATTTTTGAATCAAAATATTTTAGATTTTGACCCACTATTGGACCCTCTATACCACACTGTATGCTTGAAATAGAACGTACAACTATTTACACATAAAGGTTCATCCAACAAGAGGCGTCATTTTAAATTTCGCGCCATTGTTGAACTGTCAACATTCAACTGTCATTGCGATGACTTTTGACAAGTAGGAAGAGGTTATTAAATATGTGGGTCGATACACACTCGCACAACGTGTTAAAATCGGTGAAAATATCTCGGAAATGTTTCGTAAAATTCGTACTGCTTTTGGTCATAATCAAGCGCCTTCTCGCGTCTCGGACAGGTCAGTGTTGTGAAGAGACCAACTTGTTTTCGTCTGGTAAGGTCAGCTGAAAATATCGCCGCCGTAGCCGAGAGTGTGACTGAAAACTCATTTCGAGTAGATCACAGGAATTGAGCCTATTCGCAACCACTTTGCACAGCTTTTTGCATAAAGATCTTGGTCAACATGCTTCTAAGGTCCATTTGACGCAAGAATTGAAGCCAGCAGATCACGTCAAGCCCGTACTTTCGCTGATTGTGTGCTGGAAATGAATGACCAAGATCATGATTTTTCATACAAAATTATTCTGAGTGATGAGGCTCATTTCCATTTGTCTGTGCACGTAAAAAAAACAAAACTGTCGCATCTGGGGTTCCGAAAACCCAAGAGAAGTAGTGGAACAACCTATTGATCCACAACGAGTAACAGTTTGGTGCGGTCTGCAGCTGGAGGTATCATTGGGCCGAATATTTTCGAAAATGATGCTGGTGCGGCTGTTTCTAAAGATGTTGACTTACTTTTTTTTGTCTGAAATTGATGTTATGGACGTGGACGACGTATATTTTCAGCAGAATAGCACCACATGCCACACAGCAAGTCAAACAATGGTTCCATTGCTTGACAAATTTCCTGAACGTGAGATTTCTCGAATTGGAGACTTCAATTGGCTACCGGGATCATGGGTTTGGACACCATTAGACCTTTTCCTTTGGGGCTATTTTAAAGATAATGTCCACGCCAATGCTCCACCAACGATTCATGCACTGAAAGAAAAGATCAGAGCTGTTATTCGCGAAATACGGCGCAATACGAAAAATTTCATCAGAAGAATGACTATTTGTAAGCAAAGCCGAGGCGGACTTCTCAGCGCCGTGGCTCAGTATTTAGCGCGTTGTAGAGCAACATAGCCCTCTGTATGATCTCTGAGCGAAAACATGCACGCATATTGTCATTGTCTAACAACCCGCTTCTGTTATGCTAAGTACTCTGGAACTCCATCCCCGACAAATAAATAGCAATTATCATGGCTACATACACATGTACATACTATGGGTCAAAATGTCACGTCCTGCACAGAGGAAGGTTGCCTGAGGAATTCGAGGTTGAAAGTGGCATACGACAAGGCTGTATTCTGTCGCCGATTCTTTTTCTATTGGTGATTAGCGACGTGCTCCATGCAGCTTTGTCAACAGGAGGTGGAGGACTTTGATGAACTCTTACATCCAAACTCTTACACTTCGACTACGGCGACGATGTGTGCGCATAGAATTATGTCGAGAGGGAAGCAGGCGTCGTCGGAACAAACTCGTCGGCTCAAATTTACATCGTAGACAGAATAAAAAGTTTCCAGTATCTTGGGCTTATTGTCTCCACCGATGGCGGAACCGAACTGGATATAGCCAGCCGAATAGGCAAAGCAAACTCTGCGTTTGGCTGTCCAAAATCTGGCCCAGTAATGCAACAGTCTAAACACCAAACTGAGACTGTTCCGATCCAACGTTGAGTCTGTGTTGTTTGCATGGATGCAGGACTTGGAGAGTGACTGTTAGCAAAACACGAAAACTTCAAACCTTTGTTAACAGCTGCCTACGCTACATCTTAAGGACCTTCTGGCCTAATCGGGTTTCCAACGCACATCTTTATCTGGGAACTGGTGAGGAACCGTGTCTTTGTATTCGACGAAGGACGAGGCAATGGATTGGTCACACTCTCCGAAAAGATGACGGTTGCATTCCAAAGCAAGCAATGCTATGCAATCCACTAACCCAGGAAGGCAGAAAAACACGAAAAACATGGCGAAGAACAGTGGACGAAGGCACGGCAATTGAGGGTAGAACTGCAACACATTGCCAGAAATCCTACACGATGGCGCGTAGGTGTTTTAGAGGGCCTAGGACTCAAAAGTAGATACAGGATATAAGTAAGTAAGTATGCCTTGTCGAACGACCTTTCAAACAGAGCACACCATGTCAGTTTTGTCAGCATTTGAGTGAACGTTTCCAGCCAACGCTAGTCCTTATACCATCACATCCCCATTAAAAACAACTGAACATACCACTTTTCAGACGCTGACAAAGTGCGTCTATTTCAACTAGCTTTTGTCATTTCAGACATAAAAACGTCTTAATACAAATAAGTTCCTTTCAGAGCCTAAAATCAACATCTTGTATCCACTTTCAGAGGCGCACAAATCTGTTATGCAGATTAACTTGTCTAAGTGCGAGATAAGTCCATACCACTCCAGTCTAAGTGGCGGCCTAGAAATAACATCTCTCTGTCGGTCACTGTCCCCATTAATTCACGTATTTCACTGTTTCCGACGTTTTCCTAACGCCTCAGATTCAGTCATTTCATCAACCACACACACACACACGTCAGTTGTAAGCCTTCATTCGATGTGATTTTTCATTTTAATTGCTAATTTCACAGAACCATGTAAGGTTCCTGGTAAAAAAAAATTCTGCAATATTTGCAGTTACACGATACGAAAAATAGAGCGACGCTAACAAGACGACAAAGCATTGAACTCAACCTCAAAACTCAAATTTGCCAAGCTACATCCATAGCAGCATAGCATTTCCAGATGAATTTAACCGAAGATGTGACGCTGCATCCATCCTCTAGCTCCCGGTGGCACAGACCAATGGTACTTGAAAATTCACGCTCAATTGAAAACTTTCAACTACGATATTTACGATATTTACGGGATAATTGCAAGTTTTCATTTCGAAATTAAGTTACAGCCCAGTCAAACTACCGGATCCAGTCCAGGTATCAGGTACTCTCTCGCATCAAAAACCAGCAGAGTAGGTAGTAATAAACTCTTTTGCTTCGCCTTTTTCCGGAAGTATCTGTAAGCGGAAAGAGAGAGACACACAGAGAGAGGGGGTGCGGAGATGTATCTTTAAAGTGTTAAAAATTGCTACCTATCAAGAAGATACTCGTAGCTATAACAACAAAGTGTTTAAGTTGCTCTGTCGGGTTGGTGATAAGGTGTAATTTAATAAAACGAATTTAAACGAACATTTTCATGCAGTACTTGTTCCATGAATTACATACGAAAAAAACGGTGTATAAGCGGCGCGTATGCAATTGAAGACGTTTTTTGCATATCTATCGGGTGAACGATACTCGTAAGTCATGCATAACACAATGTATCGGTATGCTGTCCAAGAAGAACCGGCACCAACAAGTATTGTATCTTTTGCCGCGCGTCGTTTATTTGCTGATGCATGTGAATTGAATTCTACTGTATTACTGGAAAGAATGCGAACTGCATATTTGCTAGATACTTGGTCGTAGTTTTTCCTGACTTGTCGGCATAATGAAGTTGCACTTGAAATTGAGATTGTTGTGCGGTTGGATTTTATCGGATATTATATAGAAGTTGTCCGTTAGGGGAATGCAGATAGTCCAAATGTATGCATTCGCTTCTGGATTGAGCAGTTAGAATCCAGCTTAGAGATGCATTCACATATCTTCTGGTAAAATTCTCGAAGTAGTGGTTTGCGGTCGTGTATCGAGACTGACTCATTAAGCTTAATTAGTATACTAAAAGCTCGAGAAAGCGAGATGACATTGAATACATATGTATGCTCTGTCATGAAGTTGAGGTGAATGAGGTCACAGTCAACAGGTGGTTTCTCCCGCCTACTCCTAAAATCGTTCACACTTTGGTCAGATCGTAGATACGAGTGTTTTATTATTTGCTGGTGGTAAAGAGAAAGTGGACTATGAGCTCTTTATCCTCTTCAGTTCTGTGGCTTCTAGAGGAATTGTTGAATGAGACCTAAACCTTGAGCGTTTACATAAAAGATTAGCAATAGTACTCTGGATGTGTTCCAAAATTGTTCCTAAGATGTGTTTGGTGATGTCACGTCATGGAGCCATCTTCGATGCGGACGAGGTTGCACGCTTCTTCTCTCCCATCTCCCTTACACCAGCCGCTTGGACACAAAATCTCGTGCCTAATATTTAAAAAAAAAAGGTAGAAAGCCAATACCCCGGACGGACTTAAATGGGTAACCTAAGAGCTTGTGCTAAATCCTAAGCTATTCCTAATCCTTTTGAAAACTAGTTTAAGCTACACCTAGCCAGCAACTATTTTCTTACGAGTGCCTCCTCAGGGTATAACTTTGTTGTATCCCAAAGACGTGCCGGATATTAGTGGACCTGGCTTGTAACTTAAAAGCTGTCTGTTGCTAGCTCACTGGGCCGGTTAGGGTAACGAAAATGCCGCCGTACTGGCCAAAAAAGAAGCAAAGCTCCCGGTAAATGATGTCATTGAAGGCATAAGACCACCAATGGCCTTGGCTAAGAGAATTATTCTCGCTAAAATCTTCAATATGGCCGACCTAAGTTGGTCAAACTTAGAAGGGCACATGGTTTCTAAGGTCATAGGACCTGAGTTAGATCAGAAAAAATCTGGAGAATTAATAAAGCTCAACAGATCAGGGATACCCTCTGGCCATTGCCTCCTGAGGAAGTACGCTATGAGGTTAGGTTTAACGACCACGGACACATGCAGGTATTGTGATACCTACATATCGGGCAGGACTTTACTCATCTACTCTGTGAATGTCAAGCCATTGCTCGGAGTAAAATTAAGTTCCAGGAGGTTGGTGCCTTGAACAAAAATGAGCCCATATTTAAGCTCTGTTGGGAAATTCAGTGCATGGGCGAATTGGTTTAGGTTTCTGACCGTGAAGGTTCCTAGGGATCGCGATGGGCAGACTATAGTGCCTAGTGTACTATGACAAACTAATAACCCTAAATAGCACAACCTAACCTAACCTTATGGGGCCAGTTTATTGAAAGATAACACTTGATGTGTCGTACGCACTAGGGTGAGACAAGAGGTAGAGCCACGTTCACATTTATAATGCATAAATCTTAACCGGCTCATTTTTTTAGCCTTATTAATCGTTAACATGCCGCTGTGATCAGCTTACCATTCCATCTGATCTGAGATCCCATCAAGGCTTACAACGAAAGTATCATAGTGTGTGGCACATCTACATATGACTAAGTAAGTCGCCAAGTCATCAATAAGTATAGTTTAACGACCGATTTTTCAGGATATTCAGAAAAATTGTCTGCCTTACATAGGCAGATAGATAGGTCGTAAAAGTGTTAATGAAACCTTTGTAGACCTTTGCAGGACTATCTATTGTGCTCTCCTGACACGAGCTAGAGTACATACCTCCTCCAGTCTTACTGCCTCAGTGAAACAGAATATTTGGAGTCGATTAAACGATATAAGATCTCCTTCTGACAATTGATGAACCCCAGATATTCTCTTGATACTCTCTTAGATTCTATTATTACCATGAGTCCCTGAATCGCCTCCAGAGGCTCTGGGGGAAAACGCCATCCTGTTGGAACCAAAGCCCGTCCAAGTCCAAATCGTTCAATTGCGGCTACAAAAGAGTCAGCTTCATTTCCTAAGATGTAAGGACTATGATGCCCTATTCCAAAACCCACACTAAAAGTCGCTCTTTGAGAACACATTGGTTGCTCTATAACTATTTACGGATTTTTTGAACCCCAATTTCAACAGTTTTCGCATCTAAAAGCGGCGTCATTATCCAATTCATTTAAAGTCACTCAGGTATGCGATAATGAAAGGGATGATCACCTTACTTTAACTCTTGAGTGAGTCAGACCTTATAAGACCTTCTCTTCCAGAGAAGTAAGACTTATGTGCAATTGTTGAGCTTTGTCACGAGTTGAGGTTCTTTGGTTTTCACGGAAACTTTACGCATCCATAAGCATGTCAGTTCCTCGAAATTTCTTTATGAATTTCTGTACACCGGCTTCGAAAGGGCTTCATTTTGACCACAAAATTTGTTTACATTTACTGAGGAAATATTTTTTTCAATATTTCCAGAGTTGTTGAAGCGCCTCATCATCCATTTCGCACCGCGAAGGCTTCTCACTACCTTCTGTCAATATTTCATGCGCAACAACGACGTGCAAGTGTCAAAATACCACGCAGTTCAAAAAGAACCAACAGATGGCTCTGCCTTCACTTCATTGATAGTGAGTTTCCCACCTTTTCAGTGTAGATTTTAACTTTTCCTTCAACATCCTGTATTGTTCATAAAATTTCATTGAAAACCATGTTTTGCTGACGTCGTTTAAGCCTCCTCCAATGTCAAAAAACCCACAATTTTCAATCCTCCGAGGATCGAACTTCAAACTTAAACAAGTTGGAAGTTATGCATTTTTGCATGAGGCATTTGTGAAGGCCATTTGCAACAAATCTATTTACTTTGTGATCATACTCCATTATCTATTTGTTCACGTCAACTGTCAATAGCCAGTGACATTTGATGAAAAGGCACGTTAAAGTTGTCATTCTAATGGGTGTGTTTGCAGTTGTAACAAGGTAGACAACGAGCATGTTTACCAGTGGTTACAATTGGAATGTATAGCCACCGATAGATATGTCAATTTTCATAACTACTCGTAGAACACATGATTTAATAACTCAATTACTTCACTTAACCTCAACGGATTTGCAGGTTTGATTGGCGTGTTGTGGCTTAGATGGTCGTCCATAAATGTAGAAGATTCTCTAAGGGATTTAGGAAGGGAGAAGTGTTTGCTATATTTTGCTTAATTTGGGTTTTAAGAACAATTTTATCGGAACTTGGATTTTCGACTTGTTTGTGTTTGAATGCTTTGAGGTGGCTACGGAGCAGAAGGTAGTACGTTTGCTTTTTCATCTGGCCGGTGTAAGTTTAAGCTCTGTCTCCTGTCTCCTGCGGACAGAGAAATGAATAAAATCTGAGTTTCCCCAACTACTACACCAAAAAAGGAGTTACTGCCTGGTAGTACAATGGAGACTGACTCCTTGTGGAATTTCGTTGCTCTTTTGAAATAAAAAAGAAATAGATCCCAGCGAAAACGACATTTTGTTGTTCCTTTTATTGTTGACTTAAACAAAACTTAGTCCGAACTTAGTGCAGTTCAAGGTCCGATTTCATTGGGAATTTATTTCACTAGTTTGCATTAGATACTCGCCTATTACTTCTTTTTGTTTAAGCTTTTAAATTAACTTTCATTTCTTTATTTCCAGGTAATACACTCCAAACCATGCCGTGGTAACGTATTAATTCTGATTTTTTTGTCCCTTCTGCCTAAAGTCGTTTACTAAGGTAAGAGCTGGATGTATTCCTTTCTTATAAGTCGTCTCTTCTCCAAGCATTGTATACCTCGTTGTAATTGTCCAAAATGTTGCTGTGATCTGGAACCTAGCACAAGTATACGTTGTATCTAACAGCAATCTCGTTCAGAGATCCGTGGCATTGGTTAACCAATTTGGAAAGTACTGTGGCTTTTGTCGCCGCTTAACTAAGGCAAAAGCGTTTCAGCACAATGATCCTGCAATAGTGTGCTAAAATTTGGCAACCTGGGAAAGACAACTTGTTCAGGACGCTGTCTTGGATCCATGTCTGCACATCTATATCGCAGATTCATTTAGAATTTCTCCAGAATCCCAAGCTCTCTGCTGTGAATTCTGGTTTTCAATTTGACATTGAAGTCTATATGCATCGAGGCATCATAGTCCGCATTACTAGAAATAGAATTATAGCCAAACCTTCTTGTGAGGACTCCATAAGCGTTAGTGATGCCTTTGCCGTCATTAGCTTCTGAAAGGTATTGCTATAGGAACAAGTCGAGCATTGTCTTCAGTGATGTAGGAGTGGTTTTTCTAACTTAAAAGTTAGGTTAGGTTAGGTTGAAGTGTCTGCCAGCTAAGAATCGCCAACACACATAGACCAATGGTAGGTCCATTGTAATACCACGTGGATCATGGGAGATAGTTTCTCTCTACCTACTCATTAAACCATTTTGAGTTTCTTATGAAGCCTGGGAGGCTCTTAATGTCGATATCATAGGGGGCTCCTAGGTGAAGTTCCTTCTACTAGAGAGAGCTGGCTAGAAAGAAGGAAGGTGAGGAATAGTTTCAGGCCAAATCTGTTTTGTCGCTAGACATGTTGACCCACTTGTTCACCTAAGATTTATGCTCACGACAACATCCAGCTTAAATTTAAGTTTGCGAGTAGCGATTGGTACACCTAAGCTGCCTTTATCCTGCAGGATGGCTATAGTTGTTCCTATTCTGGCGAGTTCATCGGCCTTACAATTCCCTGGAATGTCCCTATGCCCCGGCACTCGACACAGGTGAATATTGAACTCCTCATCCATCTCCGCAAGAGACGATCGCCAGTCTAGAGCCACAGGATAACATTTGAAACTTCTCGAGCAATGCATAAATGGGCTTTAGGCTAGTACTCCATGCATCAAGATGGGTCTGACTGCCAATATCCAATGAAAACCTCGATGCTGAATGCCTGATAATCGATGCTTACAAGGATATAGCGAGTCCGGGTGACGCAATCTCTCTCCTTCACTTCTTCACCGAGTTTCATCTGTCTCTCTCCAGACGTGATTGCATCTCTGAGGATTCTATGCGCTAGTTGAAGCAAAGACCTACTTCAATCGCTGCGGCAACCTAATAGCCTAAATGCGTCTTCGTAGACGTGTTCTACCCACTTACCCAATTCTACTTCTAACAGCAGATCCAGAACCCTCTGAGGTAATCTCCGTACTGTTAAAGATCTCTGATCTAATCAACAAAGCCGGCAGTTTACGATGAGCCTGAATAAAAGCTCTGACAATTAAACACTTTCTAAGCAATAAATGCCAGTGCTCATTGAGGTCGTTGATGCTTGATGCGCTGGTTGTCGCTGCCACGGAAACACACTCCACGGTAATTTCCTAACCAGAAAGCAGTGTTTACGTACTTTTATTATGTTGACCTTCTCGTTAATTTAATGCACTCAATTGTTTCAAATAATGAACCCACAGCCACCGCGCGACCGCCCGACCGCCGAATAGAGCATCGAACCCCACAGCCAGTGGCATCAAATTACCCCCTTAGCCGAGCCACCACAGCACAGCAAATGTAATTTTTCAAATTAATACCTCATACGACAGACAGATACCGCAAAGAGTCATTGCGTTGTCTCTCAGTCTCAGGTTGATTATGAATGGAGGAGGAGACCAAAGCGAAACAGAAGAAACCAACAACCTGGGTGGAATTTTGAAATATGATTTCCAGAAATGCGAGACCAGCAAATCACCTCCTCCAGCTGCAGATCTCTGCTGGCTTTAACCTAAAAAGACCCACAGTCAGCCCAGTGAGTGAACGATTTCACTCCACACGAGCTGGGATTAGATTTCCCAGCATTAAGCAACGCTTTATGGTTTATGGATCGAGGCGGTCCGCGAAATGGTTTCCAATCCCCGCCACCGATTTATCATCTCACTTAGGCAACTCAGCGTGGCTGCAAAATATCATTATCCCTGACGGTAGGCAAATAGTTTTTAAATTTTATTACCTAGCCACCCACAAGAGGGCTGGGAATTCAGCAACGCAGCAGCGCTTTACAGAGCAACGGCACACGTCCCCAGGCTGGCGCCGTAGATTAGAATTATAGCCGCCTACTTAGACTCAAAAAAAAAAAACCGCATGAAGCCTATTGTTGTTCGGCTGAGTGTTTATCGACAGTTAAGTGCAGTCTAACTGCCTAACTGCCCGATGGGAGAACAGTGGACAGATATAGTTTAGTTGTCCGCTGGCATGCATGCAAATTAGCTGCTTAATTTGGCCCTGGTGGCTGGGGAGAATTTTAAGTTGGCAAGAGGTGGTGGGTACGGTCCTACATGTGCGGCGTCGTTATTGTTATAGGCTTTCCCACGGTTGGCAGTAAATATAAAATTTAATGGGATTGCAAGCGATAAGGCATTTAGCTGAAGAGTTATACCGTCCGGCTACATGGTGTTGTTTCGAAAGATGTTTAGGTAATGTGTGATGGACTTTCGATTTCATTGGAATCCGTGACAAAGGATGGCTTTAGGTTATGTAAGGGTGTATCTGCCTTTTTTAAGAGGAGCTACATAATCTAGATAATCATTTGCCACCAACTATGCCTCCTTTTTCGTCAGAAATGTTGGTCCTCCTAAACGTTTTTATAAGGTTGATGAATAGATGAAAAGACTGACGGGGTATATCCTATAGAAGACCCTGATCATCCCATGCAGAGGCATGGACTATGTCAAGAACGGATGAGGCCGCTCAGGGAAAAGATATAATCATGTACGAGCTTTATAGCGACATCGACCTAGTCAGAAGAGTTCATATACAACGGCAACAATGCTCCGACCCGGAGAGTCTTCGAATCCACCCCAGAGGGACGACGCAGTAGAGGAAGACCTCGCCTTAGATGGCGCGCTCAAGTGGAAAGGGACCTCAACCAACTTGGTTTGCGAAACTGGAGGCAGCTGGCTGGAGAGGCTTGTTGGTTGAAGCCCAAATCCACTCCGGACTGTTGCGCCACCTAAAGTAGGACGGGGTATTACCGGTGATGCAATATTTTAAGCCCACAGTTGTGAATTTTTCTGCATTTACTTAGCTGACTCTACCACGTGTTATCCTGGTGAAAGCAAGCGATATTAAGAGCCTTTTTCCCTCTTGTACAGCCCTTGTCCGCATGGAAACGACACTTCGATCTGAAAAATCTATTGTATCGAGGGGTTGGGGTTAATCCAAAAGACGTGCCGCCTCCCTTGCTAGATTCTAGCTTCCTAATGCTTTACTTATCTAAGTTAAGGATTTCCTTATAGGAGTAAGGCTTAATTAGTCGCTTGGATTGTCTTAGACCAGGGACATTTTCCCAGTAACCAAGAAGAAGTATCGGCGAATTAACCGCACCCTGTTGCAGACCATTTTTAATATCAAACGTAGCAGCAGAAGTCAAATTGCCATTTTTCACAATGAACTGTCTACTGGTGAGCATATTACAAAGCACATGCAGCAGTGGTTATGGGCTTATGCCCAGCCTACTCAACTTGTAAAAGAGTCCTTTTAGCCGTACGGTATCGAAGGCCTTCTCCAAGTCAACCGGACAGGCACCCGTGCATTGTTTCTTGTTTTCGACACCATTTTAGACGCGGTACATATAGAATCATCTTCCGCCCTGAAAGCGATTTGGTTATACAGAACAATATGCGTGTCCTCAACCCAACTAGTCAGGACCCAATTCATCACCTTCGAATGCCCTCCTGATGTTTAATCCAGCGCACTAACCACTTGAGCCACGGCGCCCACTTGCGCTTAGGAAAAGACATCATAAACACAGAACATTGCTCGGAAACATTTCAAGACCTCGTGGTACAGCATAAGCTACATCAAGTTTGGGTATAACAATTAAATTTGTTTCAATGTGTTCTAAGAGTATAGGTATGACATTATAACGGAAAAATTTACATAGATTGCATATCTACAATGGAATCCTCAGAGCTATCATCTCCTTTGCCTTTCTAGCTTAAGAGACTACGACAAACAACCGAGGCAGCAAGGTAAAAGGAGCAGCAGTACTTACTCTGTAGTGCCCACTTCAGTCACCGACTCAATCAAGTTTTGGATAACAGCTGCAAGTCCTCAGTGGAGGGGTTATTATGAATACGTGACATATTTGTGCACCACCACTACAAACCACGTCCCAGTCCATAATTTCAGTTACTAACCAGTTGCATCACTCTTGAGTAGCTTCGTGTGCGAAGGACCTAACTGGAAGACAAACAATAGAACTGGCGATCACGATCCAAGACTCCTAAACAATTGTTCAAATATGGAAATAAGGACAGGAGCAGGTAGACTACATTAAAGGTGCGTGGAATATCTTCCTTTGAATATTCGAATAGCTGTCGGCGTCGTGACGGGACACTGTGTGATAGGCAACCATGCAGCACGGATAGGACTACCCCACAATGAACTTCTGTAGGAACTGCAGGGACACAGAGTAAATAGAATCCATTCGCCACTTGCTATGTGATTGTCTGGCACTAGCCACCAAAAGGGAGAACACTCTTGGGAGCTAGTTCCCTGCGGATCCCATTGGATCCCGATTTACTATCGAAGCAAGCATCCATCACAATAATCATGAGTTCCTCAGACCAATATCTAATTTCCCATAACAATCGAATCCCAGAATACAGAAAGTTGCCCACAGGTAGCTATCGACTCATAAGAACATCATGCCCCTCAAGTACCTCAGACCGAATCACCATCAAATGGATAACACAATTCACATGCACACTTAACTCTCAAAGAGTTTATGCACCCCATCCTCCACCCAATTAAAGTTTAATTCAAACGTGAGTCGTCGGAGTACCTGTTTTGACTTCATACGACACCCGAACCATTAATTTCTTAACACCACGATGCCAAGAACCTTCACGCCTAACTGCCCAAAGAAGACCTCAAGGATTATCTAGTAGTTTGGCTGCTTGGGTGATTAAGTTGAGGAGTTAAATTAAAAACAAAACTCATTTGTTTCCTGGCTTTTAAAGAAAGACAGAAAGAACCAGCCACCACCTTTGATACGGAGCCCAACAGAGCGTTAAATTTAAAAGACCGAATCACCCCTTTGACCGTGATGGCGTCGTGCTATGCTGTTCCTCGCCAGTGAGCACAGACCAAGAAGACGATTCCCTAATTGCCCGGCATGACGCATCGTTCGGGGAAAAAAGGATTTTTTTTTGTGTTTTCGTCAAGTTCTTGTCAAATGATGGTTCCCATGGATAGTGACCAATTTATTCAACCTGTTGCTGGTCGTAGTCGGCATAATGACAGCAGGAAATATGTGTTGTCAAAGCCCCACGATATGCGGGCTATTACACTTGAATACTTTGTTCTGAACCTGCTGTTGTTGTTGTTGTTTAGTTCCGTCAAATGATAATTTTGGGAGACGTAGAACTATTACAGAGTGTATGTCATGGTGATGAGGGCACCTCGTACTGCGTTTGGTATCTTTGTATCTGTGTCTGCATGGGACAAGTGTGGAAATTGGTTTCGTTCCCACGTATCAGAGCACGGATTCCCCTCGGTTCAAAAAATTGAATTTCCTCCTCTTAAATGGTTAAGTGGCTTCGAAGGTACCAACAGTGCTGGTTTCTAATTGTTGCCACTCGTATCTATTTTGATGCTGTACTAGCGCTCAGATTTCAAATAGCTAATCGACTGCTTTGTTTGTTCCTTGATGCGTGGTTAAGTGCATCAACTTCAAAATGCTGGCGTAGACTTAATGTAGTCACCTTGAGGCGTTATACACTTGTGCGCGCTTAAATTTATTTCCGTTTGAATGTCAGGAAATTAGATTCGAGTCTATTCTTGCAAATTGAAACAAGTAGCATTCTAATTATCATAATTTCCTTATTTGGTTGTCAAAGCCAGCCAGACGGGTGTTGAAAATTATTCCACTTAGTAGTAAATTTGAATAACGTCGAGTGCAGAAGTTGTGCTATAAAACATGGGTATCATGGTGCTTAATGTGTGCATAAAGTCTTCCACAGATGAGTGACGTTTCTTGAAAGCCTTCAGATTTACTACTTAAACTTGAAGGATATAGGAGCGACTTGTCTATTTAAAGTATCTCTTAGGACGAAAGGCGGATAGATAATGTGGTCTTCAAAAAATGTTTGCTTTGTTGTACGACGGGGATAGTGTCCGATCCTTTGAATATACAAGAACTGTAAGAATGGATGCCTCGAAAACTAGACCAATGATTCAGGATGAATCACAATACCCATCATAAAATCAGGCTCTGGTGGATTCCGGGCCATATGGGTATCCACGGGAATGAGATGGCCGATGAACTAGCCAGAAAAGGCTTAGAATCAAACGACCTACAAGCAGACAACTCTGTACTATTGCCCATCAGTCTCCTCATGTCCAAAATCTCTACAGCCTTCTTAAATAAGGCCAACGCAAGGTGGAATACCATCAACGCATGCCGAGTCTCTAGAAAATTTTCGACCCAATTTGACAAAAAGAGGACCAAAGAACTATCATCAAACAGACCACAGCTGTCACTCCTCATTGGAATCCTTACTGGCCACAATTCAATGGCGGCCCAGCTCAGGAAAATGAGAATCAACACCACCGATCTATGCAGAGGCTGTGGTGACACAGAATTAGAGGAAAACTCAACACACTTCCTCTGCGAATGCCCAAGCCTCTTCAGAGCCAGATACTCAACCCTCGGAAAATCACACTTCAAAGACCTTAGCGAACTAGCAAACATGCCACCTAAAACTACCCTAAAATTCATCATGAAATCGGGCTGGTTCAGGAGGGCCACCCCTGCTACTTACTAATCAGCTAACCCACCGCCATATCTTTCTTCTTTTCTTTTTCTTTTTGTTCTCAGGTATCCCACACCGGGGGAACACAATGGATTCGTTGAGACCCGACTGAGATTGCACCCCTGCTGATGCAGTCACCCCCCTACCTACCTACCTACAATATCCTTGAAATAAAGTTATTTTCAAAACGTGTGTCAATTTAGTGACCTTTCATAAATTTTCTTTAAATAGGGAACAGGTCGCTTTTATAGCAAATGGGTGCAGTCTGCATTCTCGTTTTTGATCCATAATCTAGACAGGTACTGGCTGTTATTGCATCATACTTAAGCCAGGAAATCACATAAAGTCCACGATTGGCTCTTATGTAATTAGAAAAGGTAGGATGGTGGGCGTTGGGGTGGTAATCTATGCACATATTCTTGTGTTGTGCAACTGTGCGATATTGCATAACCCACAAGACTCCTTCTCGGAATAAAATGAATGAACTTTGGGGTGGCAATGGTGTAGTGGTAGCGTCATCGTTTGTCGAGCTGATGGTTCACAGTTCAATGCCTGATGTCAGCAAGCATTCTATGATAAGAGGCAGTCCGATCAATTGCGAAAGTTTGTGACAACACTACTGCGAAGGCATAACACTGGCAGTAGGTTTGTCATATGGCTTGAGAAATTGATCGCTCTGTTGATAATTGATATGCTCATGACATCAGGTGGATCGGGAAAAAAATACTGTGAATCAGAAGCGAAGGCAAAAAAATACATGACAGCATCAAATCTCCCCAGTTATTCTGGACACCATCCCCGGAGCTAATGTGAAACCTAGTACAGCTGAGTTTCAAACCACTACACCAATCTCTTTCTCTCTCTCTCTGTCTATCTTTCCAACGCCCGCACCATGTGAAAGCATGTAAAAGGGTAGTCATAACCCCTTGAGTGCGGGTAAATTATAAAAAAAAAAAAAAAAAAACGAGTTCATGAACGCTTTCGAGTGCTTAAGTCAATGGATTGTATTTTGTTTTAAACTTGGCGAAGCTGTGACGAGCCTTTTCCATTATGGTGTTCGAAAGCAACAAGAGCAACCTTCTTCGGTCAGACTCCGTTTGAGTCGGTCATTCGAGTGGGTTTAGCTCATGTGAATTGGCTTCAATTCTTGCAAATGATCGTATCTTGCTTAAACAAAATTATAGCCGCCAGAGGATGGCAGCATGAGGGTGTGCTCTTCCTCTTACTCTAGACTCATAGACGAACTCTTAGAATTACTAACAAAAGCTGGCCACAGAGTACAATGCTATGCAGATGCACTGTCATCAACGATAGTGGCATATTCTATAACAGCGTATCAGAAATGATACAAAGTACACTTAACCTAGCTTCAAAGTGGTGCAGAACTGTGGCTCTAACTATAAATCTCGGAAAAAGTGTCCTTGTACACTTCCATATCCTTGTACCTTTTTGAGGAAAAGGAAAAATGATCTCAGACATGTTTCAGTTAAAACATAAACAACATCCTCATCGATCTGTCCGGAGAGCCTTAGAGAATTTCTTGGCGAAACGCTAACTTAGAACTCGCACCTCGTGTGCCAATGCCTCTGGCGGACTGAAACCCAAGTTGATTTATTGGTCGTACAATGCCTTAACATCATTAGTATGGTGGCCAAGAACACTCCCAAGCAGGTGCAGCCGCATGCAATGCATTGTCTAGCTTGCGTGGGTGGGTGAAAACATGCACAAAAGAAGCCATTGGAGCAATGTTTAATCTCACGCCTTTACATCTAGAGGAGCATAAACAAACTATGCTAAGTGCTCTCAGGCTGTGTCAGAGAGTGTACCCTAAAGCCGGTGACTTTGCAGGTTATTTTAGAATACTAGAATACATGATCCAATTCTTAAGATTCCAGACAATATACTCAAGAGATTTCGATTCGATTCGATTCTCCAGGAGTTTCGAAGTTGTTATAGGTGATTACCAACAGCCAACAGGCCATAGGATATCCAAAGCCATGAGGCCAGAATTCGAACTGAAAAGAACTAGGGAAATTCTAAATCTAAACAGAATTCAGTTAAGAACAGCAGCTGGAATCTTGTCCGGGCACTGCCTTCTGGGAAAGCACGCCAAGAGACTGGGCCTAACAAACACTGATGTATGTAGATACTGTAACGACATATGCGTCGAAAAGGACATCACACATATACTGTGCAGCTAGAAATTGTAGGAAATACTTAGGTACTTTTGCGGTAACCTAGAAGAGGTAGGCCTTATCAACCAAAACAGGTTACTTAGATTCTGTAGGGAAATCAAGTGTTTCAGGGAAAGTGTCATTTGATTTTGTGAAGGTTCCCCAGTGATCACGATGGGACAATTTTGGTGCCTAGTATTTTATAAGGGTTTCCTCATAACCCTATCTAACCTAATTTATAGGTAAAATGGTAAAATTAAAGTTCTAAATATTAGCACTGGTGCCGGGGTATATGGTCACAGTTTGCCACTTGCGACAGCGCTTGGAACGACATGAGAATGTCTGCGAAAAAGAATTAAGGAACCTCGCATTTATAGCCTTTCCGATAGTCAAGCAGAACTATTAGCCCTTAAATCCTGCACTGTACAGTCTAAGCTTTTAATGCTGTGTTCTTAAAATGGCACTAAAGTACTAATTAAGCCTCATCGCGGAACGGCGAAGCTACCACTTCTACCTACCTAAGGTTGTCTGAGACTGTCTCAACCTCGAACATCTTGGTTCCAGGTCATAAAGACTTTCAAGAGCAACGTTCGGGTTGTCTGCCTTGCGAGGGTATCCTTACCCTAAGAGAACACCATAACACTAGACGGCATAACCTATTCTTTGCGTTTGTCCAGGAGCTGCAAGTACTCCACTTGGCGCAGAACTCTATAAGTCCAGCGAAAATCTCGAACCTAAAGCTATACTGAGGGTTATTAGGAGCCGCAATATAACTTCTGATTGAACGTCCAGATCTGATAGTTCGTAGTGCACATTAAGTGCGCTAGTATAGTAGTATAGTATATTGCAACACCTCTTTATAGATGGGGCTAAAGTAGTAGGAAATCAATCACAGAAAAGAACACGACTCAAGGACGTTTATGCGCAAAAGGCTGAGTATATATGTACAAAGTATCTCATCGAACATCTTGCGCCTTTAGCTCCTCACTGCGATCAGATCCTTCTACTTTCGATGTCCACTTACATATATTATATGAAGCGGCAAACATTAAAACACCTAATAATTTTCAATCCTTAGCTAAGAAAGTATCCCTCACCGGATCAATAGTTCGATGATCAGCAGTTTTAACGATATGCTCAGAGCACATAATGAGGGGTTTTCCCTATTCCGAAAAGTCATTGGCTACACCTGTTTGGCATGTGTTGTACCGGTATCAATCAATTTCTTTAATTGTTCCTCTTAATCCTTTCTGACGTCAATATAAATGCAACTACCTACCTAGGCAGGTAATTCGAAAGTGTAAATTGTAATTTTCTCAGGAATTTTTATGAGTCTTTATTTAATCACGGCTAATAAATAAATTTTAAGAGAAAGGCATCCAATCATTAGTGTTTCACAGAAGGAAATGTTAGCCTTTGTTCGTGGCGTCAAAGTGTGGAAGGCATTGGTGTTGATGTGTGGAAAGGTTGAGATGGCGTCCGTTTTAGATTTAGTCGTTAATATTAGGCTAGTTATGTACTCTCTTATGTAAGTGATGGAATGGAAATTTACACGTAGAATTAAAACAAAGTAGGGATCAAAATGGATCCCAAGTAGACTGAAGACAATTATAGAAAATTAAGCAATAAAAGCGCCACTTGTTTCCAAAGATACTCAGATAGCTCCTGGCGTACAGCAGTTTACAACCTAACCTCTTCTTCTTAGTTCGATGGAGGATTTCCTATGCAGATAGGACCATAGTCAGACATAAACTGAGATGAGATGGTCAACTTTGAGGCTTTCACTCTTTCGGACCACAAAGCTCCATCTTAGTGATTCTGCATGAGGAGCCTGTAGAAACTAAAGACAGTACCTGCGTCTTAACCCTTAATTTTCCAACGATGCAGCTGTGGAAGTACATATCCTGCATGAGAAACTTGTTACTAACCAGACCATGAGAAGATGCGGTTGAGGTCATCGGCAACATATTGTTCGCGTACCCGGTGTCAGCAGAGGTTATTTACGGTCAAAGCACCTCGTTGCTTATAAAATTTAAGAACCTTTATTACACTAAAGACAATTTCCTCTGGAACAAGATAGTGCCCAACAGTTCTTAAGGATGTGATCAGGCTTGTATGTTCCTTTCTAGACCTTACCTCCTAACGTGATCACTTAGTTGGCTACAGTTCTTGAAGAAGTATACAAAGTTGTCTTAGTTGGAGAAGTGTCTTAAGTAATTTGCTTCCCCACTGTCAGCCTTTTGGTTACTTCGCTTCCTGCATAATGGTTTTTGGTTCCACTAATGAGTAACTCCACTGGAGTGCATCAGGGGTGCATACTGTCACCGCTGTTGTTCTTGGTGATCATCAGCGATGTTCTCCGTGCAGCATTGACGGAAGGTGATAATGGAATTCGTTGCACTATGACAACTTATCTTAATCACCTTTACTACGCTGACAATGTTTGGCTACTTTCACATCGGATAATGGGGCTTCATCTAAGCGCCCAAAATCTAGAAGCTGATGCAAACAAAGTGGGGCTTGAGATAAACACAGCCAAAACAAAAGCCCTGAGCACATTTAACAACCCGCTCAACTCAACGTTGCCGAACAGGTAGTCGAGGAAGTAGACTCCTTTCTATACTGTGGTTTCGGTTGGCCCCGGTGGCACCGAACTGGATTTGTACAGCAGAATCGGGAAGACAAGAGCTGCGTTCGGAACGCTATCGAAAGTCTGGAGAAGCAATGTTCTTAGCTTAAGAACCAAGCTGCGAGTGTTCCGCTCCGACGTTTAATCAGTACTGCTGCAGGTGGATTCCAATCACAGGTAAACCTTCGTAAATAAATGTCTAAGAACCATCTTGAGGATCTATTGGCCCAATCGTATCTCGAACGAACCAGCGGACTAAGAACCTATAGACGTACATAAGTCCGCGTAGGAGAAAGTGCCAGTGGACATACTCTACAGCGCGACGACATACGAAATGCGCCATGTAATGGAATCGGCTTACCCAGGCAGGCAGAACAGCGGGACGCCCAAAGGCAAACGTGGCGCAACACGGTCGAGAAGGAATCAAGCTCTTTGGGAATGAGTTGGAAGCAGCTCAGAAATGTTTCACAACTCCAAACAAAATGCCGCGCATGCGTTGTTGACGCCCTATGTCCCTCGAGAGGTGCAAGGATTAAAGTAAGTAAGTAATGAGGTACTCGATCGCCTTTCTGTCAGCCAATTGTTTCGGTTCACTTCAATGGGTTCTGGTTTAAGCTAATTTTGTTGGTCTTGTCTAATTCCCAACCCACACTGGGATGACGAGTAGGTTTCTTACCGACGAGTAGTCGTGACATGACTCGTTAGGATGCAGTCGAACTAAACAATGCTGCCAGATATCTGTAAGAAATTCGGTGTTCAAGTGTTGAATGTTAATATAAAAAAAAAGTTCAGCAGTAAAGCACTTGCTCGGTTTTCTACAAAATAAGAGGAAATTTTAGGGAATACAGGGTTTGCTTCCTGGTATACCAATAGTCTGAGTGCTCCAGGTAAGTTTTTCCGATCTCCAAAAGAACGAAAGGCTGAGCTCAGACATTTGCGAGAGGTGAAGCCATGAAACACTTCTGGCTCTGCGATTTGAATTTAAATATATCGCTCGTATCGTCTTTTTCTAGTAAGATGGGTCACTGCCATTCCCATGTCAATCTACTGGTCAGAGTCATACTTTATTTGGAATCTTTCTGAGGCGTGAACCCAGTCTTTTGTTGGCAAAACAACTCTCCTGGATGCCATTATTCGTCTGCGCCAGCCCAGAACTCCACACCCCGTTTAACTTCACTTTAGATACATAATCCCCACATTAGCCTACATTCGATGGAGAGAATATAAAATATTCAAATTCTCTCTTGATTTCCTCGCCCACAAAACTCACTCAGAAAGCAAATGTTGAAATTATTCAGCTCCAATATAATTTGTTAACTTTTAAATAAAAAAAAAAAAAAATTCTTAAAAGAAAATAAACTTGCTTTTTACTTTCACTGAATTTCATTCAAATTTTGTAGATTTTTTAGAAGAAAAACAGAAAGTCACACTCGAGTCGACTTCTAGACTTCGAAACGAATCACTTTCTATTCTTAAAACCAAACAGAAAAAAAATTAATTATTTTCCATTAATTAGTTTAAGTGTTAACATAAGTTCTGTTGGCAAATACATGAAATTTCATGAATTCCATTAAAACTGTCTAAAACCGCGTATCTCAATCGAAAAATCCAGCTGCGTAGGTGTGTGAACTACTTTTTGTTTCATTGTATCTCTAAGGCTAAATTTCATCTCAAGACAAGAGTTGAATGCCCATTCAACGTTTATTTAATGAGCTGCGAAATTAATTCCATAAATTTTGTATTTCATCTCGACTCTCAACACACACGTCTCTTTTTATAGTTTTAATGGATAAAAAAATAAATAAAACATTTTTGTTTGTTGTATCTTATGAGTGAGCACAGTATGGTTGGTCAATCGGCAATGATGATTAAAATAGGAATTAGGGCCCCCCCACCCCAAAATAGGAATTAGGGCCCCCCCACCCCCAGTCGCCAGTCGCCAGTCTAGAACTTTAAGGCGAATTGGCCAAGAGAGGTGAGTTAATCAAGTGAGTTTTCGATCTAAAAATAAGATTTCGCCAAAAAAAAAACACTCTTGGCTCCTTGGACTGTCCACTATCTATGGAGATTGCAGCATACGAGTATTGGATCCAAAAAAAAAAAAAATTGGAAAAGAATTTCGAAATATTAGTGTCAATTCTAAATTTAAGTCGATTCTCTGTCTTCTCGCTCTCTGTGGGTGAATTTCTCTCGAATGTGAAACTCTAGCTTCCCACATGCCGACGACGACGACGACGACGACGATGAAATGCCATCGTGGCGCGCGCGATCTATGGAATGCATCTGTTGAGCATTTTCTACATCTTCCTCATGGTAGACCCGTTTTGGTGTACGAGTATCTATGCATCTATTTGGCGCTTTGGCGCTGGTGTTTTCGTGGATTAATGACCTATCCACGTAAATTTAAATCGCTGATGAGAAATAGAAGGAAACTTTCTTTCTCACATGTACGAGTATGCTCGTATCTACTGCAGTTTGGTGGCACAATGTGCAATTTACTGCAAGATAGTTAGCGCGATTCCAACAGATATTTTATCTACCAGCGTAGGGAATCTGTGTGTGTTGCCTGTCACTTGGGAAATGGCAAAGAGATATGTAATGGAATCTCTCTGTCTGCATTCGCTCTAGTTTCTGAGGTAATCATAAAACGGTTTTGCGATGGGAACACTTCCCAACTCCTGGATATGATGGTGCATTGTTTTTTGGATGAATAGATACAATTTAATGAGCAAAATTCCATTGTTTGTTACATATTTGTGACTGACACATAAATCATAGTCCATCTCCGGTGGTAAGATACAATGGAGGATCGTGATTTTTTTTTTTATGATGAAATTTAAAAATTTTAAAAAAATCTCTCATTGAATGCAACGAATCAATTATCCATCAGAAAATTTCTTTTTCTCTAGGGAAAAAGTTTCAATCGTCGGTGTTTGCCGTTTAGTATGCAAGGTGGCGTTGGGGATTCCATATCCGTCTGCCGGTCTTCCGTTGACATGCGGCAGACATAGTATGTCTATGTCGAGTCGAGTTATTATTCATTTGAGTGTTGTTCTTGGGCAAGAAAGTGATAGTTTTGCGTTTGAAGTATTACTTCACAAAGTGTTGTATTATTGACGCGTGAATTACATGCGGATGTGTCGTTGATAAATAAAAAACGTAGACTTCATCATCTCCGTTATCATTGAAAGAACACGAACACGAACTTCATGCGATCTGCACTTTTGCAATCCAAGTCCGCCTCAATCGTTGGATTCCAGCGATTTACTTCAGAGCTGAGTTTTCTCTTAAACCCTACCCGCACAAAACATAAGTTTGCAACGTGATTGAGGTACATTTGTCCCTATGAACCTGAAGAATCATTTTACCAAAGCCACTCACCATTTTGGTATAAGGAGGACGTCTAATGTGTCGACTCTTTCGAGAAAGATCTGACAATGAGTTGAGATACTAAGTATGATAGTATTCGAATCACAGATTTGAGGAGTGGAATACGAAGAATGTTAGTTTTTGAAGGCTTTCTTCTGCCGCATATGCAAGGTCACAACAGGCACACATCTAACGACGTCTTTCTTTCTTTGTTCAAGCCTGAACTAGTCTCTTTCACTCCATCACTATGTTCAAAGCCTTAAGGAACGTAGATATTCCCACTCACGGCAACTAGGTAATGGTACGAGTCGATGTTTCTACCTCGGATCGTTCGAGCATCTAATACACTGGAGGAGTATCTTCCGCCGACCTAAATGTGATCAATTCGGTTGACTGTGACAAGGTGGCTTCCAAGTTGCCTTGCAGGTGCTGAGATGTATTTATAGAGTGCTGCTTACTTTCATGCATCAATAAGCTTGAGTCAGCTTTCCGATGCCCAAAGATGTCCCTCCTTCTGATATTGGCCTAAAAATCTCCAAGAATCATCTTAACGTATGACGTTCAGGCATTGCTAGTAGGTCTTCGCGAGGAGTTCATAGAAACAATTTCTGGTGGTATAGTCTTCCTCCTCCGTGGACATGAACCGAAATAAGGCTGATGAGCTTTGATTTATCCATCTTTTCATACATCCATCCATCGCAGCTAAACAAGCACTGGCTCTGTTAATTTTACTAGCAATCCCCGTACTATAAGCCCGGTCAATCCTATTCCCACTATATCTCCAGAAGGTTTCTGCTAGTTCATTTGCTGAACTTGATCTGGTCAAAGTACGCATATTCTACCTGCATATCCTAAAATCATTGATCCTTATACGTTTCCTTGGGTCGTCAACAGATCTTGTGAAACTCTCGGCACGGATTGTGATGAATCTCCACTTAGGTCTTCGGAATACCTCCTTGCACAGTCTCCTATTTCCGGGGAATAGAACTCAGTTATTGGGTCAAATAGACTCATACCTTGTTGGTTGGTTCACTTTCGGGACATCACCTGGAGGTCCAAGATTTATTTTCACCTGCTCACTTCAAAGAATGCTTTTCGTGCCAGTCTCTGTAACCTGTAAAATGAGAGTTCAAGTTCGCTTGATAGATCGAGGTAAACGTGTATCAAGTTCAAGTCACAAGTAGGTAACACCATGTCAGGCTTATAAGCACTGACAAATGACGGTTTTACACACTTCAAGGATGCATTTAAGTTTGTTCTCTTATCGAGAAGGAGGGCGTCACTATCCATCACTAGATAGGAAACTTCTTTGGGCAAAACATGTCAAGTTGAAGACGTCTAAGGCGCTCTCAGTCTTTTAGGCGGTGTAAGGGTGCTTTCCGCAACACATAAAAAAGTTTTTTGGATCTATACGGCTATGATAAGACATTTTCTAGCTTATGCGACGGTTGTTTTGTGGAAGGGGCTCTCGCGTAAGTACGTGACTGCCTTCTGAACTAACCTTCAAAGAACGGGGCTGTCTCGGCTACACGGGAGCTTTTCCGAGGACGCTTGGGCTGCTGTAGGCCCTCTGCTGGATTTCCTTCCTTTGATGCGTATATCATGGGTTATACATACTATCAAAGTAGTCTATCGTCTCAGACGAGGTGGCTTTTGGTATCATTCGCACTGGAGTTTCAGTGACCTTGCACGACACTTATCCTACGACCCTGGTTCCATGGATATTCCGTCTGATGCAATGACACCGGAACTTCGGCTGCTGTGTAAATTTAGAGTCACCTTTCCTTGCATTCAGAACTGGCTTCGGCCAGAGCCTGAACCTGGTCTGGGCTGTAGTCGAATCTGCACGGATGGCTCCAAAACTGGCCAAGTGTCTGACGCGGTTCGTGAAGACCGACAACACTAGGCTTGTCTACTCTTTAAGTAAGCATGCGACTGTTTTTCAAGCAGAGATGTATGCTAAACTAATGGCTACCGACTATATTGTTAAGAATAGGTGGAGTGGTCGGAGTCTCTAGTGCCAGTCAGGCTGCGCTTAGGGCCTTGCTCAACCCTTTAACCCGTTCCAAAATAGTTCGAGAATGCAAGACTGAACTGTCTGACTCTTGTCTGGGTCCCAGGTCACACTAGAATTGCGGGCAATGAGATTGCTAAGCAAGGCTCAGAGCATTTTATCTCAGGATCTGAACCTGCGATGAGACTTCTCGCGTCTTCGGTCAGGGCTTCCCTTGACGATTGGTTTTCTCACGAACGCAATTGTGTGTAGCCCGGCTCTCCAGGACTCAGGTGCACTAAACGAATGCTCCCGAGCGTTTGTAAGAAATCAGCGGCATTCTTGCTGTCTCTCAGCAGAAAAGACTGTAGACAACTTATTGGCGTTCTCACGGGACATTTCCCTCTTGCTAAGCATATTAGTGTGCTAGGTTTAAGAGATACCACAGTCTGCGACACTTGTGGAGAGGGCAATGATACGTCGGATCACTTCCTTTGTTACTGTCCTGCCTTTGCTCGGTTCAGGTAACAGATCTTCGGTTCTGATGTGGTGAGTGCTCATACTGTAAGCTCTGCATCTCTCAAGTGCCTTCTCGGCTTTCTCCTAAAGTCAAACAAATTCCAGCAAATTGGGTTATACTCGCTGGGGTCTTGGTTCCTGGTAGTACAGTGGACCACATCGTCCGTGGTATATCCTTCACGCGAATGGAAGAGACCTACACTTTAATGACGTACGGGAAAGGCTTCATTGACGATCGGCTATTTTGTGTTTCCTGGGGTTCGAACTTCTTACCTCTCGCTCAGTAGTCCGATGCATTAACCACTAAATCCACTACTCACTATTTTTGAAATGTATGACATGCGTTGAAGTGAGTAGAATACTACAATAGCTTCGTGAGCGGAGGGCTATAGGTTCATGTCGAATTTGAAAACCAAAAATGAATCTTTCAAATCAAAATTGAAATTCTCGTTATATGACAAGACACTCATGCATACCCGTGTGTCATTTGCAGAAGCGAATTAATTCAAAGTTTTTTTCAAACTCTTCCAGGAAACGCTCTATCATCACGATGGTCTGGATAACGATTCTTGAATAATTTCCAAGCCGGACGGTACCGAACTCCAGCCACGAAAATAATTTGGCACGTATTGTCGAAATCAGAATAATTTTCCCTCCAACTTCGATGCTTAGATACATCTTCCAAATATTCCTCCATAGATATGGTAATTTCGATCCCGCGTCTTCTGTTTAAAATTTGCACACGTGCTGGTATATGGCAGCTCTCATGTGTTATATCAATAAAATGACGCACAAACAGACATACCCAATTCAATCAGAAGTGTTTTACAATCTAAAACAATTTAAATTCAAGGAAATTGATTGAATTTTGATTGCAGCGTCATGGCACTTTCAATGGCGCGATAAAAGAATGGACAACTCCCTGAATTCCATGTCATAAAAAAGAAAACTTTTTTTTTTATTATGTTTCTCTGCAGAGAAATGTACATTTTTGTACACAACAAGTCAAGAGATACACTCAACACTTGATGTAATCATAGACTGCCATCTGTGCTTTGTTGGTGATTTTTTTGCTTGTTGGCCTCCTTCCGTTGGAGTATTTATTCCTTTCGAATCGCAATGGCAACGCATTTGCCAGCAGATATTTTTGCCATCTTTGGAATAAATTCCAGAAACTACGAGTATTTGGCTGTGTCAGCCCCGACTGATGGATGGTACCGATAGGAGGCGAATTGTTTTAATTATTTTGTTATTTTGCTTGTGTCCTTGAAATGGTGTTTTTGGTTGTTTTTGGATATTTTTAGCAGACCGATCGCGTCGTCGTCGTCACTTGTGAGTTGTGAGTGTGCCTGGGAGGGTATGGTATGATAAACGAGCGATATATGCGCCTAATAACTTTTAAATGATTTTTTAAAAGAAATCATTTAAATAAAAATCACGTTTCGGTCATTTGGCTGATTTTTTATTTTTTTTTTCTGTTTGCATATGTAAATTATACGAATTCGCGTTTTTTTTCAAAATTAGCTTTGATGTCTCAAGCACTTATTCATGATTTTTTTTTTGTTAAATAATTATGTATGGAATGAGCAATTCAGTTAAAAAAAATAATTTTCACATGAAATTTGATTTCGCTGACGGGCATTTCAATTCGCTTATGAGGGGTTCTTTGCACGCATTTGTACTTGGTTACACTCGTAGGAATTTTAAAGAGGAGTCAGGGTCAGCGACGTCCTTAAAGATTTTAAAAATTTGTGTGGGAGCAACTTTTTTTACTTTGCAACGGAGATCCAAGGATCCAAGATCGACAAAACCTACAGTCAATCCTAATAGATGCACAGCCAAACCAAGCCTTCTTCTTCGTCCTTGCAACTTCTGCAAAAGTCGTTATGCAGCACACCGAGTCGCACCAATGGCACAATGTCCAGTAATTATGCCGAAAACGACCTGTGCGTTATAATGACTAAGTTTTACCAGAGAGGTTGATCTCTTCTAGCTGAAGGCCGGCCATAGCGCCCTGGCCGTTGCGCATGGTTCCAGATGAACCCAGCGCCTGTTTGCTCAACCTGTGACTTTATCATCTATCTTCTTCCGTAAGGAACTGATTGGGGTTACTACAAAAGGGAGGCCCCAGGCCTTTCGTTTCCTTCGATGTTGATATGCTCTGGTACCCAGCAAAGGGTCACCGCATTGGTTCTAGATATCTCGTTTAAGAGTGATTTACAGGTCCTCACAAGCCTCAACCTAATTACAGCAGAGTCCAGAGCCTTAACGGCTGCCTGGCTGTCTATATAGACGGTGATCGTCTTGCCAACGATATTACTCTCGCGAATAATTTCAGCAGCCTGTTTGATGGTTGTGACTTCGGCGTGAAAAACGCTGCATTCGTCGTTTCGTGCCAACGTTCAACATTTTGGAACCATCGGTATAGAACGCCACCTCCATTTTCATGGTCCTATGGTTCTTCCAGTACACTCTGTCAGGAATTCTTGTAGTGAATTTCCTTTCAAATGCTAGCATCGGTTTCATGTGATCAGTTTCCGTCGATCTACTGGTAGTCCCCCATCGAGAAAAATTGGAGGCATGGCCGTAAAGGATCGATGACCACAACCGACCTTCTCTCAGTCTTACAGCAGTTTTGGCCGCCATACTGCTACAGTACCCCTTAGAGGGAACTCGAACTAGAAGTATAACGTCTGACATGGAGTACTATTTCGGTAGCTTTCTACCACGGGAATTGACTGTTTCAAGGGAGGTAATGAAAGCTAAAAAGTTGGCCATCTCTCGGTTATTTTTTTAAATTACTATTGAAACTACATCGCCTAATATTTTTTAACGGTTGTTGCTTCATTGAACAGGGATAAGACATCGGTGCGTCTTGGTTAAAATTATGCTATTAGTACCAGAAGAGCCTCGTCTAGCCACATAGTTCACTGCGAAATCAGAGTTACCTGGTACCCAGCAAAGGGTGAAGTTGTACTGTCCAGCTATGTATGTCGTTAAGAGACATACGCTGCAGTTTTTCACTGCCCTAGATGTTACGATGCTGGATATGAAGGATTTGATAGCTGCCTAGCTGTCGATATATGTACCCCAGTTCGTCAGCGGCTTGGCGAATAGCAGTAACTTCGTCCTGAAAGCCGCTGCAATGGTTCAGAATGTTAAAAGAGAGACAGATGCCTAAAAAGAGTCCTTCGCCCACTCAGTCTTGAGTTTTGGACCCATCCGTAAAAATTGGCAGCGAATTATCGTAAAGGACATCGCTTTGCGTCCAATCCGTCCGATATCGAGTGTTTGAAGTCTAAGCTGAAATCAGTTTCAGTAGGCAAGTGGTCGGTAACATTCGGGAGATGACAATGCATCATAAGTATGCTGGCATAACTACTGTCTTGCTTTTTCATAAGCGAGAGTTTCTCAGTCGAAGAGCAGAGCTGGTAAACATTTACTTGCCGACAATGTCCATCGGAGGAAGGTGGAGCATGCTTTGAAGCGCCGCTGTTGGAGAGGTTGCCTGTACACGAATTTTGCTGATGCACGCTACTCGTTAAAAATTTTCCATCTGTTTCAAGTTAGAGTTCCTATCCAAGACCACACCAATACGCCGTACAGGAGAATCGGCCTTACCACTGACGTGCATAGCGTGTACATTATGTTGGGTTGTAGCCCCCTGTGGGGTCCACCGCTCTTTTACATCAGTAGAAGGCAACCATTGCTTTTTTGACATATTCGTTGATGTTATTAAACTTTTTGGTGTTCTCTGGGACTCAGACGTCCTCCCGCTCAGCGATCCAACGTACTAACCACTTGAGCCATGGGCCACCTATTGGTTTATCTTTCAAGCGCATATTATTTCGACGCTGGTAACTTTAACGCACTTCAAATATTGTCTCGCATCTTGTGTCATGCCTGAGCGACAAGAAAAAAATCATTTTAGACTTGACGCCAGAAAATATTGAAAAAGTATTTCAAAAATGACCGCTGCTCTCGTGAAAGTGTGCACTAGGAACCGTGGATCAGAACTAACTGGATCAATATTTTGTAGAGCAATCATTTCGTCTTCCGAGTTAGGAGTCTTGAATCCAGTTGTTTTGCCAAACTGAAGTAGCAGCGGTTTCCTTGAAATTCATTGGTTTTACTAGGATAGGATAGGATAGGATTTACTTCAATGTGAAAATTTGGTCTTTCGTTGATGTTCCGGGCCAGAGGCCACACTGATGGCAGTCCATCTGAACTGGCGGCCTTGTTGTTCTTCAGTTTTTTTATGGCTGTAGCTCTTCTAAACTTGGAGGGGAGACTGTTTCTTCGTTGACTGGTCGTGGGTGTTCTTCTTCCCCTACCACTCCATCTACATGGAGCCCATTTAGCAGCTACTGGAAGTGCTGCTTGGAGACACCTTTACTATGTTTTCTCTGGGCGTCAGTGACTAGGTTTCCTTAACTATTTCGTAGAGCCTTCATCACGGACTTGAAAGCAACTGTCAGTTACTTGGTTTTTTTATGGAACATTCGGATGTTGTTTCTATCGTAGGACTCTTTGATATCTTTGAGCTGGGAGACAGCTTGTACCGTCTTCTTCTTGGGCAGGATTTCTGGTTCGATACTCTTTCCTCGCTGCGTTTGCTTGTGTGCATTTTCTGTCACCTTTTTCCGACGTACGCACTCTAGAGACTCTTCATCATACCACGGGTTCTTTTTGCACGGTAGGTGGTATCCCACGGTGGTCTGGACGATGATTTCCCGGTACTGGTTCCAAAGATTGTTGACGTTTGTAGGTGATGAATGCACACTGGAGAGTCCCTCGCTCAGGCGCTCTCTGTAGTCACTGACTTTTACATTGGTGCTAACGCGTCCTGTTTTTCTGGGTGGTTCGCAGCTTTTTCAACCGAGTTGGACAACCGAGCTCTGAATCTTGCTCCTACAAGAAAATGGTCGGGAGTCGACGTTGACCCCTGTGAATGTGCTCACATCCACACATTTCCCTAAGTTGATGTTCCCAATTGTTAGTCAAAGTTGTAGGATTCTATGGAAGCTCGTAGACAGTCTTCTGATTTTTGTGTTAGATATGCAAAAGGCATTAGTAGTAGACAAAATAGCTATCAAAGCTTTGAAGATAAATCAACAACTATTTCATCCACTAATGAAATGAATTTCAAAATCACTGACGATCATTATTAACGAACCCATAGTGTACTGCTTAAGGTGTTGGCAATCAATTTTGCTACATTTTTTCCCATAGATTCACCTATAAGTGACTTAAGCCAACGCTTTGACGGAGAAACCACAAGATCTTACAAGTGCCTCCAATTTTTTATCACAAGTAACGCCAATCAACGCCTCATCCCAATTATTTTTATTATTAAATCCATTCATCATTCCTTCGCCTGTAAATCTAACTGCGATACAACATAAATCAGTTTGTCGTGCATACATTTCCATTTCAAAGCTGCCATCACTTTGACCTTTCCACGCCCAGGCGCTAAATCAATTGTTAATGCAAATATTATCTATCTGTTCCAATCTATATACAGTAGCGGTACCGTGTATCTATACGAATTAATCAAAGTGAATGTCATCAGTGCTAGCATTGATCATACACAAGACACATACAAAATAATCGATCAATAGAAATTCATAAATCTGAAAATCGGTTTAAATTTTCATGCATCAAAATTTCCCAACTCTGCCCTTGGATCTGAGTATATTTTTGGATATTGTACATTCGAGGGGCATAAAAATCCCCCTTTTTTCCATCCGCTTCGGGTTTTTTTTTTCGCTGCGTCTGTAGACACAGTTTTACTAGCCAATGATTGATATGATAGTGACCTACAAAAGGAAAACAACGGTAGAATCCGAAAAATAAAACACATAACCGTGATGCAAACTTCAAGTTTTTTTTTTGACTACGCAATTTTTATTCGACTTTACCGAAACCATCGCTGAAACAGACCCACAGAGCGTCGCTCTGCATTGTTTTACGTAATCAATCAAAATCACATTTTAATCGCCTTTTTTTGCCTAAGCATTCGAAATGAGATGTTAAGAAAATAAAAGAAAAAAAAACAGATTTTGTATCTTAATGCGGTTTTAATCAATCAAAAAGGCGCTCAGGAAGTTGTTTGTACGGGCATCCGGCTTTGTCGCCTTCTCCTTCGCAATAAAAATGAAATATACATCATGGACAGGAAACCACTTCAATCAGACATTAATGTCTCCCCAAAGAATGTAAAATTCACAAAAATAAATCTCAGGTTGTGTGGAAATGGATCTACGACTATATTGCGCAGTGTAGACATAGAGATAAAACATTACACGCAAGATACAGGTCAACGCAAAAAAAGAATTGTATCTGCACATTGTACACTGAAAAGAGGGCGTTTTGCGAGTAAAAAAACATAAAATTTATGTCTATTGAGTTACAAATGCATATGACAGATACCCAGGCCGTCGTGCGTGTCGCTTTCTCAACAAAACTATCGTTTAACTCTGAAATTAAATACCCATATGGCGACGAGCGACGGGCGACAGCCCGCCCATCTCATTTTTCTATCCGTTAAGATCTTGACCTATATATTGTGAACTTTTTTTTTTTTCAAAATTCATTCTGTGTAACGAACTATTATTAGGAAAAAAAAAAAAAAATTGTGACTCAGCGAGGGAAAGATACACCACACAACTCTCTCATAAATCGACATCCGTTTAACAATGGCACCGTGAAAAGTTTTCAAAAAAAAAATCGGTAGTACCATTGAAAGGAGGAAGTGGGGGAGTGGTCGGGTACCAGCAGAGTACAATCAGTTGGCTAGTTAGTAAGTATGTTGGCCCTGAATGTCAACGACAACGACACGAGAGGAAGTTCATGTTGTGCGAGACTGCAGACAATGTTTTCTTTTTTTCTTCCATTTTTTTCGTTAGATAGATGGCCAATCGATGAGATTCGTGTCCGAAAGGTTACACAAAAAAAAAAAGTATTCACTGTTAGACACATTTCATGTACTTAGCCATGATGGTGGGCAAACTTTTAAGTGACACTAGAAAGAAGTTAATAGGACTTAAGCCCAATGAAAGGAAAACGGTGATAGAAACAATTTTGGTTGTCAAAGATACTCGTACTCGTAGATACATGCCCGGTACATGCATTGAATTTCAATTGCTGATTGCTGACTGGTCGATGACATTTTAATGTCGGGTTTTTTTTTTTCAATAGAAACGTTACGCAATAAAATGGAAGAAGATATAGAAGACGAGGTATATTAACATTCATCTCGAAGCCACGGGGAATCTATGGAAGATCTATAGCAAATATTTGCGGAGTGCCATGGCAGAAAAAAGGCTTCAACTTCTTATTCTACTCCCGTTACTTAAATGGCATAAATTATTTTTGATTAGCTTGTGAGAATGTTTTGTTTAAACAAATACTCGTAACGAAACGGACAAAAGAACGTTTCAACCGATTTTTTTGTATCTTTTACTATCGCATCTGTAGAGTATTGGCGTTTATATGACACACTGTATGGGATATAATGGGAGTTACGGGTTTAAAATATTTAAATCCTCTTTTTTTAGGCCATCAAGATTGCTGGGTAACTTATGTTAGGAAGACTCTCATAAGCGGATTTTACTGCCGATTGAATCATTAGGAGAGAGATAAGGTTTATGTGACGACAGATACAGAATAAAGACCGATGAATGGATGAGATCTTAACAATAAAGATAAAGAAGTGATTCGGACTAAGGCACAAGTCAACAGAGGTTCTTATCTCGAATTATTCAAAGGTCGTGGATGAAATTTTGAAAGGTGTTGACGCCACACCGCTTACTGGACAGTTTTTCTCTTATGACAGAGTTGCCCATAGAAACATGGGAAAATCCCTACGGCTGCGTATGATTTTGCCCGCAGGCGGCCAGACTCCTTTACAAAGGCATGGCGCTATACAACTGCCTTACACCATTATTGTCTCGTTAGCTTTAAGGTATGAGCCCAGCCAATCACCGCAGGCAATTATCCTAACAGGCTGTCAGCTCCCAGCTCTGAGGCTCTCAAAAGCCTGTTCTAGGTCTGTCTAATTGCGTACGGAATTGATGATTTCATGGTCTTTAGTTCGAATCAAACGCTGCTACCCAACGTCTTCTAAGAACTTTTTCACTTGGCACTGGCGGATGTTGGCTTAGAAGTTCGTTGAGATCAATAAACTTGCTTAAAAATTTGTTATTAAAAGAGCTGTCGCCACAATTGTGGTGTAGAGTGGATATAGTCCAAAAACAATAGAAACGATAGCTTGGAACGTTGCCTGTTACAATTTTATTCAAAATTATTTTTAGATAATAATCAATTTTTGTTTTTTTTATTTCAGGTAAGATCGATACGGCTATGTAATTGAATTGAATTGACGCAATATTTTTGGTGAGTAATGCGCTCTTTAAAATACCTACATCATAAATCCATCCATCACCACGTTCAAAAACCTGTTTATCGCGAGGTTGCCATGCTGGGATGAGGTCCACCACTAACTCCAAATTTTCACTAGGAATCCTCAAATGGTTCCAGAAGAGATATAAGACTTGATACAACCACCATACACAAGCCTATCAAGTTGTAGCCTATCTGATACTATGGAAAGGAAATGACCCATTCTTAAGCCTCCCAATTAAAAATACTTTTAGTCACGGCTGCGCTATAACATCTACTCCACAATAAAAAGAAGAGGTGACAAAACGAAACCTTGAAGGAGTCCAACATCCACAAAGAACGGTTACCTGAACATGGATTCTTGTTTTTGTTCGTTTATGAAAACTGAATGGCCATAAACAGGGAACCATTAATTCCATACTTCTGGAAGACTGAGGTTACTAGTAAGGTGAAGGTAAACGGTCGTAGTACGTCCTCTCTTCGAGTAGGGGTCGCTAGTTTAGTGGTCTGCTTGGGTAAGAAATACAAAAAAAAAAAACAGCAGAAATAAGTACAACAGACGCCATGTGGTCACGTTCGACGAAGCGTTTTTCGGCCATGAAATAAACTCAAAGAATTTATTTGTTAGCCTGCAAGACCATACAAATTAAGTAAATATTTGGCCCATCAAACGGTATGGGGTCCAGGGACTAGGTTCTAACGACCTTTTGTGGTGTTCATACTCGTATTTTCTGGGATTCGAACCTTCTGCTCAACAATCCAATGCACTAAGCCACGGCGCCCTTAGAGTGCCATGGTGTCCACAGACAAAACCATTCAGGTACAGCAATATTTTGAATTCGTTACCAAGAGACCTGCCAATGACTTCTACTGACTACATAGTTCCCAAAGTACTGGTTTGTAGACTTCAAGTAATGCTTCAGTGCATGCTTTCCAACCAGGGAGGTTGCTCGATGAAGTAAGAAAAATTTTCGAGAAACCACTTTTCACCGAAGCGACGGCGCAAAGATGAGCTATAGACTTGGAGCGGGTATCTTTTCAGAGATACTGGATAAATCCCCGTTCCCATCGACCTTTCGCACTCATCTTCTGGGCGGAATTGCTGGTGATCTGAAAACTTACAAATGTAGGTGCTACCCCTTATCCAAACAAAATATTGCCATCTTATTTGACAGCCAGGCCACTATTCAATCGAATGTCCGACACAAGCTAGAGCTAACTAGACATTGCACACTAGATAAACACTTCTTCGATGAACTCGCAAGAAAGTCAAAGGAAAGACTGTAGGTCTGATCAGATTCATAAAAGCCACGATGCGAATCTAATGACTTTCAATCTCAGACAAAAAAAGCTTCCATCAATAAGAGGTCAGTGGTCATTAAAGCACATCAGGGCTAATGGTAATCTTGGCATTCTACTTACGAAGCCCCAGAAATAGTCTGGCTGGAGGTTTTGCAGGAAATCATTAGAATACCCTCTGTCATAGAGTATCAAACACCGAGTTGATTGAATCATGGTCGTCCGTCTGTCCCTCTGTCTGTCCGTATGTCATATCTTTTTGGAATCCGCACTAAAAATGTTGTAATCCTCTGAGGTTTTGTCCAAGATCTGGTTAAACATGAGAAGTTTTAGCCCTAAAACAACTATGATATGTGGGGATCTCAATGACATCGGCTTAAATTCTTCGCATTAAGCATTTTCTAAATGCAGTACACACCTATACGAATATTCTTAGCAGTAAGAGCCGTTTTAAATGCGTTAAATGCGTTCATACCATATTTATGGCAAAATCCCCGATAGGATTTGAAGAGACTTAAGAATTAAGAATCACGGATTCCCGGAAAAAATCCCACTGCGAAAACTCGCACAGAGAAAATATTACGCCCTCGTGAGTCAGTATTTCATTTTCGAATAATCGTGTGATTTTGGATACTGTGTATTTTCAAGTTTTTTATAGCTTTCTTCTTTTTCGTGTCGGGGGATTTCTTCAGTATATTTTCAAAATATCGAATCATCAAAACTACTTGCCTCAGTTATCCATCAGAAAAGAAGAGGACAACGTATGTTACTGAGAAAGATAACAATAATAAAAAGTTGTTGTTGCAATGCTGATGTTCGAAATTTTTACCAAAATTTCACTCACTTCCACATTCATCAATCTTTACAAACTTTGGATGAATTTCCAGTGGCGGTACAATGTTTGAAATAAAAATTTTATCACGGAACGATATTCCAGTTTATCCATTTCAACGAAACACACATAACACGTCGGTCTACTTTAAGAGTCGTATAAAGAAAATTACTTAACAGAACGTTCATTATGGTGATACGTGGTACCAACATTAAAAAACAAAAATCCTTGTTAGCAGTGCCATCTCTGTGCTGATTTGAGAACGTTTCATCGTGACGTTATGTTTTATTTTTTATAACCTTCGCAGGTTATTGAGAATTTTTATACAGACAGAGCACTCCTTACCACCTCTCTTTCATTTATAATGGACGTCTCGCTTTTGAACAAGAAAATTGACGCTCAAATGAGCACAATTATGCTCGGTTTCATAATTATTCGTATTCTAGTCAAAATCGAGTCTCACACTCCTTTAATTTTTGACGTTCCAAAAATGGAAATGACCTGTCGTGGATCACTCCTCGTAGTCTTTGACTGAAATAGAAGCAATTGCGGAAATGGTCAAAAATGGTCATAACTTCGCCTATCAAACCATTCAACCATGAACCGAAAAGTCTTTCTGAAGTTTGATCAACCTATTTATTGGAGTCAACTCTTGTTTCTTCCACACCTGATTGAACCTTTCATTTTAGCGCTCTTTTTTTTTATTTTTATTGACTTCTTGTACACAATTCATTCACACACTGGCATTTTCCCATTCCATCAATTCGTTCCACTTACAATTACGTAGTTTCAAAGTAATAACCAAAATGTGTGTACTCCAAACCACCATACTCACACCGAATTGAATGGTGCACATAATTTGCGCGAGAGTTTCTTTAGAAACCCACCAAATCCATTGTCCACTTGAAAAATAGAAAGAAAAATAAAAAAAAAAATTGATTGGGCCTATTTTACGTCGCAAATCCAAATAAAAAGCCAAATTGAAGTACAACCAACAAATGCCTTCCAGCAGGCAAACAATGGCAGCTGTGGAGACTTGGCAGCATTTTTCGCAGTTCATTCAACATGTACTACAATTAACCAGAGCTGCCGGTGTGCTTTAACAGATTTATGACTTTGAGCTAATTATGGCATTCGATTCGAATTGCGTCGAAAGTAGTTTAACACGCCCAGACGGTACTACAATTCTCCGCATATTTATTTTATTATTTTTTTTTTTTTTAAAGATTGGAAAAGAAAGGCACTCGGCGGCGGAAATTTTCTGTTTTAGCCGCTTCAATGCAGAGATTTTTGTTTTTTTGTTTCGAAAAGCAATTTCACGTACGATTTCGCGTTAAGTACCCCTTTGTTTACACAAATTGCGGAGCGAGCATAAATTCTTTTCCACTTCACCTTGAAAATTAAACTCAAGACCACATTGCTCATCGTGTGAAGCTAAATGGGTTTCTGGCATTTGTTTAAAGTTTGTTAACAGATATCGCTAATTTGGGGGCGAATTTTTGTTTTTCAAAAGCCATTTGGCAATGGACGTGTATTTGCATCAATGTAGTGTTTTAACGGGGGGTTTTTTTAAAAATAGCGTTGGTGGATTGGAATGGTATTTAGCACAAGTGGTTATGTGAGCATAAAAATTTAAAAATACCTACTCATTGGATTGCAGGCTAGATTTTCTCGGAAAATTTTCTTTTTTATGGCGTTACCAGGGTTTTGGGTAAACAAATTAAATGAATAGCTCAAGGCTAAATCGCAAAATGCTACTTGCTACTAAATATTTCTGGTCCAAAATATTCCATTCGACAGCCGCCCAAAGCTTTTCTGGCGAAAGTTGCTAGTTGAATGGCGATTTCTTATGCCATAAACAACAGATAATCTTAAGCCTCACAACTTGTATTAACGTACGAAACAATGAGCCACTTAGACTCAGTCGTGGTCCATTGTACTACCAGCCAGCAATCACAAATTAATCGAATTCTATCAGGGACTTTAGTGGTGTGAAGTTTATGTGAACAACACCCGTCACATCAGCCCCAAAAGTAATGTCATAATGTGAATGTGCCATAATTTTTGCAAATGTCATTATGCTTTGACATTTATGTTGACAGATAGAAAATTATTTGACAACAAGCAATGGAGCGATGCACACCTGAAGAACGCGGAAGTATTGTTTCTGCTTATTTCACCAATTTCCGGTCTGTTGTTTTATCGCAGCGTGAATTTCGTCGTCCTGCACCATGTGTGTGAACAATAAAGTGTTTGGTTAACAAGAGATGTCGCAAGAAGTCCGAAGTACGGCCCCTTATTGCTCGCTCGGCCAAGAATATCACTGCTGTGGCCGAGGACGTCCAAGAGTCCCCGAACATCGACGAGACAACGATTCACACAATTTAGCATCAGCAGACGTTCGTTGCGTCAAATTTCGTTGACAGAGCTGAAGACGTTCCCTTATAAAGTGCAAACCGTCCACCAATTGCTGCCTGCTGACCGTCAAGAGAGGTTTCGCTCTGCGGACTCAAAAGGACATCCATCCTACCTAACATAGGTTCAACTCTGCGAATTTTCGAAAATTACACAAGAACACAGATATCTGGAACTATTAAAGGAGATTACGAGTCATAGTCATGAACCAATAGGCAGGTTTCAAACTAAAAGGACACGCGAAGATTTCACACTTGTGCAGTCATAAAACAGGCGTACAAATCGGGCACTGCTATGAATATTTCATCCGAACAGTTGCGGTGGTAGTAGCAATAAAGGAGCGTGCAAGGAATTTAACATTTCATCGCTGTTTGAGTTGAAATTCGTTGCAAATTTAATGGTTACCGATCAATTTACATGCTTGTCACTGATCACGATCAAAAGTAGAGCATGTTGCGGATGCCAAACGTGCGAATCGTACTCAAGTTTCACATGACCATATCCGATGACCAATTACCCTCAAGGCCACTATTTATCGTAGTCGCTAGGAACGTGTAATGATGATGATATCGTCTACGTAACACAGGAGGACAGGCTTACGGAAGTCAATGTCTTGCATGTTAATATCAGTCTTGCACATCTGCTGTGCTGGGCAAACAGGAGGAAGAAAAACTCACATGACATCGCACCTCCTTGCCGAAATCCAGTGCATGTTTGGAATACGTCTATTACGAGTGAATGGTTTCCAAATTGTACATTATGCCACGTATTTTTAACCGAAACGAGCTTAATGAGCTTCGAGTATCGTCGTGTATAGAATATAATTGACCCCATCAGGAGTAGACCAATACCTGAACCTGTTATACTTGACCAGATTGGTGCGTTTAGTTTCGTGCGGTGAAGAACGGTTTTAGGCGTTCGAACAATATGCCTCTTACCTCCTTACTTAGATATTGCTTCAGTTCAGGGTGGACGTAGGCCTCAACCAACAAGCCTCTCCAGCCAGCTCGAAACCTCTGGTATTCACATATGTACTACACAATTCTTTCAAGACTGGCTTTAAATACCCTTATTTGAAGGTTTATTGTACCCTACATCTAAGGTTTTGCTGAAGTCATTTAGTTGGGACAATGTGTATTCACCATCGTCATCCTCCACAACCAGATGAGTTTGGTCTGCAACACCGAGCAGTTATTCCGACGGCATAACCCTGAACCTAGAGGGCCAGATCATTGATTAATCCTCTACGACAGAAAGACCAGTACTGTTGCTGGTGTCTACTGTGAATTCCAAAATATAATAGGGTCTTCAGACTTGAGGACGATTGCAGTGTTTTTCAAGCCGAAGTTGCTGCCATAAAACAAGCTGCGGACATGGAACGTGGAAGCTAACAGGCGTTTGTGTCGATTAGATACATGTGCCGTAGCCAAATCTTTGTGGCCAGTCGCAGGGATATTCGTATTTGAACCAAAATGAGAACAAAATCTTTCCCGATGTGCAAAAATTCTCAGCCACAGAGGAATTATGTAACACCCCGGCTAAACCGCAGCCATACTTATTCTGTGTAAATCCGCCAATACCTTGTGTCCCGAATAATCTCATTTGTAAAACGACTTCACCCATTGTGCAATAGTCCTACACTGAAGCCTGACCCTGAGTGCGGTCTGATTAGATCGAATTCCTTTACTCTCGATGGGTCAAGTAGTGCCCTCGTGGAGCACATTAAAAATTAAAAGCCAAAGAAATCCACTGCCACGCAGGACACAGTCGAATCCAAAGCCAAACGTGTTCAGAAAGTCGAATCCAAGCCAAAGGCAAAGTCACCATCCTCGGGCGAAGCTCGGAAGGAAACACAAGTTTGTGAAGCTAATAACACCAAAAAATCGTCTTACAATGAGGATTCCGTAACATATTCGGATCCTATTCCCAAATCGGCTTCTAAACTGGATATACTGAAAGACATCGAGGAGCAGCATCGTGCGAGGTTTCTTGAACTCGTGTATCAGCAGCAAGTTGTACAGAAACGCCTTCAGGAGCCATTTGAGACGCAAACAAACTGCTACCCGAGGAACTCTCAGCTAGGCTGGCCAAAGTTCAGATACAGTCACCACCTTCGCTCTCTACGGTAGATTCTGTGCAGAGTTCTCAATCGCCTTCGCCGGAGCAGGACTTAATGTTTGACACCACGACGTCATCTATTTACTAAGAAAACCGCATCATCAGGGTCGAATACCCCTCGCCTTCGCCACAGAGTACCACAGCTCGCCGTGTGAGTTTCGAGCATTTCTCTGAATCGAATCCTTAGTCTGATATATGATCTCTAACTGAACTAACCAAAGAATGTGCCTTGTTTTTCTAGTCCTAAGTCTATTGGTAACTTAACCTGGAACCTTTTCTCTTTTTTCTCTCTCGGTCACGCTCTCTTTATCGAATATACAAACCTATTTATAACGGTTTACTATCGAGCACGGCTAGAACTACCCCACAACAGTGAGTTGTAACTCCACCAAACTTGAATTGTAGACGACCCATTGATTCTATCTGGAGAATTTTTCTGATGCCGTCTGGATCCAAGTAAGGCTGAACTGGTTTAAGTACCCTTCCTTGTTGCGTACCCTGTTGCCTTCTTAAATATGAAGCCATAGAAACTTGTCAAATTTGTTGTGAAACCCTAAACGTGTAATGGTTGCATTATTTTGCTGTCACACTTAAGCACATTACAATCCACAATTCTGTAGAACAAATCGTTAAATGTCCCGCACGCTACCAACATTTAGCAATACTGTTTAATTGCTTAAAAATAATTATGTGGACGAGCCTGGTACTGTTGTTCTTAATTTGTTTATAGTACCACAACGGCTTTAATTGTTTGCAAATTGGGACAATTTTCTACTTTCAAGTTTATTTCTCTTTTTTTTATGACACAAATGATACCGTGTATCTTTTAAGTTTTAAACAAGTTCCTTCTGTCATACATACGTTTGACACTTAACTGCGAACCTCTACAACACATAAAAGGTAAGCAGATACAACTAGAAAGTAGCTGATCTGGTTAAAAAAAAAAAGATACCTCACTCAACTTAATTATTTTAAAACAAAAATAATTTGTATTGTCAATTGCGGAATGCGAAACGGAAGTTGTCATACAATCTGAAAATCTGTTATATTACCTCATTACTAAATTGACACATTAACGTCAACCTGCCATCATTCTCCACACACACATACACACAACAATACACATAATCCCTATTAAGGTCAATGCTTTTAAGAGCGCCTGTGAAAGATTTCAGATCTGAACAATACGTTCTTTCACAATGAACGGATGAAGATGGACTTAGACGCCATTTTCACCCGCCGCCGCCCGTCTCGGTTCCATCTTAGATAGTTTTTTTTCAAAAGAATAGATAGATTCATACCCGTGCATGTAGCAAAAACAGAAAAACACTTATTAACGGGGTTACAATGAGGAGAATATTCCGCCGTCTACTGCTGGCATTTTAAACAACAGGTTGGCGTGAAATGTATATCCATTCAAAGCCAGCCAGCGCCACCACCCACACACGGACGAATGCAAACCACAAAAGCAGAAAAAAAAGTAGAAGAAGAAGAGGAATTAAAAACCGAATCCCATTCACACAGCACACACGTTGATGGTCATGAAGAGATACGCAAGTATCTGACAGATAACAATATAAAACCAGAGAATGCTGAACAGATAGATACATTCTTGTGACGCTCGGATAACCTCAGGGGGGCCACTACCACTGTGTACAGGTGTTTTACAAATTAATACAACGAAGCAGAAGGGATTCATACTCCTATACCCTAGGGGTCGACACATACGAGTACGAGTAATGTTGTTCCAAATTGGAGCACTAAATGTGGAATGCAGGGGAGAACACAAAAACAAACAAAAAAAAATGCACTCTAATGGCGAACGAGGGAGCAAATAACAGAAAAAAAAACCCGGAGAGGGGGCTACCAACACGAAACAGGAAATGTAGCCATGTATTCGTATGGAAATGTTGAAATATTGCAGCCAGTGGATCACCTAATGTATCTACGCATTTCAATTATTATCATCCATGAAGAGAGCACAACAGGTGGATGGATGCATAGATATGAGTGTGTGAAGTAGACCCATTAAACTGGCAGCAGAGCAGGAGTTTTAAATGGTTTCAAGAAAAATTGAAATGTGCTGCAACTACTTAGCTTTCATGGTGAATACTCGTAGTAGTGAAAGATATTTATTGCTCAACACTGAAATAGCACTAGAAATACCAGTCTCAATGGCTCATGCGGTTTAATGAAGTGTGGAACGTTGTTCCTTTGCAAGGTTTTCACTTGCATCTGTGTGGGGAGAACTGTCCTTAAGTCCTAGAGAAGGAAATTCATTTTCACTCGGAAGTAGTCTCACATGATTCACGCTAATGACTAAGGTAAAGTGAATGTAAACGGAGCGGTAAAAAATTAAATAGTTGCTACGCTTACAGCGGCACAAATGCGGTTCAAATTGAATTTCTCAGCCATTGTCCTCTCTCCAGTGATGTAAGATAATGAAGTAGCTACCTTCGTTACTTCGAGTCTCATTAGAAAGAAAGAATAAAATGTTTGTCACTTACAGCCCACTGGCCTAGCTTTCTCATGAAGTTCCGGATCCGGACGGAGTTATATGACTGTTCTTTCTCTCGATAGACACATTTTTTTTAGCGTTTTCTGGGCTTAAATCCTCAATCCCTCACGCAATTATCTAACGCATTTCACTGACTCACGGGAACTTATTTAAGGTGGTGCTACAGGCCGGGGTGGACCTGGCCCTCAACCAATAAGCGTCTCCAGCCAATTCGATCTTTAGGCAGCTTTCTTCAGTTTCGCACGCTAAGTTGGTTGAGGTCGCCTTCCACTTGCATGTGCCACCTGAGTCCAGGTCTTCCTCTACTGCGCCGTCCGGTCCCTCGGGAATGTTATCGAAGATTTTCCGGGCCGGAGCATTTGTGAACATGCGCTGACCTAGCCAGGCAGGAACTACAATTCATTAATTAAACTGAATGATCGGCCAACTAATCGCTCGCTTACACTCAGTCAAAGAGTTGGGTAATCCACCAGCTTTAGGGAGATTTTTTATTTCGATTTAGATAGGTAGATTTCAGGGGTAATTCCGAGACCCAATTAGCACTATGGCGTGTCGATTTGTTACCACGGGTAGTACTGGATGTGAATAATGTTTAGCTAGAGAGAAGTCCCTACTAGGGTCTAGATCCAGCCCCCGGTGTAGATAGGCAATTCTTTCTTCCGCGAGTTTACCAAGGTTGTTGAGGAAGGGATTGCCTAAAGCGCGGTGCCTAGCCCTAGCTAGGGTAGCGCACCCGCAAAGAAAGTGGTCAAGGGTTTCTTCCTCGTTCACATCTTTGCAGCTGCGACAGTGGGTATTAAAAGGGATACCGAGTCTAGCCGCATGATGGCCTACAGGCCAATGAACCGTGCAAACCGCCACAGTTTTGGCGATGTCCGTGCGACTCCTACTAAGGAGCTCCTTTGTTCTCCCGATGTTGTACGTGGGCCACATCTTTCTCGATATGGTACAACTGTTTAGTTCACTCCACTTTATCTGAGCTTTTGATAGGTAGTGTGAGAAGACTCTACCCTTAACTATTCCTAGCGGAATGTGAACATTGCCTGTCTAGTTAATCGGCTCGTTCATTGCCTGCAATGCCTTTGTGTCCTGGATTCGATTTAGACTACTGAGCGGAAAGTTCGGCTTTCGGATCCTAGGAAACACCAAAACCATTGCGATTGCTTCCTTTATGCCTTTCGGATTTGGCATTAAACTGTCCCTCATTCGTGCTGCTATTCCGCAACCGTTTGTAGTTTAAAACTCGAGTCGGGTCGCCCTCCCTTCATAGAACACTCCCCGCATCTAGGACCAAATATGTGCGTAAGGATCCTTAATTTGAGTTTTGTTTATTTATCCAGCGATCTGAAGACAAAGATTTTCCTTGTGCTTAGACTTTACTTCATTTTTGAAGTTTACGTTCAATCCACTGTAAGTGAAGTTCTAGACACCTCCCGACAGTGGCAGCTTCTAAGCTTAGCTTATGTAGGCGAACAGGTTCACTCTAGCACTTCTTTTTATCAGTGGGGATGCCGAATGAGTGGCTTTGAAAACCCGAGTTACCAGTAATGCTGCTTGGAAGAGAGTAACATGATCCGATAGGGAATAGAATTCTGATATATCAGACGTTTTGGAGACAATTTTCGACATCGCTTTCGTCATTCCCAACGTTTTCCAATCTGTTCTGATCACCAAAACCATTGGAACATCTATGCTGAAGTATTGAGCAAAGTGGAGACTACAGATTCTGCGGAGAAGTTAAAGAAACCGCAGGGCACCTATTCAAGAAATCTGGAGCACTGATCAACAAAAGTAGGAAACACCTGAATGCCTACCAACTATCAGAAGAAGGTCTACCATTGTGTGATCCACTCCAGGTACTCCAATTCATCAAGAAAATTGGACTGGAAGAGGTGCTCTAAGTTGAGTATCGCATCGACTAGTCAGGGGAGCAAAATATAACGCCCTATAACCAGTCGAATCTTATGCTGAAGTAGCTTACTTACTACTGAGTCCAGACTATAAGAATTATCCGTGTGGAACCCATCTTCCTTAAATCAGACAGCGCTGCATGATCATTTCTTTTTTTAATGCGTAGGTGGAAGGAAGAAGAAGTTCAAGGTTAGAGAATTATTTGTAAGTCACTGCAGTGTGCCCTAGGGACTAAAGGAGTATTCACCAATTTTCCCAATTTTTGTTAAGATTGCAACCCTTACGTAACGCGAGCCACACGAGTTGGCAGGGTTTTTCGATGGGGGTACACCTAAACTTTGACAGCCAATATTGGGATTGTGTTAGAAATGGCAACGCTGTCATTCTACGGTGGCTGTATTTTTTCGTAGCAGGTATTTAATCATGGAAAACATGGAGCTCGATTCGGTGAATTATCGTGAAATTCAAGGAAACCGGCGGAATATTGCTACTGTTACTGAAAGTGTGCGTTAAGACCGAAACATTTTGTTATTTCTTCGTTCACAGGAAGTAGGCAGCTTATGTGGGAGACAGACTGCTGGTACTGATACCATGGTATAGCAATACTACGTTCTATACCACATGTCTGTCCCTGCAATACCACGTTAAAACCTAGTTTACCATGAACAGAACCTAGTATTGAGATTCGCAAATGTTTCGTGGTATACCACCATCTTATTGCTTGCAGCGCCACTTTCTTTCTGTTAGTGGTTCTTCATAGCTTCTTTGACAATTCAAAAGCAAGCAATCACAGCGAAAAATGTTTTGAAAATGGATTAAGGAGGACAATTTTATCTGCATTGGAAACAATGAAGTAAGAGAAGTTTAGAGGAATTATATCGGCGAACTACGAGGAGCAAGACGCAATATTGGAGTGTTGCAAAAATGTGTAAGGAGCTGGATGAGGCGCAACACAAATGTCAAAGTATACCACGTAACGCAAAAGTCAACGTATACTCAGAAGTGCAGTCTGTCAGGGGTTATAGTATTCATACCATGGTATCAATACCAGCAGTCTTTCTCCCATATTAGCGACCTCCATGTCCCGAATTTTGCGGAGAGACTTGGGTTGAATAAAACTATTTGTAGCAACGAAGCGCATTTTTGGCTAAGTGGCTTCGTAAGTAATCAAAATTGTTGGATCTGGCACAATGCCAATCTACGTGTACTTCCACTAACCTCGTCTGCATCTAGAGAAACTCACTGTTTGGCGTGGATCTCAGTCAAAGGGGGGCCATACGTCTCGCGAAATGATATGCACTAGGCAGTAACTGTCAACTGTGAAAGGTATCGAGAAATGGTATTCGATGGATGACATTAGGAGCATGTAATTCCAGCAAGACGGTCGCCGAGAGAAAGATTCTCAGAAGATATGATGTCAGCCTCCTAGCCTCCACGAATGTGCCCTTAGACTTTTTTTAACTGTGGGGCTATGAAACCCGTAGGTCACCGGCCTATACCAATAAATTAGCAACAACTCAGGCATTTGAGAACAACGTCATTGATATTCAGGCAGATTCCCAAACATTGAATCTCGGAAACGAAGTCCTGAAAACCATTGATCCACTGAAAGCATTTTTATCTCCTATTTGAGTCATACCTTGCATATGTACATACAGCTCTTCTTATTCAATTCTAAAGACCATTGTAAACAGACCCATAAACCTAATGTTTCTTTAAAGTCCTATTCCCTGATACAGTACCCCCAATGAATATGCATGAGCTTTGCGCAAAAATGTGCTAAATTCAGTCCTCCCTAAAAGTGAGGTTATAACTCAATGTGTATCAGTCTGACTCACTTGTGCCAACACACGTCGGTGTACCTTCTACATATTTCTCTGTATATTTATAGTGCAAGAAGAAATTAACTGTCGCGTAACAAACGGATATCACTGGTTCCACTTCACAGCCCGTGAATCCATGGACGTGCATGCAATATAAGGGAGTACCACAGTATGTGTTCAATTGTATCCAATCTCTGCGCCCAATAGGGTATGAGTTGCTAGATATATCCAAACCAACTCAAATGGTTAACTGAAAATTAAGAACAATTTCTATCTTTTCTAAAAGGTGTCACATGAAACCCTCCTCTCAATAGCAGACATACTTGCTACTGTGTACACTAATCAAACCATTTAAGCAACATCTTAATTGCAATAGCGGTAACAAAAAAAAACTGCCATTAACTACAAAGGCAGACTTAACTTTTGAAACCACCAGATTGTGGGGGCTGATGTGTACGCTTTGATTCCATAATTAATTACAACTCAATCTTAAGTCTCTGAATGGGTTGGTTCCACTACACTGCCGGAGGACAAAACCCGACTGGTGGATAAGGTGAATAAAAAAAAACCAACAATTTGAGCGTTTTCAAGAAAATTAAGTTCGCTTTAATGCCCATCGGCAAGTTTAATAAATCTCACGAGGTAAACTCATGGTTAAGTGCTAAAGAATCGGCGGCTTTTCTTTTTTGAAGTGCGGTCTTAGATGTATCTAATGCGGTGTAAAAATGTACGAAACGTATTATGCAAAAGAATAAAAGGTAAGTAAACTATAAATTCTGAGAAATGACCTCTCAGATATTTGCACTGAAATTCAAAACAAGACTCGGATGACTGATGGGTTTGTGGTGTGTAAAATTCGATTTTTTAAGGTCTAAATAAATTGGCTTTGAGAAGTTGTATGTGGACATGCTCTTATAAGCCAGAATGTTTAACGCTTAAAAATCCAATTAAATTTTAAGATCTATCTATGTATCTATGTTTCTATGTGTATAGAAGGCCTTCGACGGTTTGAATCGAGATGCTGTATGAGAGGAGAAGTATACCAGAAACACTCGTCGCAACCTATGATGGCGGAAAATGTCATGTCTTGCACAACGGTAAGGTGTCAGAGGAATTTAAAGTCCGCAGCGGAGTACAACAAGGATGCATTGGTTATCAGTGACGTGATCCGGTCTGGAGAAAACATGCGACTGAGATGGACTATGACATCATGTCTCAAACATCTTGACGACGTTTGCCTGCTCTCACACAGGACAATGGTCCTGCATCAGATGGCCTATAATCTGGAGTTAGAGACGAACAAAGTAGTAAGTGCCTTAAGCACTTCAGCTTCTCAAGAAAACACAGCGCCGCCGTTCAACTCAACATTGGTGGACAGCAAGTCGGGAAAGTAAGCAGTATTCTGTATGGTCTCGGAAGACAGTGGTACCGAACTGGATGTAGACAGCAGAATTCGTTAAGCAAAGGCTGCGTTCGGCATGCTGTCTAAAATCAAGCTGAGACTGTTCCGATCAAACGTGGAAACAGTGCTACTTTATGGGTATAGTACCTGGAAAATGACCATCGCCGTCACAAGGAAGCTGTAAACCTTCATAAATAGATGTCTTCGCAGCATCTTAAGGATTTTCTGGCCGAACCGTATATCGAACTACCAACTACACGTGATAATAGGTCTGGAGCCAATAGACGTCAAAAGTGACAGTGGATTATTCACGCCGTACGGCGCGAAGACAGTTCCATTGCGAAGTACGCCGTGCAATGCAATCCACTTACCCAATTAGGCAGACGAGTGGGCCGCCCTAGGCAGACATGGAGAAGGACAGTCGAGGAGGAATCTAGATCATTGGAAATGACTTGAAGGAAGCTCAAGCGCGTTGCAGAACTCCGGACAGAGGACCTAACTATCTATGTATCTATCATTTAAAAAAGGAACAAATTAACTCAGTGAAGTAATAGGGAGCCTGAACGAGTACAGAAGGTAATTGACCAATTTAGAAAATAACGGAATATCAAATTTGACATACAACATGGATTTTACACGATGACAGATCGAGTATTTGTTTGGATCTCTGAAGCACTCATTGTCGGCTGGATGAAGCTGCTCGAAGCTCAATATTCTCGGTTCAACACTTATCTATCTTCTCGATTCCATCTTAAGAGTGACTCCCTTCAAAGTCCCCAAAATTGCTTTTATTATTGTTTATCGATGTTTTGATTTTCGAAAACAGACAAAGGGAAATCCAAGGGAGCCAAATCAGGCTACGCAAGGATTTTACCACTTAGATAAGCGTCAACATGTCAAAATAAACGGCCACCTCCTTAACAGCGTTCCGGGCTCTGGGTTCTGGATTTTGCGGCGCTACGCTTTCTTTTCAGTTGGAACATTCACTCTCTGGTTCAAGTTTCTCTAATTTTCACTCGTGCTATGATTTGTTGCAAATGAGTGAGACATAAGTTTGCAGCGAAATTCGTGAAAATCTAGTTAACGTCAACTTGTAAGGCAAATGACAGTTGAAATTAACATTGCAACTTGCAATGCCTACATATGTACATATTTGCAAAAGGTTTAGTGTGCTGTATGCTTGCAAAAGTGATGCACATTGCTTTTCTGTATAATTGTTGTCGTACTGGTGCAGTTTTTAGCTATTATCCTCCGAAGTAAATACTCCTATTGGAAAGAATTTCTGTAATGTGAAACGAGGAGAGAGTTCCAAGATCTACTGTGTGCAAACCCAGACAATATCCTGCCCAAGCAGAGGCAATTTACAAAGAAGCAAAGTGCCATCTTCTATATAGAACTATGGTCTAACCCTCTGTATCATCTACAAATACTTTACACAACGGACTATATGTGGTTCAAGGCCTAGATTTTCGCGACCAATCTTGTTGTGCGTGTTATATTTTTCATAATTAATGGAACGGACCTACAGTTTAGAGCCATTTCCGAAAGACAAATTGAGAAGCTTTCTCTTGACAGTTATTACTCTCGGACGCATCTTTCGAAGGCATTCGCGAGAGGTGGGACAGTGAAAAATCTTTTTGATGTTTCTGGGGTTCGAACCTCCTGCTCAGCGATCCAACGCATTAACCACTTGAGCCACGGCACCCACGACAAATATAACACATTTTTGCAAGTCGTTGTCTCCGCTATATATTGGTCGAACCGTGTAAAGAATTGGACTGTTACTGTGATTTGGTCACACCCTGCAAAGATAAAAACTCCATAGTAGTGCAGTGAATAGAACACATGCATATGCCTTTGCATATGGATCAAGGACAGCAGAAAATACTGGAAGAAGAGTATCCGGCCAGGAACGAAAAACTGGGAGCGCCTAGGACCAAGCACTTCTACCTCCAAGCAAAAATCTGCTCGATCAATAGGTGCTGAGCCAGGAAAGGAGTAATGACAAGAAGAATATCGCGATTATGTCAGATTGCCAAGCTGCCATGAAAGTGTCATTGTCAAGCCGCATCAATTCAGCTATAAAGTACGATTCTGCTTAGGTGACCTCAAAAATGTAGGCAATAAGCGATCTGGGTGCCGAATGGGCAACAACCACAACCCTTCTGATGGATGAGACAAGGTCTCGAATCTTGTCCCTCAATTTATTCCTTCTTAACAATACCAACTGGACAACACAGTGAAACTCATGCAATCTTAGCTTGCTTAATCGCATGTCGCTTTCTAAGCGAGGAAAAGAAATCGTGTAATTAGCAAGGAGCAGAAGGGAGTAGAGAAACATCACCAGAAGCCACACTCCTAGTTGACCTGCCTGCAAAGGAGTCTCTTAAGTAAGCCACATCGCACCGAGCATACAAATACTTGTAACGCAAACATTTATTTGTCCCTGTTGCTAGGATCTCAGAACTGAGCTGTCGATAAATTCAGCTAGTTCTTGCAACTAACAGGCCATCCCAAACGCAATAGGTTAAGTTGAAGTGGCTGCTAGTTAGGAGTCGCCAACTCACATAGACCAATGGTAAGTCCATTGTGATACCATGTGAAGCATGGGAGAAAGTTTCTCTCTACCCTCTCGTTAAACCATTTTGAGCTTCTTATGAAGCGTAGTAGGTTCTTAATGTCAATATTCAGGTCGCCTAAATCGTTGTAATAGGGAGCTCCTAGTTGAAGCTTCCTCCTACGGAAGATATCTGGGCAGAAACAAGGAAGGTGAGGAATAGTTTCCTCCTCTTTTTCATCCATGCAGCTTCCACAAGTCTTTTGCAAAACGGCCTAGCCTTGTAGCATGCTTGCCTATTAGACAGTATCCAGTGATGAGACCTATTGCAGAGAAATCAAATTCTTAGAACGTTTTAGATCCAGCTTCGGCCAAATCTGTTTTGTCGCTAGACATGTTGATCCACTTGTCCACCTAAGATTTGTACTCTCTCTGTCGATGCAAAGAAAATATTAATAATACAAAGGGAATCCTTCTTTCTTCCCTTTTCTTAAGTGTTATTATGATCACTCTTCATCCCCGCAAAACTGTTCTAGTGCGTTTTACTAGGAAATTATCAAAGGCACTACTCTAGCTTATTCCAGTGAAGTCAAATACCTCGGGGTCATCCTCGACAAACGCCTCAGCTGGAATTCTCAATCAAGTCCGTCATCGAGCGTGCCACTAGGGCCATGTGGGCGCCTGTACGGCAGAACGTGGGGTCTGCAACACACGTGGGTGAACGGACAACGGCAACTAAACTTCAGAAGTTACAAAAAATTGCCCGTCTCGGTATCACAGGTGCTATGCTACCAGCCCCACGGCAGCTTTAGAAGCAATCGTTGGGCTTTCACCCCTTCAAATCTTCATCAGGAAGACAGCCGCTAGGTGTGCTATCAAGTTGCAGATAGACTACAAGTATAAATCAGGTGACCATGTGGGACATCTGAAAATTCTTGACTCAATCCCCAAAAGACACATGTGTTGTACCATCCATGATACCATGGTCAAGGAGTACTGTTTCGGTAGGTTATTTGAGGTAGAAATATTAGATCGTGCAAATTGGTCTAATGGTGTTCCGGCATTATACCCTAGAGGTCTGGTTTGGTTCACGTACGGATCGAAAATGGAATCTGGATTTGGAGCTGGTGTCTTTGGACCCAACACCAAAGTCTCGATACCCATGGGAATGTGTCCCACGGTTTTTCAGGTTGAACTCCATGCCAATAAGATCTGCGTTAAGCCTTAGTAAGGGTAATAAGGCCGCTAAAATACCTATATATTTTCAGATACCCAGGTAACACTCAAGCCGCTGTCGTCCAGTTTAGTGGACTCCATATCAGTTAAAAGCTGCTACGATGCACTGCAATCGCTGACGAGACTTAACAAGGTAAAACTTGGATGGGTCCCAGGCCATCAAGGGATTGTAGGCAACGAGTTAGCAGATGAACTAGCTAGTGCTGGCTCAGAATCTGCGTTCATAGGACCTGAACCTTACTGTGGCATCAACTGGTCTTTCGCCACAGCGCTGATTAGTAACTGGGAACATAAACTTTGCCTGGACCACTGGGAAATTGTCCCAGGGATGAGACAATCCAGATTACTAATCCAACCTTACTCCTATAAGGATATACTTAACCTTAATAAGGAAAGTATCATTAGAAAGCTGGTGGGCTTTGTCACAGGCCACTGTGGCTTGAGATACCACCTTAGCAAACTTAACCTGAGCTCAGACACGGAATGTAGGTTTTGCTCGGAAGAGGACGATTCATCCGAACACATTCTCTGCAATTGCCCAGCTTTACATTGGTTAAGGAGACGTATTTTCTATAAAGAAATATGTACGCCAGCGGAAATGAAAAACTTTGCTACTAAGGATATACTATCCTTCATTAGGGAGGTAGTACGTGTCTTAGACTAACCATACCCTTATGATACAATAGATCTTTAAGGTCGCAGTGTCAGCCTCATGGGCAAGGGTTTTATTAAAAAAAAAAAAATTATGACTCTTCATACTTTAATTAGTATTTGGACCTCTTCTGAATGCCTGGAGATCCATCTTCCATCTCTATTGGCTGTATTATATTACGTCCATTTCTCAATGTAAACGTAGCATTGATTTCAGATAACGTCGCCTTATTTAGTTTCCATAATGTTCCCTTCACTGCCAATGTAAATTATAGTCTTTGTTGTAATACTGAAACCATTAAGGCTCATTTCTCACACCTCTTAAGCCTAAACCATTGTCTTCCTACAATAGAGGCGGCAATACCCCACCGCAATACGCAATACAGAAATACAGAAGCTAATCGCATACACATTACGTAAGTAATCCAAATTGCGTAACCCGCCACCATCAATTAAAGATTTGTACTGAACCAAGATATTAAATCGCAGTTTGCTGCTGAAGCCACAAATGGATAAATAATAGCTCCGAACCTTTATTCCAATGTCTGGAGACGAAGGTACGAGTATCCCCAGAGACAAAACCCGGTAGCAGACAAAAGTCGATGCCATTTCATCGTGGTAATCACTAATCCATTCAAGTGATTTATGAAAAGATCACGTGAATCTTTTTCACAAAATCGTAGATACTACGATGAGATATCAGATGTTGTTGCAACAAATTCATCGCCCATTGGGATGGAGTCGAAGAAAGTAAAACTGAAGAACTGTTACCTCGCAGTTTTCTAATGTGCCTATCAATTTACTTTCTAATAACATTTTTTTTTTTCGTTTAATTTGAATAAGAAATTGATTGATTAATTATTTGCGCTCTCTCAGCCAGCCCGGACGAAAGGCAATGAACTTTCATGTTCGCTGTGCCAATTTTAAACTCTTGACACATAAATTACACCAAAAACCAGTCGCGCTGCGTCTTTTTTCTGAAATGTGTCATAGGCTTCGTACAATGGGACTGTGTGTTGGTAATTTCCCAGCACGTTTTTGTTTGACAAAAACACGTTTAGGAAAATCACTCTATTACCAAAAATTTCACACAGAAATTATTTTTTTTTTTTTTTGAGTGTTCATCATCCAGTGCACATTGTCTCGTTATTAAATTAGATGCCTGTTGAGTAACTCTAAGAAAGACACTAAGTATGTTGTTGTTTTCCCCTTAATTACGTTCACTGTCTGGCTTACATCATGGAAAATGGAAAGACTTACAGTTGTCCAGTGCCATCTTATGAGATTAACTTTGACAGAGTAGAAGTGAGGTTACAAAATCTGAAACACTCCTACAATTGAGTGATTATATCGTGCACTTGTGAGCTTACTTAATTTATTACGTGTAATTAATAGGAAATCTTTGTTTTTTTCCAGGAATGCCAACTGCTTGATGAGACGGACCATGAGATAAAGCAGATCGCTGGGGAATATTCAGAGAATCGATTTGAAGTTGTGGATCCTTCTACGAATGTGGAAGCTGTCATTTTACAAAATCAAGTTGATACATTGCAGTGGCAATTGAAACAGGTAAGAGTTCATATAATATTGGTTTTACAAAAGGTTATCGAGAAATGTACGAGAAATCGTTAAAAAACTGTTTGTGGTTCAATGAAAGGTGAGTGCAGACAAAAGAGTTGACCAGCGAACTTGATGTTACGATTTTAAGAAGTTAAGTTGGGCAACAAAGTTTTCTGATTGCCACAGACGCGTGCTGTGGAATTGGATTATTTTTTACGGATATTAAACTTTCTTAAAATGTGAGGCACAACTTTCCAGTGAGCCGTGTAGATTGCCCCACCGTTTGGCTTGGAGTTCTTGTGTTTTGGTCCAGTTGAAAGAAAGCCATATTCTCGTTGATTTGGCACTGCTATTCAAACTTTTCGACCTTGGTTTGGCCCTCCAGAGCTCCCGTTGAAATGGGAATTTTTCTCCCAGTGAATCTGCGAAAAGAAAACCCTCGAAAGACCAGCACGTCCTACCGCTAAGTCCCCTCTACGTTATTGTGTCCAGAAAGTTAGAAATGAGTAGCTTTGAAGCGTCACTACAACCGCGTGGCCTCCTCGCTTCATTGTTCCACTTAATTAGAGGCTGAGGTTGAGGGTGGGTCATTAAGTCCCTGAAAATTAAAACAGATAGCATTGCCACCTCAAATCCAACATTTCGCTTTTGAAGAAGCATCCTTTAAAAGAACGCACCCAAATTTTCAGATGTGTTTGTGGTGACAGCCATTTGGATGACGTAGCATTTTCTTAATGCCTATACTTGGCTACATCATCGGGTACATTTTTGCTAGTATTGACAGAAGCATTTTTCTTACTCTTAAGCAACTTTTTGTAGAATCAGTGACGGGAATCCTCAGATAAGTGCTGACGACTGTAGTACCCATCGACGTCTGATTCCCCACAAAATTAGAACGGCAAGGTGAACAGATGATTAAGGATTTCCATGTGACAATCTACACAGACGGTTCAAAGATGAACTGTGGAGTTTGTGCTGGTGTGTTTTCCGAATCCTTAGACATCTCTAAATCTTATAGGCTTCCAGACTTCGCCAGCGTGTTCCAGGCAGAATTACTCGCTGTCCGGGAAGCCTATCGTCAGATCAAAACACACTCCAATTTATCGCCAAGGCAAAGATTGCTATTTTTATTGATAGGCAAGCAGCCACCATAGCCATTGCATCTGGTCCTTGAATGGCAAAATGAGCTAGCTTCGCTAGATAGCCAATTGAAGGTAACTCTGATTTGGGTTCCAGGGCACAGTAATGTTAATAGAAACGAACTTAACTTACAACGAAACCTTACAACGTGCCCTATTCGTTACGATGATGATGAAATGTTTAGGTAGCCGAGATCTCATTTCGCTTGCCAATTACATATCTGTAGCCATGCAATCGAAAAATGTATCTACGAGTTTAACGATAAAGAAGCACTAAATTAATTGCTTTTCTAATTCATGCCAAGGAAACGGAAACAATTTCGGATGAAATGTGCTTTAACTCTGATTACAACTGAATACACACAGGATTCCATTATTTTCTCCGAAAAACGCATTGAAATTGACCTCACAGCACTCTTTAATCCAGGTACACAATAGCTGATGATCAAGATAGCTTTCTTCTAAAGAAAATCACTCTTGTAGATCCTCTATTATTCAATACCAGGCTTATGTGCACCTCCTAACATAATCTGATAAGCAAAGGGTTACAGTTTACGGGTGATTAATGGCAAAGAAATTAATTTCCCATGGGTGCCCTTATACTCATTTGGATGCTTTTGTTTGTAAATAGCTTGCACGGCGTCAGATACAATACTTGTTAACTCAAAACACTACACTTTTGTTAATTAACTTTCTTGTTAACGTGTTGAACACCACTTTGCTTAACATTATGTCTGCGAAATGGCCACTGTATCCAAAATGTCGGAAACTCTTTCTCACGACTTTGCTGCTGAACTGCTGAATTACAAAGAACTCTTGTAATTAGTGTAAAATGCATGTTTAGATGAATTCAACACGGTCGTAGTTAAGTAAACTTTTTGTAAATTTAACGTTTACAGACAGATGGGTTCCCATCATTACTCGTTTCCTTGTTAATTTTTGTCATACAAAGTGAACGAAATGTTGTTTATCTAACATTTTGACATTATCAAAAGTCTTGGAACAAAGTATTTCGAAGCCTACTGACAGTAATAGAAACAAATTTCTGTAAAATCATCGAATAGATCTAGTCTGTTACAAGGGGTGCTTGTTAGAGTTCAGAAGTAATATCGTATGTAGCGTTGCTCATGTAGTCGTAGAAATCAATCCTTAAACCTTAACCTTAGGACAAACTTCAATTGAGAAATCTGTACTTTAGATGCTAGTTATAGACGCTCAGTTTATGGAGGATAGATCTGCTGCTTCAACGCGTCTACACACTTCTGGATCTCTTGCTTTTCACGACTGGTGACTCGCTCGGTATGATCGTTGGTTCCCATGATATGAACGAACTTAAAGTTTCGAATTTCGGCTCGCGTCGTAAATTTGAACTTCAGCCACAGATTTGAGGCATTTGCCATGTCATGGATTTCAGATTATTACGTCACTGTACTAAATAATTATGCACATAAATACGGATTCATTTAATGTGTTGCTTTCTTAAAAAAACAAAGGTTTTCGTGACCAGATAACAACAATTAAGTCGTGACAGTTTATATATGTCCAAAAACAAGAATTTTCTAGTCCATAATGATGATTACTTGTGCGACATTTAAACTTAACAAAACCTTTGTGTCACGAGGGGCTTTAGTCACGAATTGTTGGACATTTTAATTCATGATTGATTTTTCCATTAATTCAGAGCATTCGAGGTTCAAAAAGTTAATAAAAGATAGACATTTAGAGGTCTTAAAAGTTAAATAAATGGTCAACTCAAAGTAAAGTTTATCGCAGCGTAATCCATTGATATACGTAGAAAGAGAAAACTCAAATATTCTGCGCTCATTTCTAACTCAAGACGGGAGGGTAGAAATTTTAAAGAAATATACCCTTAAGCCTGAAACAGACGTGCGGAAAGCTGCTTGCAGTGCTGCATGCAGCAACGCACGGGAGACAGACGTGCTTTGAATTGTTGACTTTTGAACGCATTAGTTTTCTGTCATTTTTTCCATCGTCCTTTTGTCAGTGCACCTCAAATGGTAAAATGTCACTTACATGAAACGTCATATTACAAAAATTGTTCTAAATTGTACTACTTTGCTGTTCTACTACTGGAGGTTTGCATTAATAATAGAAATAGAGACGCCTTGCAGCAACGAATGGTAGTGCAGCAAACACATGTGTCCTCCTACATACATATAAAGCCATATTCTATAATTTTGCTGCACGTTTGTTTCAGGCTTTACAGGTTTAATAAATATTGGTACAACTCTTAAAACGCGTAAGAACAGTTCCTATTTTTCATCAGTGTTGGCTGAAAGCGTGTAAGAACACTTCCTTTTTTGACAGTTGAGGTTAAGCGTTCAGGAAATTTAAATCGTGGTGATTGGTTTTCAGAGGTTCAACATAAGCCAAATGTTTTCCTACAGAATTTCGTGAGATGTTCTAAAAAACCTTAATTTTGGAGTTAAGCACTCTGATTTGAAATCGAGGCCTTGTGGTTTGGTACTCTGTCGGAAAGCACCAAACTTTAGTCGAAGTTTAGGCTTGAAAACAGAGAAGTTTCCGCACTTTTCCGAGAGTTCAGAGGGGACACCATTTCTCTTCTTTTTATGGGATGTCGGTTCGCCATATCCTTGTCAAATTCTTTACAAAAAATACAAATTTTTGGCGCAACAGACCGTATGTGGTCCAGGGCCTAGCTTCTTGCGACCATTCGTGTTGTGCGTGTTATATTTTTTCACACAAATGGAAGGGACCTACAGTTTAGAGCCATATCCGAAAGGCAAATTGAGAAGCTTTCTTTTGACAGCTATTACTCTCGGACGTTTGTCAGACATTCGCGAGAGGTGGGACCGTGAAAAATTGTTTGGTGTTCTCTGGGATTCGAACCTCGAACCTCGCGCTCAGCGATCCAACGCACTAACCACTTGACCCACGGCGCCCACAAATTCTTTAAATCAAATTCTTTACTGCCACCTTAAAATGGTGAGCGCGTGATTGCATATTTCCTGCCTCAGGAAATCACTGCTCCTAGAAGTTGCTTGTATTTTGTGAGAATTATAATTATTCAACGCTAAAAAATAAGATTACACCTCATCGTAGCAAAAGCGGTGCTCTCTTCGTAGGTGTCCACGACTTCGTTCTTGGCTAACCTAAATCCTAAATAAATTCCTAAATATTTGCAGGAACTTTGGATGCAACTAAACTCCAGTTATTAAGGCCAGCAAGGAGATATGGAATGATATTGGTAAAGGACGTCAGTCATGTCAGGTGAACATGTGTACTTCTTTTGGGATTCATCAACGTTGAAAGGCTGCATCAGTTCTAGGTCTCCCATGTCAAGGATCTCTCAAACACACTCTCACTATCCGATGTAGCTATCGCAGAACACCTGATTTAGTTACCAAATGTCACACATTATACAAATGTCAGGCGACACTCCTATACATGTATGACTTGATATAATATTTGATCTCATTATATAAACCATCTACAGGAGGCTTTAATTTAATAGAAAGTTAGTGATGAATAAGAAATCAGACTTGTCTACTGACCTATGGTTGATTAATTGTTAATACTGATCACGCTGATGTGATTTGCGCCTTCCAGGGATAAATGATCTCTTCCCCTTTCACCACAGAATAGATGTCAAGTTTTTACGTGTAAACTGATCTACAACACAGCTTCTTAAATATTCACCAATCCACCATTTTGCGATTGCCGAAAGATTTTCATTCTGTCGATATTTAGTGGATTTTATTGTCAGGCACACTTTTGGTACTGCATGTCTGTAGAACAGAAAAATAAAGTTTTGACATCTCCATCGGTAAAACTTGTGTTTCAGAAGTTTCATTTTTAGAACGATGCCTAGAAAGAAGCCCAATTAGTCCGTCTGTCCATAACTCCGTCGAATGTAATAGCGTCACTGTACTTGTCGCTTCTAAGAGCTTCAAAAGGTCCTAACAAATGTATTTTTCTTTCCATTCAACTTGCAATAATTCCACAATTAAGTTCCATTAACGTTGAGAAGTCTGTTGACCAGTTTCATAATAATAGCATCGGATAATTTTTGTAATCCCGGATGGATTACATCGAATCAATCACAGTGGAATGCATGCAAGCCATTCTTCACTATCGACATATGTACCTTGGCAAGGTGTTTCTTTAAACTTTATCTAACACTGCCAAGGCTGTCAAAACCTTCAGTGCCGGTGCAAGCTAATCTGATTTTTTTTCTTGCAGTTGCTGATGAAGACTTCCTACATTTTTTGTCTGTGTTGCAGAAGGAACTGAAGGATCGCGAATAAAACAGGTGTCTTTAGATACTTCATACAAAAGAAAATCAATTTATTTACTATATTTTACACAAAACTTAAATTACTAAATATAAGTTAAAATTTGTGGTGTTAGCGATCAGACCACTCATCATCGACTGCCGCCCGACCAACCAACTCTTTGGTAGTAGGTGGACGTGTGTAGAGAGATAAATTACGAGATCATTTAGGCGATGATTTACGAGATGATTAAAATGTCTGTAAACGTATGACTCAGAGAGTGACTACTACATATTAAACTATATGTAACTCAGAGAGTGACCACTACAGAACTCGCCAGATGTACTCGGACCTTATGGCCTTTATCCATCCCTTCCTCCTGTTTTCTTTGCTGTTGTTCTGAACCCTACTTTCTATATGCAATTGTTTGCATTTGATATTTCTTCTACTTGATATTGGTACCCAAACTATGCTGACTGCTCCCAATGTCAGGACTTTCGATTCCTTCCTTCCCAAACCAGTAAAGTTTTATGGGATGTTAAGCTGTATCCTTACTACTTTCTGTTATACTTTCTTCCACAGAAATATGGATCTATTTCCTGTTTCCCATCCAACTTTCATACTGACCTTGAAATCGGTTTGCACATACATGTGTATATGTGCATCATTGAGTAGCTCCAGGCGACTCTTTCCCAGGTTCGAGTAGCCTTTAAAAGTAGGTCTCCCTCTCTCTCCCCACGAAACTACTTTTTCTTTTTCTTTATTCTAATGATATTCGCGCATCGATTTCGCTTTTCAAGCCCATTTCCTCTACTTTGTTTCTTCCCCCTAAAGTAGTGCAATTATCCATAGCATCTGCGCTTGTAGCACGAGATTGCAAAAGTAATCTCGCCGCTACATCGGTGGTATACATCCGTACATTTGGTGCATGGTGCACCACAAAATCACGATGCGAATTGCGAGAATCTCCTCAACGATAATCGTAGCTATTGAATGCATTTAATAAACATTCATCAACTCGTACACCACGTTGTAGTGGCAGCCGCACTCCGATGAGATGTAGTTCGAGATACTTTCTGACCGACTTCCATTAACCTAGTTGTTGTGCAAAGATGTGAACGTTCCGCCACTGTGAAATGCAGCAATGTAGCAGTAGCAGTAGCAGATTTGAATATCGATGCTCTTCTTAGCGTGTGTTCATAACGATGATGATCACACTTCGGTTTCGGTTCCTCTAATCTGTGGGGGGTCTCGGCCTGTAGAGGGTTTCCTTTTGACGCATTGCCTAATCAAATGAGTCGCACATACTTTATTTTCTGTTTTTTTTTTTTTTTTTTAATTAAGTACCTCAACCCCGTCGTTGGTTTCGCTTGAGGTACAATTAAATGACAAGTTACTATTATTAAACTGTTTTTTTTTTTTTTTTTTTTGCTAAAAGATACTTTCACTTTTTTCACATTTCTCAAAGTATCTTTTATTTGGAATATTTCATGGTATCTCGGCTGCAAGATGCATGCGATTCTGTGGTCGTATCCAGTTATATTCGCCGCGCTACACACACTCCTTCTGCTGCCGCCCACTATGTGGTGTAACATGTTTGTTTAGTGTTGTTGTTTGTTTGTTTATTTTTTGCAGAAAATTGCTCATTGCATGGATCCTGAGACCAGATAGCCAGCCATGCCTAATGTCTAATGTCACGATCTTATGATCTGCACATTCATTAGGAGAGTTAGTTGGAGGCAGGTGGTAGTACGAGTTGTAGGCAGGCTGACTGGTGGTGGATAATCTTGTGGACCAGTCGGTGGAATGTGTTGTGTAATCGGATTTTGGACGGAAGCTATGATGATGTGGAGAAAAAGGGCAGCGCTTGGATAATGCGTAATTAATGCGGAAAGTGTGGACACGGGAACTCGGATGAAATGCGAAGTCACAGCATCGTGGAAGGCATTTATGTGCTTCCTAGGCGTAATTAAACGGATTATATTGCTATTATGCGTGTGAACTATATATTTCTAGGCGTGGACTGTTAATTAAGGAATACGGTGTTACTTGTATGGTGAATTTACCTTTCGAGAGGTAATAGGTTACTCTAAAAGCCCATAATAGCTTCCTAATGGTAATTGCCTTGGAAATGCATTCATTGAAGTCGTATAAAGGAATGACATTTATGGAAAGTACTTTTGTACTACAATCTACCGGACTATAAACTGATTTGACTGTGTTACTTAACGGCCAAGAATTTATTATGCAAAGACGGCAACATCGGCTCTGTAAAAGACTTATAACACATTTTATAGCCCTAGATTTATCAACTCTAGCAGTGCGATACGAAACTCTACCTTATCAACAGATTCGCAAACCATTTATCTGGCATCACAGGGCCCACATTAACTACATAAAGTCAAACAAACTTCTTCGGCTGCTTGGCTATCAGAGCAGATCTCATTTCCCTTAGTGCTGGAAAAATCAGTTCTTAATCTCTTGACTGCATGAAACTCCGTATTTTCCTCTGAATAAATTCCGACACTTTTAGGAATGATATACTATGACAAAAGACAAAGAAGCCTAAAGACAGGTTTTGAATCCTGAGATGGAGGGAGATAACTTTCTCTTCCTATGTCTATGCCTTAGCCTAATCAAATGTCTATGGGTTTTCCCTGGGAACACGAAGGTGGTCAAGTATAAGTATCAAATCACCCACGGCTACAACCATAGGAGTTACCTATGGTTAAGTTATTAAAACCGCATACAGCAGCACTTTCGCAAAACACCACGACAACATGTGGGAAGGATTGGAAACCTGCAAAGCTACCAAAGCCACGATTGAGCGCCCTTGCTCCCATCAAGCAAAGAGGGCGCTCAACAGACAGATGCTAGGACTATACACCGGAAACTGGGACTGGTGACATCTAGCACTTGCCCGGGTTGCGAGGAAGAAAGCCTCGAGGACTTCCTCTGCTAATGCCCTGCAACAGGGGCGCTCAGATACTTATGTACCGAACACCTACAAAGACACGTTCTTCCCGGGCTGAGTTAGACGTTACAGTTTCGGAAAAATTCTAGAGTTCGTTAGAAATACAGGACGTTTCTCGGAACAATGAACCCCATCCGATTCTTCTCTCCATAGCAAGCCACCCTTCGACTACAGTGGCCTACCTGATGAGGACACTCCTAATCCTCCCAAACCAACCAACCAACCAAGTATCTCAAGTCAGGATGTTTGGTTGGTGAATGGAGTGTCAATCAACGTTCCTATACAAGTGCAGAAGAGAGGCAGGCCAAAAAACTCCTTAATCACACATATGCAAAAACAGCAGCATTTGATTGGCCTCAGTGACGAAGTGATCCGAAACCGAGAGGCCGCAGATACTTTTTGAGGTCAAATCGGCGAACTTTGCAGGCTGACTAGTCGGGATACAGTGACGAAATATTTTCGAATAAAATATTCTTTAGCACAGCTGCACATCGTCTCGGAAGACTGTGCACTAAAGCCGACAACGTTCTATAGGAATAGATGTCCACGCGATTTGAACCTAGTTCCACAACTCAGTTGCTGATGTGATGTTCGACATCGATCCACAGATTCTCGATCGGATTCAGATCGGCAGGTTGCGCTGACGACTTTAAGACGCTAACATTCTGATCGCTAAGATAACCCTTCACAAGGCCAGAAGTATGCATAGGATCGTAGTCATGCATAAAACGCCATATTAGTGGCATATTTTCTTCGGCAAAGGAGATCATATGCTCTTCAATGATGCGTTTAAAGACGTGTTGATCAATTTTCGTATCTATTTTCATTGGTCCCACGCCATGACAAGAAAAAGCAGCCCACACCATCACATTTCCTCCACCGTGATTGACTGTTTCTAGTGTGTATCTTGGGTTGTGTTGTTGGTTAGGTGGACGCCAATATACCTTTTTCCAGACCTTCGATTCATCACTCCACAGCACATTTATCCAAAAAGCCGTCGGTTTGTTAATGTGTTTTTTTGCAAACGACTTCCTTACTTTCAAATTTTTGTTTGTCACGAGTGGCTTTCTTTGTGCGATGCATCCTCTCAAGTTTTTTTTTTTTATTTGCCTCAGACGCCTTATAGTCTTATCTGATACACAAATGAAATGATGTACAAAAACACTGTTATTTATTGCTTTGAAGCTCGAAAATGGGTGAGTGATACCAGCACTGTAGATCAGACTTTCCTCCCTCTTTGTGGTTTTCCTTGGCCTTGGAGCTCTTGCGACATTTTTTGCCATTGCCATAAAGCTCCACATGACATAAGACATTATAAATAAACTTTCGGAAACATTGTAACTGTTTGGATAATTTTGTAACCGATAAACCACTGTATGTCCATTATCTCAGTCTTCGATTCCCGACAATGCTTACGATGGTTTGGATTCACCCTCAATATGTTACAAGCTTCCAATTACAAGGAAAAGAATTCCGATTCATTAGGAAAAGTTTTCTACCTGAGCTTACGAAACACTGAATCAACTAATGAGTTACACAAGATAGTTGACAAAAAACTTCCACGGGTAGGGCTATTTTTAGAGTGTGCAGTCTTACACAACTGTCAAACAAAAACCATTACAAGCCCATTGTAACATATTTGCAACTGTTCCAACGACTTGTCACCTGACTAACAGCCGCTGGCAGTATCCAAACGAGATCGATTCTGGAATTCATGTTAACTTATGCTATAAGTGAGCTATTCCTTCCTGGGTATGGCACATTTACTTACTTACTTACTTAACGGGCTCCCTACCCGTGGGCACGCTGCTTCAAGTTTTCCAGATCAAGCGCTCTGGCATCCGCAAAAGCTTGGTCCTTAAAACGGAGGTTCGGTCTTCTTTGTCGTCTCGAACCTGGGCGCTGGGATTCGAAGATCCTCTTAGCTGGAGCATTATTGTCTATTCGCTCGATGTTGCCGAGACAGTGTAGTCGACGTGTTTTGACTTTCCGAACTACATCCACATCTTGATCCATCTCATAGAGTTCGCGATTATATCTTCTTCTCCATTCGCCCTCCTCGCATATGGAGCCGAATATTCGACGAAGATGACACATTTACATAGAGTTTTCTACCTTCATGTAGCTTTTGACAAAAAATATAAAAAATTCTCTCATCGCCTTCCAGCAAAGGTGAGATTTGATATAAAGGAAGCCTTAAATGAAGAGCGTGTCTAGTATACGAGTACGTATTGTGTAACAAATACGTAATCTCGATACAATAGATCTTTTAGGTCGCAGTGTCGATGCCATGCGGGCAAGGGTTGTACAAGAGGAAAAAAAAAAACAAATACGTAATGTCTAATTTCTATCAAACTCCGAGTCGTTGTTTGCTTTCAACCCCACTGTCAGAAACAGAAACGCCACTCTAAGACGTTCCCCATCAATTGGGACGGCATACAACTAAAAATTGAATCGATGTCAACCGCATTACAAGAATTCCTCTCCTGACCATGACATCCCACACGATACCGACAGACCTATGCCGTCTTTCTCAAGAAATACCAACGTCTTGCTAAACTTACTTGATGTTATGCAATCTACCCGATGCGCCTTCAAATGGTATTCCAATCTCTTGCAGACCCGCAGCAGGAAATAGTTAATTCATCTCCAATGGAATAATGTCAAAAAGACGTGTCTCCGCTTGAGAACACATTGCGTGACTATGAACAATAAATGAATAAATAAAAATCATTGCAATAACTACTTTCTTCAGTTCACTACAAACATAATTGAGTAATAAAATAAAAAAAAAAATAAAAAAAAAATTACTGATAAATAATATGTTTTCGAAAAATGCAGCCAGAGAAACGAAACAAGACGAGACAGTCACTGGAACTGCAGCTACTTTATTATGTTAATGGGTTGCATTAATTATCCAAACTAGATCCAAGTATTATGTGTGGACACACGGGTGCCACTTCATTGTTTTCACTATAATAAATTAGATACAAGTTTCAACCTTTAAAGATCGCGTCAGGCGATTGTGCATGGTCAGTGCATTTTTGTGATGTCATTATACAGGTTTTCATGATATTAGACTGTGGTTTGGACTACTGTTCAGTGGAAGTGATATGACAGGCCCATGTCGGTGTTTTCCATGACCCAATAAATTATTGTTTGTAGACTGGGCCTACATGATCACCACAGGCATCGACATATGATCTCCTTCATACCAACTGATCTTCTCTACTTTCTCACTTACGAAAGTCTATAGACCACCTTTAGTTACTATCAATTTTTTCTCATGTTGATCAACTTCATTCCTTAAAGCTAACCTTCCTCCCCTCTTATTTCCAGGCCGAGACAAGCTGTGGCATGTACCGTGCTGTAATGGAAGAAGTTGCCCGATTTCTTGAGCGTTTCCAGAAGAATTTAGCCTACAGCCGAAATGAACAGATCTCACGTTCGAAGAGCATGCATCACGTCTACGGTGGTCACGATAAAGGCTCCGATTCTGGGAACTCTTCGGCGTATATCAGAGCTAGGAGTAGCACAAACTTGATTGACTTAAAACGCATGTCACCAAGTTCTTGTGGCGGCGACAGCATTAAAAGTAGTGGAGAGGATCACTACGATCTCGCATCACCAATTAATTCATACAACACTTTCAAGGATTTCACATGGTAAGTTGAAAAGTTAACTCCACTGTATAAATAGAGAAATTAAACAATTCCCTCTTTCAGGCGTCGATCTCCAAAAAAGCGCGGCGATGCAAAACTCTCGCCCAGTGACGAAGCTGAAGAGAAACTCAACAAGGAGGCATTCAGACTCTCAAGAACAATCCATAACTTGCTGCACACACAACAACCAGACCTTACGCAGCACAGACAATCACTTGGCCCCAGAGTTAAGCCCATACCCAATGCCAATATGCTACCAGATGCAGCCGTTCACCAGAAAGCCAATCTAGCCGCTGAAATGCTATTTCTGCGCACTATGAATATGCGAGATTCTCGGCTATCACTACGCAGCAGCACCGATAGCTCAGTCCACTCAACATCCTCATCATCGAAGGTGGAAACCGATGAGGAGAACTACTCACCGCCGCTGCTTAGCAAACAATGCTCCAATCTGTGCTCAACCACAGAGGATGAGAGCGGATTCAGCTCGATTAGCTCATTTCAAGAGATTGGCGTTCCACTGTGTTCCACAATGATATCGAGCTCGACAAGCTCATCTCATTTGGACGATTCCATCGATCACAGTGACTTCAACATGGACAGCCGAAATTCGACTCTCAAAGCAGCAATGCATACGTCCTCTGTTCTTGCAAATAACGTAGGCGTCCCACTGGGTAACGATGCTAATCGATGGGATTCCAAAACCTATCGGAAGAATAAATTCCAGAGGTTCTCGACACTCTCCAATGAGGATTCAACCACCGTTTTGTGGGTTTAAGCCCACGCAATCATATATATTTTAAATTCTTTTTTTTTCGAGAATGCATTTTTATTGAAAAGATTTCTATTTATTTAAGTTTTATCACTATAAGCTATTTTAAAACCATCAAAACACTGTTAAACAGCGCCTGCCTCGGTCGTGTGAAGTCTTAAATTCACCCACAGAAATAGTATTTACACACACATACCTTGTACATAAATAATGATTTCTCTGGAAATAAAAAAAAAACACATTAAATTTAATATTTTAATCAGCAGTGAATGTAAATGATTTTTAAAATATTTTTTTTAATCGATATTTTGACTTGAGTCATGCGCGTATTGATGCATCCAATGATTAGAATCTAAGGAATTTCTTAATTTATCATAACTTTTATTGTTTATCACTTAAAAAAAAAACTTATATTCGCACGAATATGTGAAACTTTGTAACATTTAAAGAAACAAATATTTTGAAATAACTTTTTACGAATATACGAGTATTGCTACCGTAAGAGGAGTTTGTGAATTTCATTGTTTTAGAATTTAAAATACAATATATCTATGCGTATAAAAAATAATATAAATAAACGTCTTTTATAGAAACTAAGAAACGATTTCTTTTTCAATACAAATAAGTACATACTTATGTCATGATCATGAACTTATTGCTAACCAAGTGGCTAAGACAATCTATCCCAAAAGGCCAACTGGAAACAGATTCTCCAAGGGCGGCCGAAATTATTATCCTCTGTGGCCTCAACATGCAAAACTCCAACAGACTACAATATTACAACGGTGCTGATGGAACTAAAAGGTAAGCTGAAGCCTTTCACCTGGATATTTTGCCAAACGTCTTCGGATCTTATTCTTGCAACAATGTAGCGGATGGTACGATGTAGTTGTGCTAGGTTTTTGAACTGAGGGTTATAGGTCCAAGTTATAAACAGGGTCAATCATTTATCTATCAAATAAGAAAGCTTCTCGTTAAGTTTAACCTGCCACCCGTTGAGCATTAAGAGAAACAAATACACAAGAGGGAAAGGCGAAAGGGGGGACCTACACGGTTATAGAATTTTATATTTTGCTTTCTTTCTAATTCTCTCTTTCGTAAAGCACATTTGCCATCAATATATCTGTTCCTCTATCAAATTCGGACAAAGTCTTAGGTACATAGGTAGAGGTGGCGTTTCTTTTATATGGAAACCCAATTAGCGCTAGTATGTGCTGTTTTGATACTACAAAACTCATGTAACCTGGTTGTGTAATGTTTTTTACGGCTGAGGTGAGAAACATACCAGGTAGAGGATGAGGGCTCCAATCCTTCTGTCAGATATCTCTCTCAGGTCGTCGAAGAAGGGCTTACTTATAGTGAACAAGAGAATCTTTCTCGTTAGTATCTCTGCAGCTATGGCAGAAGGTATTGTTGGGGATGCCAAGCTTGGCTGCATGTTCTTGTATCGGCCAGTGGCTCGGTCTTATGGCTACAATTCTGTCAATATCTGATCTTGATCTGCCTACTAGCTCATTTGATTTAGGTTTGCTATAGCTGGGCCATGTCTTTCTTGATATAGTGCAGCGAGAAAACGTGTTCCAACCTAGGTTGGCCAGCTTTAAGAAGTGATTGTGTATGTTACCCTTAACGACTCCTAGCGGAGCATTGACTCTAGCTGCCAGGGAGCCGCTGAGGGCTGACCCTTTCCTGGCCAGATCGTATGCACGTTCGTTTCTCTCATATTTACTGTGTTCTAGGACCCAGATGAGGGTGAGATTTGATTGATCATCCAATTCGTTTAGCTCTTTCCGGCACTGCTCTACCAATTTTGAGGATCTTACAGAGGAATCAATGGCTTTGATAGCAGCTTGGCTATCAGTGTAGCCGTACGTATAGATAATAGTATCAAAATCTTTGCTCTTCCTCTGGTACAGTTATTTTTTTAGCATTTTAATCAGCAGTAGAGTAAAATATTCCTTCTTTTATTTAAAGATCGGCTCAAACTATCTTTAGTTCAACAAACATAATGAGAAAGCCATTAGGGCCAAGTTCAAAACTTATACGCAACGGCTAAGAGAGTTAATTTTACGGCAACCAAAACTGCAAAAAATCAAGAGCTCAATCAACAGCCAGGTTTCTCAGGGAGTTATCTCAACGTTTTGAGCTTACCTAGTGACTGCTGAAAAGCTCATGACTTCCATAAAATGACTTATTTTCCTTGTTTCTACTTTTTTTATTTTTTCAAATTTTCATCAGAAAAATGCATGAATTTTTAGTCACAAATTGTAGAATGCATGACAGAGGTATGCAACAAATTTGTATTACACGTTACGTGGCAGCGGCCCGGCGCCCTGAGCACCTGTACGTGATGCCGAGAAGCGTCCGGTGTACATGGTAAAAATTCTCTACTGATCTCTCAGATTCTGCCCATCTTGATCCTTCCACCGGCATCTGCTGAAATCAAAATCGAATCGGTATTATGTCTATGAACCGAATAGTCTGAAACTAGACGCTATTCGACAACGCTATTGCGAGAAATGTCTGTAAAGACTGAATATCCGTGTAGTTGGCAATATTACCACCGGCACAAGAGAAAGGATGTACCTTCTAGCTTAAACGTATGCTAACGTGACTGAAAACAAAACATTGGGAAACCAGTCCATATAGTTAGATTATTCCCGATTTCGCTCTGTACTATTAATCGTCATTTTGACTTAACCATTGCAATCTTATTCGATGTTCACTTTCTGCAGATTTGTCATGAAATCTATTCAGAAAAACGAAAAAAAGCTCACTTTTAAATAGATCTTAACTAAATATATTCTTTATTTATCATTTAAATTATAGGATGACCAATAATATTATCGATTATTAATAGTTTTATTTAATATCTTATTACATAAATATTTATAGATATATAAATTGTATGTTTCCAGATCTATCACTACCTTTTTACAATACCTTAAGACACTAGGTTACGAAAAACAATAATCATAAAATAAAATATACTCTCGCATAATGTTACATAATTTTATAATATAAAGATTATTTATATTTACTTAGATTTTTTTGCATTCATACGATCATGGAAATTGTTTATTACGATATTGTGATGCCTGCTTTTACATGGTAATCGACTCTGTGGACAACAAGCGCATATAAATCGCGCGCGGTAGGAGAGTATTCTTTTGTAAAATCATTTTTCAACAGAGAGTAATTCGCACATTCATCATCAACATCATCACCGAGACATTTAGATATACAAAATTTAAAGATTCGTAAATACACAAATTTAGTCAATAAATACACAAAAAAATGTTTCTCTTTGTTCACGATAAATCGTTAAGCGAATGCGCTCAACGCTTAAACCCAAAACTTGTTATGGTTAGCTTTACACTAAAAACAAAAGTTCGTGGCTGCAGTTTGAATCAAAGCGAATAAATAGGTCCAGCTAACTTTGATTCAACTCTCGCGATGCCACACACAAAAATATTGTCATTTAACAATGCTTAAAAATCTGTTTAGAGAGAAGCTCTAGACGGCACTAAACACAGATTACAGGAATAACACGATACATGATTGGCACTGGGAGGGTTTCTCTCGAAAGAAACCACCAACGCACGTAGAAAAATACAAATACAAAAATTTAATTTCGCCCTCCTTTGATTGTAATACTTGTTGTTGACTATAAGTGGTGTGTTTTCTCTTAGCTGAGGGGTGAAGTCATTATCAGATACGTCGCAATCCGGCCATAGACATGGTCGATGCTTTGGCTTTTCTTGTTGGCTGGATAGATAAGGGGGCGACCAGCACTTCAGATTGTGATGTGGGGGATCCACAGCGACTGCCTTCCTCACCAACTACCTCCTGAATAGAGAGAATTATATCGATGAGATGGAACAGCTTCAGACAAAAATGAAACAACTTACATTGATATTCGTGCAACTAGCCAGTCTCATTTGTGCTAGCTGTGAGGCAGGTGTGAGTGAGTTTGTGCTGCCAAAAGGCGACGTCATCATTGTCGAGACAGCTCGTTTCAGTTTCGATGGCGTTTTGTTAAAGGAGAATGCTCTACCGACCTGAAAATGGATTCAATTAGGTTCTATTTCGTGAACAAAAAGTGAGTTACACTCTACCTTTAATCTCGTTCTAGCAGCCAGTTTAAATGCCTTCTCGAGAGTGCTCAAATTGACATCACTAATATCAACTTCCAGCTCTTGTGACGTCTTAAAAAGGAGGTATTTATCCTACAAAGAAAAAAGTAACCGTTAGAGAGAGGGTTAAGTTATAATATCTCTTTAGAGAACCAACCGCATCGGTTCGACAAGCATGTTCAGCCATTTGCTTGCACAGCGTTTTCAAATACACAACTTTGTCGATCTCACCATCGGCTATGGTGAATGAATGCAACTTGTCTTTGTCTTGGCGACAAAGTAACGCAAATGCTCGTGGACTATTTGTGATGTCAACCACACAACCAATCTCCTTCAGCGATATCAGTTTGATGTGTTTAAACGATTTTGTTGTACTGGGAGACTTGGCACTGTTGAAACCTCTTGACCGCTTCTTACATACTTCAATCGTGTCAGAGAAGAGGTAGAGCATTAGAGTATCACCACGACCGCTCAAGTTGTCTGACAATTCGGTGACTTCACATTTCGATATAAAGCTGCGATTGGAAGAAACTATGTTTGCCTACAAAGAAAACGTGTTAGCATTATGAAATGAGACAAAATTGATTTTAGTGGCATACCGGGCATCCTTCAATATCGTTAAATATATCGAATATTGCCATTCGACCTTCTGTCTTTCTCTTATCCTCATTGATGTGTGCCATTACCTCTTTAATGGCTTTCAAGGCTTCATCCAGTTTCTGATAATCTGGATTATTCTTATTCGTGTGCTTGAGAATGTCTGGAAAAGAAAACAATAATTTTAAACACACGTGATTGGAGAAGTCCATTTGAAATGGTCTTTCTAGACGATGCTTTGACATGGGGAATAACTCCGTACTTCGATTGCAAAGTCAAAACTTTATACGCAGTTATTTTTCAGTAACGATGGTATGCTTACCATTTAACAATAAACTTATACTAGGCAGTCGCTGTACAGGACGAATCATCAAATCTTGCAGAGTTTGTCGTCCGCACTCGGGCTTGGCTTGATTAATTTTTAAAAATGCATGAAATCTTGGATTTTGCGTATCACAATGCATAAGGCACTCCTTCATTTGTTCAAAGAAATTCACATATGGCGGATATGCTTTAATCAATTCATCGCGATGCTGGAGTATGATTTCGCCAATAAGAAAGTCTTCACGCCATTTAGAGTGTATCTCACGTAGACGCTCCAGCATGCGTTGATGCACCTCGTGGATGGGTATGAAATTACCAAAGATTGCCCTTATTTCCGCTGTGTTAAGGAGAGCATCGGTGCATTCGGCTTTTTCTTCGAGGGGGTTCTTAAAAAGCTACAACGAAAACGATTATTAGGCTTTTTTTTTTGATATCACGGAATAAGTTAACTTACATGTACAATGGTATCTAGAATACCAACATAATTCGATTCCGTACTATAGAAATCCATAAAATGATTGAATCTCATAGATTTATTTTTCGGTGTTTGTTCAGCTACTGATTCCGGACCAGATAAAAGTTTTCCAGCACTTTCTAGTTTGTCCGGACTTGTGGTGCTATCAAAAAAGCTTCCTGACACTGACAGTAAGCCTGCATCAGAGACAGAAGACCGCCGTTTACCGGTACCAATAGGCGTACCTTCTAATTGTATACGTGGAGAAAAACGTCTTCGTTTCCTTTTGTTGAAACTGATCGGTAACGAATCACGTCGATCTGTGTTTGGAGTGTTTGCTATACTATCCAAATACTGAAAAGGAAAAGGTTGCACGTCTTATTGGAGTAGTGTTTGTGGTACAAGGGTACTTACATCGCCAAATAGATAATCCATTTCATCCGCATATCCATTCTGTATGGTATACCAGAACCAATCGGATTTAAGTATATGCGTCCGACTGTTTTTCGGCTCCGGCTTAGCTTGCGTGAAGTGTTCATCCACGACCTGTTTTTTTTATTATTAAATAGTAGAGATATTATTTTTCAGTTTAGCGAGGTGAATCAAAGAAAACGCTTTTATGTAATGAATTCTTGTCGTATGAACTGAATATTGAATTGGGGCGATGAAGTTGAAGATAAACTAAACATGCCGTTGATAAAGTGAAAAAATAGTGAGAACAGCATGAAATGTTACTTATCATGGCAAATCGCAGGTGCCATTGATGAGGATGCAAATGCTTTTTACAATTCCTTTCCATTTATCCTTGGAACGATGATTCTTGGAAGTTTTCTAATGGAAATATGCACATAGTTCCCAAGCTTAACTTCCTTAATTTTAACGGTCATGAAGCCTTAAGTACATCAGTTTTTATGTGCTACTCCTTCTTTATCTTTTCTTCAAGCTTAAATAGGTATCAAAAAGTTCAGGTGTTTACCACAAAAATAAAACCAACCCAGATGGGGCTCGGTCATATACTGCCCAGGTCACAAACAACCACACTAAATATCTACTACACTTTGCCCTCTTATACATGTAAGTCAGTCTTACGAGAGTCTTACAAATCCGCGCAAAAGCATAGAATTTATCAAAAGCGGTTGAAGGTAATTTTTAGTTGATTTGAAGAGAAAATTCTTCGAATTTTCTTACGGCTCCATCGCTCCCAAAGAATGCATTCCAAAGTCACAGCGTGAGAAAGGAAGACCACACCTTATACAGTGGCGGTCAATGAAATCGCAGCACCCGCAAAAATTACTGCTTCCCTTCGAATTTCTTCCGAGTCGTACCGTTAGGCTTATTTTTCATAAATTAAGCTCTCATGCGGAACTGCTGTTCATTTCGATTTATCTTTGTGAAGTAAAAAGAAGAATTTAAACAGGAAAACAAAATTTAAAAAAAGGCTTAAACGGATTGTGGGACTTCCCGAAGGTGGATTTTCAGCGAGGGAAATATCCAGAAGAATAAGATGCCACCGTAGCATGACGGTGGACCAAGTTTTTTTTTTAAAAAAATAGAATTGGAAAATCCTGAAGATTTTAAGCGAATGAAAGGTTCGGACTCAAAAAGGAAGACGTCGGCCGGTATGTAGTAAGAATAAGCCTCCGCGACCGTTTGAAAACGGCTACGGAGATTCATTGAGGAAAATGCCAATTTGCCAGCAAAAAAAAACATTACTCTCAAAAAAAAAAAAATTAACGCTGCTAGGTTGTAATGTGCCAAAAATCATCGAAGCTGGACTGTAGAGGACTAGAAAAATTTCATCTTTTTAGACGAAAGTAAATTTCACCTTCACAGTATGATTTACGTGCGACGAACAAATGGAGCACATATGCATGGTCTGTTGCGCCAAATATTTTCTTTTTTCTACAATTTCTTAAACCTTCAATCCTATTCAGCAAAACAAAGTGATTAAAAACGGGATTTGTTTTGTTCATCAAATCCAATTCCACAAAAGAATTCATTTACAAGAAGAGTTCATTTCATTGCTGTTAAATCTTATCAAACCGATTATAAATTTACCAAATGGCTGAATGGTGTTGTAGTAAAAAAAAAAAAAGATTAAAAACAAAAATGTAAAAATTCACAACAACTAAATAATTAGTATAACAGTAAATACTGGATAAACAGCACAATAAATTAACGTCAAATCAAAGCGCATTTGTATCAAAATAATTTTTAAATTCAGCCATTTTATTACGAAATCTATTTATTTATAAGCAACATGAAAAGCATTGTGATCGTTAAATATTCTTTCAGTAGAAAAACAACAAAAAAAATATGACATAAAGTTATAGTAGAAAATGCAATTTGCGAAGCATCTAACTAAACAATTTACTGTGTTTTGTGATTTTGGAAAGAATTTACTGTGCTGTTTTCAAAGAATTTTTGATTTTCCTTAAAGTTTACAACCAACCCCCTTACTTTAGATACAAACAAAAACAAATAAAAAAAAATACTTAAAGTTTACAATTACAAGAAAATGAGTGTCTTATTTCTAAACGGTGTTGAGAATTATAAATGCGTCGCAAATTGCAAAATTTTATTTTCCTTATTTATGGTTATCTGTGGTGCGGTTTCTAATGATATTACAAAACGTGGTGTAGATATCTGATTCTGAAAACAAAAAGCTATTGGAAATTGGAAACAACAAAAATATGTTTAAAATTCAATTTTAATAATAATAAAAACAAGAAGGACACGACGTAGAATTTGGAAGAATGATCTAATTTTGACTAAAGAAGAGGGGTTCTAACTAGTAGGAGCCTAGATAGTGTATATGAAGGTTCAAACAATTCAGAATACTTATTCTTAAGAATTCATTGTTTTCTTTGGTATTTCTGTTACACTATACTGAAATATACAGTTGGAGTTTAACGTTTAACGGAGTTTAACGACGAGATAGTCGTTATATCTATGTACATACAAATATTTTTTAATTTATTCGATAGACAAACAAGCCGCTGATAGCCGCTGATAATTAAATAATGGACGCCGTGTCCTAATCTATTTGTCGATGCTACTAGGATATTAAGAAACTTTAGAATATTTATGCATGTCTCTATCAAGAATGAATGCGACATGGGTGACCACTCAGAGAAGCTGGGCAGCAGTGTCCTCTTCATTTCACTCAAATCTTTTACCGCCGAGATAAACTTTCATGTTTGGAAACAGGAAATAGTCGCAGGAGGTTAAATCTGGAGAATATGCTGGCTGAGGGAGCAATTCGTGACTTAATTCATGCAATTTTTCCATTGCTACTGCGGACTTGCGCGCCGGTGCGTTGTCCTGGTGGAATAGAACTTTTACGAAAATTCTCTAGGTGTACTGTTTTAAATGGTTGTCGCAACAAAACTATTTAACAGATCTGTCAGAAAATTTGGATGTGTTTTTTGGAAGATGCTCCTTGACAAGCAAAATGTTGGATTGGAGGAGGCAACGCCATCTATTTTAATTTTCAGGGATGTTTTGAACCGTCTTTCAAGAAAAAATCTTATATTGCCGTTTTTAAAGGTATGGGCACATTGGCAGAAGTCGTATGCATATGTACATAGTATGTACATGCGTATTTCATTAACCGCTTATGTGTGCAGTTCACAATTCAGAACAAATAATTCGGCCAAGTTTTTTAGGGTTCCTCATCAAAGAAAAAATAAGACATTCATGAAACCAAATAGATGTTTCAATTACTACCCGACTAGCAAGGAAGACATAAATTTTGTAGCCGCTTCCACGCTTTATCTTAGTTTGCTCCAAAAAGGAAAACAGCCCACCAAGTTTTAATAACGCGAATGCAGAGAAATGTTCATTGATCTTCGAACATTTCTGGTATTGTGCAGCCAGACTTTTATCAGATAGTTGTTCGGTAAGTGGAAAAAAAAAATTCCCTGTTTAATAAAAACATGTTGGAACATGCGAGTAAGTATCATGGGGAAAAATATGTAGGTGCAGGCAGAATGAAGATATTAGTATTTCTAATGTGACGTGGACAAATTTGCTTGCTTGGCCGTGCAATTCTCCGTAACTAGTGGTTCCAAAGAGAATTAAGTGGCGTTTACTTAAGATGCACGATTAGATTATACGGTTTTAACAGAGTTGACCCTATTTTGGTGCAATGCTGAACTTTAAATAAAAACCTTTACTACGAGTATTTTACTTCACAAGGCATCCTACCTAAACATCAAACCTAATTTTTCAATATTCCTACGAAAAAAATTATAAAGTCTCTTTCATCTGCTATTGAACGTTTTTGAAATATCATTAGACCTCGCTCTTATTATTTCTTTGTCTATTAAAAAATACTGAAAAAATATTTGCTAATCAAAAACAAATTTAAATACGAGTAACAAAAAACAATGAGTTTAAGTACCGTTAAACGTCCCCGATCATTTGCACACAAAGTAGAAATATCACACTCATTCTCATTTCTAGTTGTGCTGCTTGCCGCAGTAGTAGTAGCAGCAGCCCCACTAGCAGTAGTAGTAGAGTATATTTTATCAACAGTGCATGATTCGCTAACTGGTGGTTGCACTAGCAAGGATGGTTGTGATGGCAATGGCTCTTGGTTACATAAAAAAGTAGCAGTAGAGTTAGTAATAGCAAAAGAATTGTTATAAATACTAGTACCAACACCACATTCAGCGTCCCTATCTGATGTGTTCGGATAGTAAGGATTCTGTAGGACAGTTGAGTTCTTTAAAGGACCAATAGATCTAGGAGCTTTAGGTGTTTTAAAATCAATTGTATCCGAAACAACAGCGGCAGAATTGTTTTCACATCTTTCTGGTGTGACGAGATCTGATTTGTTTTTTGAAAACGTTCCACTCAGCGATTTCTGTACTTTCTTATTCGTAATCGAACAACTAGTTGTCGAACTCCTTGTGAAACGATCGCGCAAACCGCGTAGCTTCTCTTTGACTGGCTTCTTAATTGACTCATTGAATGTGCTCTCCAGAGAGGTAATTGAACAAATTGATGCATCTGGATCTACTGAACTACGTCGCTGGCGGAGCATTTTAGCAATTGGCGTTCTAACGGCAACAAAACTCATACTGCGCTTAATGCTCCGTGTAATCGAGCCTGTGCGAATTAGCTTGGGCTTCTTGGCACTTTGTACACTTGTGGGCAATGCAAATGAATCGACTGACATAATGGACATACTATCCAGACTGTCACGTTTACGTTTTAAATCTTTATTGGCGTCGAAAAATTGCTCCCCGGTTTCATCGTCATCTACGTCTATATCGTCATCGTCAAGATCTTCATCAATTGGACTGATATTATTTTCTATTATCGAATAGAGTTTCTCTGGAGCCCTCAGCGAACTGAGGATGGGTGAGATATTGCTTGGATTTTGAAATTCATTCTCTTCATTCAGGGTGAGCACTATACCATCTGGTTTCTGCACATTCTCTGGTGTGTGTGGTGACGTCGTCATTTCATCAACCTCCATCATTTCATTGGAATTTTCTGCTTGCTGTTCGGTTTGTACGGAAATATTATTATTATTCAAGGAACTGCTACTCGTGGGAGAGGAAGAGGATATATTTTTGGGAGAGGAAGATAGGTTTTCTGGGAAATAACCACCAGTGTTAGCCATAACCTGAAACGTCACCAAAAAAAAAAAAAAATGCATAACAAACAAACAAATGATTAGCATAAGAACATCGAAATTTCGAATGAAAATGAAATGATATGCACGAGTGGCTTATCAACTCACAACATGCGAACAATCCGGATCATCCAATTCGGCAGGTACTCCTCCATTACTTCTGAGCACATCCAGCATATGCTGATGTTCATCTGGTGGAAATCCAAAGAAACAGATTTTCCGCCCTTCGAATACTTTCAATTTGTGATTTTTTGTGAAATCTTCGGCCGTCGCTAGAAACTGTGGCTCATCACGTTTCTCCCAGGCGTCGTGCACCCACTGGGAGCACAGTACTGTAAGGCGAAATGTATTCGCGTACCTTCAATAGAGAGACAAAATAGAATTAGAAATTCTTTACCGGTTTAGTGTGTCACTTACTTGTATCTATCACCGCCACTAACATTGCTAATAAGATGTGTGGCTTTTAAGTCGGTATCCATGCGAATTCTACCGCCCATTAAATGAATTAAATTGACAAGTTTTCTCTAAAAAATAAAAATCAAATCAAATAAAAGGATTCACATCTAAGTATCAGTAGTCATTTCGTACCAACTCTTCCTTTCTTATCCCTTCAAAGCATGCGTTTACTCCTCTCATGGAGTAGTTATAAATTGGCCTATCTTTGTGCACTAGACCTTCAGTGGCTGCATATAGTAAGGCAGGTGGTCCCATTATTCTGTAAATAAGAACAGTGAAGGTAATATTATTTTTTGTGCAATTAAAAATATATTTATACATAAGCTAAGCTCTGCCCATTAAACAAGCGGATCTCCATAACATATGCAAAAAAAATCGGTTAAAATCCACTTGCTTCTGTGAAGAGGAGCAAAAGAGTTGTTTAAAAGTTGTTTAGTTTTGATGTGAATCTCCTTAGGTGTCCCAGGGTCATTTTGTACCAGTTTTTCAATACGAACGATACATATTTCAAACGTTGCAAGATAGTATCGTAGATTTTCATTAATACACAAAAGTCAAGGTGGCTTTAGTCATTTCTTTACGCTTCGCAATCCGAGTTTATTTTTACAACCAACACCCAAATCGAAATGTACACTGTTATTTAACGATAAGAGCATGAACATGCATGCATTCGTTCAGTAAACAAACCCACAAGATGCTTGACTGTAATTACCCTTTCTCGTTATTTTTTTTATATAAAAGCTTACGTAAGCTTACAGTTAGTTACATTATTTGTTTTGAATTTACAACTTGAGCGATTTAGCAACTTAAAATTCTAATAAATAAGGATACCAAACATAGGACGAATTTGTTGTTTAATAACAATTAAAAGTAATCAACAAATCATCATCATTGTTGACCTTCTGCCCTCAGAAATATTTCAGATAACCTGTTTTCTACATTTCGACTGTGTACATTCTTAATTATTCATTGGAAACCCCATTCGGAGTACCTCCCGTAAAAAAATTGGTAATTCCTACTCAAATCCTGATTTGTTTATTTACTGTTTACATTTGCCAAATTATTCATCGCAATATTTTGGTTAATTCACGTAATTTTCATGCGAAATTGAAAGAAAATAAAAAATCGCAAATTTCCGATATTTAAAAAATCCCAGAGAAAACGTTCAACTGCTTAATGACTTTAATTAAGAACTTGCAAACCAATAAAGTAAACATCAATGAACCTATAATATGTTAAATTAATTTCCTCTCTCACTTCATTCTCATTAGATATTAAGAAACAAAAAAAAAAAACAATCCAGTGGAGGCGTTTAGTGTACTGTTTTACACACTCAATTAAAAAAAATTATTCAAAATAGCCACCCACTTAAGAACCACTAGTTATTATACGAAAAATTTATAGATAATAAATTTCCTATTTAATCTGAAAGGAAGGACATTTGCATCGCAAACTATTATGCTTACAGTAGATGATACAACTTTTTAGGGCTGAATTCCAGACGAGTGGTACGTCGCCCTCCTACTGCTCCCATATTTCACTGTTCACCAGGTAAACAAACCAAAAGAAAATTTCTTACAAAACCGCACTAAATTCTCAAGTCACCTGCTTCCACTCGAATTGAACACAAGACTACACAGAATTGGCATATGAACGCCTTGACTCGTTTTTTGTTTTTTTTTTAATCAAATAATCAAACAATTGGTTAGCATATTCGAAAGAAAACTTGCTCTAAAGCACTAACAACAAGCAGTAAAATGTGCACAAATGTCGTCAATTGAAATGTAAACACAGAACGGGCCAAGAATATAAAATACACGTTCTTAAGCATTCCTGTCCTCTTACTGGAACACAGAAGTTGGAAATCCCGCCCTGAACAAAAAAATAAAAGAAAAATATGTGTTCCGCGGGCGATAACACCTAATAAAACAATTCCTGGCGAGCTTCAGCATCTGTTTGAGAAGTGACGACGCTGGAGCATCAAAACACAAATGTTTTACGTTTTAAGTGAGCTAAAAAAAAATTTGTCGCCATATAGTCAGATTGGTTTGAAGAGCATTTGATTAATTTGTTGATTCGCCACACCACCATCAGAGGCACATCGTTTCGTTGGGAAACATTTCGCGCGATGACAAAACATCACACTTTGATTGTAAAAACCAAAAATGAGAATGAGAAGGAGGTCACCCCTCCCCGTCAGATATAATTTATATTCGTTTAATTTTGTTTTTCTGAAGAACAAAAAAAAAAAAAAAATCTGTAGCCTGTGCCATGGTTTCATGGTGACAATTTATTTTCGGAGGAGAGAACTCGTAGCGCCGACACGGACACCATTCATTCATTGATTTAATCTCTAGGCGAATTAAAAAAAAAAAATGAACGAAAAACAAATGAAACCGCTAGAGAACTCCCATGAACGCACTGTGCAACGTCGGGGCATAGTGGGAGCTACTACTGTTTCCCAAGAGGATGCCATACAAAGTGCGTACAACCACTTGATGGGTTATATTAAGACCATTGCGAAACAAGGAGTATCGTCTTGTGGCGCCAGTTTCGACGTAAAAATTTTCACACACAAACGATACTAAATGACTTAAGATGTAAAGCCATAATATTATTATTTAATGTTCGCCTGGAAATTAAAAGCGTTCTGACATTGCAGGCCAAAGTGGAGCGTAAAATCCTCGCCGGACACAGGTATCACAGCGGTGTTGGTGGGGCATAGCATTCAAGTCAATTTTTTTTTGAATTTCTTGAACATTTTCCAAAAACTTTTCTGAGCTGACTGTTCTCTTTGCGCACCAGAGATAATGAAATAATGAAATAAAATCGGTTCTTGAATTGTTTTGCACTTTAAAGTTGTTGTAAATGACTGTTGGAAGAAATACGAGCGAAGGTCAGAATTTTATGAGCCTGAATCATCATGTAAGACGGAACAGATTGAGGGCTGAGTGTAAGGCCTTCAGCGGTCGCTGACCTTATAGTGAATAATTATCAAAATTTTGGCTTTCATCAAGCTTTCTCTCAAGAGGATGTTACTTACAAATTAAGATACATACATACATACGTTATTCCCAAAGATATGTTTATCGTAAGTTTGTATATGCCATAATAAATCAACAGATAGTTTAAGGTGTAGGGTGCTTGTTCTTTTAGACGAGTGAACTAATCATTTTCAGCAATTAATTTAGAAACAACTATTCATTACTTTTGGAATTGGGGCACCCCTACGCAGAAACATTAAAGAATAGTACACCAGTATGCGAAATATATAGCGTCTCGCCATATTAAAAGCTTAATAATCACTAGGTTGCCAGCTAAACTGTTATCGTGCATTGTAAAAAATGAAAGGACAATTCCTTACAAAAATACCAGTCGCAATAAAGACAGTCATAGGTTGTAGAAACCTGCAGTAGGAACGTTTAATCTATTTTAAAGAATACACACACATGAATGAAAAGAATTTTGCTTAGAAAATGTTCGCTCCCATGGTGCAAGTGTCTCGAGGGATTATTTAAAAGTGAACGTAACAGAGGAACAGACTTCTTGAAAGGGAGTCATGGCTGCGAAAATGATTTTACACTTTTTCTTGTTTAAGAGATAACATTCTAGGCAGCTAGGCATCTGAGATTTAAAAATCTCATCGTAAATTCCTCAATGAGAGATCCAGATACTGCTCTCCACAAGTGCGAACAATTCTTCATTATGGATAGATGGGTTTACATATATGTACATACATACATATACCTTATCAGTAAGTACATCTAAAAGTGGTATATTTTTTTGGCAACATATTTTCAGACAGTTCGACACTAGATCCTGACAATGCCGAAGTGTAAACATCGACGACTGGATGGAGATTTTGACTGGACTGAAAAATTATCACTTGGTTAGACGGAATACCATCCATAGTCCTTAAAAAATGTGCACCAAAAACTAGGGTGCTGTATTTTTTAACAGAGGAGCTGCAAAGTCTTTTTATTATCCTCCAGTCCTAGAAGTTTCTGGGCACTTATTCTATTCAGCTGGTAGCCCGTGTTGAGTAAAGGTTGCAGTAATAATAAACTTTTTCTGAGTTGACCGTTGGGTTAATTTTTGTATGGATACATTTTGAATGTATGAGCGCAGCCAAATTTTTATTATTTTATAGACATTGGCAATACCATACAGATGGTGGCACTAGTACAGATTGGTATCCATTGCAGTGACCGAATATACGAAGCTACCCAATGGCCGACAGTATTACACATATCACATGAGGATTTCTCTCTTTACATAAACAGTCAAGAGTCAAACCATCAAGGCTCTGTCTAGTGTAAAAATAACATTTTACGTAGTTCAACTCCGGTGCTCCTAATCTACAGAATAATCAGAATTTCTTCTGAAATGTTACGATTGCACCTGCGGTCAAGAGTTATTCTTCCGGTCGTTTTTCTGTGCTACAACTTCGCCAATATCCATGTATACTATTTCATAAATACAGCTTCTGATACAGTGGCATTGCTTTTTCTTCGATCCCCGCAAAGCTCCACCTGTTGCACTATATTTGAGCACAAAATCAGCTTCAAAGTTCATTGTTCGTAAATAGATAAGCAATCTCTCATGCATGTACATATATACATATGCATGTATTCTCTTATCGCACATGAGTGAGACAAATTTTGAAGATTTATACGTTTCGGTGCCCTGCAAATAATACCTGAGCATACGTATGATGCTGAACGAAGAGCATTTCTTTCTGCATTCTTTCTTTTCGGCGGTATCGACTATAAACACACGAATAGACTTGAGTGCAATCCGAAAGCCTAGAGGACAAGTACATTTTCTAGATGTTCTAAACCTTAAACGAGAAACATGTAAGACAAGCAAGACGTTCATCGATTCTAAGCTTGGTTTCATGCTAGTTAGACGGAGATCATTAAACTTCAATTTGAATTCAATTCCATCCGAAGTTTTACATAATATTGATGAAATTTGATAATTCAAACAGTCCAACAGCCAAGTTTTGCACACGCATTCTGCAAGTATTCACCAAACATTCAGCAGTGAAATACGTTTAATACACGATTAATAGAACGCACTGTCGTAATGAGCCTATAATTCCGGAACAATAAATGCCCTTGCCTTTCTTTAATTGAATCAATAACACACCATACGCCACCGACATCATCATCCAGCACAGCAGAACGTCTTTAATTCTTCAAAACATCTCTTGGCTCTCATCAAACTATGAGATATTATTAACAAAGCATTCATCAAGCAAACAGTACTGCTTCTGAAGACTATGCGACGACCGGCGACTGCAGCGACTATAAAGACGATCTAAAGAGTTTTACGGTCAATGCGTACTGCTGATGTTCATGTTGTTGTTGCTGCTGATGTTGATGTTGCTTATGATGATGATGATGATCATGATAAAGATGAAGATGATCGCTTAAAATGGTATTTTGTTCAAGTACAGATTTGCGTGAACGACCGCCCGACCGGGAGTTGTATTCGCGCAATGAATACGAAAAAAAGAAAGGCCTGGCGTGGCAGTACAAGTGCTTATCATCACCAAACTACATGCATTCGAATCCATTCCAATGCACTCGTTCTCGTTTGTTGCTTCATTATTCCGTACCAGTGCTGCAGCCATCCATCGCCGACAGTTGTTTATAGATGGTGTGCCCAGTTTATTGTTATGCAAATTACACCATTGACTGCCTCGGCCTGCTTGCCTGCCTGCCTGCCTGCCTGCCTGCCTTACTGGATGGCGGTGGTATATTGGAGTAGATAGCTCAACTAAAGAATCTAAATCAATTGAATGTTTTCGAGAGGAGATCTGTAATTAGCAGCAGCCCCTGCATAATAGATTCTAGTATCTTTTTCGCGTTGTAGATGCAAAAAAAAAATACGAGGCACAATAGGCGAATGACATAATAATGATTACGGCGTGGAGTTCAATTCCTATAACCTTAACATTGTTGATCAAAGCAGCGTAAAGGGAGCCAATAAATTTGCATTTGCATTTCGAAATTTGCTTGTTTGTTTAACTGTGAAATACACCGCGACGAGGAGAAATTGTGGATTAATGCCAGTTGGTTGCATGTGCGCTAAGTTACTCACCTGGGTACTCTTGCCTTGTCTTTTTTCGTCTTGTCTTTTCTCGCCTCGTCTTTTCTCAACTTATCTATCGCCTCGTAGATGGGACCGTCGAAATCTTTCATAACAAAGTATGTTGTCCATTCACTATCGGATAAGAATTCCAGACCTGTTTCCGATGTGAGAACTGGCACCCCAAATGTTTGGGCAGCTTCCACAATGGATTTGTCATCCACGACACTGCCCAACAGGCATATCCTTAGGTTTTCCGGTGAAGGCGATATTGACATTTCTGCAAAGAAAATGAATTTATTAGATTTGTTGAGCTACATTGTTGTCAAGGAAAAGTACATGGAACGTAAATTTCAAGATTTATCAGTCTAGTGATGCGTTTTTTCTTGCCAGTTCGTCAGCCTTTTGATTTTCAGTCCTGCCAGTGAAAAGGAATCCACTTGACTAGCTTTAATAATGTACTTTAACGGCATTTTACGAACACAATTCTCCAGTCGTACTTTGCCAGTTTTATTACATACAATTTAGTGATTTCAACGCTTACAACTAGAGCAGGTTAATGCATCTACAACGATCTGCCGCTGATGCACTCGAATCTTAAACATAGACAATCAACTGGCTGAAATACGCAGTTGCAGATGCAATCACTGCTCAAGTGGAAGGGAAGGGAAAGTTAAAGGGAATTTTGATCGGCCCATTGAAAAAAATTGTCGAAGCAATACGCCCTTTGACAGCTTTCAAAGGTCATCAAGGTGAGAGGAGATATTATTGTCTAGCACCACATATGTATTATGATCTGTACTCTAAGAGTGCAAATGGCCTAATCAACGGTCTGCCAACCAATTGAACACTCGTACAGTGTGTAAAATGGTCGATCATGTTAAGGTGGAAATGTATTCTGAGACCGGTGCATCTACAGAACTTAGCACTCTCAAAAGGTTGAACGAAAGCAGAAGCAAGTGGGGACGACTGGTGGCAACTGAGACAGCTAGTCATTAGAAGAATCGCAAGTCAGGTTGTAGGTTTCATCCCAAACTATGGAAAGGTGTCGTTTTAGTTTCCAGATATTCGGAAACTTCAAAAACACATTAAAATATTCCCTTCATCACTCAAAATCGTTTCGAAACACTCAAAAGACTTGTTTCTTCTTACCACACGTATTGTAGTCCCTCGGACATCCCAAGGATTTTTCATTTAACAAGTTTTTATCACCAAAAGTTTCCATAAAAATTATTCATAGTTTACTTCTTCAAAAAAAAAAAACAATAAGCAAACTTGACCTTGCTACAACGTTCGCACCTGGGGTGCTTTCTCACCTCGGTGCTGAATGCTTTTCTTCATAGCGGGAGATGAATCTCCTTCAAATAATACCAGATACATTTCCCAGCAGTCAAAAACAATTGAATTATTATTCTCCAATCCACTATTGATATTGTTTACCTCTTCTATTTAACTGCAAGAGTGGGGTAAAAAAAAAAAGATGAAAATCGTTTGTTTGCATAACTCACACGCACGTTTCCAATAACCTCTTCTGCCTCCATCTGTTCTTATATAGAAACTACAAAGCAATTATATTCACATTTCCTTCGAATCAATAAACACATGCATCATTAAGAAGTTATCCCCATTTCCTCTTAGTACCTCTTCGGGCATCTTCTCCAGAAAGGAATTTTTTTTATCTTTTTTTTTTTTCGTTCTAGAATTTTTGTGCTGTCTACATTAACGCAATTAATTTCTAGCTAACTGGGCTAATCTCTTCGTAATTTGCAATAAATCCCGCAACGCTGTCAAATAGCCATTTCCTATGAGTAATCTTTTCTGTTTTTATTTGTTTTTCAATATTAATCTGACGAAAACAATCGGTTTTTGGTTGGCATCATTTCGTGTTCTAGAACTGCAAGATTATCTCTTAGCCAAGTAGTTGTTATGCACGGAATGAGCTACTAACTTTGCGCGACATATTTAGAAGTAAATGCAAGCCAAAGCAAACTCTGATGTTCTTTCTCATGCACGAGTGTGTCGAGCGTCAGACGTCAGAGGGTTTTTAAAAATATAAAAATATCAATTGTCAATCAATCGACTCGAAAGTCCTTAGCACTGTTTTTCGAACGGCGGAAAATGTTCTGTATGTATGACACATGGTTAGATGTACGGGTACATCTCATTTTCAGCTTTTTGAGCAGAGAAGGTCTTTTCTTTTAAAAGTAATTCATTTCGTAGGCCACTAAAGCCGGCGTGTGTACTCTTTATTTTTATTTATTTAAAGGATTTTTCACTATACACGACTTGTGCAGAAAATAATTATAAATAAATGAGTAAAAAAGAGGAGAAAAAAAAAACACGATCTTTTGTTTATGATTGTCGTTAGTGCCCACGTCAATGTCTACAGTGAAGAGCAAAATTAGAACTTTATACAACAAGGCATCCCACCAAACATACAACATGGATTAGGAGTTTTCGATTTCAATCTGGGTTTTAGAATGACGATGGCAGGAGAAGAGTTATTTGGAGATTCAACGGCAAAGTTGTAAGTTGTAAGAAACAACCTCTGATCCAGCACTGTGCGCGCATTTTTGTTTACCCTGAACTCCTGAAAGATAAATTTGCTGAGTTAGAATCACCCAAATAGAGATATGATCCAGCCCAACTCTTCGAAAAAGCGTCTCCCTAGAGTTATCAACCTTCGGTTGGATAGAACTAGACATTCGCAAAAAGGATGTAGGTTCTTGCTGTACTCAATACCCTACCCCCAGATGTCATCCTTAAGAGCAACCGCACTAAGCAGTGACAGAGAAGGCTTGTGATTCGTGCACCTGTGCAACGAGGGTCAAGGAGAGAAAGGGGGAAGGGAACTTTGTTCTCGCTTTGGCTGCTCCTTAGGAAGCGCTCCTAAGTAATTAATAAGTCAATGCATTTTAAATTTTAAATTCGGGAAATACCACAAGCGACCAGAAGGGATGCAGTGAATCCTGATCATAACCTCGCCGAACAAAACGAAAGAAGAGAATTTGCTTGACAGTGTTACATCTCGACCTCTGTGTTTATTTCAGTTTGGATATCCTCATTTGATGAGAATCTTTTTTCACAGAGTCATCTCTTCATATTTGTCAATTGCAGACGTCAGAACTGATGCATTGTCGTAGTAAAATAACCATTTTCGTGATGAATTTTCCCATTTCCAGATAAACGATGAAGATTGTTCCATGCGAATCCCAGAAAATTGTGACCATGACCCTCCCGGCCAATGAAACCATTTTGGTCTTTTTTAGAGCACACTCTCTGGCAGAAATTTACTGTTGCGATTGATCTTTCGTTTTGGAGTTGTAGTGATAGATTCCCGTCTCACCAATGGTTACATAACGCCGAAAAAAACCAACATGGATTGCGCTTCAACATGTCCAAATACTGCTTCATAGCTTTCTTTCACCTAAATGTTTGTAGAAGATATTGCAAACATGTTCATTTAAGATGTTTAATATCTCGGCTATCTCTGAAACCATCACTCGACGGTCGTCCAACACAGTGTCCCAGAAGCTCTGTACCAATGGTACTTAATCTGTACTTAATCACTTGTGAATGATTCCATGTACCTGTAATACTTTTTTAACTTTTCTTCAGTGTCTTTTCCGACCTACAGATCGACTTGAAACTCTCTGTGTGTACCTAAATAAAGTGGCAGAAATCAAAAATAAATCCATTTAGTGACAGTATTGACTGAAGGAAATCTACTGGCAAAGTCACTTACTTATTAAACATCCGCGCTCCGTGCGAATTACTGCATTTAATGCATTCAAAGGAAAATATCTCATTCGACACACTTATTGCAAAGTGATAATTAATTCTTTTTCGGGATATTTGTAAACCATTGTAACCAAAATATTGTTTGGCTGCCGCTTAAGAGTTTACTATCCCAGATTTTTGGCGCCTCCAGAACCTTAAGGCCTCCTTTCCATCTACATAATATATTGTCATCCTTGATAAGTTTTGTCCCTGTGATGACGGGTGTCAATTTAGTTTTCCAGTTAGGCTGCCCTTTAGATCGCGGTGGCATTTCTTCTCCGAAGCATTGTAGCAAACTCAAACTGTGGCACCATATCTTAAGATTGGTCTTACGACCACCGTCTAGATCGCACTCCAATCGAATCCCCAGATATTATGCGACGTATGCCTTTTTGATGCCATCATCAATACTAACACTTTGTGTAAATTTCATGTAAAGCATTAACACAGGGTGTTTACCTTCTGGCAACTTTTCAAGACCTTTTTTGAACCGTATTCCAAATCATGGCGAAAAATATATTTCATCACAGAAGAGATGGAACGAAAAACTTTCTCACGCTCATGAAAAGAGGAAAGAGTTCTTTGAGATAAGCTTAGGAGTAAGCCTCTTGAAATCAATCTCTAAACCTCGGAGTTGACATACCATGTTCACTGGACTGGAACAGCTTGTAAGTTGGGACCGTAGTAAATACCAAAAATGAGAAAAGAAAAATATCGCAAAAGTATTTTGTTGAGCTCCCTAATCTCAGACCCAAACATCTCAGGAAGTTGAAAATAAAACAAATCATAAACTGCAGATATACCTAGCGGGGAAATTGACAAAATATCAGTGTTTCGTCAAGAAATATGGAAAGGACTACTTGGGCCGTATTTGTTAGCAGAAAAAGATTTTTCGGCGCTGGAGGATTCATCATGTTTCGAGTACATATTTATTTATGGAACCCTATGTACAAGACATCTTTTAATCATCCGTCAGCGATAATGACTTATATTGCCATGCAAGTGCGCTGAGGGCATTTATAGAAAGCAGCCGTTCTTTTGCACTTAGTAATAATCAATTCGTGTAACTTGTGCATCGCGCTCATGCTTAGAGACGCATCTCTTGCAGACAATGCCATCTGGTAGTTTCCTGTCAAGTTACACCTCAAATATTACTCATCAAAATATTATACTACTTCCCGAGTTGATTCATGTATAATTCTTAAAATCGTCATTATTCGCTAACAAAAAAAAATGGCTATTCCCGACATCCCAAATATTGTTTTAACTACATATGTGTGCTTCGCATTTAGCAAAGTGAGCGTGCCAGTGTGTCAAAATTGCGAATGACATACGATTATATAAACAAATAATTTAAGTTTACAAAATTTTTTGTTATTTCTGAGCAAACAAGATTAGCAACGCTTTCAAAAACTTTTCGACAAACCTTAATCATTCTTTTTATACTGCTGATGGTGCGCATTATTGTAACCATCACAGTGTACCCCCATGCATACTTCCCAAAGTTAAGTTATTTCTTCTTCTTTTTAATTGCTCTTCTTCTTTGCCCTCTCTACTGTGTATACATTTGTTGTTTATTTTTAGAAAAAATATGTTCAGCTGTCAAAATTATTGCCATTAAACAAAAAACACAATACAACCATAGCAATGTGCGTTTAGCAAAAGAAAAAAAAAAAAAAACTAAACGCTGCAATGTTTTACGTCTTATTTTCAAAAATATGTATTAAAATATATTTAACGATTTCTTTTTTAAATAAATACAATATGAACACAACAGGAAATTAAAGGGGAAGAAGGGGAAATGCTTTATTTTTTACCGCACACCATTAGAAGGAAAAAGCCAACAGCGGCAGCGTCAGATAAGTGGCAGACACACTACAGATATAACCAACAAAATATTATTGTTTTGGCAATTCATCAATGTTCTAAAAATTTTATGAATGTACGATATTCGTTTGGGTTCGCCTCCGTTCTCAACTAAGCGGCTTATACTAAAAATAAAATTTTTATTGATACTATAAATCAAACAAGTTGCTTCCACTAATCTGTTAACACATTCGGAAGATGTTCGGATTGCATTTTAACAATTTGTTTTGTGCAGTTTGTTCACGCCTTTTTTGTTTTTGGTATTTTTAGTGATACATATTCGTATTTTTTTTTCGTTTTTGTTGCCTTGCATTACTTTGCGTACATTATGAATAGGTGAATGACAAATCCAATTTGTCCTTCGTAATCTTGTATTTTCGGATACGAAAACATGTAAATCAAATTGTTTTTTGCCACACTAATTGGGTGAAGAGTGATATAGATCTCAAAAGCCGGAAAAAAAAGACGGGTTACAAAGTCCTCTTGTATCATGTCTAATTAACGCGAACGCGAATGAAAACAGGGCGATAGTACCTTGGAATTAGTCATACGAACAGCGACGCAGATTCACTATCACCTGAACTAGTTAAGATGGCTACACCAGTTGATGTATCTTCCGTTCAGGGAACAAGTGTTAGTATTTTGGGGTTTTGTAGTGAAATTAAATGATGACCTTTTTTCAAATGTTCTATTGTTTTTCGAATGAGCGATGGGGGAAGTCCTAATTGTAATTAGGTATTTGCACACTCTGCTCGATAAGCTCATTGCTTCGTTAATGTAATTACCGACCTTGATGGAGCAACATGCATCAACATAGCCTTACACGACGGACGAGTTTGATACGAATGCCAAAACTAGACATATCTCTGTATAGCTTTGGTTTATAAACACTTTAATAGGAGACTTTAAAATCAGTAAAAAAAAAAAAAAGTGGTGAGTGTGAATTCTTTGTCCTAGCCTTAATCATATTTAGGGTCGGCTCTTCTTGTACGATATCGCGAGGGTGTTCTGTCCCGGATTGTCTGATCATCCACATTCCTCTCCCGCGTGTCGTTTTTTATGGTGTTGCTCCATGTTTTTGGGTGGTCCACTCGGTCCTCTTCCTATCTGTGGCAAGTTCATCGCTTGTCTTACTGCGTGGTCTTTCGGAGGCGGTTTTCTTGGAGTTTTACACAGATCGGTGTGACTTTACTGCTGAATCTGATATGCTTGTTCCTGACTTGGTCAAGCAACGTTACACCACTGGTCCACCTGAGCGTACGCATTTCAGCAACTTGTAGTTTTGGTTCAAGTCTCTTAAGTGCTGCCCAGCAAACAGAGGCATACATCATTACAAGCCTAATAACTGTCTTATATATTCTGCCTTTTAACTGGTGTGGGATCTTTTTATTGTTTAGTACGCTAGTACCACACTGGATTCTGTAAGTAACTTCCTTCGCAAGTGGCCCATCCCCACTGACATGTGATCCAAGGTAGTACTTAAAGTTGTCTGATTCTTGGATGACTTGGTCACCTATTTTTAGCTGTACGGAGCTGCCATCTACTTCACTAAAACAGAATTCAACCATTTCAGTCTTTGTGCGACTCATCATCAGGCCATAGGGCTCAAGAGCAATCACCCATACGGATAGCCTTTCTGGCGGGGTCGTTTTCTCATCAGCATAAAGCAGCGTCCACGGTAAACTTCCTTAGATTTTGCGGGTGAGAAGGTCTATCACAAGATTGAATAGCAGTCTTAAAGCTTAGCCCTCAGTCGAACGTTTTTTCGCCTTTCTGACTCTATTTTGGAAATGACTTGGACTTGAACATGGATTTAATCATGAATTTAATCACTGAGTTCTAATGAACGTAACTGGAGTATGTTCTTCAAGGCTTAAGTTCCATATACCCTCAGTAGAAAACGAAGACGATGAATTCCCTAAAACAACATACAATTTAAACTTTATTTTCGTTGCAGTTTTTATCTACAAATGGAAGAATTTAATGACCGCTCTTATTTTAATTTTGTCCATTTTTGAAAACCTGGTCGGCGGCACGACAGCGACATGGCATCTGGCATGCATTTTCACTTCAAACCAAATCACATGAGTCAACACACATTGCAGTAACGTGGCGTAGTTGTGACGTAGCACGTGCTATGCGAGTGCAATACGATTGGGTGGCACAGGCCACTCGCATGTCCGTTAATTTACATTAGTCGGTATAGGTTCTTCCACGAGACAATCATAGTACTAAAGAAATACACTTAGTTTGCCATGTTTCTTCCTTGGTGTTTGAAATTAATTCTTCCCAGGACGAAATTGACGTATCGTTAACAAAAAATCCAGTCAAACGTCAGATGGGAATCTGACGAAACCTTGAGTAACATCCCAATCTGACCACGTGGTAAAAAGAGGTATGGCTGTTCTGTACATTTTCTTGTCAATTTCATTTTAGAAAATATTAAAATAATAATTCTACATGCATTCCTCAAGCAATGCACTCACAATTTATATTCCTTTGATGTATGTACTTCACCAGTTTGTACTCGTACATGCATTTTTCCAGGAATAACAAAATCTCATACCATCTCTGTGATGCTATGTGAGCAATTCAATTGCAATCATCTAAATGTAATTAAAACCAAAAACTATTGGCGTAAACAGAAATATTGAATGAATGCTTTTTTGTTTCATCGTAGCTAAATCCATCCTACCCCGCCCCCATCTCCCCCCCTTACGGCATAGTAATTAAATTTATTGAAAAACGTAACAAAACCAGGCATTAGTTGATTGCATTCTCGAATGGGCCAAGCCAGAACACCCTGGCTGGATAGATGTATGTACTTTCAATTGATGTGTTTTCTTAAATAAATTTATTATTGCGAGAGGAGATTGTTTGCTTTTGGAAAATTCATCAAGTTTGGCGTACGCTGGCGTTCACGATCTCACTCGCTTCCTCATGTGTGCACGCTTACGAAAGATGTTTTAGGGACATGCATATAAAAGCCTGCCATTATCGTTAAGTAAATTTAAATAATTGTTCACCTCGTGTATGTGGCAATTCAGAAGGGGAGAAAAACTTGCAGGTGTACATTCTTTAAACAGGTGGCAGGAATGAAGGAAAAAAAAAAAACAAGCGCCTTCCTGCATTCCGATGACTGGGCATTGTTCGTGTTTAAAAACAGAAAATTCTCTAAAGGTCAGGGCTCTATTTATTTAGATGAGTCCCAGAGGAAGGACATAAGAAAGTAGGAGACGGATTTTGGATTTTTATTCATTGACAACAGATTTAAAAAACCATTAAATATAGCTGATCAATGTCGAAAATATCAAGATCGTTGTTGTAACATTCTGGTCAGGGATGTTTGCGTTCTCGAGTTCATGTCCACTATGGTTCTAAGAGTTGTATTTATTGGAATGTTTACAACCAAAACATGAGTCATGGCCATAAGCATATTTAGAGACTTTATCTCGAACATGAAGTAAATGTTAATTTCTTTTTTTTATAGACCATGAGTGCGGGGTACATAAAGTTTTTTTTTTCCACTTTACGTGGGCGAATTTCGATTAAATTATATTTAGCTGTTTTGATTTACAAGCGGGGTAGTACGAAAATATATTGTTTAGATTAATAGAAGAGCTAATATGTATACAATAAAACGGATGATAGGTTAAAAGATATTCAAACATTTATAATGTTGAGAAATTTGAGAACACAGTTTAAATTAGGTATAAAGCGTCATTATTTATTCGTTATGCTGCAATGTTGTGGTGTGTCATGAGAAATAAGATACAAATTAGTGATATCTTTTAAGTAGGAATACCCTTCTAATTTAACCTTTGGCTATGACACTTTCTTGGCAACGGCAGGATAAACTATCATCATCGCCAGAGGACTTCGCGCTGCAGGTGTAATTCTTCTTTGAACCCCACCAAGGGAATTCCACAACAAGATCGTTCTTATTTGCTGAAATTACAGTAGCACTAACTCAGAATATTATTCTCTTAATTAATTTATGTGGTGTTTCTAAAACCCCAGGTTGTTGAAGGATACGGCCAACCCAAATGCTGAACGACCTAAAACTGGGGATTTTTCTGAATGTTTTCATGCCCCGTGGTCTAGCGTTGACATTTGAGATGGCCGAATTCTCGGTGAAACGTCTTGGTCTGCCTCTCGTCCGCGCTTGTATAGGAACATTAATTGACACTGCCTTTTTAACAGGCTTCGTAGGATCTCTCTTTCGAACGTGACAATAGCAACTGAGCCTGTCGTGCTCCAATTTTTTTCGAGATGGGTTCTTTGACGTGAAGGCTTCCTCGGATCTTCGAACTTCTAATTCGATCAAGCTTCGTTACTCTTGCTATCATCTCAGCTGCCGTTAATTTGCCCTCATACCTTTTGTACATTGTCCAGCATTGCGAACCGTATGTGAACGCCGAACGAACAACTGTGGTGTAAATCCTTTCTTTCAGCTTAGGGGGCATTTTCCGCTTACAGAAGATAGCAGAGTTTTCCTGCCACTTCATCCACCCTACGCTTGCTCGATGATTGACGTCGTCATCAATAGTTGCTTTGCTATAGATCATAGATCCCAGATACTTGAACTTTTCACACTTGGGAATCACTTTTACATTCAAATAAATGTCTGGAATAGACCGGAGTGGATAAGAGAATGGGCAGTACAGGTTACTCTGTCTTTTTGGACTAATTCGATACCAATTTCCTTCAAAAACAACCACCCATACATCAAGAGCTCGTTTCAAGGATATTTGATCCTCACTTATGATGGATCCATCGTCAGCAAAGAATAACTGATGCAATTTGGTGTCCGTTACTTTTTCTTTAAGCAGATAATCTAGGACTGCAATATATAGAAAGGGACTTAAGACGCTTCCCTGGTGCACACCGATTTTAATTGGGAACTCTTCGGTAACTCTGGTGGGGCATCTTATTCTTGTCTTTGCTCCGCCATACATGTCCATGATCATCTGTACGTAGGGTCCTGGAACTCCACGATGTCTTAGAGCCACCCACATCAGATCTCTTGGTTCGGTTCATGTTCAGAAAAAATATTGTTTATGGAGGCTTTTCAGTTGGAACAGTTTTCAGGGCTTCTATTTTCGCCCTATTCACCTTCAACCCCATTTTCTTTGCCTTGACTTAAAATTTTGGACCAAAAAATTATGGCATTATCGGCAGTCCAAATGTTTTAGATAAGATTTTACTGGCCATTCTACTCCTTAGTTTCTCTCAGTCAATGATTTTGGAGGTACATCGCTGTTGACCACTAAGAACAACAGTGATGAACGGTCTGCTAAAACTTTACCATTGCGCAAAATGTAACACTCACCACCGTCTTATAAAGCTATGCCTCTTCAGTGCCATGCCAAAGAAATAGCTCCTCGCCTCAAGCTGTGGAAGGCCTTTACGAAGAAAAACAGAAGATGTAGCGGTCCACAAGGTGTTTATGTGGTCTATCTGGCTAGGAAACATCCGTCTTTCACATCGAAAGTTTCAAAAGGGTAGCCTAAGGCTAAGAGAATACACGCCTCCGTAAAGTTTCCTTAAGGTGGCTTAAAAATAATGTAAACGTAGTGAGACGTACACCGGCTTCCCCTTTCAATTCATCCCACTTATTCAAAAATCTCTCAAAAATGCTTTAGTAACCTAATTTTGAAAAAAACCAGAACATTCATTGCATATTCCTCTAAATTTAAAAATAAATATTATTTTTAAATAAATTTCATTAAAAACGAAAATACAAACATTCTTCAATAGAAATCGGAAAAAATACGCGAAATTATAAAAAATGTCATGAATTTTTCATTACTCTCGACATTTTCATGGAAAACAGAGGAAATTCCCACGATTTAGCCGTAGTTTTTTTATTATTATTTTCTCGTAGTATCTACGCGCCTACACAGTGGTATCACTAAAAACATCCTCTCTGACTAAGTCACTTTCTTCTGAATTGAACATAAAAAAAAAAAATTGTCATCATGGGAATCACGTTAGAAGACATCTCCTGTTTTGACTCGTTTTAGGACGTACCATTGTGAGTAACACCTCCAATTTTAGGACTCGGATGTCTTAAAAAAAGAACAAGGAAAATACTCACCTGCATGCATCTATGGTATACACACCGTACTAAAATAGTTATCGGTTGTTGTTTGAGGATGATTCGTCGCCTGTGTCGCTTTAATTGTTCAAATTGACAACTTTGTTCTGTGCGCGGACGGACGGGTTGGCACTGTGCCAAGCTAATTAAACTCGAAGAAAGAGACGACCCACTGCATGGTGTATCAACAACTAATTGAAATTTGTCCACATGAAATGTAAAACGTTTGCGTGAGTCTAATGGTGGACGACCGCTACGGTGGATGTGGAATTTTGAGTGATTGCGGGTGCTGGTGCTAGTGTGAGGCAAGGAATACTTGAAATATTTGTTCTCGCTTACAACACGATGAATAAGATTTTATGAGTCGCGTCAAGGACACCAAATCGGGGATTTTCGTTAAAAAAGTGAAGCCAGGGTAGGGGCATAGGTTTTAAGGCTTTATTTTCACGCATAAATCGAGGGTTAAATTGAGAAGTCACGTTTTCAAAGCATACTTAAACCTAGATAACCACTTCAAAGCTCATCAAGTATGTTTATTAGTGTTTGAGTGACAATTAGATGTTCATAAGAATTTTTTAAAATTGCTTGATGAAAACAAAATTTTATTGAACAGCTCGGTACTATCATATAAACTCGAACACGTGGTAGTAAAACTTCGCCAAAAATATTATCTAACATTCCACAACACTTGATCGCATGACGTACATCAATTCATGGTCATTTTTTGACTGCCAACAGGTTTGTCATTGAAATTTGAAATCGAATTCGAATAACGATCAATTAATTTGTACAAATATTTGATCATTGAATAAAAGCACTCTCTTCCTGACCCATATATGGGACATGAACTCTCCTTCATGGCTCGTATGAATGGCTCAGCGGACAGTGAACTTGTTAAATTTAACATTGCCCTAGATATATGTACATATATTGCGCACTAATGTTGAAGAATTTCAAACGTAAGTGGATTATTTTCTGTGTGCTAATGATCAGACATTTTCTTTTAAACACAGCGAGTGATCGAACTTTCACATAAATCAAAGAATTTTTTGAGAGGGAGCATCTTAATCGGTTCTCTGTCAAGTACTTGTCATCTCTTACAACGTTGCCGGAATGAATATTAAGTGATGATGTGAATTTCGTGAAAATATGAAAATGAAAAGAAAATCATTAAATAAAGATTTACAGAAAATGGCATGAATCACAAGTTATTAGGATCTAATGAGACTTTTGCTGTAGAACCCACGTATCACAGGTAGGAATGTACGAAGTAGGATCTTCGACGGTTAAAAATGTATGAACTACTTTCTACGTAAACTGTAATCTACCTAACTCTGTCAAGTTAAATAAACCAACACGGTTGTCTCAGGTAACAAGGATAGTTAAGCTGTACCTACAAAGAAATGCATTCATCTGTTCGCACACAGCTCTCCCTCCTATTATTTGTTTTGTGTGAAGCGAAAGCCGAAAAGGACGCGACCGGTGATCCTACTTTTCAAGGGCACATGCTTCTAAAAGTGCGTTGCGCTGCCTACCCTAACTTCAATTCTAATCCACATGCGCAATCTGCAGTATGCCCTAGAAATACCACTAGATAGTTCAATGGAATTTTCATCCCTTTGTTTGGTGTTTTTCTATGCATTTCGGATGTCCGTGGTTATTAATGGTGCCACTCACGGACAAATATGTTTATCTAGACGTTAGAATTTACAGAAATAAAAAAAACACGGATTTTCGATTAAAATTGATTTTATTAGTTATGTGCTCCAACAATCCAACAGTCCGTCAAAAGCAAAATAAAACTTGCAATGCATCTGCAGCTAATTTTTACTCAAAATTGCAAAGAGACTTTTAGTTTCTTGCCCCTACGTTTATGCTGATTAGTCAAACTCTACATAAAGCACTCTGCTTCCAAAGTTACCTGTCTACCCGCTTCATTGGATTATAGTTTATTAACACAGACTAGAGTGTTTTTGGCAGATTCTGTGGTTACCACCCATACTTTTGTGATTGCAAACTCAAAGATTACTCCAATGAATTCGGTAAACACTGCGAATAACAAAAATTTGATAATACCATATCTATCTAATGATTCAAAGTCATGTTCGTGAACTTGTCTATTACAATCGCGGATGTACCTATATAGTACAACTGGTGCATTGCTGTGACAGAATGCCATAATCTTCTGTTTTTGTCTCCTTGACATTCTTAGCATTTGGTTATTTTATTTTATTTTTTCTACTTTCTTGAGATAAGCATTATACATTTTCGCTTTAAAGATAATCATAAGATACTCGTAGTTGAAATAACAATGACGTTATGATTGTGCTGAATGTATACTAAAGCAGGTGTTCCTTCGGTTGTGGCATTTAATTATTTTTAAGTTGCTTTAAGCATTTCAGAAAAGTGTGTCGCCTACCCTTGGTACATCTTGAATGCCTGACTCCACGGTTTACAAAAGTCAGTGAACTTCTAGACGCAAATAGTTCATCAGTTGGGGTATGAAGAGCAAACAGGAAGACGACGATCTTATGAAGGAAGGAAATATTTTTATTTTAATATGAAGTAGGGATACCTACCTAAGCGCTTAAAGGACTCCACACACCGCCGCGATAGCGATAGCGATAGCGATAACTATCGCCACAGCGATAAACAACCGAGCACACCAGCGCGATAGCGATAGATAGCGATAGACGTCTTTTCTCAGTTCTATTTGTGTTCTCAGAAACTAAAGTTCCTACCTTCGAGTAGGAAATGTAATTTGTCCACATCCACCATTGCGCGATAGAGCGATAGAATGCAACATGCAGTGAGAGCCACGATATATCGCAATCTATCGCAACAATCGCCGATATTATCGCACTCGGTGTGCATGGACAAACTTGAACATACGTGTTGCGATAGATCGCTATCGCTATCGCAATCGCAATCGCAATCGCAATCGCAATCGCTATCGCTATAGCGGCGGTGTGTGGAATCCTTAAATGTGGTAAATAATGTCTAATAAATCCCTGATTCGCCTTTGTTTAAACATTTTTAATCAGGCTTGTTTGCTCAACTAACTAGGAACACTTGGAAAAGAAATATCTGGATCCTTCGCAACATGTATTGTATTGTTTGTGTAGATCTGGATGAGTTAGTAACACGCGTTTGATTCTTTACATGATCAACTTGGGAGAGATGTTCAAATTTATTGATGAGCTTCACAATTGCTTCATGGCGACCAATTTGTCTCCGCGAAATTTATACCATTGCTCATACGTGTATCGCTCCATTTTCGGTAACCACGTAGGCTTGTCGCAAAATCAAAATCCGAATTTAAAATTACCATTTTGAATAGAAAATCCCTAGAACTCAGACTTATCACAGCTGCTCTCTTCCAAGCGATCCGGAGCAAAGTTGTAGAAGGCTAATATTCAGAGCAGAGCCCTCATCCCACATGCTTGAAACATCATCAATTGCCGCGTTTCATGCACACAGCTCGTGCTAGCGGAAAGCACATTTCTGTACCAAAATGGCAGGTCTTTATGTGGCAACAGTCGGTGCCCTCATCCTGGGACATATCATCCTGGTACAAAATTTCTTCGACTAGCACTAGCAATGTGCTTTAAGAAAAGTTGTGAGTATACTGACTTAGAACCATTACAACAATTCTTATTATTTTTATAGCACCAGATAAACTAAAGAAATCTAGCTGCAACGTAGTTTATGAAGTATGAACCCATTGCACCATTTTAGAAGTTATTCTCCAAAATCGGTTGAATATGCAGTAAATGGGTCAGAATTACATTTACATATGTATGTAGGTACCTACATGCATATGTATGTACATATTGAGCCTGCCTACCACTACCCTTCCGTTAAGTTATTATTTATTCCATGAAGTCCAGGAATTCAGCACGCAAATTAACAAAAAAAAATGTGAAAAACAGGTGAATTCCTGTTTAAATATGTATGTACATTAACCGACCCCTTGACAAGATAAGTATCTCTGCAGTTCCTAAATTCCTGAACGAAAAGGCTTAAAATGATTCTGTCCATATGTATGTGGTACGTTATTTCGGAAGCAATAAATATTTATGTATTTATTTTGAGAGTTTCATTTGAATGTAAAATTTTGCATTGTTATGCACATTTGCACTTTTCACGAGTGTCATCGCAAGCGAGGGTCATAAAACACATTAGTCATTAGTGTTTACTTGCACATAGAACCTAATCCCAGGTCATGGGCAGTAAAATTAAGCCGAAAACAAAGTGTACCTGCTTCGTAGAAGGGTTTAGAGTTTCCACTAAATTTGTTGGCACTTGATCAGGGCGTAATCCCGTGAACAGATTCCACCCTTTCCACAGCAAATACTTTTTTCGTTTCATTGACAATCGGAAATGTGTCAAACCACTTCTAACATTTGTTTCAATTTATTTTCACTTATTTATTCTGCTGCGGTAACAAATCGTGTTTTGCATAAATTACTCACACGAGTACGATGAAACATCCACCGCCATCTACATATGTATGTAGGTATACATCGTCACCCGCTCGTGTGCGGCCTGCCTAACAAACATTTTATTGTGGCAGTGTTGTTTGCGCATCCCTTACTGCGATTGGTGCAGTTATCACATTATCGCATTCACATTGGCATGGCAAACTATTCATATGCATTGTTGTTTCGTCCATTTCCTAGTTCTAAGAGTTCACAAAAGATATGCGCAAAAACAATAAATATTCTTCATGTTCTTGGACTTGGCGCAGATGATTAGACGAAGAGGCGAATGGAGGACAAAAATAACCCAAAGATGATTGAAAAGAATTGAGAGGGAGGCCAACAGAGCAAAAGACAGCAGAAAAAAAATCGACAAGAACATTTGTCGCCATCGCAAAAGACAACATTTTTAAAAATAACCGCAGAGTTTCCTCTTTTCCGTCCGACGACAACGACTTAGTACTTCCTGTCAATACTCCTCCCTTCACCCACACAATCTCTTAGAGGAAAAAAAAAATATTTTTTTTCCCCTTAATCGATGAATAGGATTTTATTCGCAACAATTTCAAAATTCTCTTGTAAATTGGAAATTTTACACCACAACTTACCGTCACTTTTGCCTGACGAATGTTCTTCGATAGTTTCCATTGCTGTAATCCGTATAATTTACTAACTTTTACCAGAGTTTTACAATGAATATTTTTAAATGCAAACAGTTTTTAGAAAAACACGCGAAAATTCATTGAATTCACTAGACATCGTACTAGAAATACAAAAATGCGGTCAGCAGCAGCATTACAGGGAATTATTTTTTTCTTTCTTTTTTTCCCCCTCTTTCTGCTGAAGGAAAACCTTCCGTTGACGAGTGTCCTCGTGAAATCGAGGGGCAAAGCAAACAAAAAATTCTTCTCGAGACGCGGATGTTTGTACCTAGTTTCTTTGGTTTTTGTTGTGGGACACACAAATAACACGAATTTCACTTTTTAAATTGAACCTGCGCACAGTTTTGTAATTAAATTTTGTTTTGGCGGTGGGAAAACTTTCAAGCGCGACCGTTTACAAAGGAAAATTATTGAAAAAATAATTGAAATTGAAAAAAAAAAATTGCTTTTGCGTGCGGACGAACGGCAGCGAAATTTCAATTGACAAGCGAAGCCGCGAAGCAGTGAACCGACTGTGTGCGTTAAATTGAAATTCCAACGGCCTGCGATGGGCGATCATATGCGATGGCAAGCGGTGATGGGTGGGAATTCTGCGATCGGCACGTCAGAGGGTGTGTTCGAAGGAATGAATTTTGTGGAATTGTTCAGGAAGTGAAGATGGATTTCAGTTTTAAGAGAAATATCTTATAAAAAAATAGAAGAGGTCTGTTTCTAAACTGTTCTGTGGAAATAACAAAAATAATAGGAAACGGTTTTGAAGAAAGTAATACATGAAAATTTATTGAAAAAATTGATATTACAAAAGGTTCTACCTTTCCTGAAGGTTTAGCAAAATCCGAGAGAGGTACCTATTATACGAGTAAGACAACTTGTCAATTCGACTTTTCTTTAAACTGTAAATCCCTTTCATTCGCACGGAAAATATGTATAACATATACAAAGAAAGCATAGTATGGTTTTTTTCATTCACACAGCTTCTGTAGAAGTCGTTAGCGAAGAGGCCCAGCTTGGTGGCGTGTCTATCGATCCGATAATGTAGTGTCATGTAACTACACCTACTATGTTGAAAATGAGCTCCCTCTTCTGTCTAATAAGACAGTTGGAGCGTTGCTGATCCAGTTTGAGCGAGATCTACCTAGTGATAAACAATTCGATAAGCTGGAATGTCCCTATGGGCCGGCACCCAAATTCACTTAAATTTCAATTTCTTAAATATTAGCATAACGTAGTGATAGTATTTTTAATTGCCGATCTTAAAGTCGTCTATTCAAAATCACATTGATCCTGTGAACGAATTATTTTATTTAAATCATGATTAATTTAAGTTTGATCATAACTGCTTTAAAAGTTGGTTTGGTTGTAATTTTCCTGTCATTCGTGAGCACATATACACCAATACAGTTACCGATTTGCTGGATATAGCTGTGATGCATTTATGACCACAAAACCCTATACTGTTCTAAAAGGTTCGGACTATTCGTAAAAGCGTATACCTTTAATTATAAGACCCTGAAGAGACATCTCCTTATTTTTTAGACTTGAGGCTTGCAAGTGTTATTCAGAGTATCTCATCCCGTCTACCATGTGTCATCATTTCTTTACAGCCTCAAAAATGTATGAAAGTTCTCGGTGCTACAAAACGGAAGCCTATCAAGCTTTGGAAAAAAACACGGTGACGACACAAACGGTAATCTTTGTCGGCAAGAACGATACATTTTTGTTGCTTATCATTGATTCAGCAGAAGTCTGAACAAAGTTGGTCCGGTCTGTAATTTTTGTCGTTAACAATTTTGTGAAGAATGGCAAATCGTTTTCTTCCGTCATCCTAATTTAGAGGAATGTCAAAGCAGAGGGTCGGTAAGGTCTCAATCTCCAAATATTTGGTCAACGGATATTCGGAAGTTTATAAATGTCCTAGTTCTTATGACACTGAATATAAGGGATTCAGGGATTCAAGGATTCCCCTTTTACCTTTTTTAAAAGGAATCACTATTGCTAACTAGATTTCATAGATGGTATTGCGACAGACACCACATTACGTATGCCATTCCCCTCTAAGCCTCATTTCAGTAGATGGTGCAGTACAATCTGTTTTTGGAAGATGTTCTCCATTCTGATTTTAACCCTGAAGTCACCAATAGAAATTCTAGAATCATATGTGAGGCATAGGCTTTCTCAGCTTTTCTCCTCTGTGGAAGGTGAGCTGAAATAAATCTGATCCGACAGAATTCGACACTAGTGTGTATTGTCAACATGCTTGAACGGCAGCAGTGTTTAGAATAATATTTTTCTTACTCTCAGTTCATTCCATCGCAGAATAAGTCTTATGTCTGCTGTACAGCAATTGAAGATATTGGTTAGTTAATCTGTCTATGTTACGAACGTTCCAAGAGTGGATTCATAAAGCGTGGTCAGGAAGAATTTGTTTTCTTCATGGCTTGCAGTTGTTGCATTATTTCTTAGTTCGTCTTTTGCGGTAAGCAAATGTACCACACCACTAAGATCACGATTCTTTGGACGACTTCATAGCATAGCACTCATTGTCCACAAAAAAATATCAGTTACCACAACCAAACCTTCATTTTATGGCGCCTTTTGTTTTATCCTGGTAGCACTGAGTAAATATAATCAACACAGACCCCTTAAAGTCCTCACGGCCATCTGCTGTGCTTAGAGTGCGTAATGCATGGTTAAGAATTGTTCTGCTCCAGAAACTGCAATTATTTAGATTTCCTCTGGTGAATATTTTAATGTTTTCCCCCTTGGAGACATCTTCTGTTCTTTCTTGGTATACGGAGTACGAGTGGTTCTTGTTAGCCTGTAATCACTGCTTCGTTTTCTGCGATTTTTTTCTTCTAACCGTATTGATTGTTATATCTACCTTCTCAATTGTCCTGCTTCAAGTTTTTCGTAAATGAATCGCTGTTGATAATATTTTGGAAATTTTCCTGTTTTTCTAGTTAATTTTGGAATTCTGGTAAACAAGTGCCAATTTAGTTTTTGGTTCAACGTTTTACTAATTTTCTCACTACATGCACAAAAAACAATCCGTAAACAATTCAAAATCAATAGAGTACTATAAAACAATAAATAAATTTAGAAAATAGAAAATACACTCTTCTCCCGCACCATCTTTAGTTCAAGTTCTGATACTGCGTCACTGTCCTCGCACAATATAAGAACGGCGATGCCGCTGCAAGCAGTAGTCCCGCACCAATCCACGGTCTATGCAAGGCCCATGCAACTGATGTAATGACCAGCGCCAATGAAAGTGACAGCATTAGATTTGCGCCAACTGGATAGCGAGGATCTGGTGCCAGATTTGAGAGGTAGTACACTTGGGACACTACAAAGAGATAACATGTAGATTTCTGCATTACGCCACTCGTTTCACAAGCTTACGTATAATATGCAGAAGAGAAGCGGTACAACTTGCGCCAAAAAACAAGCACACCCATCCCATGAACCGGAAACCCCAAGTAGTCAGCCGTTGAGTGTGATGTTCCTTCTTGAATACTTCGGTTAAAGTCATTTCTCCTGGATAGACCAACAACACCTTAACATTCCTAGTGGTTACATATGGAACAACTTTGCCTTTGTGCATTTGACCCACAATTGTGTACTGGAACAAGGAGACATACCTTCATTTGATTGCCATCAAAGCCTCTCGATACTCACCAGTTCTCCCTCCATTCCAGCGAAGGAGAACAGCAACCGTATGTCGCCGATTTCTGGATGGAAAATGTCATCACTGTGGTAGTATAGCCCTAAATGCAACTTGATTGATGGATCTTCTGGCCTAGTATCCGATGTTAACTCTACGAAGGTGTTGAATTTGTTCTTTATCTCATTGCCTAGTTCGTAGTGCCCGATGAAGACACTTTCAGCCACCTGCGTTTCACTCTCAATGGGAAACTTCTTTGGATTGTGATGACCAGTTTCGATGTAAAAATGTCTAGAATCTATCAGTTTATCCCTCCATTCCATAGTGTAGTAGTAAGTCTTGCTTTCTGTTTGCACTGTAGCTACTGACTCTCCATAGTTCTGCTCCCTACGAGAGAGAATCCAAGCGATATACTTAACAAAAATTACTTCAATTCTGTTTGCGACTCACAAGGTCTCCTCAACCCACTGATACATCTGGACACGTCTTCTCAGCTTCACAGCAAGTACCTGGATATTGTAGTCTGGCTCCGTAAGTGGTTCGCCAATGACAATTGGACCGGTGATGTGAACGATTCTTCGCTCGTAAGTACTTTCAATCTCCTCACCAGCGTTGATTGAAACCGCTGCATCCAGTGCTTCGTCCAGAGACATTATCATGTGAACGGCACGACCCTATAGGAAATCGAAACATTTTAAATGAACTGTTAATGTAGACAAGCAGTATGTAATGAATTGGTTACTTCATTCCAGAAGAGTACGGTTATCCCAGCACAGAAGAGAATACAGCCAATTGTGGCAATCAGCCAGCAGGAACGAAATTCTTCCCTCAACGTCATAGCTGAAACATTTTCCGATGTATTTTCTGATGAGTTTATTTCATTAATAAAATTTAATTTCCGGAAATTTGAAAACAAAAATCCAACTGGGAGGAGAAAATAATTTTCGTACAGCTGACAGCTGACAGCCGCCAAGCGAAATGTCAAAATACTGATGGCGTTCAGTGGGAATGTTTTAACAACTGAAGTCTATCGCGTTGCCAAGCATACATATGAATAGCTGGTACACAAACCGGTGAAATGTTTTAGACTGTTATAAATACAAGAGAAAAGAAAGAATTAAGTTTACAGCATTAAAAGTAAATAAAAGTTCATAAATAATATTAAATTGACATAAATGAAAGAAAATTTATCAGAGCCAGTAGAAAACTATGCACTTTTCCCCGATAAGTGAGTTAAAGACGTTTAACGCGATGTTATACATAGTTCAACACAAATTTGGACTTCGATTTTGGAGTCTGGGTGTACTAATAGAAGTGTTTAGAAAGATAGTGACGTCTATTATTGACTCGATATTCTATTTTGATAGGTCTTAGAGAAGAGTCAGGAATATTAGATCGATACCAACTAACTTTGTATAGCCTATCAGCGAGTATTTTGAGACGAGCTGTACAAAACAAAGTTAATTTGTCAATTGTAAGCATCTTTGAGATAGGATTGCTTGTCCAAGCAATTTGATGGCAGAAATGGTCCTGTACTGAGATCGCTGCTTTATTAATACCTGAAGGAATTAAAGATACTCTGCGTATATAAGCCTATGCTTCACTTCTCGTTATATAAGTTTGAATATTTCGTTCAAATGGAGACCAACCGAATGGCTGTAATATTTTTTTTAAAGCCCAAGTAGAAAGGGAGAATTACCTGCGTAATTAAGCTGGTCCAATTGCACATAAGGCCTTACTCAATCCTTTAACCTCTCCCAAAGTAGTTAAAGAACACTCCCTGCTTTCGGTTTCAAGGCTGAACTCGTTAAGTCTATTTTGGATTTCAGGACACAAAGGAATTTTCAGACATTAAATTAAGTTTACTGGGCGCCGTGGTTCATTGGTTAGTCCGTTGGACTACTCAGCGGAAGATTTGGCGTTCGTATCCCAACAACACCAAAGAGTTTTTGCACGGTCTCACCTCTCACGACTGTCTGACGAACATCTTAGAGTAATAACTGTCATAAGAAAGCTTCTCAATTAGTTTTAAACTGTAGGTCTCTTCCATTTCTGTAAACAAAAAATAAAACCTAAGGCCTGGACTACATACTGTCTGTTGTGGCAAATAATTGTAGTCTCACTAGACAAGACTCGGAGGAGAACTTTTGAGAATTCAAACCTATGTTATCTTTTCCTTGTCTTCGATCGACTTATCCATTGGCTGCTGAGTTTGCTTTGAAAATAATCGTGTGTGGTATGTCACTAAGCAGGAAAATTGTAGACCACGGGCTTCTCTTTAAATCTTTGTCAAGTAACTAACCCACTTTGCAATTCTGCGAAGGTACCAAAGAAAATCAATTTGAAGTAAAATTAACTTAAAAGGCGAATTATCTCGGATTTCCTCAAGAGGCAAAATGAAGGTCACAAAAAGCTGTCTTTCCTTCATTCCGGCAATCGCGGGTTTCTAGGATCGCTCAGGCAATTTGCCTTCTAAAGGTTGAATAATTTCTAGAAATCATGTGATCGAAACCTTTCCTCGATATGGCTCACACAGGAGCTCAGTAGAACTAGTTTTATACACTATTTCTCGGCTTAGCAACGTTCTTACTTTTCTTGTCTATTTTTCCAAGGTGAGGTTGATAAATCACCGCACTGTGGAGAACAATTCCTTGCAAATCGTCCATATTAACCAAAAGAATACAGAGGGCCACTCGGTTTCCAACAACAATTGGGGACTACAGTACTTAACTAGTCAATTTAAAACACATTAAGGTAGGTACTTTTTAATTAAAAAAGAAAAGCCGTTTCAAGGCAGAACGAAGGGTTCCATTTTGCGGTTGCAGATATGGGTGTTTTTTCGAAATAGAAAATGATGGTCCCAGGTTACGTTTACATAAATTTCTGCTCAAAAAGCAAACGCGCTTTTCGCTACACTCTGTCACCCACCATTGTTAAACTGTGGTTAACGGAATTCAGTTCGTTTCAGGCAAACGTCAACTGCCATTTTACCGATTCTCCAAATTTGACACATTCATCAACGGAGCAGAAAACGTATTCATCGCATGGGATTGTTTCCGGAAAGATAACCTCCAATGACTTGATTATTTCAACCAGTTGAACTGTTGTGACTCATAGCATGGCATGCACTAGGGAAACAGGATTTTTCAGCTGATTTTCCCCATCCATCCGAAAATAATTCTTCACACACTGCCTGCGTGTGTGTGCAACGATCAAAAACATCTCTCAACTCGAAATTCAATTCAATTCCGTAATGAAATTCCCAGCCGCACAAGAAAATCCAATTATAAAAGTCAATTCCATACACATAAGCACAACTAACAGGTGACACCGACGACGAGATCCCAAAGAGACTCTGTGTGTTCCAAGTGTTTTCCAACTCCAACCAGCGATGAACCCAAGAACTCCTCTCGCACTCGCACAAGTGAAAGAAATTCTTCAGGTGGTCTGACCTCAACTTTTCGACGAGTTTTCTTCTTCTTTTTTTTTTTCTTCCACACACTCATTCAGTCGATGTACCCTCGAAATTCCTGCGCAGTCCCTTGCCTTTTGTGTAACCTTTTCCATCTTTTCTATTCCCGAGCAAGGGTACGATGCATTGCATACTCGTATAGCAAAAAAGGTACGATGTGCGTGTGGGGCAAGGGGAAAACTTCAAAAGGTCGTTCCTAGAAAAAGGTCTCAACGTTGTGTCCACAAAAATACGTGTACTTTTTCTTCCTCCGGTGCTCGTCATAAATAAAAAAAAAACACACAAATGAGTTCCCCCGGTAACAGGTTATGCATTCATTTCAAGTGGAGCCTACACAATCACCAGTCCAGTGTCCAGCTCCAAGCTCGGTGGCTCATTCCAACGAGAAGTTATGTAGTCCGTTTCAATCTTGGAATTCGGATTCACCGGGCGGGCGGCGCAAAAATTATTTTCTATGTCACCATGGTGCGGCGGACTGTCAGTGTTACTCATTCCTGGAGGCTATTGAGGAGGAAGCAGGTAATTTTGGCATTCATTGGTATTTATTAACGTGTCACGTCGGCGGCGGAGGGGAACGAAAAGTGGATGTATCTAGCCGGGGTTAACTGTTTCCCTCTGACTAATTAATGCGATTGTATTATGTGGGAAATGGATGTCGTCCTTTGCGTTTGTATCTCGAGCCGAAAGCAATTTTGCGGCCACCAGATCGTATCTCGTGGTAATGGTGACACCTCCATTGTATATGGATATAATTAGATGTTAAGGATAGTCCTTTCCATTTTTTTTTTGGGGCACAAATTAATAGAAAGACGACTGTGTTGGGTGAGTTAATTTTAATGAAATTCTGGTATAGGGGAGCACTTCAACGCACGTGGGTTCCATGCGAAAGCAGAGCAGAGCAGATGCTCTGTGATATCCTAGAAAGTGTATCAAGTTCTATTGTGGCAGTTTTATTTGCTCGGGGGTTGATGAACTTGTTTTTCCATTGTTACCTCAAATAAAGGTACTTGACATTCAAGGAGGGCATCCTTAATTAGAGGAGTAATGACGGGGATGCGTGGGGAGTACAAATTGGATTGTCACCTCTTTGTTTTCGCTTCTCTGTAGGTAAAGAAAATCATTCGTGAGGCAAAGGACAATCTATGCTGTTATAAAAGGATTACCCCCCTACATGCTGAGAAGTGAAAGGTGAATTATTACACTCATGGTTGTCTCAATGGGATTTTCTCATCCGCAGGATAGGTGCCTATAAACAGGTCTTTCCAATTGCCTTCCATAATCGATGTTGCATTACAAGCGTTGAGGACAATTTTAAACTCTTTTTAGTGGTATCCTTGCAAAGCTTAGCAGACATCACACCCTCCGAATGATTAAATAAATAATTTGAGAAGGGGATATGCGTAGAGAGTTCACGGATGAATGAAATCAAATTCTTGGCTTGACGTAGAAGGCTTTTCGTTTCATTTTTTTTTATCGTTTCTTGAAAACGGAGATAATTCCTAGAGCCCTCAGACTCATCACGGTCCATTGTACTACCTGGCAGTTATCCCCTTTATTTGTGAAGTGTTTGGAGAAAATTATTTTTTTACTTGCTTTTCTTTACCTCCGATGGGGCTCAAACCTGTATCGGCCTAACCGTGGTCAACTTCTACTTTTACCCCAATCTATATTTTGTCCTCGATTTTAAGAGGAACCATGGCTATGTAATAGAGTATTAGAGCTTGCCATCAAGCCCCTAGCATCGAATACTACATCTTCCAAGCTAGTGCAAAGAGGAACTGGCTTTGCTAGGGCATCGCTTTAAGACCAGTCTTCTCTGGGTCCCGTGGCACAGTAACATATATGGGGAATGAACGGACTGATGAGCTGGTGAAGCGCGGTTCAGCCCTCGACAGGTCCCCCAAGACCCCGTTGGGAGCAGTAGCAGTCAAAGAAAGAATCCACTCGTATTATCAGAGGCCTACACCAAGAGCAAACGGGTCTAGTTTTTCACGACACTCTCTAATAAGCCCGACTAGTAACATATCTGCCTGCTCGAAAGATCGAAGACAATACTTATTCCTGATAAAAACTTAAAGGATTGAAAGGATCTGTCTCAGTTAATGTTAAAATATTGTCAATATGCTAGAATATAACTATGATAGAAAATAGCTAAAGGCGTTCACACAATGCGTGTAGTTATGTAACATTACTTAAATGGCGCTAAGTTCGCGGCCGACCAGTGCTTTAGCCAACAAAGCTCTTTAGCCAGCTCAATTGCTAGCTAACTGCCTCTTGTTTCGCACCCCAAGTTGATTGATGTACTTTTCCACTTGTATGTGTCTCATAGGGCAAAGTTTTCCTTTCGTGCATGGGACGTCCGGGGTGGATTTTAGAACTCTCCGGGCTGGGGCCCTGGGCTGGAATACAGTCACCTAAGTTGTTGACTTTTGGCGAGGTCAGTTTCGCTGTACAGTCCGTACAGTTCATGGTTGTATCTTCGTCCCACCGTCGGTCTATTAAGACAGGACCGAATATTCCCCTTACGAGTTTTCTCTCAAAGAAACCGAGGACAATCTCACTCATTCTTGACATAGTCAACACCTCTGGGCCACACAGCAGGACTGCGATGATTAAAATTTTATACAGATAGAGATAGCTTAGTTGTTTCAAAGAGGAAGTTGCTACAAAATTGCCTTTTTAACCCCAAAATCTTGGTTTGATCTCACCGCTGATCTTGGCTGAGTTGATAGTGGAGTCTATGTAGACCTCAAAGGTGTATCTTTCGAGAGTGAAATACTTTCCGTGACGTTATTGTTTGATGTCCTTATTTGTCGAGAGCATGTACTTTGACAACACCCTGCGGTCTTCGTTTATGTCAATATCGTCGGGATATGCAAGTATGTATGAACTTCTGAAAGCAGACAAGACCTTGTTCGCGTTACAAAGTAGACTTATACATCTGTACTTGGCACAGTTTAGAGGATCATCTTTTTTTAAAATCAGGCAAACAATGCAGAGAATTTATGTTATAACTTAGGCACTGACAATACCTTTCCTTGTAAAATCAATCTGTGGTAGAGTCATCTTTCTTCTCTGTGAGGACATGGGCGCAAATTAGCCTAATATTGGTGAATTTAATCTCGATACTAATTGTCATATGGGCCGGAAACTAAAGACTTCTTGCCTAAATCTGCCCCCAATGACGTGTCGGCACTTAAGCAAATTTTGCTTTTGTTGTCCGTAGCAATCCCAACCTGGAGGCCCGGATAATTGGTAAATTCTTTGGGACCGAGAGACGCTAGGACACCGCTTCTTTTAGACCCTGGTTCCAAATACACCGAAGAAAATGTTATAAGGTGTTCACTAAAAAGTTCGACCTCCTGGAACTGCAGACGTAGCCGTTGTCTCTACCGAAAGGAAAGGCTCCTCTGAGTTGTTCACTGGGTCTGAACCTTTTTGAGAAATATTTGATTCTGCCTTTAAATTTACCGTAAACAGTTGGGAACGCAACATGCGCATCTCCCACTGGTTTAACTCCCAAGGTCTCAGACACGTTAAAAGAGCTGTCCAACCCTTCGAAAAAAGGCAGTTGATATCCTAAAATATGTCAGAAACGACAAAAGAAGGCTTGTGAGCTTCCTTACCAGTCACTGTCAATTACTTTACCACCTTAATAAAATGAGAATTACGGAGGACATCACCTGCTGCCTCTGCTTAGGAGAGGACGAAACCCCAGAACACGTACTATGTGAATGTGTAGCTCTGTACAAAATTAGGACAAGCTACTTCCTTAATGAGATCATGTCTCAAATAGACTTAAGGAACTCCTCCGCAGCCCTAAATTTAGCTTTCATAAGGAAAGTAGAAGTACTGTTTCCCTAAAAGTGAGCTTTGGCAAAATAGTGTCGCAGTGCCTACACGCCATTTTGACAAGACCACAAACCTGTAAAAAAAGCACCCGGGGTTCATCGCGTAGAGATGAAAGTAGGATCGTGGACAGAGGTATGTGGAAGACGCATGCATGTCGTTTTAAATGGACGATATCTACCATTTGAAAGCCATTGCAATGCTCATGGTAATGTGGAGTCCGAAAATCCATTTATTTTCATTGTGGCAGAGAACTAAACGATGCCCCATCTGAAGTCTGAGTTTATTGTGACTTTAAACAGTTCAACGAAAAATGCCTTACTCTCTACCTTTTGACAAGGAATGTGCTTACAAAACCCCTTTGTAAACCCCGTGTACAGAAACTATTTCGAACTGCTACACCTCTTTTCCCGTATAATTCCAGACCAACTCCAAAGCACAGCCAGACAAACGGTCCAAACAGAAAGAAACAGAAAAAAAACACTTTCAACTTCAGTTTCAGTTTCAAATGCATGCAGGGTCGACCTGCACATTGTCTCTCACACATGAGTGAAGTTCCACAAGTTGCATGCGTCCTTCTTCGAAAAGGTCTCTGGGTAACATTCCTCGGGGTTCATACTCACTCAAGTCGCTCTTGCGTTCCTTTGATTCTGGTTTTACAAAAAAAAAAAAAAAACACTCAACCAGTTCAGAGAGCCACCTCTGGTAAAATACTGTCGATATGTATATGTTCCTCCACGAGGCCTCGTAAAAAAGAAAAAAAAAAAGTGTTCCTCTGCCTTTTTTTTGACGGATCTGCTTTTTCGAGTCTTGAGTTTGAGCCTCCCTTGTGGCACCTTCTTTTGTGTTGGTTTTCTCTCCCGTACTGTTTTTATTGTGGATTTTCTCTCGGTGCCTCTCTTTCTCTCTCTCCTTTATTTTTATTTATTTATTATCACCGAAAAACAACGAGAAGGCGGACGAGGCTACACCTTCGAAAAATGAAAAAGAGGGTAGAGCGGAATACTTACGAACCAAAGGTGATATACTTTATTAAGTATTCGTTCATCTAAAAGACGTTCCTCTCTTTGATCGGTCCTGGTCATGGTCGGCTCTGGTGGAGGATCGATGGTATTTGATGCTAATTTAAAATGCGTGTATATCGTGGTAAGGTGGGCTGGAAGGTGGAAGGATGAAGCTACAACCAAATGACACTCAACGCCTTAAAGACAAAAAAAAAAAAAAAAAAAACGCCGAAAGGGAACTTTGTTCGTTCCTTGAACAACACGTTAAAACTCGAATTTTAAATTCAAGTTGATGGTGCTAAGGAGACGCAGATGAGGAGGATGAGGCTTGGAAAAGGATGGTCATGATGGAGCGGAAAATGAAGTGGAAGAGGCATTGCAGCACCATCGTCCGAGTGTGGAATTCGCTTCGAAAGGGAAGCGATATTTTATTTGTGAACCCGGCATGGTCGTCATATGATCGTATGTAGAATATTGGATCAGTCAGGAGGACCAGGTGAGATCATAAAACAGATAAGAGAGTCCCCTCTATTGCAGGCTTAGACATTCCATCCATTGGATACCATCGGAGCATCGTCGAAGGGCAATGTGACGACGAATTCTACGTTGGGGAGGACTCTGTTGCTGGTGCTCTTGCTCGGTGTTTGTCCTTGTGGTTGCTGGTTGATTGTGCGACGAGGAAAAAATCTTTTCAAAGTCGTTTCTCTGTTTTTTTTTTTTTGGTTTTCTTTTGTTTTGTCGTTTGAGGCTGACTTGCAGTTTTGTGTTGCTATGCTATGCAATGAGGATGGTTGAGTTCAGTGCTGCGTTTTTGTTGGTGTTGTTGGGACTACTGATAGTTGGACTGTGATGATTTTTGTTTCTAATTTTTTGGGTCTCTTGCTGTTGCTACAGTGGTTAGGTGATACTTTTTGGGTGCAATGATCTTTGGAGGAATCTTGGTTTTTTTTTTTGGAGGGAATTTGGGAGTTTCGTTGACTGAAATGTGATGTTTTGTGAAAAATATTTTTGGACATCATACAATGTAACTGCAAATTTAGGAAAAATCTTAGTCGATGCTATTTGCATCAAGGGAACCAGCATTTTTTACAGTAGTATCCACTGGATTTGAAGCCTGCAATTGATTTGAAGTTCAACCGCATCGATGGCTAAAATTTGGCACAAAATCTAGCTTCTGGTCATTGTTTTTGTTCCTTCGGGGTCTAGCTCGAAATAGAGCCTGTATATCACTTCTTAATTTGCGCGATTCGAAACATCCTGTATCTGGAGTGTGTACAATGAAAATTTGTACTACAGCAAAGGGTGAGCAAAACAGGCAAACAGAATGCAGTGCTGTACAGAGGAAAGAATTTCGAGTCAATCCTGTGTAGAAAAAGCTAGTAGCTGACTTGAAACTCTCATTCCAGATAGTTCATAATAAATATCACCGAAGAGCTGACCGTCACAACTCTAACCAATATCCAGTGAAAGGCGTACACAAATCCTTGCTCACTTTGAATGAGGTGCAGCAAATACAATGGAAGCAGCACCTATCTATGGTTTTTCCGAAGGAGTAGAAGGGAGAACTGAGTCCAATTCCAAGATATCGAGTCCCAGAGAAGGTATATAATCTCAATAAAAGGTGCAAAAAGATTTTAAAAATTTTATTAACCTAAGATACGAGGGGCGGCTGGCGGCGAACCCCTGGGGCGGACCAGTAGGGATGCAGTAAAGTGGGAGGGTTATGAACAGGAGGAAAGAAGAAGGTACGAGAGGCGAGTGGTAAGTTCGCAGCCTGAGATGCTAAGCAACGAGTCATCTTCTCATTATTGTTAGCACTTAACCCTGGCACTGTACCATCTCGTTTCAATAACAAACTCACCATGTCAGCCGAAATCAGAAATTCTTGCAATTTTGAGCACCGAAATTTTGGTCATCGATTTTCCAGGATTCTGAGCCCTTCGTATACAATGGCCAAAAATGCTTATTTCAACAAGGCCGAGAGAGGTTTGAAGACGAACCCTCCCCAGGGCGCCCTGTGTCAGTGGTCACTGAAGGAAACGTTGAAAAATTAGTTCTGGCCGACCGAAGAATAAAAATGTGGCAGATAGCGGATGAGTTGCACATCAGCAAAGAATGGATTGGAGAAATTTTGGACGAACATTTAAACATTAAAGAAATTCGTATCGAAAATGCTACGCAGCTCGCCGAGCAACGACTACCCGAGTGCTGAAAAGATTTTTTGGAGTTAGCCAGGGAAAATTTCGACGAAATGATGAAACTTGGGTTCGCCAATACGATCCGAAGTCCAAACAAGAGTCTATGCGGTGGATTAAAATAGTTCAAGGTGGCAAAGTCGGCTTCGAACACCATGGCGACTATTTTTGGGACAGCGAAGGTCTTTTGCTGATTGGTAACCTGCCAAAGGGAACTACGATGAATGGTCAATATTATGCAACTTTATTGACTCTGGCAGGTGGTGCAGAAGCGACCGACGTGAGAAACTCTTGCCTGGAGTTTTATAGGCGAGAACGAGATCAAGGCGGCCATAGGAATGCGTTTTGAAGGCAAGGTAGGTAGGTAGAAGTGGTGGTTTCAGGGGTAGACCTGAGACCCAATTAGCACTATGGCGTGCCGTTTTGTTACCACGACTCTTGGGACCTATTGGTAGAACTGGATGTAAATATTGTTTAGCGAGAGCTAGTCCCTACTAGGGCCTAGATCCAGCCTGTTGTGTTGAGGAATAGTAAGAGATTGGTAATTCTTTCTTCACCAAGTTTGTTGAAGAAGGATTTGCCTAAAGCGCGGTACCCTAGCCAGGACAGGTCACCCGCAGAGAAAGTGGTCAAGGGTTTCTTCCTCGTTCATACTTAGATCATACGTAGGTGCATTGTGACCACATAAATCGGATCGGAGAAAGTTTGTCTTCCCTTGAATCGTTGAACCATTTTGAGCTTCTTATGAAGCGTAAGAGGCTTTTGATATCTATATTTGTCACATCGGCTATATCATTGTAAAGGAAGGCTCCTAATTGAAGCTTCCGTCTACGGGAGAGAGCTAAGCAGAAACAATGAACGTGAGGAATGATTTTGCCTCTTCTTCTTCCATACAGCCTCTGCAGAAGTCGTTTGCAAAGAGACCTAGCCATGTAGCATGCTTGCCTATTAGACAGTGTCCAGTGATGACACCTATTGCAGTGCCGATATGCGATCGATTCTTAAAGCGTTTTAGATCCAGCTTCGTCCAGATCTGTTTTGTCGCTAGACATGTTGATCCACTTGTCCACCGAAGATTTGTACTCTCGACAGCATCCAGCTTGAATTTTTGATTGCATGTAGCGATTGGTATACCTTAGGTGCTTTTATCCGGCAAGATGGGTATAGTTGTTAATATTCTGGCGAGTTCATCGGCCTTACAATTCGCTGGAATGTCCCTATGCCTCGGCACTCAACACAGGTGAATATTGAACTGCTCAGCCATCTCCGTGAGAGACGATCGGCAGTCTAGAGCCACTAAGGAAGTAATAGAGTTCGAGTCGAAGGACTTAATGACTGCTTGGCTATCTGGCTATCTTTAATCGCCAAAATTTCCGCCTGGAACACGCTACAATGGTTTGGTAGAGGGGCGGAGAGCTTGAGATTAAGACTTATGGAGAAATCAGCTCCACCTACTCCGTCCTTGAATTTTGAACCGTCGGTGAAGAAGTGAATCCACTCATCAATACCTACGATACCCACCCATAATTTATATGAAATCGTCAGTCTAGTACACGAGTTCCGCTCGTCATTGTTGATTTGAAACTGGTAAATATTTATAGTAGGTACCCAGGTATGTAGATTGTACAATTGTAGGTGACCGACCGTATTTATTGAAAGACTGATATTTATTGATAACCGAATTTATCGTTCACTACAAAAACCTTTTCATTTGGTAAACAATTTCGCCCGGGATTCCCCTTAAACCGCCTTAAACTAGGTATAGGCGCCTATCTGTAATACGGGTTCTCAAATAAAATTTTTAAATTTTTCTGTTTAAAGAGCTTTGTGGAGGGCAATACGAAAAAAATCAATAAATACTGTTTCTGTTATCTCCAAGTTTGCAAGTACCTTCCTTAAATATTCGTAGCTATACACCTAACAGCCCCAACGTTTTTCTACAGCCATCAACCCCTTTATGCGCAATTTTTAATCTGACTATTTACCAGAAAACTCGAATTAAATTGGCTTTTAATCAAAATCTAATCAAGTCGTCCAAAATTATAAAAAAAATCAAACACATCCAATGCGAAATTATAACGTGCTAATAATGGTCCTAAAATGGTCCCGTTTAACAAAGAAACACAATCAAAAAAAAAGGATACAAAATTCAGGTAGAAAATACCCGAGTATGTACCTTGGCAGAAGGAATTTCAATCCAATGATGGGATGTGGGAATGAGAAACGTACACAATTCCACTCAAACTCGCTCCAACTTGGCCTAAGGAATGCGCTATGATTCATCATCTCTGGTAGATTTTTATGTCTTATTTGTTCCCCTCTCGTTCTTTGTCGTTTCATTCTTTGCGTACACACAGTGTTCAGGTGTTATTGGATATCTTGCGGCGCACACCAAAAATACACAATAAATTTCCAACAAAAATTAAATTTCTTCAAAAAATCACAAAACACAAAGGACACAACGACAACGATGAGAATGCTCTCCTCTCTCCTCTGAGACAGAAAGAAAAAAAGATGAATAACGAACCAAAAGCGGTCCAAAAAGTGTTACCTGAGTGAAGTAAGGAAAACCAACTAACCAATCTGGCGACCAATGAAGCGAATTCAATCTCACCAGTCACCATACCAGCCATTATAACTGTTGCTTTCGTTGTTAACTGATCCTCGAAGTCCTAGCGGGGACTGTCTGAATCGCAACGTGCCGTCGTCGATTACGGTCACAGAATACCTACTCCATTCGCCATTCGCGGTGTTCAGCAGACGTGAAGGTTTTCTTGCTTTGCATTGCATGTGCTGCTATCCTATCCGCTCTCCTCCATGGATTTGTATTCTTCTGATTTTCTCCTGTCCTTCGGTGTCGGCATTTCCATTATGTTTAAGTGACTACATGGTGCCTGGGACAGGGCTAAAACTACAAGCAATATATACCAATCGGATCACCTCATCTTTTATCCGTTTTTTCGTTCGTTCGTTCTTTTTGTGTTTGCACTCCGTTTTGGTTAGAATTTTATTGAATATTCGTAATGATGTACGGGTACATGCATCTGAAGGCGGTTTTGAGATACGAACACGAACTTTTTTGCGCGCGGTTTGATGTTCGAGGGGGGAGGTTCGAAAGGTCGGAAGGCGGTAGACGAAGAGAATGATATAACCGCAAGAATATTTGTCAGAGGGGCCAAGTGTCTGAAAGTGGTCGGGAATGCAGTTTAGGGCAAAGCCTTTGAAAGCGAAAATTTCGAGGGGGAATTCTTTTGGGATGATGATGAGTAGAACCAGATAAATTTAGGAAAGAAAAACAAATCATTTGAGGAACACATTCCTTAAGACTCTGCTGCATCAACAGAAAATGTAGAAACAGCGTTTTGGTGGAGCTGATGAGTCAACTCATTGCAAAGCCTTGAAAAAGCTTAAAGATCTGAGGGATACTTATTGTGTAACCTTCCTAAAAGTTTGGAAATCTACTCTTTCCTTATTTGCCTCCTACAAAATGAAATAAAAAATAAAAAATAAAAGAAATGACAAGACCGGGATCGTAGCGCTGGCACCACTATGGCGGGCTTCGGTATTCCTTTCAAATTAAATCAGTAGTGTAGCACAGCACTGGGGCGCCGTGGCTCAGTGATTAGCGTTTTGGACGGTTCAACATGGGAGCAAGCTTGATGGACAGGGTTCGGGTGTTTGAGAAGGCTTCCCTTCATCTATACGGAACATCAGGGTTTCAGTACAAAAAATTCCATTCCAATGAGGTCCTGTAAAACAGGGCGAACATCAAGAGAGTTTCCTAATCAAATTGATTCGAGGACACATTGCAAGAGTAATGAACTCGATAAAGAGCATGATCCATTAACTTCATCCACCCAAAGGTATTCCTCTATCTTGACCAAAAAGGTCTGTTCCAAACAGATACCAATGTCCCTAATCTTCCATGTCCCCCGGACAGTTGTGAATAGGCGACACGTCCCACATAATATTGCTGAGCTTCCCCGGCTCAGTAGGGCGGTATTAGGTGGCGATGTGCAGAATGTTATTAGGCAGCAGCACAAATTCTGGTGGCTTAGGAGCGGAGAGGGAACCCTCGTCTTTTCTTTTCGATCCGGAGCAGCCTCTCAAGGGGCTCTACAAATGAAATCTTAGTGCAGATTCGACGAGGATTGACCCTTGGAGACTTATTCCACTCTGGTATCTCGACCTACAATTTCTAACCCGAGGAAATACACGATACGATAAGTCGGACAGACATTGAAGTCCGTCCAACCGATCTCATTGTGTGTGGCGTTGTTGGATGGTGTGTCCGGCGGTCGGATGGATGTCAAACAATGTTGGACACTTTGAGGCGGTGCGGTGCCAAGTTGTCGTCCGACTGATTATATCGTTTGTGGAGAAGTCTGTCCAACCGTCGTATAGCGTATGGCAAAGTAAAGCACGGTTGGACAGACTAGGTCGGACAGACAAATCGTATCGTGTATGGGGCCTATTAGTCTTTCCCATCATATTATACGGTGCCGAGTTCTGGTCTATAAATAAAATGTCTGAAAAAATTTTGTATTTTTTTGGCCCTGTGTAAGAAGACAGTTACACAGAGGAAGAATGGAGGAAGAGGAAGAATATGAGCTGCACCAAGATGTCTGCTGCAAAAAAAAAACTCAAGGTTCAACGACTATATTGGCTCAGTCGCATCCCTTGGAGTCCTCAGCCCTGAATTTATGTTTTTCAAAAAGACTAAACCTCCGTTTATAAGGCAATGCGATCACGGATAATAGGTGGCGTGCCCAAGAGAAATGGAAGGACTTTTGGATTGAAAACGTGAACAGCGCCTTCTAATCTTAGGTTTTTTTTGTGATTAACTATGTACATGTACAAGCTGAATCCAAACGACGTAGCTAGACCATCGTGGCTAACCTCTTGAGTTGAACTTTCATGCTTCGAATTATTGTTCATCCTGCACCGTTGCAGCTTGTTGAGATTAAAAGGCTGAACTTATGTAGTATGACAGCACTGACATCACACTTGAAACGCATGTGATTAAGTCATATTCATGAATTTCTAGTCAAATTGAATTCATCCACGAGTTCGGCCACATTTGTGGTCATAAGTGGTCTTCTAGATTTAGTTTCGAATTTATTTAGGTGGCACTAAAATCCATAGTGGACCAGGGCCCCAACTAACACTTCTCTCCATTCAAATCGATCCTTAGTCAGCTGTATCCAGTTTCGTATGTCAAATGTGTTAATGTTCCTTAAAAACTACGCAAAGGTGAGGTCTTACCTCACCACGCTGACCCTTTATGGTGAATTCAAAGATTCCTTGTATAGGAGCATTGATATCCACTCGCGCTACATGTCCTAGTTGTCTCATGTGATGAATTCGGACCTTTTCGATAAAATAAGTGTCGCTCTACGACTTTTATTGGTTTTGTCTTTGTAAGCCTCTGCGACACTTAATCTTCTGCTTTTACCTCGTCTCAGGAGGTTTTTACACTTGTATTGACCGATTGGGCGGTCTGATATCTCACACCAGGTGTCGCTCTAGAACTTGTACAGTTCGTGATTGAACCTTCTAACCCATCTCTTCATCGATACAAATGGTAGCGAAGATCACTCTAAAAGCTTCTCCTCAAAGCAACCAAGAAGACTGAGATATTTTTCCGAAGTCATTCATCGGGTTATTGTCTTAGACTATAGAAATCCTAGGCTAAGAGCAGCGAAGCACTGAAACTGTCAGTGTCAAAGCCAGTGAATCAAAATAATCTCAAGACATGTGCGTATGCCATGAATGTGGCATCAATCAAAGCTTCCGATAGCGAGAGAAGTCAGGAAATTCTCGCACTGAACATTGCTATTTGTTTTGCTAAGTTCCTCATGGACTTCCTCCATCTCCACAAGATGGGCATAAGTCCTACGGAGATGTGCCGATTTTGTTTGGAAGATCAGGAGACTGCCGAGCATATCATGTGCGATTGTCCCGCCATGGCTCGAAGCAGGCAAAGACACTTTAGAATGGAGTTCAGTTCCCCAAACATTGTCAACCAGTCACCCGCAAAAACGATCCTAAGGTTCCTCCACGACCTTGATCTTAGCTCGTGATAACTACTCTCTACCATTACTAGGAGAACTTAGGGTTAGCACAAAGGATCTCTCTAGGTCGCAGTGCCTGTCTGGTCTTCTTAGGGATAGGCAGAAGGCCCCTCAGAGCCTAATTCTGGTTATCCATAGTAGGTGCCTTCCGACTTTTGTCGCGAAGAAGGCAGTTCTATTCCATGAATGTGTAGCAAGCATTTGTAAAGCACTTCGACAGCAGGCAATATTCTCTGTAGCGATTTTTTTTTTTTCGATGCGCTGGATGGGTTAAATCCTTTATGGATACTCAGTAGCCCGTGCTACGCGAGTTATGCCAGACTCCATGCTCCTGCATGCTTACGTGGCGAAAACACCCCCCCAACCCTGTCCTGATTCCCCTACGGTACCGCCACTCAGGCACTTCTTCGTAGGGCAGGTTTTGACATCATGTCTTCTCCTTCTTATGATCCAGGGTTTTCTTCCTCTTGGAAGCTCTCCGCTGTTGTGTGCCCATGTATGTACGTATGTCCGCCTGTCTGTACGTTTGCATAGGTACATCTTGGTACGTAGCTGCGTTTCCACTTGCTACCGCTATATTGTTCATTGCGTATTCTTCGCTTTCTCTTCTCTCTTGTTCTAATCTCCTCAGCTCTTGACATATATCCTTGGCATAAAGGCTCACTGCATTCCACATATCCTCGGATTCCAACATGTGTTGTACCAAATTCTCTGGAGTTGGTGTTTCTCCTAGTGCTGTTTGTAGTGCTTCTCTTCGTACGTGGAATCTTGAGCAGTGAAAGAATACACGCTCCACGTCTTCGGGAGTATCACTGCACGATGGGCAAGTGGGGGAGTCATCGTTCCTGCATTTAAATAAATATGCTCGGAAACACCCATGTCCTGTAAGCAGATGCGTTATGTAGAAGTTAACTTCACCATGTCTGCGGTTTACCCAGGTCTCTATGATCGGGATAAGGCGATGAGTCCAGCGGCCCTTAGACGAAAGGGTCCAGCGTTGCTGCCACTCTATCATACTTGTGGTTCTTCCTGCTGTGTCCGTTTCACCGTAGGGTAACCCCTCCTGCCTCCTCCCTAGGAACTTTTTCTGCAGTTCTTCCGCCAGTAAATCGATGGGTTACATTCCAGCGATGGCGCATGCTGCATGGTCAGAGGTTGTGCGGAAAGCGCTACTCACTCTAAGTGCACATAATCGATTTACTGCTCCAATTTTCATTTTGTATGAAGTCACTTTCATAGCTCCGGCCCAAACTGGTGATCCATAAAGCACTACAGATGTAACTACTTAAGCTAGGGGTAGTCTGCGGCTATATCTCCTTAGCGATGGTGTCGACTTGAGGGCTATTCTGTTCAGAATTTTTCGAGCAAAGCGGTTTTTGTACTCCTAATCACAGCACTTGATGTTTTGGAAATCTGTCTTCAGACGAAAAGTGTTCAATATTCGGCATTCTAGTCCCGCAGAAGGATTAACCGCTTCTATTGCGGGCTTCAATGCATTCCTTTCATTTATTTTAAATTAGTCATGGCGATATGAAAGCAAAGTTAATATGTCAGCTAATCAATCTCGTTTTAATGATTACAGGAACAACAACTCGCTCTGCGAAGCACGTGACAACCCTTCTGTCATAAGATTCTGAGCATTCTGAGCAATCATTTTCAGGAATCGTCTTCTTTGCACTCGCAACCTCTGATTTACACGTTACCTCTCAAATTCATCTGTCTTCTGGAAAACCTAAGTGCTTTCCGAAGCAACCGAATCCCAATGTTACAACAGGGATAAGACAATATTCTTGAAAAACTGCCAAATTGTCGAAGAGAATATTTATTTATCTGCTGGATAAACTAGCACAGGGTATTTATAACATCCAATAGATTCCCTTGACATCCTTTGTAGTTGATTGTTTGCCATTCTCCCTCCCCGTTATACGTTTATTTATTCCCCAAAAACTTTAACACTAACTGCACACAAAAAGCAGCCAAATTGCTTTGCCCTCAAAAGTTCTGCAATCTCTTGCGCTCAGGAAGATCTTTCCTCTCCACGTAAGGATATCGTTCGTATCTTTAAAAATCCTTGAGCCTTGCATTGCTTTCGTTCGTTATACTATAGTTTTGTGCATAATATTCAATTTTCCAAAAATTGCTATATGGATGCTGTATGGATGGAGAGGAAAGAGTTCTCTAAGACTCAGGCACGGAAGGTCAAATGGAATTGGCACGACTGGCATTCGCAGTGCTGCTAGAGATACGAGTATTTCTGCTGCCACACCGCCCATATGGATGGAGGGCACAATAAATCACAAACTACGTCCTATCATCATAGAAGTACTTCATTGTCAGAAACTCACAGGACATTTTTGTGTGGCTACGGCTACACAGCCTGCAGTGGTCATGGCTGGCGCCGGCAAAGCAATATTGATTTCCTTATGCATTTGCACACATTTTCACACATTCACATTTTACGAAGGACGATGGGCGGGATGGGACGCAGGAGTTGCTGCAAATTGTGTAACCAATAAAGGATTTGGAATAACCGGGATGAAAAGGAAAAAAATGAACGAAAAAATCATCGTATGCGGGACATGTCCGGAACTACAGTCCAACTGTGAAGTGACTGTTGCCCTTCCATATGGGCGTACATAGTTGGGACTATTTTGCATCCTTCTTCTCTAAATGATGGATGTGGTTCGGATAATGTGGAAAAAGTTACAGTTTATTGGGTTGGGGTTCGGCTTTTAGTTGGCAATTAATGCGAGAAATGTTAGATATTTTTTGGGGTTTCAATTTCAGGAGACCCACCCGACAGATAAAGTTCAACGAAGTTGATATGTCTCAATCCTGACATGACAGTTTTGTACAACTGGGGATAGCAGCAGGTTTCTACAGCCTACGTCAAACTGAAGTATGTAACTGTCGATGATTTCCTTGTGTTATCGCCTTTTTTAAAGAAAGCGACACCAACGCGCTTGAAATTTTGACAGATGTGTTGTGTCAAGCTTCGGTGGTAGAAATAGATCGTTCAACGCTTGAAACGCTTGTTGTGTTACAGAAACGAAATTGGAAAAGAATTTCGTTTTTTCTTCAGCGACTGGTGTTGTGAAATTCAGAAAAAAAGCTGGGATGCTTATGACATAACATAATATCAGTGTTGTTTAGGCCAGGACCAAATATTCACGTTATGGCAGAACTTGAAAAAACCGAAGTTTCAAATCGATACACACCACCTTTTCATCGATTTTAAGGTCGAGTATGACAGCATTTATAGAGACGAGTCAAACTTGCCCGTTTGTGCAGGATGACGATGGAGAATGCTGCTCCATCAAGGTCGGTAAAGAACTCTCCGAGGGACGTCACAGTAGTGAAAGACCGCGACTCAGGTGGCGCACACAAGTGGAACAGGCCCTCAACCAACTTAGCGTGCGAAGTTGGAGGCAGCTGGGTAAAGATCAAGCTGACTGCAGATGCTTGTTGGTTGAGGCCCAGGTCCACCTCTGACTGCAGTGCCACCTTAAGTAGGTAAGCTTATGAATAATAAGGGTTATCCGCGTGCTTATTCGATGCGCACAGAGGAAAGCTGCTGTTACCCAAAGTGTGCGTAAAAATCCAAAAACTCAACTCTTCGCAGATCACAACAGCTGATCGACCATCAGTCACACTTCTCTGAGGAGAATGTTGTGCAAAGAACTTGAATTATTCGCTTACAAGCCTACACGGCACCTCCTCCGATAACGAATTTAGGCTGATCGACAGTGGGGCAAAATCTTGTAGCAGCTAGCACGCGATTCCCATATCTCAATATTCACAAAGGAACATGAAGATCTCCGGATCAGTCGACCGTCAACCAGATTGATCATATTGCGATCGACGTAAGGCACTCTTCTAGTATTATGGATATCCGAATGCTACAAAGCCAGAACCGAAGCCTGCAGGGACGAACATGGAAACCTACATAGTAGTAGAATCGCAGTCGATGTTGAGGATATGGAAAGATCACCTTTGCAGACTGTATAACTGCGACGATGACCAAAATTCTGCTGTCAGACAGAGTAATCCATTCAATCTGGACGATGATAACCAACATTTCCGTCCACCCGACCTGGATGAAGTTAAGATAGTGATATCTGGCCTAAAATCTAATAAAGCTTCTGGAACTGATGGCCTGACTGCCGAGCTATTCAAAGCAGCCGGAGATGAATATGGTCGGACGACAATGCCCTATGAATGGAACCTCAACATTGTTTGCCCGATCCTCAGAAAGAAGACCCTCTAAACTGCGCCAACTACAGAGGAATAAGTTTTCTCAACGTTGCCTACACGATCTTATCTGTTGGTTGAGGCCCAGGTCCACTCCGGACTGTAGCGCCACTTAAAGTAAGTATTCGCTTACAAAGTCCGCCTCAATGAAAACTGGAAGCAAGATGACGTCTTGGACGAAGCTTGTTTTCAAATCGGAGTCTGTATCAACAAGCAAAACTGTAGGACTTGGGGTTCTGAAAAGCCACACGCAGTCGTAGAAAACGCAGTAGAGATGCCTTGGGTTTTGGCATCACTGATACTTAATTCTTTGACATTTAAGATGGCATCAATGCTACAGAGACATAAGAACTGATTTTCTGTAGTCGCAACTGAACGATTTGGACTTCCCGCATGATGGCGCAACGTACTACACCAGCTGTCAAAAAATCGATCTTTAACACCCTATGTTTGACAAACGTTTTATCACACGTTTCATAAACGTGCCTGGGACACAGTGAAGCTGCGAGTTGACGCTGTTTCCCAATTTTTTTTTATGAGGAACTATTAACGACCATTGTTACTCCAACGATCCACAAACAGTTGACGTAAATAAGGAAAATGTTCGACAAGTTTTTTCTGAAATAAAGCCACAAAAAAGGACAATTTACTGCAAATTGGATTGACATTATGGGCTACCTTCAAGCTAGATGCAGCGGCCATTTAAATAGAATTATTTTCCATAAATAATCGGGACGGATACTCCGTACTATGAAGCAACAACCATTGAAAAATATGTTTTCCAAAAAGAAACCAAAAGATGGCTTACCTTTCAGTTTCCACCATTTTAGAGTGCAGACTATGCCTAGTATAGAAAACTCCAAGATGGCGACATAAGGAATTTTTTATTTTTTTTCAGATTTCCGGGCGAAATAGTCTTAGCCGAATATTTGATCCTGTGTGCAAGGAGGGCGATGGGAGGAGAGTATACAACTTTCAACTATACGAGCTTAACTGAGATGTGGATGGAGTTCAAGAAACCAAGATAAGTCGCAAGCAACGTAACGTATTTCAAATGGAGGATGAAGCAAGCCATATTTTGATAGAAGCAGAACATAATACCTGCTCTGCATATTCCAATCTTCACGGGTAGTAAGGAACGCTGCAGTAAATCTAGTTTCTTTCACATCTCTTTAATCTTTCTCTCTCCCACCAGACTTGTCATGAAACTGCGGAATCTCAACGGGATGAAAAAACTGGACATGTTCCTCGTTGTATGTTATTCGTTAGTCCAAATAGATGCAACCAGTAAAATAAACTTCACATGACCAGAGAGCGCAAACGACTTTTGTTAAGCCAGATCAAAAACCTAAATATTCGAGCTGTACAGCGACGTTGGCCTAGTAAAAAAATTGTGCATCAGTCGCCTTAGATGGCTAGGACATGGAGAGCGAATGGATATTCTCATCTAATCCGGAGATTCTTCAAATCTAACCCGGAGAGATATCGCATTAAAGGACAACCTCGCATAAGATAGCGGACACAAGTAGAAGAGGACCTCACCCAACTTGGAGTGCGCAACTGGAGGCAGTTAGCCAAGGGCCGGCAAACTGGAGAGGCTTATTGGTTGAGGCCCAGGCTTACTCCAAACTGGAGCACCACCCAAGTAAGTAAGTAAGCAACTCAAAAACATTCTTGGTTTCTCTAAAAAGTTGCGGAGTTTGTCGCCATTCCACGAATTTTTTCTCAAGTCACGTCGACACTAAATTAATCATAAAAATTAGTTAACGATCACTAAAAGTAGAATTAAAGTAGTTTTACTTGTTATTTGTTGATGGGGAACCATTAAATAATAGATTATCTAAGCCTAAGACCACTACTCCATCTGGAAGACTCTTGATTTGATGGGCTGTAATCCAAATGTTCAACGACTTTTGCTGGCATAGCTCCATGAAATGGTTTGTCAATCTTATGCTTCAGCGACATCCTAATAGTAAAATACAGAGTCGAGGAGGCATTGCAGGTATTGTAACCCATGTGAGTCCTTGATGTAACAAAAAAAATTCTAAGAAAAAGTGAAAGCAAACCTACAAATGAACACGCAGTTAATGAGCGTGCATCCGCAATGACAGACGTTTTAAAAGTACTTACATACCTGTGTGCATCTTAATCGTCACTTCCAACGTCGTTGCGGTAGTTAAACGCTTGAAACCTTAAAACGATTAACTTCCCTCATAAACTATACGTCCTGGCAATACCATTCCACTTGTAATTTCTAGGTTATTACGATTTACAGGACACCATCAAAGCCATCACAATTACAATCGTCTTCCTCTCAGATGTTCCAAAGGTGAGCATGCGTACTGTCAGACACGTTTCTACACCACACTATCATATCCCAAGGAACTCTTCCTTTGTTCCTCATGATTAGGAACAATTTCCCGTCTTTAATTCTCACACACATCATTCTGATGATTGTGAGAAAACTTTTTAAGTAAACATTCCTGACCCACCCAGATGAGAACAAAGTTAAAAGAACTCCTTATAGAATGAGAGGTGGAAAAAAAAAAATGATGCTCATGTATTCGTAGGAGTGTGTGTAAAGGTAACAATGAAACCAGCATGAGAAGAGGGCAATCGAGGAGCTATAAAAGTCCTCATTAAATGGTGGCGGTGCACAACACAGGAAAAAGTTAAAGAAGGATAAGGAATCCAATCGAGCAACGTTTAGATGCTTGTGGATGTGTCACGGGGAACCCTTCCGTACAAGGATGTATGAGTGTATGTCGGAATTCTAATTATAGAGCAACTTTATGTCAGGATAATGAAATTAAATATTTTCCTCCGGACTTAAGAGATTCCAGAGAATTAGAACACACAGGGATCGAACTAAACTTGTTCGTAATCACGCACAAGGATTTCGATTTTAGATATGAAATTTGCTGTGCTCAGGGAATTGCTTGTCGGATTGGGAAGGTCAGGGAGACAACGATTGCTGGGTGGAATATCGATGGGGAATTGGATTTGAATATATAATGAGGTGCTTAGGATATTTCATATCTGATGAATTTTTTTTTTTTTTGCTCTATTATCGCTATAAAAGAGGACTCAAGGATATTGAGTGTGGTCTAACGAGACACTACAAGTGAATACAAGTGTGCGGGGGTGACGATGGTAATAAGTCCAGAGAAACTGAAATGTATCTCTGTATCTGCAAATGACTCCCAGACGACACAGAAAGAAAATCTCTTTTTATTGACTGCCGGCGATAATTGCATGTGCGGGGGTTTTATTATTAATTCAACTCGAGAGTTCATGACAGTAACACGCAGGTCGGTGTGCAGTGTCAAACGAACTCAATAAACACTCAATTATAAGACAATGGGGTCGTTGCGGTAGAGAGTTGCCGTGCGGTAGCTATAAAATACTCGTACGTTGTACTAAATTGGTTGAGTGTTGATTGTTGGGGATTAAAAGAGTTATGTACGAGTATGTTGGAAAATTACTTGATGTAGTGGCTTGGAAAACCATTATGTGGATCTTTGTACGACACAATTGTGGTAGCTGTGGAAAAGGTTGACTACGGTAGAACGTCGTGGCAGTATTAAGGTTAAATTTTATCAGCTTTTAGATAAGTACATATGTAAAATTGGTTGCATCTTTCGAGGCGTTGTTATTCTCGGTTAGAGTACCTCCGGAGCAGCAATGGACAGCGGATAGAGCTAAGAACAAGTAACAGTCGAATATGAAGAGTTACTCTTACCTTCTCGGTTCTGCTATTTAGGCGTTACAGGTTCAGATTCAAATCCAAGAAAAACATTACCAAGAATTTTTACGGCGTCACTTGGGCGACATATCCAAGTCGAACTGCCATTAAAATCTTCTCAATTTCGTCATTTGGCTTCGGCAATAAAACAGTATGTCTTTCTAAGTGTTTTCATTCGTATATCACTCATTACAAATAGATCTGCTTAATTTCTAGTCCCAGCTGGCTTTTTTGCCAGTGGGGCACTTTCTATAGAAAAACTCAACTTCTTTGTAATATGAGGTCTACAACTCTGTCGACACCGAGGAGCCCAGAAGTGAAGCCACTCCAGGAAGCTTTTGTGGGTGCTAAGGAAAGCAACAGATCTGCAAGCGTCAATAAGGTGCGGTTGTACTAGGATTAAAATCTTTTGGTTTCAGTGTGCCCTTATCGCGGTTCGGCAGCACTTTAACCCTATCTAACCTAACACACCCTTATAGAAATAACTCATGATACAAATGCCTTAGAAAAAAAACTTCAGTAAACAGAAAACTACCAAAGCTGTCGACTATTTTACTGTTGAGACCTGTTTTAGCACCACAAATCTTAAAAAGGATATCTAGTAACGGGTGAGGGTAGTCAATTAGTTCAAATAAATAGTAAACATATTCTTACTCAAAAATTGAACACCTAAACTTAGCCGTGGCAGAAGGTAGGTCGCACTTTTGATTACTGAGTCTAATGAGAGCCTCCTGTTTGCATTGGCCAATAATGGAGAGGTTTGTAGTAGATCTATTTTCGTACTTACCTATAAAAAAAAGTTAACCAGCGGCTCTTTTGATGAAGAGTTGGAGAAAGCTCTTTTTATATTTGATGGTTGTAGTTGGTTTTTCCTGGCGGGTCTCGTATAAGCAAACACTATCTTGACCATGGTCAGCAGTTCTTGTGATGGTATAATATGTAGTCAGGGAGAGTTTTCAGAAACATCCATGAAAATAATTGAATGGCCAGGGAAAAGCCATTTTGTTTTAAAAGCCATTTTTCAACAAATGGAAAGACGAAGGGAATTGCGTCACCGTCCCTGAAAAATCAGAAATTTAGTAAACTACAACGCTACACATTTCTACATGTTTCCTATAATTTTTTTGTTTTAGCCTTGACTACCACCAGTGAGTTGAGTAAGACCTTGATTATTGACTTGATTGCTGTTTCCCAAATTGTATTTTGGACCATCGATGGTTGTTCGTCGATCAATCTCCAACTCTTCCGACGAAATTCCCCACGATTTCATAAGCCAGCAATTTCGTTGTAACTTAAATCTGACTTTTCTGTTCTTTACAAGCAGTTATTGGCTTCACTGTTATGTCTTTTGGATGGCTGTTGATTTACAAGACAATCGATTTGTGTCCGGCCGTTTGATATTATATTTTATGTTAATCGCTGTAATTTAATAATTCCACATCTTGATTTGACTACTAAAAAAACATAGAATGACAATACAAGCATAAACCCAAAATTTAACTCAACATTCTGCCATTCATAACTCACCTCTCAATCTCATTTTAATCATGTTTTCTGCTCGGTATGATTTAAATATGAAAAGATATACCTTCACTCAGATAATTTTATATGACTATAACCAACATTTAAATGTAAATTGATCTTCCAATTAGAACAGGGTACTATGTAAACATACATAGCTCCGGTAAAGTCGACTTCATTCCCATGACATTTCACAGTTAAACTGAGTTAACGTCGTGCAACGGTTGATAGAAGTTGAATAAGGAAATATTTTTCCCTATCCACTTCCAATTATTGATTGTTTAGCGGGGATGAGTTCCCTTTTTTTTTGTTCTCAGCATGGCTTGCCATGGTGTGTGGTATTCCAAAAAAAGCATAGAGAATCGATATCTTGATGGATGGTTTTATTTCCGAATAAATTAACACAATTACGATTAATTTTTATTTTTATTAAATTCTGTTATTTCTGTATCCTAGATACTAAGTAGGAGAATTGAGTGTTAAAATGGCTAATAGGTAACCACACATGGATAGAATTTATTTAACTCATTAGCTAGACATGCTGAAGTGTTACCATTATCGGAAGAGTTTTGATTGACTGCTTTGTTTTAGGTTTTTAGCGTCTTTATTCGGTGAAATTGAAGAATTTACTTTAACAATGCAGTTGATTTGGGTTCACACCTAGAGAAAATTACTATCGTTTGGCCATTCAAAGAGGAGCTCAGAGGTTTGTCATGGTACGGCCCTGAATGAATTCCTTGGAATGCCTTAATTAACATGGAACTATGCGATGTGCTTTTGCGTGGTGAATAGTGGAAATATTGTGTCTTAAATGTGATGAGTTATAAATCGGGCGTTTTGGGTCCTAAATAGTATTATGCTCGGCTTACAAGGGAGATCAATAGTTGCAAAATTGAAGAACGTAGAGTCGCATGAACATTGATGCTAGACTGAACGCACCCGCTATAAATGGCGGGTCAGATATTACTTTTATGTTGATAACAGTTTTGTTACTTGGCCCCCATTAAACTGAAAAAAGAAAAAAAAAGATCGTAAAACTAGTTAGTTAGATTATAGGTCCGTTTGTCAAAATGAAACGTAGATGTTTTGCGAGTGTATGATTCTCGCGCTATTGATATCCCGCCTCTGATAAATATTAGTTGAGACTGGTAAATGGTTTTCGACCTCTGGGAATCCTTCTTTCTTTGATGAGCTGGAAGATGACATGAATTCCTGAGCTTATCTTCTTTATCTGCGTCGCTCTAATTTGGTGTTATTCGTAAAAGTTCCCAAGACTATACTATATCTTAAAGCATTCGTAAAGCTACTTATTATACTTTTAAGTAGTCCACGAGCGAAGTAGAATAGCATCATACATGTAAAGAGAAGTTTTTGGAACATAAGGCCTTTCATCAACTCCCGCAAAGAATATGTCCAAAATGTCACATTCTTCAATGGTAGGTTCAGAATATAATTTGTAAGTAGTCCAGAGTGTGCTGTAGGTCTGAATTTAACTCTAAATGTATCCAAAACTCATATTTTGATGAGCGACCATTTATGGAAGGCCTTATTAAAATAAGGCAGTCTTCCGCATATCACCCAATCTTCAAACTTTAACACCAAAGGAAAACATATTCATTCGCAGAATCTCTGAAGAACATATGACAAAATGGAACAGGAACTTACTCGTACTAATGCGATTATGCAGGTTGATCATGTCTTTCGAAAGGGTGTTGTATACTACACAGCTGGATAATGATACCCACTAACCGAAGTGAATAGAATAGTGGATGGCTATCGAAAAACTTGTTGGAAAGTGCTCGAAAAAAGCAGTAAGAGATAAGCAGGAGGTCAGATTCTGAGAAAAACATCAGGAACCAGCCAGACTTACTTGCTTACTTAGGTGGCGGTACAGTTCAGGGCCTCAACCAACAAGCATCTCCAGTTAGCCCGGCCCTTAGATAACTGCCTCCAGTTGGTTGAGGTCCCCTTCTACTTGTGCGCGCCACCTTAGGCGAGGTGTCGCTCTGGGTTGTTTTGGAAAACTCTGCGGGCCGAAGAATTGATATCCATTTGCTCTACATGTTCTAGCGATCTTAGGCGACTGATGCGTAGTTTTTTGACCAGATCGATGTCGCTGTACAGCTCGTGTATTTAATCGTTGAATCTTCTCTTCGAGAGCCTGTCAACGTAAAGAGGACCGCATATTTTATGAAGAATTTTTCTCTCGAAACGACCGAGGATATCTTTATCCTAAAGCAGGACTGGGATGACTAATTTCCTATATAGAGTCCCCTTAGTTGTCCGGGATAGGGCCTTACTACTCAATTGTCTTCTCAGCCCAAAGAAACAGCGATTGGCAAGAGTAATTGTTCGTTTGATTTCTGCTGAAATGTTATTGTTTTCAGAGTTTACAGCAGAGCCAAGGTAAACAAAGCCCTTTGCTACCTCAAAGTTATAGCTGCCTACTGTGACGATCTATCCAATTCGCCGATGTTGTGTGAGCCTGCTTGTTGACAGCACATACTCGGTTTTGCCCCCATTTTTCGCTAAATTCATTTTGACAGCTTCCATTTCAATACTAGCGAATGCACCAGTGACAGCCCGCTGTACTCTGTCAACTATGTCAATGACAGAAACGCTAGTAGTTGCACAGACTTTTGAAAGATTGTGCCTCCGTTATTGGCTTGTGAGTTTCGCACAATTCTACTAAAATGATTTTAAAGAAGTTATTTGACAGCGGATCACCTTGTCTAAATCCTCTTTTGACACCGAAGGTCTCGGTGACGTCATTACCGACCTTGATGGAGCAGCGAGCGTCCTCCATCGTCATCCTGCGCGGACGAGTTTAGCAGGAATGCCAAAACTGCACATTTGTCTGTTAAGTGTGTTTCTAGAAAACCCTTTAGGACGGCTAAATTTTATATCCGACGAAACATCGCCCGACCTGATGCAAGCTAAAATTACCCACTGACTGTACTTAATATATTTTTTGTTCTATGTAAATTATTTATGAATCACTCCCCTTATACCACCCACCGGCAACACTACTATGCTATACCACTCAATTTAAATAAAAAAAAATCTCTCAATTCATTCGCAAAAAAAAAAAAAAATAGCCGTCCCAGCACCACTCATACCGTGCGAATCATACAAAAATTGCATTGACTATGACTGTCGCACAACTGTAATCAAAATTCAGCTGGGATTCTGAAATCCACTACGTCAGTGTCTCCGACTCCGTCGCCCATTGTCAAGAAAATATTTTTTTTACCTGCTTGCCCGCCCCATTCAACCCCTCCATAGGTACACACGGTTATTATGTTATTCATTCTAACACCCGTATCTTTATCGCTTGCTGGATTATTTATTTATTCTTCAATCTCAAACAAACCCAAAAAAAATTGTATCTCTCTTCATTCAACAACGGATGAGTTGATTTTTCTTTTCGGTTTCGTTTCGGCAGAGATTCTCCTCTGCCTCACATGTTTCTTTATTTTTTTTTGTTACTTTTGGTGGTAGATTCTGGTCTGACAGGTTCCACTCTGACTGCCTTGGTTAGTTCCTAATTCCTTTTTAGCCGGTGCGCGCCGCCAGCCCAGCATACATACATAAACGGCCAACAGGAAAAAAAAATACAACCGTGTAACAATCAAACAGAATGCAATGTTTGAGTGAGGTTCGAACGTGTTTGAGTTGTTTTTTTCATCAGCTGAGTTCGGTTTAGTGGTGGATTCTCTTGCGGTGCGCTGTTCATTTTTAGTTTCGGACGAGTTTTTGAAAGGTCGAGACGTGTGTGCTTGCTTCGCTACGTGAATCCGGAATTCTATTCACTTGTATTTTTATTATTTTTTTTTATTTGTATGAATGGACTCTCCACACGGAATCGTCGGAACTTAAGACAAGTGTGTCTGTCCTGTCGTTCTTCTGTAAATGCGAAAACCTTTTACGTAGAAAAAACACCCAAATCAACTTGGTTTTTGGTTTCTAATCTAATCATTCTGTCGTCGAAGGAGATTAGAAAGAAAAGAGATTTCACATACGAGTATTGTTTCGTAAAAGTTGTTATTATTTTTTTTTGAGTTTGCTTTTGGACTTTTCAGTTTAGAAGCTAAAGTTTTCTTTTGACGGCCATATCTAATCGGTCAGACATAATTTCTGATTTTATATCGTATACTCAGTCGGTGATCAGAAAGAGAGATTACCAACCGGAGCTGTCATTGTACGGGACAAACAAACATACAAAGTGCGTTATGTCATTGCAAAAGTAAACGTCAATGATCGATCAACAACCCCACGAAAAAAAAGAGATCAAAATATCGTGTTATCTGTCAAAGTGACAGTTGCAAAAAGTGTTATTTTTTTATTTCTTTTTATGTGATGGCACCTTATCACTTGTGATATCATACGTCAAACGACTTATTTTGTGCTCTCCGACGAATCAGTGCGAAAAATTAATCTTTGTTTGTGGGGAGGGGTGGAACGTCTTTGTCGTCGGCATAACTGACAAAAGCATGAGTATCTATGAGATACTGTGCAGCTAAATATATCCCACGCAGTGTAGAGTGGAGTGAATTGAATTTGCCGCCTGCCAATTTTTGCCCCCTTTCTAGTAAATCACCCAATACACAGTTTAAATAGCATAATATATCTGCGTGTATGAACACCAACACTGCGACACAACTGAGAGAACATCACTTGAGTGGTATTTCGTGTGTGAAACGAAAATAAGAGAAAAAAAATATGCAAACGTGAAAAAAGGTGCAAAACACACACTCGTAGACGTCGTCGTAGTTGTTGTTTTGTCCGATCGGTGTTGCCCGCCACTGTAATACCGTTGAGTTGGATACAAGAATCCGTGTCGTCGTCGCTTTTGTCGCTGCTGTCACTGTCGCGTTGCGATTCGGTGCTGCGCTATTACAGTTTTTTTTTTTTTGTTTTTGGTGAAAAGTGCAATCGGTCGTGTAATTCGTTACTTTGGTTCTACTGCGATTTTGTTCGATTACTCAGCTGATTTTGTGTGATTTATTTTTTTAGAAATAAATAAAATAAGCAAATCAATCATGGCCTCATCAAAGTGTCAGAAAAAGTGCAATTACCAAGTGTTGTCGTTGTTGTGTTTTCAATTGTTGTTCCAACTAGTGAGTGCGAAAAATTTAGATGATACAGTGTCATCCGGTGTAAGTGGTGGTGGTGGCGGAGGAGGTGTACATCACTTGCATGCGGACTCGAGTAAGGATACGATAAAGGAGACATGCGACTCGGTAAGCGGATATTTCGAGTCGATTGATGTCAAAATTGATGGGAATTACGATTTAAGAGGTGAGTGGTGGCCACTATGGCTTTTTGGTCTTTAAGCTATGTATGAGTGCTGGATTTACCCAAGCACTGGATGTAGGTTAAGACCTTAATCCTATTAATAGTCGTAAAGTTAGTATGAATTGAATTACAAATTGTTTGATGTTGTCGCCTTATAAGGTGATTTTATGTATGCTAAACCAATTGGATTGGGATTATGTTTTGTGTTGGGTTTCCTGGAGCTTGGGCAATGCAATTGAAAAAGTATTGCAGGTTTAATGAGCTGTACAGTGTGAGTATATGATGTTGAAGGTAATGGACAAAGAAAAGGAATACGTTTTCATTGAATCAGTGGAGTGACTTTTCGTCCGTTCTCATGTCTGAAGCGGATGTCCATGCATCGGTGTTATAAACGGGACACGCGATTTATATTGTGGCTTTCAAGTGTTATTTGGAGACATGGTTTCACGAATAGCAACAAAAAATGTTGACTTCCAAGACGTCAATTGTGACATGAAATTACGACCTTGAAGGTGAATTGACAGGTCCATTTCTTGAAATCAATTTATTGATAAACTGTGATTTGATCGTAAACGCAAGTTCTGGCATCATTTTTAAAGAAATAAGGAGCGATGATGCCACTAGCGTCGAAATACCACCAAAAGGTGCATTTTTCTGGATGTAATGGGATTTGATATTCGGTGATATTCTTTTTAATACGCACATACCTTTGAGGTAAGGTGTTATTGTGTCAACATAATTTGACGTCTCGCTTGTTAAGATGGATCATTATGTGGATGGATCATTATTATGAATTAGAAAGTTTGGATAATTTGGTAGCGTTGCACAAGTGTGAGTTCATAAATTATGATTCGTCCGACATACTGAGCATAAATGTCAAAAACAGCGGGGAAATGGCAGATCGGTTTGACAGTCATCCCTATAGTAAGTTTTGTTATTTTGGATGGCACATGGGCATTATGCAAAAAAATAGTCTCATGATCCTTGTATTGATATCCGTGTCTGGACAACCGTGGTTCTAGGTAGAGATGACAATGGGTGAGCGTATGGTATCCGCACTGAATCAGTCGGTTTGGGAATATAGCAAATTATTACAAATAGCTCGTACTCGAGGATTCCCAGACACACTAAAAAAGTGGGTCTAGGTTCTCCTTCTGTTCAATCGTGTTTTTCACGCCATTTGGTGTCTCTTCGTTAGAGAATACTAATTACAAAAAAAGGCAAACTATTGCCCAACGACGGTTGACGTTTTGCAGTGACAAACATTTACACCCCTTTACCAATTGGCAGATTTTGAGTGTAGGATAAGAACTCAGATTTTGTCTCAAGGTTGCAGTTTAATGAACAGTAGGGGTAGCTTGTGACGCATGTAGGTGTTGGCCGTAGGACTCACGATCTGTGGAGCTGAATTCGGAACATAGAAGGTACAAGGACGCTTACCAGATCAATACGAAAAACCGTTCATTTCTAGATCCAATGCAGGTTTTGAACTTTGTAAGGGAAACCAGGTAGAAATTACCTTGGCTGGCATCAGGAGAGGACCCAAAACATCTTTTCGGTCTTCAAAAACAAAACTAAATACTTGGCCCAGCAGACCGTATCTGGTCCAGGGTCTAGTTCGTGTTGTGCGAAGGCACATACAGTTTTAAGCCATAACCGAAGGTTTTTAGTTTAAATTGACAAGCTTTTTATAACAGGTTACATGTCAGATGTCACCAACTTTCCGTAACAAATTCCTTACAACAGACATTCAAGGGACTTCATTTCGACCAAAAATTGTTTTCAATTTTTTACCACACGCGGTAGCAAATGCCACTTACAATTTCTGCATTTCAGACGTTGTCTTCGAGCAGTGCACCAAGCAGTGAGTCCTCGAGAATGCATCACTCGTATGAGTCATCACCAAATCTAGTAATTTGGGGCACCTCGCTACTGAAGGTGGTCCACTTCTTGGTTCTCCAGAACTCGTTTGACGAACTGTCGGCGCTTTCAGCTTAAGTTTCTGCGTCAACTGTCGTCAATATGTCGACCAATATTTGTAACAACTTGACGAACTTTCTTCGTGAAGTTTTCAATTGTGTATTGTACTTTGCGTAGTGTTCCATTATTGAAAATTGCAACAACAGCAAATGACAAACGTCTTAGTTTAAGGGCTGCCAACTTAAAAAAAACTGGTGTATAATTTAAATTGGCTTGATCCGATTCACGTGTTAAGTTGTTGTTTATCTCCAATATTTAGTTAACCTAAAGCGCTAACCATTGACAAGTGGCTAAGCAATGAATGTTAGCTATGTTATGTGAAATTTCACTGTAAAATGTAAATTCCTCTTGAAATCATATTATCAAGTGAAAAATTAATACCACTTCAACATATTCAATTAGTGGCCATTTCTATTTAAAACGGCAAAAAAAAATAAACAAAACCCCATCGAGCCATCGAGTTATCCAACATTTGAACAGTATCATTCCATGTGACCTGCATTTTTGATTGTGAATACAAATTATGACTTTTCTGCTTAATTTAATTCATTTATTTTTATACCTGAAGTACACATTGATATGCATGCTATCGCGAGTGTAATCAATTAACACCATCATTAAGCGACGCTATTAGTAGCAATAGAAGGTGTCAAACAGTCTACTCTGTCGTTGTGCGATGGGAAAATATAGAATACAGAAATAAATACCGTATACCTTCCTACTGACAGATTATTTAATTTTTTTTTTCTTACGTTGTTAGACTGGTTTTTCTTTTGTCATGAAATCTAATTATGGCGATTATATTCCAAGTTGCTAATTATTCTGCAACTTTTTTGAACAAAAAAACTGTCAGAAGTAAGTCGTAAAAAAATAAGTGTTAGTTTGTATATGAGCAATTATTTATTGAGACTTTTTAAGGTGCCTACGTGTCTGCTGTGATTTGAGCTTTGCTTAACTAAATGGTATTGAATGGATTTTGTAGAGGAATAAATTCTTTTAAGACATTGGAGTACCAATGACGTTGATATAATTATCCCTGTTAACTTTCCGATTATAAGTGGGGTTACCCATAACCCCATTACTTCTGCTTACCATAACCCCATCACGTAGAAAAAAAGGCCTGCCATCGGAAGGTTAACAAACCCCTAAACCAACTTGTCAGATAGGTGACAATATGGATGGCTATTTAAAATGACGAACACACCTTGTCAAAAGTGAGTACACTATTGGCCGAAATTAAATGAAATTTGATGACATTTCCTGTAACTTTTTGTCATTGGCCCAAAATGTTAGCAACATCATCATTTTCTTACAGTGACATTTTGAACAAAAGAAAGAATATAATTTCCAAAAGCCAATACTAAATTACTACTTGAGCGCTTTTTCACAATTTACTTTTCCATTATTTTCGCTTCTCAGTGTAATATTCCGCAGTGAATAAGTACGTGTCGTCATTTTCTTTTATTTTCCACTCTTTTTTTTGTGAAATTATTTATGCAGGTCAGCTTTGAGTTCATGCTGTTTTGATGGATGTCTTTTAGCTTGAACATGCGTCAGTAACATTGATTGTCATCGGGAGCGAAGTGTCAGTGGGTTTCTGTTTTTCATTGGGTTTCTTTGAGTTAATTTATATTTTTGGCAAGTCACCGCATGTTTGATGAAATCCATTTATAAGTGAGACAAAAAAATACAATAAATGCTTGTAATAAATTATTTCGTTTATATTACCCCAAAAGTTTACGTTTAGATATCTTTTTTTCTTTACATTCAGTCTGGAAAATATAAATTGACGAATTACATGCGAGTTGTGACCTTCAAGCGTATAAGCGAGGCTTTAATCAGTTCCATCGATACGGTTAGACATGAGTAGGGGGACACATTTTTTATTGCAAAAGCTTTTGAGAGTCTTTTCGTACATAAGATTACGTTAAAGATGGGTCGACATAGATAAAGCACTCCTGGTGATGAAGCGTTTCAAAGACAGAGATCTCAGTTTGGATAGTTTGTAGAAATGCCAAATACGATGTTTAAAAAAATGGCGATAGACTTAAGTCATGTACGTAGCTTAAGCTGGTCTTAAAAGACGTTTGTATGTAGCTTAAGTCAGAAATATTGACAGCATATCAACGATGCATACATACAGAGAAACAGAACGTTCCAAGCGAGAGACAAAAAAGAGCAGCATTTTCAGACGTTTCACATTTTTGACATCTGTCAGTCGAAAGGATCTTAAGCCTATACGTCGAAGTTTGTGAAGACCTGCAAATCAATCTTAAACGAGATATCTAGAGCCAATGCGGTGACCCTCTCCTGGGTACCAGGGCATATGCCATTGGAGTTCACGCGGAGCTACTCGGTGTGCTGCATAACGACCTTTGCAGAAGTTGCAGGGACGATGAAAAAATTGAATCTGTTCGTCACCTGCTGTGTGATTGTCCTGCCCGGACTTCCTGAGATTCATATCACGATCTTGGTGGTTCTAACAGCGGACTTAACAATGTTTCCAGGGTTAAATGATTGGACACAATGGACCCGAACTGTTGGTCTAAGTGAGCAGTGACTCTATTTGTCACAAGGCACCCATCAACCTAACCTAACCTAAGTCTATAGGTCGATCACAAATCACTCCTCTATGTTTGGTTTTTTAAGATTCTTCTTAAACTGACCGAACTATAATAGTAGAATGGGTGCGTATGTCGACGTACGTAACTTGTATTGTACGACTATAATAGCCCAGTCAAGTTTTCGTTCACTTTTGCTCACTCACGAAAAGAGCGAACCCATTCACTCTTTCGTACGAAAATTTGACATTTGAGTTCTATTACGGGCAATTTGAGCAATTGACAGTACTGAAAAAAACTTAACGTAGAATTTTGACATTAGCTTCCGATTGCTTTCGACTATTATAGTTGAGCCTTAAGTCTGTTGTGTACCGATACAGGCTTTTAAAGTCGCTCTTTACTAAACCCCGTCGTGACCAATGATCACTGCAGACCCGCCTTAAGATTTGTTTCTCCTGAGGTAACCGACTTTTTGACATATCGCTCACGCTCTGACGTACTAATCACGAACAAATTTCATTCCACTTAAGATGACATCAAATTCAAACTTGGAACAATGACACCCAAACTCATGACACACACCGCCCACAAACAAATTGGTTATACCTCATAAACATAATATTTTGCATAAATCAAATTCTCATCAAATTTTGATTAGTGTCCCTCTTTTTTTTTATTGTTAGAAACTCATTTTAGCATAAGTAATTATTCATCTTTTTTTTAAGAGAAATTGCTTATTGCAGATTTAATAAGCATCGCAAAAAGGAAAAAAAAATGCAAATTTTGAACTAAATTTTGTACAAAGATCAGAATTCCGATGTGAAGGGGGTCAACAGCATTTAGTTAAAGCACGCAATTTATATTGTTTACACTTGCTATCAAGTAATTTAATGCATGTGGTAGTATATAAATAAATTTTAATCAGAAGTGCGAAAAATCAAACCCAACCATTGATTCATTTCATTTGAATTCTAATCAGCTAATGGAAATAATTGCGTATTCAATAGATCATCGGCGAAGGACAAATCATAGAGTGTGTTGTGGTTAGCATATAGCATAGCATTGGATGCATATGCATAGTTTTAGTATACAAAGGAGCACATGCTGACATTAGGAATCGACCAGGAAAATGTTAGCTGAAACGTCATTGGAATGATAACAATCTGTGCGTGATAATTATGAGTTGGAAAATTGTTTATAAAGAATTAACAAAGAGAAAATTAATGAAAGCATAAGTCTAACTGGCTTTGATTTTGTTTTTTAAATCTGCCTATGAAAACCTCCATCATTCAAGGTAAGATTGTGAATTATAAGAGTCGATTGCATTAATCCGGTTCGTGAAAAGCGGAAGAAATGGCTGTCAAAAATCGATCGTCCAATACGGTTAGGTGAGGTTTGGTAACTGGATGACAGGAAGCTGTCAACGGCTCACCTAGTCTAATGATGAGCTCATTGTGGCAAGAGTAGACCCCTGAGAACCTGAATTTCAATATCGACGGCTGAACTAAACCACCCAGATATACATACATGCAGGGGAAGTCGTTTATAACGACGTCGCTTATAAAAACCTGTCGCTTATAAAGACCACTTTCCTTTCATTTGGTTGGTTCTACTCTTTCTGCATTAATTGTGGTTAACGCGTATTGGTAAAAAGGTGTGCATTTTATGTGCTTGCAGTTGCATACTGGTTTATTGTTTTAAGTCTTTTTCTGCAGTCGAATATAACGACCTCATTTGGTCCCTTCACCGTCGTTCTAAGCGACTTCCACTGTATGTATGTACATATGAATCTCAGGGGATTGTTCAGCTCAATATTTCATAGATCATCCAGCGCCACATTAAAGTAGCTCCCAAGAGTGGCTTTCCTTTCAAAGGATAGTGCTGGGCAACCGCATAGAATGTGGCGAATGGATTCTATTTCCTCTTCGTCCCTGCAGTTCCTACAGAAGTCGTTGTGGGTTGTCGACATCGTTAAAAACGGTCGCACCAGCATGTTTTTCGCAAAAAATGTGGCCCAATCACACGGCCAGTTCAAAAATCGCACGACACTGTCACTCGTTGTGGATGGAGCGGTTCTTTCACTATTTCGCGGAGCCCCAGATGCGACAATTTTGTTTGTTTAAGTACCCAGCCTTATCACTCTGATTAATTTTGTGTAAAAATTCATGATCTTGTCGAATGAACATTTCCAGCACCCAATCAGCGAAAGGACGGCGCTGTATGTGTTCTGATGGCTTCAATTCTTGTGTCAACTGGACCTTATAAGCATGTTGGCCAAGTTCGTTATGCAAAATGCGGTGCAAAGTGGTTGCGGACAGGCCCACAGAGACCCTTTACATTGACTTAAATCATGATGAATAGTAGCAAAGCAAGCCGAAAGCATTCAGCATCACTGTAAAATAGTTTTAAACCTCGTGTACTAGTTAGAGTGAACAAAAGCTCTTCTAAATGGACATACCTAAGTGTTCAGTCACACTCTCAGCTACGTCGGCGATATTTTCGACTGTTGTAGTGAATTTTCACTATTTCCACACGTTGTGCGAGTTTATCGATCGATATTAAATAACCCCTCCAGTTTTTACTTACAAAAGTCATCGTAATGTTGACAGTTCAACAATGCCGCGAGATTTAAAATGGCAGCTCTCGTTGGATGACTCTTTAGTTCACTCTGCGTTCAGAGACATAACAATATTTTACTACGAGACTACACAGCTGCCCCTTAGTTTAATCGCTCTCAGTTCCTTTCTATTAAATCTTTGCAACTGGACATGGCTTTTTCTTTTGCCTTGAGCCAACAATTAATGGTGGACAAGCCACAAGTCCGCCTTCAAAGAGTTCCTCACGCTCAACACCGCAGGTATTAATTTTGCAATTCGCACATCCAGACTCAAACATGTACATTAATAAACAATTCTCGTTATTTTATGGCAGAAACTTTAGACTGCACGTGGTCAGTTTGCTAATAATTTTTTTTTATACGTTCATACCGCATACGTGTATTTAAAGAAATATTGACAAAACCCAATTAGCATTTCGCCTTGTTACCACCCATAAAACAAAAAACGAAAAACTTGTTTCTTATTCATAAAACAAAATCCATTAACAGCAAAATAAAAATATTTATGAATGCAACTTTAAATTATGACAAATCTCTCAGCTCTAGGGTACCTGAAGGAAAAAAAAAATTAATGAATCAATACAACTTCCCTCAGTAGACAATCTCTTGCATAACTCAATTTCATTCATCAAAACGAACCCAAATAAAATTAAAAAAAACCTGCTTCAAAAACCACCCAGTTGATAAATATCTGGCTGTCAATTTCGCATCCTTCACCCCTTCACCCCTCCTCTTAATCGGATAAATCTTCTTGTTTTATTGTCTTATCGATCACAATATGCAAATTAAGAGTGTGTCGCTTGTTAATTACTCTAACAAGAGACAGAGGAGAAACAAAAAGAAAAAAAATCGTTTCCAAAAACCTCATACGAAATAAATAAAATACACCAACACAGATATATCCTGCTGAACCACCTTTGCACTTCACTGTTACGCCTCAAAATCCCAAGGAACAAGAACAAGTTTTTGACGTTTTTTTTTTTTTTTTGACAAATACATTTCTATTGTACCCTAGGTCTTCAATGTCATTGTGTGTCAAAACGCGACTGATAGATACACACACACACCAGCAAAAGGAAATAAAAAAATTCGAGTTATCCGATAAGGTGCTAAGGTAAGTTAGACCAGGTTTCCTTTGCGGGAGGAGATAAGATAAACTATCTCTTCGTGTCATAAAAAAGAAATAAAAACAAAAAAAAATTCACATAATAATCGTGTGAAAAAATGTAAGCAATGCAGGTAGATTTGTATCTAGATAATGACTGACGATGGGTTGTTTCTTGGAGGGCCCCTCTACAACAAGTACATTAGGGTCTTGTCTGACGTTTGCGTTTTAAAGTAGGCCTACTCCTTCTCCTTCTCGTGCAATCAGAGAGTCCGTTTCGTTTTGTTTCCTCTTTCGAGGTTTGTTTATTATTTTTTTTTTTATGTTTTGTCTTGTGTACATAGAAATGCATGAAAAGGAAGAGAAAAAAAAAGGTAAAAACGTGTGTAATAGAGAGATGAAGTCGCCACCTTTTTTTTTTTCAAAAGAATAAACATCAAATGGAAACCAAACAAAACTCCAGCACAGGTTGTCCAACAGAGTTTAATTTCTATCCAACGGAAACAATAAACTCTGAAAGATACACACACTTGCAGAGTTCAATGTACGTCACACAGAGGATTGACTTAAGTCATGAGATGAATAGTACTAATGCAAGCCGAAAGCATGCAGCATCACTGTAAAATAGTTTTAAACGTCATGTCCTAGTTAGTGTGAACAAAAGCTCTTCTAAATTTTAATCTTTTCTGACTTTTTGTACAAATTTTCATTCGCACATGAGCATTTAGAAAATAAAACTCGAAAAAGCATGTGTATTTACGGGTCATGAAGTGACCTATGTAGGTATTTAAGGATTTCACTAGTTTCCACTCACTTTTTACGACAACCAAGGTTAGTTGCTGGTTCTGCTGCTGCTGGTGCTGCTGCTTTGGTGTGTAAAAATACTCAAGGACATTTGTGGGAAAATAATTTTGCACGAGTTTCCCTCTCGTCGGTTCCGAGAAAGGAAGAAAATTGTTAAAAACAGCAGTAGGTGTCACAGTTGCATGAGTTTTTATTTTCGAAAAACAAAAAAGAAAGAAAGAAGGAACTAACTATCTGATGTACAGTTGCACGTATAATGTCAGAAGGAAGGAAGTGTTTCATGCAGCAACGGGATTACTTGTCCTTGATGCTTTTCTCTGTGTTTTTTTTAATGATAAGCAATTAGTACGAAGGATACGTACACATCTCGTTTAATTATTTTGTGAATGGGTGGCTTTTTGAAAAGGTTACCGAGTGCTGAAGTCAAAGGAAAATGTAAGCTAAGTGTAGTGTAATCAATGGGATAGTGGCAAAAGGATTAAGATGTTACACTTGTGATAACTTGAGGTTTTGTGTGCGCATTGGTCTGGGAAACATCTTTTAAGGGTGAATGGTACTAGATGATACGATGGGTAATGGCATCGTTTGGGTGAGTTTGATTCATTCAGTCGCCTTAATGAAGGACCTCTATCTTAAGCGGGGAGTTAGGCTAGACGATGTACTTGTATAGTGAGGGCATACTAACTTACAAGATATTTATTCGACGTGAAATAACGTCCACTTAGGATCAGACGCGCACAAACGCTGCATAACCAATGATTGTCATCTTGTCATCGGAGAATAGCCTGGTCTATGAAATTCTACCTACAATCTAGGGACCCGCTTCATACTATGTCCTATCTGAATCAGAAAGTATTATGCTGGAAAAGTAGTATTAAGTGCCCAATATAATATGTAGCATCAGAAATGTTTTTAAAACCCTGAAGGCACCCATTTTGAGCGGAAGCTACAATGAACGCATTCAGTACCACTCTTGCTGTTATAGTTGAAGTAAAAATTGTACATATGTGCACTAAGGTTTCGAAAACTAACAAATTAAAAAGGAACTGAACTTCCTGCAAATAATAACTGCATTTGGTCCTTAAAAATCCATCAGGGCTATTCATGTCTCCTATCATAGAAAATGCAGTAAATTAAGGGCATTGCGGGTACTTTGTAATACTATGGATCACACCATTTGGCCACTCAGGGATTAGCGAAACCAACTGGAGCTTTTGATAAAGCGATGGATGCTCATGACGTCTAAGGACGCCAGATCGCCGTTTTTCCATCTGTGGTTGGTCTTGCTAATAGCGTTCAGCTTTAGTAGATGCTTACATGTAGCTACGGGCATACCTAGGGCTTGCATATCAGGCATGATCCTTAGAGTAGTACCCTGTCTGGCGAGCTCGTCAGGTCTGCAGTTTCCTGGAATGTCTCTGTGGCCTGGCACAGGAACTGCTCTGTCATCTCCAGAGATGGACGGCAGTTGAAAGCGGTCTTTGAAGTGAGCACGATTCCATGGACTTGATTGCCGCTTGGCTGTCAATGAGAATGGTAATATCCCTGACATTACACTTCAGTCAGGACAGGCTATGATTTCCGTTTGAAAAACGCTACAATGATCAGGGAGGCGGAAAGCCAGCTACTGTTGATGGCCTTATAATGTTAAGTCCAAGAACGTCGCTGTAAATTTGATTCAATAGTAGAGGACCAATGGCGGATCCTTGGGGAACATCGCCCGTAACACTGTGCTACGTTGTTCCGTCTTCTTACACTTTTTTCATGAAAAAACCCTTTTTTTGAAAATATCCTGGCCAACTTTGGGACGTTAAATATGTTCCCATTGCAAGTTTTTTTTGAAACCCAATTATTTCTGACATATTCGGGGGAGTTTTTCAGAGATAACGACGGGAATTGTTTGTATTTTCTGTTTAGTTGTCTAGGATGACTTAATGTTGTTAAAAGAAGAGAACTACTAGTACCTTTTCCAGAAACAAGACGAGCTTGGACGATGATTTTTGCCAGTCTGCAAACTTCCAAATGGATCAGATCAGCACCCAATTTTACTTGTATGACTGGTGTTATAAAGGCTTTTTGTTGCGCTGTATAACTTAATCGATATTTTGCACGCTCAGCATCTTTCAGACTTATTGCCCGTCAAATTTTACTGTTGGGGTTTTTCATTAACCTACATAAGAACAAAGTTTGACCAGAAATAAGTCCACACATTAAGGCATGTGGGTAGGCACCATTTATTTTCGTCCAAATCTAGGTGGAATTCTGTCGATATCTCCGACCATTATGAATTTTGATTAATTCCCCTGAGAAAATTCCAAATAGGTCCAAGGCCACCGTCAGGTCTATGATTTACTTAATTAATTCTTTTTTCGTTTATTCACAAGAATGTTGTATACTAGCTTCGTAGGGAAAATTCTACTAATGACTTCCCCAAAGTACACACCAACCACAGTAACACTAGAGTCTAATTAATTATAAAAGTAGGTCAACGAGCTCGCCCAAGGACTAAACGCTAAACACTAAACAGATGCATGACTGAGATTTGCTAACTTGACTTTTGATTGATTGCTGAGTACACTTACTGCATCCATTCCATAGATATTTACATATTTTTCTCATTATTCGGTGATATCGTAAAAAATACGATAAACTTATGATTTGCGTCATGACTGACTGCAAAATGTTTAAATCATCTAATAAAATACAAATTTAGACCCAGGACGACTGATATATCTCATTTTTCTGTTAAAAAAAAAATAAAAATAAAACACTGAATTTATGTGATTTTTTTATGACGGCTGGAAAGTTTGAGCCCACACACACCTTATCGTAAATCACCATCACCATCATCCAGTCAGACCAGCTCAGACAAAATCCGAATTATTCTCATTTGCATGAATATTCAATTAAATCTCGAATGTAATTCATTTAATTTCATCCCCAGGAACAATAAATAGAAAAATCACTTTCAATTTACCATCAAACAGAGAGACAGGACAGGGTAGGGTCCTAGACAAAAACAGACAAAAAAAAAAAACTACAAAAATATTATCCAAGTAAACTTCCCCCGTTGTACTCATGATTGTGAAAAATCCTTTTTCCCCACGGATGAGAGCAGAGAGTGAAATTAAAAACAAGTAAAAGCAAAAAAGAAAAAAAAAAACAAATCGTAATATCTACGCCATCTAAATTAAACAGCGGAGAGATTTCCACTTGTACTAGGACAATTAATAATCTCGTCGTCCTGTACAAATCCCGCTGTCCCTCTTCGGTGTCAGAAACATCCTTCCGAGAGGCGCCTATTCCGTGCCATTGTTTGCGGTCGGGTGGAAAGTTATCCTTTTTGTCTCTCGTAGATATTTCATTTTGTTTGTGCTGCTTAGTTTTTTTTCCCCACAAAAAACAAAAAAGGAGAAAATACTAGCAGTTGGACTCTAGCGGTAGGAGAATCCTTCTCTCTGTTTCCCTTGGTATGCAAATTTCATTTGCGCCCTCACAATCATCATCAGAGTGGACCTGGAGTTTGAGTAGATTGAAATTTTCCAAAATTACTTTCTAATTAAATTTAATTGGAGTTTCTTTTTGCTGCTGTTGTTTTTGATTATATTTCTTCGTCTTTTTTTAATATTTCTGTAATTTGCGTCAACAAGGTTCGGTCTCATGCAACCCACACTCGGTGCGGTGCGGTTTGGTTGGGTTAAGTGATGGCACACGTTTTTCGTACTCCTACTTTGGAGGGACTTAATATTTTTTTTTTCTGTCGAGATGGAGTCTATTTCTTTCGCTTGGCGGTTATGCTAATATTATTGGATAAATAAACATGAAAATATCTTTTAATATTTCGGTTGAATTCACCTGTTAATGGCATTTCACGCATCACAATAATGATTTGACTGTTATGTCAACCACCTACTACACTAGTGTGGCTTGGGAGACATTAGATAGTAATGGGTGCACAGTGAGGCCGCTTATTTTGGGAGGAGGCACAAAGAACGTTGTTGGAACCTTGTGAAATTAAGGTCTGAGAGAAGACTCTTCCATTTTTTGTGTATTAATATTTGTGTACAGTCATCTTGGGCGCCGTGGCTCAAGTGGAGGTTCGAGGTTCGAATCCCAGAAAACACAAAAAAAAAAAAGTTTTTTCACGGTCCCACCTCTCGCGAATGTCTGACAAACGTCCGAGAGTAACAACTGTCATGAGAAAGCTTCTCAATTTGCCTTTCGGATATGGCTCTAAACTGTAGGTTCCTTCCATTTGTGTGAAAAGTATAACACGCACAACACGAATTGTCGCGAGAAGCTAGGTCCTGGACCACATACGCCAAGTAGTTTTATTTTGTGTAGGGTCATCTTGCACTGCGACGTAATGGTCTATTGTGCCCCCTGCTATTGCATTGGAGAGGTTTGTTCCCTCATTAGAGTTGCCCTCGCATTGTGATTCCATCAGAATTGTGTTTGAGGGTCTTATCCTCTAGCTTTGCCTTGGCGAAAATAATTCACCCTAGAGCTCTCTCTCCAGACCAGTTTCTTTTAAGAATCTGAGTATGAGAAGCGGGTCCATGGTTGGCATATCCTCATCTGATAATTGGTACCTGCCCAGATATGTCAATGCCCCACAAGATTCCAGACGATGCTCCGGAGACTCGCTTGATTCGTTGTAGAATCTGCAAAGGGGTTCATTTGTTATTTCTAGTTTCCTCAAATGCTCCCTGAGTGTGCAGTGCAGGAAGCCTGTTAGGATTCGTAGGTTGTTCCTGTTAAGGTATGTACAGGCTTCGAATCTATATCGTCCAAGTTGTTTCTTAGCTTGCCTTAGGCCAATAGTGTTGTTTCAGGTTCTTACCCTGTCTTGTTTCTCCATTTTCCTGAATTCTTCACGGATAGTACGTTCCCCTATTCCGCAGAATGGTTCAAAGCCAATGAATGGTTCTGCAGCTCCTTGTCTTGCCAGTGAGTCTGCTACTTCATTGCCTTCTATCCGGACATGAGCGGGTACCCAGAAATAAACTTATTATGGGCGCCATGGCTCAGTGGTAAGTGCGATTGTTTGCTGAGCAGGAGGTTCGAATCCCAGGAAATACCAAAAAGTTATTTTACGGACCCTCCTCCTCCGGACTGTTTGCCTGACAAACAACCGAGACTGTCGTGATGAGAAAGTTTCTAAAAAAGGCTTTCGGTTATGGTTGTAGACTGTGCCTTTCATTTTGTGTGAACAAATATAACACGCACAACACGACACCCTTCCGACTCAATACAGCGATTTGCGCGGTCTAAAAGTATGTTGAATGAGTGTTTTAAATCGTCGACCGAGGTGTCCTTCGCAAATACATTTTTCCGAAAAGGTAAAAGTCGTACGGTGCCAAATCAGGCAAACACAGGGAGTGGTTGACTGTTAAAATGCGATTTACAGCCACAAATTGGTCAGAAGTGTTTGAGTTCTCCAAAAGTGATTTTTTGGGTTTTGGCTCGTCTCGCCTTCCACTCGTCGTTTTGCTGCTTGGTTCCTGCAACATATTGAAAATACCACGTTTCATCACCAATTACAATGTTGTAAAGCAAGTTTTTCTTCTTATTGGTCTCCTTGATGATGTCCTTCGAATATTTAATTCTGCCACAAACATACTGTCATTTCAGACGCTATAACTTCGCTTCTATGCGTCCAAATGTCATGAAATTTTGACAGTACATCAGTGATTGATCTACCTTGCCGACGCATGTAATTGATGAATTTACTTACACCAGCGAAATTCAACTTTTTTTCAAATTTCGACTGCTCTTGTGCTATAATCATTTTTTCCCAGTTTTGTTCAAACATAATACGATCCATTTCTTATCGCGCACTTGACACTTGACACAACATATGTATCTACCAATATTTCAGTCACGTGAGTGTTGCCAGCGTTGAAATTACACGCACTTGAAAAGAAAACAGTAAATGGATCACACTTCTCTTCGCTTGCTTACTTGCTGTAATTCACAAATTTATTCATGTGCCACGACGCAACGTCACTACTACTTTTTTTCCGAAGCAGTTACTCGTAAATACACGTGTTTGCATTGACTCCTGACAAACGCAATTACCGCAACGTATTTCTGTCTAGACGGAACATGATTGGCATGTCAGCAGTGACAGAAACTAGTTAGAAAGTTAATAATTTATTTCTATCAAATTACTTACGACTGTAACTTGCAAAAATGACTAATAGCGTGATTTGCCACTGGAATTCACTCAAAAACCCTTTTAAATCGAGCTCCGAATGCGGACCATTGAATTGTGTCTCTGACCCTTTCTGTCCCCACTGAACTTTTACCTGAAACCACATCCATTTGGTGACTCATTTGTATAAACTGAATTTTGTGTCTCTTCACAGTTAACATATTTTGCACATAATAACTTCGTGTAGATTAGCATATTTAATATGATTGCTTGTGAAGATGATTGCCGTCGTCATAGCTGGATGCTGCTTCCGACTGAATTAAGGTGGAACCAACAAAAATTTTCACATAAGATGGCGTTAACTCTCATCAACAACATTTCATTCTCAGCGATTAAATGCAAGACCATGTTCATGTATCCACCACACCACTTCATGAATGATCTTGAGAAAGGAATTCTGTGTTTTTTTTTTTTTTTTTATTCTTTTATGTTTGCCATGGTAATGGAGGAATAATGAAGGAATGGAACCGGTTATGAGTTTGGCCCGAAAGTCTACAATCCACGTCCAGTTCGCGGTCTATCTGAAGTGTAGTGGCTTTACAATCGGACAAAGGTAAAGAAATTTTTTTTTCTTGAAGATCTAAAGAAGAAAAAGAAAAACAAGGAATAAAATGAAGTACCCAAACCCAGCTAAAGGAGAGAAAGAAATAATTCCACCACATTCGGGATGGAAAGAGAGCAGCAAGACTCGAAAGTGGGATTATATTCGTCGAAAAAGTACTCAATATTCAGATCACGATTTAATGTATCTTTAAACAATGAAGTACATGGGGGACGACGGGACAGGCCGAGGCAAAAAAAATTCTCCCGATTGGCTTTAAAGTTTCTGGCACAACATGCTTCCGGATTGTATTTCATGTAATTTTCTGTAATTTTTTTTCGGTAAAGGAGAGTGGAGAGCGGCTTGCATTGCAGGATTCGACAGAGGACGAGTATATGAAGCCATTGCCAAATGAAGGCGATGCAGAGGAATGTGGTTTACTAGTAAGTAGATACAAAGTTGACCCTTTTGCGGTGAGAGACTTTGACTACCTTATTGGGTAAAGTAATTATGAGAAATGTAGGAATGTTGGGAGACTGAATGGAATGCCTTTACAAGTGAATTTTCATGACCTTCTCTGTAGTAATACATGTTAGGGGGGTTAAATAAAAAGTTGAAGCATCTCTTGGTTAAGAAGTGGAAATGTATTTAAAAGAAGTCCTCACAGCCTTGGTAGGTGGAATACTAGCCTCTACGACGTGCCGGTGATAAGTTCGCGACCTGCGATACTCAACAATGAGTCAGTGGTAGCACTAACTTCGGTGTTCTTTAGGCGTCTAAATATCACCTTGTTTCAATAATAATCTCACATGAAGACATGTTATCGACTCTAGGATTCTGGGACTTCGTATACTATGGTCAAAAAATGGGCTCGATTTTTTTAACAATTGCAAGAGAGGTGTGAAGACGACACTCGCCCAGGGCGCCCTGCGTCAGTGGTCACTGAAGGAAACGTCAAAAAAGTCGAAAAATTAGTTATGGCCGACCATAGAATAAAAATGTGGCAGATAGCGGACGAGTTGCACATCAGCAAAGAATGGATTGGAGAAAGTTTGTAGGAGCATTCGAACATGAAAAAAATTTGTCCCCGCCCTGAGTATCGAAAATGCTCACGCCGTTTGACAAGCAACAGCAGCTCGAGTGCTGCAAAGATTTGTTGGAATCAGCCGGGGATGATGGCAACGAAATTTGCAATCGGATCCTAAACGTAGATGAGTCTTGGGTTCGCCTATGCGAACCGGGGTCCAAATAAGAGTCTATACAGTGGATTTAAGAAGGGGAGATGCCGCCGAAAAAATTCAAGATGGAAAAGTCGACTTCGAACTCCATGGCGACTGTTTTTTGGGACTGCGAAGGTGTTTTGCTGATTGATTACCTGTCAAAATGAACTACGATGAATGGTCAATATTACGCAAATTTATTGGCTCAGCACGTGAAGCGGTACAGAAGAACTGTGGAAAACTCAGGCACGGAGTTTCAGGGCCTTAAAAGACACAGGTTTTTGAATGACAGGCCACCCACCCTACAGCCCAGACTTGGCCCCAAGCGACGTTTTCTATTTTTCTAATTTGAAAAAGGAGTAACGAGGGCGGAGATGCAGATGAGTAGGTACGAGGTCAAGGCGGCCGTAGAAAGTCATTTGGACGGCAAAGAAAAAATAATATTTTTTCGGCGGTATTAAGGATATGCCCGAAGCCCGATGTGAGCAATTCATTTCAGGGCGTTTTGAGGGAAATTATATTGAGAAATTAAATTTTTTAATCGGATTCGTCTTAAACTTAATGCCATAGGTCATGAACTTATCAGACGCCCCTCGTACATATCAATCTGGAACGAAGGTTTGCTCTTGACTCCAGATGCATTTAAAGAAGCCTTTCGGCGATCGAAATAAGACGACCATTCGTCCACATAAGATTGGATTTGTACATGTGCACATAGTCTGTTCTGTGCTTTTGATTTTCATAAGGTCCTTTGCTTACTCCACAGACTAGTTCGGAACTAGTAAAGCGGATTCAATCGCGAATCTTGGTCAACGAGTCCGTCACTTCGTTATGATCTTTGTGTACAGAGCTTGAACGAAGATGCTTTCACCGTGACATGTTGGATCATAAGTTTATATTAAGGTTAAAGCAAAGCCATGAATATTCAAGGATCTAATCTGGGATTTGTAAGTCCAAAAAAATTTGTTTTTCAGATTCAACCAGACGAAGTCAGACGTGTGGGACGTTCACCATGCCTGATTGTCCCTAATTCTTCTATTTCCATGATTCCACAGTCAACTTGCGCAATAAACCAAAAAATTTAGTACACCAATAAAAGGATACATACTCTGTCGGCCATAAGTGTGGGCTCGTCAGTCCATAGAACCTTGCTCCAGTCCTCGTTCAACTAAATTTTTATGCTCTTTGACTCCTGCCTTTTAAGCCTGCTTCAATCAAGCTCGGTAGTTAGAGAAACAGTCAGATGGAAACTAGAAAGTGATTCCAAACTTATGGTCGGCAGTGTAAGTGCGCTACGGCATGCAGCTCCAATAACAGCGCAATATGCTCGGTGGACTGTCTTCTTACCACTAAATGTCTGGCAGAAGGGTTTGTTCCACTGCTGTACACATCCAAGTAAAAGCCGTGTTTAAAAAGGGCTCACAAGGCAATTATCCTTCTCTGCATCCCCTTTAAAATCCCAATAGATACTGTCAAGGGAGTATTTATTGATGAACAATTCTCCTCTGTTACAAGTAGGACTGAAACCGTTTTAGACAAACCATCTCCCTTTCTTGAATCGATTAACGCAGACAGTCTAGAAAACATTTATTTCAATGGAACAATAAATCACAATCAAATCGCTTTGGATCAACTAAAATGGCTTCACCACGCAATAATAATCGATTTATATGAAAGTAAATTGAGACTTATTATCCTGTCATTTTTGTTAAGCTTAAAGAGTCACATAAATGGCCCATTGAAAGCAATAACTTTCCCGCCAAAAAGCTAGGGGTTAAGTGGCGAAAAAATGCTTTTCCAGTTCAGACCCTTTCGAGAGATACTCTCCACCCAAAAAAAATCATCATTTGACATCTGAACAAGAGATTCCATTAATTCTAGGTTGAGTGGTCTATCTGCCGATGAATGAAATGGAAATTTTTAACTGAAAAGTCACTTAAAGTCGTCGACATGATGTCAGCAAAGGAATCTAGGTCACCAAATCATTGTGGCAGCGGGGTATTCTCCAATTGGAATACAAACATACATATACTGGGTATAGTCGTTTGAATACTTGTAGTGAGGGTTAGCCTTCATTTTACAAATCCGTTCATTTTTTTTCTGTTTCTGTCCTTCGCATATTCATCAACATTTTTCTGACACTTTACGCACAATCTCTCAGCGTCTCAGACGTCGTATTGATCCGCCCGATCCGACTCGATTTCATTCCATATATCAATTTAAATTGCCACCGTAATCAATTCTCGGGCAAAATTAACAAAAAAAAAAAAAAAAAAAAAAAAACAATTCTTCTCAACCTTCCCGACCACTCATGTTGTCATTAATTTACCACTGAAACGAGGAATTCCTTTCAAATTCAAGTCGAAAAGTACGCAGATCGTTTTGTGCGAAGAAACCCCGGCCCGACTTCCTCCCAAGCGGTCATTGTCTTGAACAATACATGCTCTCTCGTGCGTATGTGTGTATAGAGGTACACTGAACCATAAATACTCTCGTTCATCATTAATCTAAGTCGTTTGACAGATGTACACGCTTCGCTACATGTTGTTGGTGTAGGCTAGTATTTAGCTCTAACAAATTACTTAAAGACAAATTCCAAGATTTTCCACCTCCTCACCCCCTGTCACCCTCGGTAATCAGAAAAAAAGAAAAAAAGAGAAAAAGAGAAAAGATATGTATTTCACGTGGTTCTCGCCTGTGTGCACAAAAATAAGCGACAACCACAAGTTTTTTTTTTTATTTTATTTTTTATAAATGTGTCACATACTATGACAGCTCATACGTACACAAGTTTTCAGAAACCCCTTTCGACATTTCAAAGTCGGCAAGAGAAGTGAGACAGAGAGAAAGAGAGAGAGACCCACCCTCATTCAAACGGCATTGGACGATGACATTTTAAATCCAGGGGCTTTGATAGAACCTGAAATTATCTATGTACTCAGTATCAGCATGGGTGGAGAAATGTCACGGTACGGTAGGATGAGAGCTTAAAGTGGTTTATCATAAAGTAATATGTAAATAATTCAGCTCCTTCGAAGGCATGTATTTTTATATTTTTTTTTTGCTTTGTTTTTTGTTGTTGAATTCACTCTTTTAGGGTGGATGGGTTCAGGGGTGAATGAAGCTGAAAAACGAGGAAAACCTTTTAATGTATAAAATTTTAATTTAACTCTTGTTATTCAGCGGGCCAAATTCGGGATTAAAACGATGATAACCTTTGAAATAGCGAGCTCTGTTCACAGAGTCACAGTCGTCCCAGAGTGTTTTCAAATTTAAATTTAAAATTTATTCCGTGTACAATATGACAGTTAGGTATTAGGGTAATGGCCATCGGCATCGGCATTACAAAATCGGAATGTTGGTCTAAATAATTCAATAGAAAAGGGAGATGCTTCGAGGCTCTATAACTCTAATCAATAGAGATTTCAAAGACCCCAAAAATTCCTTGAGGGAGTATGAATTTTAAAGATATTCAATTGGATTTTGGGCGAAACGTGGTTAGAAAGAAAATGCCGATGGTCACGATTCGATTGAATATGAGAAATAGATTTTGACTGGGAGAATGTAAAAGCGGAGAGGTAGTAAATTTGTTGGTTTGGAGTGTGTGTTACTTCGACGATGGCAACACTAATGAAACATTGCAGTGTCAAGCCTCTGCGGTAAGCAAGAGATTATCTTAGTGAACAAAGAAATGTTTTATATTTTATAAAATAGTTTTTTTTTGAAAACCCTTCAGCGGCTTGTGCGTCAGCCATTTGAATGAAATAATTTTCCATAAATAATCGAGGGATATGCTCTCTTTTAAACGACGTTGTTTTGATAGTAATTTCAAACAGGAACTAGCTTCTAGGACATGCAGCAGGACTGTGATGACGCTGATTTTGTGCAGTAGAGTCTCCTTAGTCGCCACTTCAAAGTTGCTTTCTTAGAGCAAAGAAACTGCGTCCCACAGGTCTGATTCTTGGTTGAACCTCAGCATCCTTAAAACCTTAACCATTTGGAAGCAATAGTTGTCTGTGGTGACGTTATGTCCGATTTGTTGGGGTCGTGAGTCCTTTTATTACTATGATTTGCCTCCGTTCAGAGCCGATACCATTTTGGCTGTTCCTTCCATACGTCTCAATAATGTCACAACATGGGCGTATTGGCGCAGTTGAGAGACCTTTAAAACCTGGTACAAGCCTTCAAATTTTGTACAACCCTTTTAAGTGAGGCGTTGGAAAAGTCATAGGATAGTGTGTCGCCTTCGGTTCAGAGTGGGTTTTGCTGACTTTGATCGGGTAGAATGCATTTTTCATCGTCATCCTAAATAGGCAGACGTGTTTGGCCTAGAAGCTTGACATGGCTCTCAAGACCTTGTTTTGACATAAGCAACTTTTAAAGTCACTGAGAAGATGGTGGACATCAATCTCCAAGGTTTTCTCCAACCTTTCAAGTCTTAAAATAGCATTGAAAAGGACCAATCAGGTTAGTGACGAAAAGTCTTAATCTTTCACACAAAACAACAGACAAACTCTAGTACGAAATGTTTACGAGATTGGTGCCTCTGTGGTCTACGCGGCTCATAAAACGAGTGCATATCTCCTTTTTTGCTGCACACGATCTGGATTTTTTATTAAATTTTATTTTAAGCTTATATAAAAAAAAAACTTATTTTTAATTTATTTTTATTATCCTTGTTTTTCAGGTGAGTTCCTTTCAACTGATTGAAATTGTCGGCACACAGTTGACCTATTTCGGTGAGTAATTTAATAATGGCGCCCGATTTTTCCAAAAGTGAATCAGGCTTTCGGTGAATGTGGACTATGTTTGTTTTCTCAAAAAGAATCATAATGAGAAACGTAAGTATTTAGGCTGTGGATATAGGACGTATTTTACTTTCGAAAATTATAAAGTGGATAACTGAACGACGCATTGTTTATTTCATATCGCTTATCCATGTGAATAGAGGATCATCAATGTGAGCGCAATCCACAAATAAAACCAAAAATATTTATTCACAGAAAATTTTTCTTCGATTCCCGATGAAATGTTTTAAAATAACATGTCCTCCACGACTCTGGTTGCACATAATGATGCTTTGTGCAGATTGGAATTTTTGTGGTTTGATGGCATGCGCCTGATGTGAGATGTCAAATCGTACGAATCTTCTTCATATGAACTTGAAGGTCTTCTGTGCTGTTGCTAGTTCATAACCGATTCTATTTCTTCAAATTCAGTCTTAAATTTGTCGTTCGATTTGATCGACTAAAAATTGTATCAATCTGTATAATCAAAGCTAACCCTTTTGTGGGTACAGATATCCACCCAAAATACTGTAGATTGCATTCGAAACCCATCTTCACTCTCCGAATGCCTAATTCATTCCCACCAAAATCCTCGCAGCAGTCCATTACTTTTGTGAACGGAATAAAACATTTCTGTACAACAAATTTCGAATGTCAGCCAGTCGCAGACACATAGCATTATCCATCGCTGCAGCCTGCGTTCTGTGGGATGTGACCCTCTTTGCTACGAATATAAGGGCAACATAGCACGGCTTCGTTATCCCCTGATGCCAACGTGAAATGATGTAGGGTCCCTGCAATGTGTCATAGTCAATCGAATTGAATTTCTTGACCGTCAATTAAAACGGTTAGAATGACTTTTTTCCATCTTGCGCTAGTCTATGTTTATGAAGGGTGGCCCTTCTATCCTTGGTTACGTTCGTATAACCACCTATAGGCACAGTTTGGACTTCAAGCCGATTGCATTCCTTCTGCAGGCAACCATGTTTGCTTTCAACTACCCTAGATGCCGTCAAGCTCTGCATTGTTTTGGGCAATTTTTTAATCCTTTTTTAAAGAGAGAGATTTTGAACGGTTTCATGTTCTGTAGTCTAACATTTCGACGACAATTTTAAGTTCGAATTCGAAAAAACAGGATCGACTTTGGACCAATAGCAGCATAAGAGACCTCTAACTTAATGCGAGCATGAGCATGGTCATCGTCCTTTATTACTTACTTAAGGTGGCGTTACAGTCCGGGGTGGACCTGGGCCTCAATCAACAAGCGTGTCCAGCCAGCTCGATCTTTGGCCAGCTGCCTCCAGTTTCGCACGCTAAGTTGGTTGAGGTTCCTTTCCACTTGCGTGCGCCACCTGAGTCGCGGTCTTCCTCTACTGCTCCGTCCCTTGGGAATGGTTTCGAAGATTTTCCGGGCCGGAGTATTTGTGTCCATGCGCTCTACTTGATCCAGCCACCTCAGTCGTTGGACCTTCATTCTTTTGGCTAAGTTGATGTCGCTGTACAGCCCGTAGAGTTCGTCGTTGTATCTCCTCCTCCACTCACCGTTTATGCAGACGGGACCAAAAATCACCCAAAGAATTTTCCTCTCGAAACAGTCAAGAGCGACCGCATCCGCTTTTGACAGAGTCCATGGCTCTGCGTCATAATTTTGTCATCGTTCGAGTTTTGGAAAACATCGGGCTTATGCTAACGATTCAGAAAGCATTGCTATACACAACCAGGGCTGTGGAGGACATTTTGTTTAAAACCTAATCGCAGCTTGGCTACTGGAAATGAGATGAAAATGTCATTGCCCTCTCAAGAAAAGCTGCCTTTTTTTAAATGCATTTTGCGTATCGAATTGGACGTCTTTTAAAAGAACAGCATTACGTGTTGGTACTCCTCTAACGACTGTATTTAATTCTTTAACCAGGCGCTCATTTATACCGCACGATTCTTTTACAAGGTTGAGCAACCTGCCTTTTTCAGAGTCTCATCATTTCAAAAATCAATTATTGGCCGAGTACGATAGTTGAAATCCTGAAAATAATGATTTGATGAAACAATGCGGGTTTCGAAAAATGTGATGCCGCCCTAATATTTTTCCCACCAATCGCCATGGAGGCGTCGCGTCGTGTCTCAATGGTTAGTACGTTGGATTACTGGTTCGAATCCCAGAAAACACCAAAAAATTTATTACACGGATCCACCTCTCGCAAATGTCTGACAAACTCTCGAATATGGCTCTAAGCTGTAGATCGCTTCCATTTTGTGTGAAAAAATATAACACTCACAACATGAATGGTCGCGAGAAGCTAGGCCCTGAACCACATACGGTCTGTTGCGCCAAGTACAACATTTGTATTTGTACATTTGTGTAATCGCCATAAGGTTCTCAGCTATTGGGAAGTGTCATGGGCACCTTCTTCTCCATCCTGCACTTCTAAAGAACTTACAGAAGTAAAATGTCGCAATATGAAGTACGCCTTGATTAATTTTTCGAACTAGTTGATTGGGAACTTCATGTCTCAACTTTAACTGTCAGAGAGCTGACATTTCATGAGTACGTGCGTAGACTCTTTCATTTATAGAGTGGGTGCGTTCACAGTTGTAGGTATCAATATTTATGAATTTAATTGGCAGAATGGTGCCAGCTTCTTAGAACACAAACAAAGAAACGTCAGCAATATCTCAATAAAATCAGCACTATTCTCTGTTAATTTCCTTGGAATACCTTTCAATTCATTTTTTGCAAGAAATTTTCTTTCAAAAATCCCCCAATTTTCCTTTTTCTTTTTATAATTCCCAGAAATCCTCTAATAATTAGCATTTATACCTGAAAACAATATGAAAGAAAAATTTCACGCTAAGCGTTTACGTAATTTGGGGTTCGAAAAAAAGGCAGAAATCATACCACAAAAAGTATTTTAACGTGAAAAAAAAGCGAAAATAAACTCGAACACTCTTAATTTTCCTACTTTGTAATAATAAACATTCAACGGAACAAGAAACATTAGACAATATCCCAAAATACCCATCGAAAAAAAAAATTCCTAATTTTATTCTTTGCCCAAAAAAAAAAAAAAAAAACCAAAAGAGATGAGAGGAAAACTTTGTTTCTTTCCTTCCTCCTTACTTCAGCCATTAATAAAACCTCTTAAACTGAATAAACTGAAAGAAAGTCCCTCGGCCAATACCACCACCACCACCCCCTGCTAACCAAAAAATGTTTGTTTACAAAACGTCGAAATGTAAATCAATTTATATTGCGCAGGTATTCTCTGTCGACGCAATTGAAACAAACTCATTAGTAAGCAAATAAAATCATTTTTCTTGCTTCCTTCCACCACCCCCCTCGCCCACCCACAGCTGCACAGTTTTAAGATACAAATTTCAATCGGCGCGCGGCGTGCAAAAAAGTTTGAATTAATTTTCAAACTGAAATCTATTTCCCCCCTAGCAATGGCGGTGGCGGTAAATGCACACTAAACACACGCGGTTGGTAGGGGTAGGGGGTGGCTGTAGACCCAGAGCGGGTTATTAACAAATATGAGGCGTCGTCTAGTCTAAGTTTTCCAATCGTTGCATCACGAATGAACAAATTTTATTTAAATTTTCTTTATTAGTTGGCTAGTGTGGCGGGGGGGTTAATTAATTTACCATTACATGCACAAAGTTTATTGTGCGGGTGCTTTATGCCGTGTCATCTGCTCAAAACACGAGACTCAGAGGTAGGTTGGTGCCAAAAAAAAAAGAAAAAGAAAAAGAAATGTTTGTTCTTCTGGCCGAGAACATCCGATGTTTTTTTTTTGTTTTTTATTCAAAAATTTCCTGTGCAGAGAGAGCAGTCGGAAATAGAATCTTTTTTTCGGTTTCGGCACATGAATGGGGGCTGCGGCTGACTCATTGTTTGGTAATTTAGAGCTGTGTTTCCGTACAAAGAAATTCAACAAGCAAAACTGTGAGATAGAAATGAATGCGCAAACACTAGAAAGATAGAACTCCTTGGAGAATAAAGCAAAAGCAATTTAATTAATTTATAATTTGAGGAGATGACTAAAGCTTTGTCTTAAACGAGGAGAGGTTTGGTTGGCCTGCTCCTTGTTTTTTGTGGCACATGTCACATCTATTAGATAAATTGCTGAGTCGCGCTGTTTCAGACAAGATTTGCGTCACGCAATCCCGCGGTGTAATTGCACGATGGAGTACACGTACACTTAATTGGATAACTTCCAAACCAAAATGCAATGGTGATCATAAACGCATGCATGCGGTGGTCCGCATTCTTGAGGATTACATCTTCGGATTGTACTGCAAGCGAGTGCGGTTTTGCAATAGTTGCCCCTGGCAGCGTAATGCAATTGCAAATATTTTTTTTTTCTTTTTTATTACGTTGTCAATCTGGTTGGATGGAGGTATTTATAGACCAGAAGAAGTGAAGTAATGTGGACAACGTTGGCGATTCGAAGTGTTTTCGAAGTTCGAATGAATCGTGGAACTCTGTCAGCATGACACATTGAACTTTCTGTTTAAAGATGTCAAATGTCATGGCCATGAGAAAGGAAAACTATTTTGACAGATATGTAGTTAAAAATTTAAAAACTTGACACGAGTTTTAGAACTAGTTTTGACGGTGGGTGTAAGGTATTCATCGAGTGAAACTTTTAAGGGAAACTTGTGGTGAATAGACGACGTTGAAAAGCAAAACTTGTTTCAAATCCAGTGGGAAGGATGTCAAAGGAGTTTGAATGTTGTTTGTGGGAGAAATTCATATTTTTTTTTACAGAGTTTACAGGAGAAATCCTTTTCAATGAGTTCTTTCTCCTCGTCTTCTGGGTTAACTAAGCACTTTAACCCACTTTTTTTCACGACAAGAGATTTTCATGAGCTCTGCTGGAAAATATGTGAAGTAGTTAGGGAACTGTACCTGTATTTTTAGTCATATGTACGTAGGGGGTAGAAAAGTGAAAAATTAAGTGTTTGTTGAACCAGGCGCCATGGCTCGGTGGTTAGCGCGTTGAGCGGGAGGTTCGAGGTTCGAATTCCAGAAAACACCAACTACTTTTTCCACGCTCCCATCTCTCACGAATGTCTGACAAACGTTCGAGAGTATCGCCCTAAACTGTAGCTCCCTTCCACTTGTGCGAAAAAATATAGCACGCACAACACAACACAAATATAGCACTCTAAGGACTTTCATTGCCTTTTTACCTTTCAATAATTGCTGACTTTGAAAAAAAAGGTGATCGGAGCCGTCTTTGCCAATAAGCTAGGACAGCTAAAGAAGAATATGCGTTTGAAAAAACGAGTAAAAGTCACCGTCAAAATCTTGTAACAATGGGTCGTGTCCTGGAGAACCCTACAAACAAAAACACCCGTTTCTTATTGCTACCTTTTCGACCTTTGTATGCACTCTCATTACAAGTGTAGAAGTACTGTACATACTGTAAGCTGTATGTCAAAACAAATATCGAAATGCTCTGCCAAACTAAGTGAGCATGGACCAAAGAACACTCAAATGGCTAGTAACGTTACTCACAGGACATGGTAACTTCAGTCATCACCTGAACATGGTTTTTTTGGAAGATGATACGAGCAGACTATGCTTGGAAGACATGGAAACAGTGGCACATACATATGTGTCAATCCTTTGATATTTAAGTTAATCGGATGACTGTGAAAATTTGGTCACTACCCTTTCTATTATCCTTCAATCTATCGAAAGCAATATTTTCTTTCTCTGTAGTGTTCATGGGCCCAATTGTGTACGTTTAGACTTTGTGTGGAGCCCGTGGTTTAGCTGGAATCTCTAAAAGCAATCGAGACACTGTTCATGATGTCAAACAGTTTAGCATCTGCTGCACATTTAATACTCCGGCGCTAATCAACTAGAAACTAATGCAACTTCATCCCATGTAGGTCCTAGGGCCTCCACAACGCCTACGCGCTATCTTGTGCGGTTTCTGGGAATGTGCCTCAGCTCTCCCCAAGTCTTTCCCAGCTGCCGTGACCCTTTTCGACTGTTCTGCGTCACGTACTCCTAGGACCGCCGCGTATTTTGCCATCCTGAGTAAGCGGGTTCCATTGCATCGCGAGATAGTGACCATACATCGTCAGCGTAGGCCAGATGCTTGAGTTCGAATGAAAGAGTTCATCGAATAGCTACGCTTTCCGTCGATAAAGCCGCATATAGCACACCGCTAATCACCAATAAAAGCAATATTGGTGACAGAATGCAGCCTTGCCGAACCCCACTTTGAACTTCGAATTCCTCAGACAACTTTCCTCTATGCAAAACGTGACATGCGGACCCATCGTACGTAGCCTTGATAATTGCTATTAATTTATCTGGAATGCTCCTCCCGCGCAAGCCCCGCCAAATAAATTCCCGATTGGCACTATCAAACGCCTTTTCAAAATCGATGAAGTGGCGATCGATATTCAACGCACTGCTCCGCAGGGTGTTTATGTGGTCAACACAGAAGGATCCAGAGCGGAAACCTTCTTTTGGCCACAGCAGGCAGCACGGAGATGCCTCTCCAGTTTTCGCACTGCTTTATGTTGCCTTTCTTAGGGAGCTTGACGATCACTCCCAGCTTCCCAGGTTCTCCCAATAAGTGGGAGCAGTAGATCACCCGATGCAGATGGCGCACATCGAAATAGCTCCGCGGGTAGTTTTAGTTTTCAGTGCTTTGATCGCGGTAATGATTTCATCCTTACTCGGGGTTGGGGAGCGAATTCGCGCATTTCTTTCCACGGACAGCTCAGTCTGACTTGGGTGCATATTGCTGGCGAATACTCGGTTCAAGACCGAAGCAAAATACTCATGCCATCTCTTGAGCTGATCCTCATCCGATATGAGCAAAGAACCGTCCAGGCTTTTCACTGGGTGTTGAGTAGAGCTTCGGCAACCTATCCGGTCTTTGGTGATTCTATAAAAGGTTCTGCTGTCTCACCTAGCTGCTGCGTCTTCTGCTGACGTAGCCAGCGCTACGTTTGTCACGTCGCACGCTACGCTGCACTTCTCTCATCTTCTACCTCCTCAATGCTCCTCTATCTTACCCAGGCCCGCATACGTCCGTGTGTATGTATTTATTAACGTCCAGTAATCTGACGCTTAATTAGACTTGGAACCCTTCGTCATTTCATTGTTTTCATAATAAAATTTCCGCATTCACAAGCATTTCGAAATCATCCAAACCCAATTCCCTACTCAGCAGGTTTCGAATGTTTAAGAGAGTATCGAATTTCAAGAAATCTGCTCAAGACTTAAGCGAACTCGGCCTGCTAATTGCTGTATCATTTCTATGCAAATACATCCACAGTGCAATAAAATCAATCCAATCTATTTCCCACTCTCTCCTCGGTATCTATGTAGGCACATCCATTACTGTTATTGTTTATAAATCATTAAATGCCTCCATATAGGTCCAATAAAGATTTCCGAATGTGTTGTTCCACCAATATACGTACCGTGCCCCGGAATGGTGTCTTGGACCCGACTGCAATCCATGTATTCATTGAGTTAATGTTTTACTGATAGCGTGGCCATTCGCCCCAGACGTCGATTATTATCCTTGGCCAATGGACAAACCCTCCATATAAATTTTGTGCAAATAGAAAACAATGTTTCCAACTATTTCCCTATGTACACACATTCGACTTATAGATGCCGAGATATTCACCATTACCACCACCATCACCCGAACGTTCATCCTGCGGCGCTATGCCCATAGACCCTAATTGGATAACTTGTGTCCTGGGTTCCTGGCAAGGAATGTGAACTTGTGTATACCAACAAATAAAACGCTGAGTGCTCTGTGACAGCAACAAATTGTCTCCCACTTCCGGGGTGTTCCCGGGGTGTTCCCTGGGTTTTCTTCTCATTCTTTTCCTGAGTATTACTGAGTCCTTGTTTCCTTTAAAGCGTTGTTTGCTGTCAATGTGCCCAGTGTTCTCGCAGGGAACAAAGCAAACAAATTCAACTTAAATTCATTCCGTACCCACACATATGTATCTACCACGCACGAGGTTTGTTTGTAGAGGGCTATACGACACTTTTTTTTTTTGTTCCACCATTTTTTGTCGAAGGATGTACGACGAGTGGTATTTGCGTTCTGTAAGACTGTATAAACAATAAACACGTTGGCTGTGTAGTGTGGTTCGTTGGTGTTTATATTACGTTCATCGTTGCCAGCTGATAAGATGGTCCGGTCCGGTCAATGTGTTTTTAACAAACTGATAGCAATGGAGGGGCTTATCGTCTTCGGTGTGTGCGGTGTATGTGTCTGCTTGGTAGGGGTGAGGATTATGTGAACGCCTGTTAAAGGCTTCGAAAGTGCTGCAATGGATTTAATAAAATTAGATGAGGTATCTGCTTGGGCGGTGATCTGCTAGTAATGGCACAATCCCTGGAAGGGACGTCGATTGTGGAGCTAGGTTAGGGGTGGATTGGAGTTTTGCACTATATGTGTGCGGGTTTTTCATTAACTGTCTAGAGAGGGTCCTGTGTTTGTGCTATTGAGCTTTATTGAGTAATATTTGTGGTGATGTGTTCGCAACCATATAAAACAGATCCTAAGTTAATATCCAGTGAAAAGAACTTTCATCTGGCATTCATAGATGAAGGCAGTTCATTGGTAACCCTTTGCCTTCAGTCAGATAGTGGCTAAGCACTCACTGTTGGAATTTTTCATTTCTTTGAAATTAATTTTGCGACGAAAGAAGCTTCTAATGGATGGGGATGGGGTGGTAGTATTTGGTCTTCTAATCATTATTTTAAAAATTAAGGAAATTATTTTGTATAAGTTGCAATATCTACTTGCTGAAGCCCCTCCAGTGGTAGTGAGGAATGCCAGCGATAGAAATTCCAACGACGCGATTATCTTATAAATTTGTTTGCATTCCAAAGATACAAAGTATGCAGCAATCTGTAAATTCCGTTAGCGATCATAAACTACTCCCACATTCGACGCAAAATCCCATCAAAAAACATGAAACCTAGCAATTTTCTCGTGTCGTTGGTTTCAATTGTACTTTTTTTTTCTTTTTATTACGTGCTGCCAAACAGGTTGGAAAAAGCACTTTTTTACACTAAAACTTGTCTCTTAAGTGTTGGATTTTTATGGCGCCTTATGCGATGTTAAAATTACTTATAAAACGTTTAAAAGAAAATGTCACTTTTTGATACAATAGAGTGCAGCAGAGATAAAATATCTTTGACAGTATTTTGACATCTATACAGCTGTCAGAAAGTGTCAAAGCCCACATACAGTTGTGTTGTGCTTTGTTTCAACCCATTGAACCCTGTATGAAGGGCTTCGAGGGGAATTTTTCTAGTTTTTATCTCAAAGGTTATGTCAAAAATTCAATCTATCGAATTGAATACGTATGCGAGTCGATTTTCAATCGAAAACGAACCTTGCACAAAGCATACAATTGATAAAGCTGTCTCGGGTAACATTGGAGATACAAACTATTAACACCGATCCGGGGGAATGTTTGTTCGTATGACAGACGACCGGGTGTGCTCAATGGAAATCGAACTGAAAAACAAACCTTAATCCATTCTGTCAATGGAATGTTTTAGAGGTTTTCTGTTTTTTTTTCCCTCCTGCCCCTACCTTTCGTTTGTCGCTCCTCTGTGTGATTAAAATTGAAATGAGATCTGAAAGATAAGCGCACGAGGTGTACGTACTCCCTGATTGAATGGGCCACCGAGAGATATACTACTAGATAGGATAATGGATAATGGTTGAGAACGTGTTGAACATGGGTTTTTTTATGTGTCAATCGAAATGCTTTTTTTTTTTTACTTTGTTTTCTCAAGTGTTACGCAGATGGAATTACTTAGGATAGATGAGTAGATACGTACTCGTATGAGGAACGACCGTCAGTATGGTGGAAATTTAATTAATTAAAAGTTTTGACTGGGATGCGACAAGTTTAATGGCTTCGAAAACCCTTTCCTGTAGCATAGGGCTGAGATAATTTCAATGCATAGGTTGTAACATTAACGATGCGATGCGGATGGAGAAACAAAAACATGGGAAAACGAGAGGTTGGTGGTAATGGAAAAGTGTTTGTTTATTTTACGACTGGTTTTCGAGGCCTTGATGCATCCTGAACAAATACAAGGTACACCAACCCCACATACACATTTCGAAAAGACGGGAGTTTTTACGAAATATTTTAATGGCTTTCGTAATCATGAGAGTTTTCAGCTTTGAAATGTGAATAAGAGAGCGATCAGTGCCGAGTTTCTCCGCCATTAATGGGCATGGAATTATGCTAAGGTTGAGACTTAAAGCCACTGCTAAAGGCGGACACATAACTTTCTTGTTTTTCATGTTCATGCCAACTGAGCGAACATTTTCTACTAAAATTAATTTTGTCACAGAACAGATATAAAGGGTGACCAGATAGCAATGATACTTTTTCCAGTTGTTATGTTTCAGCAGCTGTCAAAGTTACCAATGACATTTAGCTGTCAAAATATTCAGTAAGGTTTTCCATTTCATCATGTGCTTCGTTTCACTCCTGCCAAACGTGCCGCTCAGTTGTAAATACGCAACGTGAACTTCGTCGTGAGGTCGGTCGTCGTCATGGCTTCAGTGTGCAGGCAATTCGTCGCACCGAGGAAAAGTTTGAGCGTGAGTACACTCTTTTGAACCTTAAGTCACCAACCAGACAGAAATTGGTGCGAAATGAAGAAAACATAGCCGCCGTAGCGGCCAGTATCGAAGACCCAGAAATGTCGATTCGGCGCCGATCAGCTGAATTGGGCAACGCCAGAGAGTCAACCCAGCTTATTTTGCGGTCGGATTTGGGCCAACATCCAAATAAGACTGTGCTGACGCAAGTATTGCAGCCGGGAGACCATATACAACGCGGTGAGTTCGCTAATTGGGCTCTGGAAATGTTGGCCGGAGATCCGAATTTTGGCCAAAAAATTGTCTTCTCGGACGAGGCCCATTTTTGGCTCAGCGGCTATGTCAACAGGCAAAATTGCCGTTATTAGAGCGAACACAGTCCACAAGTGTTAGACCAAGCATCAATGCATCCACAAAGATCGACTGTTTGGTGTGGTTTATGGCATGGCAGCATCATCGAAATAAGGAAGGAGACACCGTTACCGTCAATGGTCTCAGGTATAGAGCTATGTTAACCGACTTTCTGTGGCCAGAGCTCGACAAAATCGATATATCCGAGCTGTGGCTCCAACAAGACGGCGCTACATGCCATACAAGCGACGCAACGCTCGATGTTCTGAAGGAGAAATTTCGCGACTGGGTCATCTCACGGCGAGCGTTCATCAATTGGCCGCCGCGCCGCGATCATGCGACTTGACACCACTCGATTATTTTCTCTGGGGCTACGTCAAGTCCTCGATCCAACATTCGAGACGCTATTGCCGGAATAACGCCGTACATATTGGACCGAGTCATCAAAAATTGGACCGACCGCGTGATGCACTGCCAACGAAGCCGAGGCGGCCATTTAAATGATGTGCTATCCCACACATAATGGCAAAATAAAGCTAGAACACCGTTGTTGTTTTAACCTTTACATGTCATAGTCCATGCCGACTTTTCAACCAGACATGCACTATGGATCCCGGAATGTCTATTCCTACTGGGAATTCATCCACACACTTTGTCAACTTTCAGGTCCTATAGCCACCTACCCGTCCTCCAATTTAAAGCTTTTGGAATGTTTGTTCGTTGGTTTGTTTTCCTTTTAATTCGCCGTAATTAAAAGTAAACGTCGCACTGTGCCTCATTCACGAATATTGCACTGCGAAGATACACCCACCCCCTGGTGGTGTAGCCCAAGCTGAGGCAGAGCACACACTTTTAATCACCGACTTGCCGCGAGGGAATTAATGAATACGTCCGCATGAGTAATTCCCCTGTAATCGTTGTTATCTCCTACGTTTAATTGACGAAGTTGAAAATCATCATCGTCGTTGTCGTTGTCGTTGTCGGAGTGGGAGTCGGAGTCGGAGTAGTCATCGTCGTCGCGTCGTCGCGCCCTTTGTTGTGACACAGTTCAACGTGAGAATTTGCTTCCTTAATTACAAAGTTGTCACCTCGAGAGAGAGAGAGCAGCAGTGTTGGTTTAATAGTTGTTAATATCGCCTTACAATTTGCTTTTCTTGTGTTTTTTTCCCAACCCCCTCCCTCCGCCCCACTCACACCCAGAAAAATGCGTGACTAAAATGTATATCCAGAGCACAGATACCAGCGCACACACACTCTCGGTGTGAAGTGACGAAAGGTATGTGCTCGGATTTGTGCCCCCAAACCAAATGTCAAGGACTTTAATCGATTGCTATATAGAGTGTGTGTGCGTCTATGAGGGGCGGGGGGGCTCGAGATTGAGGTGTGCTGGGCGTGTGGAAGGAGTCTCCAGATAGACCTATGTTTATGTTTTTCTGGTTAACTGGTGGCGGCTGGTGCTGCGAATGTTATTTTGTTGAACCACACCAATTGGTTTACATCTTGAGCTGATTTCTGTTACGTGTGCTGACTACTGTTCCCTTCTCCGCGTCAGCGTCAAAGCTGCAGACGACCAACCCCGACGATAGATGGCAGAGTATAGGAAGAACGTTAAATAAATATCAATCACTTAAGCTCCTTTGAAGTGGTGTGTGCAAAGTGTGGAGTAAGTAAGTAGTGCTGGAGTAAGATAGATGAACATAGTAGAAGCCACCCCACCACCATCGTCATCGTCGTCTTCCTCGTGTGATATTGCGTAATTTATTGGGGTGAGGGTGCAGGGGAGAGGAACCGAGTCGTCCCATAGCACAAGACTGCGGGCTTAGAATATGGAGGCAATTTATTTTCTAATATTTTGTTTGATGAGGGGAATTTTGTTGGTTCTTTTTTTCTTTCTTTTATTGAAGTGTGAATGGCTCGGGATTAGGTTATATATTTCGAGCAGAAAAAGACATTGAAATGGGTGCCGAAACCGGGGAGACAAATGCTTTTTGTTATGATTTCTCGTCGCTTTTGATGGAAGGTATTGATCGGAGGTGGTGTTGAATGGTTCAGATGTACACTTTGTGAAAACGACCGGAGTTGAGAAGTTTCCGTCAGGAGAATAGGTGGTGATTAAGGTTCCGGGGGGAAGCAATTGGCTTGGCTGTTAGAAAGTCGTACGGACCTTAGAGATTTCACGAGAGAACTTGAGATTTCACTAGAAAACGTCATCATTTTCTACTGCTTCACGGCTCGGATGTCATGTTTTGTAAAACAAGTTCCATAAGCCACGGCATCGAGACAAAATCTCCCGCTGAGGAGACTAATTACTTCATTAAGCTCACAGCCAATCGTTTATGTGAATGAATCAACAGGTGTGCTGCCGTCTAACTCATTTAGAGTCGGTATCATATTTCAAGGTTTCACGTCCCGGACGTGTGACAGTGACTGACTGCAATAATGACATTTTGCAACTGCGCCTGACACATGCCGTCAAAATGCATAATACTTTGAGATTTGACGTGTGTTTGCTTTGATTCAAAACACCTTGCTGCTAGGGTCGACCCTCGCTTTTTTTTTTACCTTGTGATAAGGATTTTAAACAGTTGCAAGCCCAGCTTAAAGTGTCACGCACTACAAAGGAAATTTGTCAGAAGAGTTCGAAATAGAGAATGGAGTCAGGCAAGGTTGCATCCTTTCGCCAATATTGTTCGTATTCGTGATTAGCGATGTGCTTAGCTCTACTCTGTCATCGGGAACTGATGGAATTCGATAGATACTTTCATTTCAATAAAAAAAAACACCTTGATTACGCTGACTGTGTGTGTTTACTGTCCCACAGGATTATGGACCTCCACCAAATGAAAACAAAAGAGAGGGAGGCTAACGGCGTCGGGCTGAAAATTAACGCGGAAAAAACAAAGTTACTTAGCCATTCTCTTGCGCTGTTACTGGACAACCGGTTGAGAGAGTAGGGAGTTTCCAATGCCTTGGAAGCATTATTTCAGCTAATGGAGGAACCGAAGCAGATGTCGCATAACGAATCCCAAAAGCGAAGTCTGCATTTGGAATGTTGTTCAAAATTTGATGAAGCACTGCTATCAGTTTAAACACTAAGCTAAGACTGTTTCGTTCCAATTTTGTGTCCGTGGGTTTATCACGTGGAAAGTGGCCGCCATTATCACAAAAAAGCTGCAAATTTTTGTTAACTGGTGCCTACGAAATATTCTAAGGATATTCTGGTCGCACCGTATCTCTAACGAATAGCTACGGGTTCGAAGCACCACAATTCAACAGCTTAAATGGCAGTGGATCGGTCACACCCTTCGAAAAGGTGACAGTTCCATAGCAAAGCACGCGATACAATGGAACCCTCTAACCCAAGTCGGCGGAATATTAGGTCGACCGAGAAGTACATGGCATAGAACAGTAGAAGTGGAGTCCAGGCCACTGCGGAATAGCTAGATAGAAACCTGAAACCCATTGTCAGAAATTGTACTCGATGGTGCGTAGACATAGGCCATAAGACCCGCAAGGATATAACAACAGCAAGCCCATTAATTCAACTCTTGATTTGAAACATGCATGCTTCCACTTACGATCCATCTGTGTCGGCCACGTAATCACCTTGCGGGTAACCACAAAATAGTTCGTTGAATTCAGATCTTCGCTTTATCTGCTGTTCATCGACTTCGAGAAGGCATTCGACAGTATAAATCGGGAATTCATCTGGTGCGTCCTATGCAGGAGAGCTATTCTGAAGCTTACAGCTGTTAAGGATGTAACCTATGAGGGTGGTGTCAAGAATAAGTGGTGATCTTGAAGTCCAAAGTAGGGTGCGAAAGGGTTGCATAGTGGAACCACTCTGATGACGATTAATAGAAGACTTGAGCTGGCGACATTTTGGGTCTACATAAGATCTATAATCAAGAAGCAGGAGCAAGAAGAGTTGGATCGAAGATAAATTCGGTCTTAGCAAAGAGTCTTAACTTTAAAAACACAACCATTCAAGTGAACATTGTTTGATACCAGGAGAAACCTTTCTTTACTTAGCAGTTAATAGTGATTACTGCGTTGGACTGCTGGACGGAAGTTCGAATCTAGTTCATGGTCAAGCTCAACGCTACTTACAGTAGGTACTAATCGCAGATGGGAAAATGGTACTACCTGCTTAATCACAAAAACTGGATCAAAAACGCTCCAAATGTTTTAGTAGACAGAAAAGGAAGCTCATTTTCAGTAGACACGCCACCAGGCTGAGCCTGTTCATTAACGACTTCTGTAGAAGCTTCATGGATGAAAACGAGGAAGAAACCATACTTCCTCCTCTTTGTTCATGCGAAACTCTTACCACTCGTAAAACGCAATTAGGAGCCTACTTCTTTGACAACCTTGGCAAACTAGTTAATGCAAGCATTAGCAGCATCCAGCGCTTCATCATTAGCTCCTCCGGGTTCAACGGGTAGCTCTTTGGAGATGCTGATCCTGTGGTAACATAATGGCCTACTGGTCTAAGTGAGGTTGCCTGCCACTACAACCTAACCTAACCTTGTTCATGGTTCTATTTTGCGCGAATGTTTAAAAAACTTTCGAGGGCAATAAGCTTCCCAATTCATACATGCCTTTCGGAAATGGCATTTAAGCGTACATACATAGGTCCCCTTCTTCGTGTAAAAAATATAACACGCACAACACTAGGGGCTGGGATAAGCTGCATACATATGTAGGTCTTAGAACCTGTGTGAGTTGGACTATGGTAGCAAATAACCTAATCTCGTCAGAAAAGTGCGACTGACGTCCATTCGTGGAACACCCTGTGAATTTCGTTACATCGGCCGATCCATTACGATGCATTTTTTTTAAATTTCGAACAGTTTCTGCGACACAGCGCGAAAATAACTTTTCAATGTTGACCACTTGAGGCTTGAGGCTTGACACGTATCAGCTGTCAATTTTTTAAGCGCTCTAGTGTTGCCAGCATCGAAATAATGCAGATGGCCTCTGGTCGTTGTGTTACACTGATTGTCTGATTTTGGAAAGTAAATCACATTGATTAGCCCCATGCCAATGGAATGTAGCCAGGTATTTGGCAATACAAGGTATGTTCCAAAGTCAAACCGTTAATGCACAATTCTATCTTGATTTGTTGAAGCATTTGGTGCATCGTATTCGGCCACAATATCGCACAGAAGGCACTTGACGCCTGTTGCACGATAATCCGCCATCTCATCGATCGACACTTGTGATCGAGTTTTTGGGTAAAACTCGCATTTTAACTGTCAACTGTCATTTTAACTTGTTTTCGCTCTAAAAATACGCGAAGGACGTGATCACATTTAATCCAATCATGCTCTGTGAATGGCTGGCCTGTTTTAAATTTCTTTGCAGTTGCTTTCTGGAGTATATCAGGCCATGATTGTACCCTAGGTTTGCTCTAACTTTGACAGTCCTTATTTGATAGAATCCATTCAAAACTACTTCCGTCTAAAACCCAATCTAATGCCTTAAATTAACAAACATCTGATTCAAAGACAAAACAACCAAAGCATAACCCCGTTTAAAATAAAAAGTAAACTTTATTGCTCCCGTAAGTTTTTTCCCACAAAAAAAAAAAAAACAACAAAATTATAATGTAAACCTCACCTTACCCACGAAAAACTCGCATAAAGCCCGTAATACCGTAAATTATCCTAAATTTTAGCTCATTATTCTACATGAAAACTTATCTCGGCGCAAATAAAAAAGGTCTTTGTCCCCCGAAAGAACAGCAACACGACTTTGAAGGATACAAGACCTTGCCCAAAAAAAAACCCAGAAAATCTAAGAACACAAAACACCCCCTCTTCTGTGACTCATTCTCTAAGGTCTGCCTTAGACTAGGCGATTCCACAGAAAAAAATACACAAATTTGTTGGATTTTCGGTTCGCTAATTTTTGCGCCCTTGTCGTATCCACTAGAACGTTTAAACATGTGGCCATGGATAGATTCCTTTTTTTGTGGTTGGCCCAACACACAGTCGCACACAAATCCTGTTCGTATACCAACTCTAGTCGCAACTCCAATGGCCATGTTCTGGTTATGGTTTTCGTCGAAATAGCCATTTTTTTTTTGTTGTGTGCTGCTCCGTTTTATTTCACATATTTTGTATGCCTCCTTGGCAGGAGGGAAATTCACACACACAAGGCCAGTGGAATGGTGGGTGTGTATAACTACCTTCTTCCAGCTGTTGTTCCATTTTGGAACATAAAATTCTCGTGTTTATAACACGAGCGGATTTTTTTTCCCTCCCTGTTCTGCAAGTTATATCCCTTGGCAGCGCGGTTCCGGGTGAGTTGGACTCGTTTTTTTTTTAGCCCACATTGTGTAAACCAGTAATTTGCACTAAACACTAACGATAAGTCTGTTAATAAAAATGGCATTTACGAATTTTAGTGGCTTTCAATTACATTGTTAGGCTAACACCACCATGGCCACCACCAATTAAGTGCTATTAATAAAAAAACAAAAAAAAAATGAGAAAAAAAGTACGAAACGTCACTTGATTGCTTGGCTCGCGCCCCAGACACACAGCATAAAAACGTTTTCGTGTAATGAACACTGTTTATGACATTGTTGGGACAGAATCGTCCATTAACACTGACGATGTCATCGTGACCCGTCGTTAGAACTTCGCAAATCATAAATAATCGTAAATTAAGTGTTCAAGTAAAAACGGAAAAAAAAAAATTAAAACTTTTATTAGTGGGTAGGTACATGGGTTGTGGCTGTTGTGGATACCGCCTTCGTGGGGGAGTCTACCATGGGAAAGTGTTGCTGAAACTTTTCCTTTCAAGTGACGGACCACTTTGTTTGTAGCAAACAAAAGGGACTCGATAAATTTTGACATTGCCTTGGGGGTTTGAAGGGGGTGAGGGCTTTGTTTCTGTTGATGAATTCGATTTGCTGACACTTGGCTGGTTGACACTTTACAATTTAAGGCTGTTTTGTACCGTTTTGAGTGTTGAAACTGACATGAATAGATGTAGGACAGGGTTTGTTCAACTTTTAGTTGAGATGGAGTGAGTTTCACCAGCGATTTGTAAGAAAGTTTTTACGGAACTCAGTTTTAGGTCTTATACTGAGAGTCGCTACCTATGATGGCGATAAATGTCATGTCTTACAGGACGGTAAGGTCTCAGAGGGACTTGAAGTCCGCAGCGGAGTACGACAAGGATGCATTCTTTCGCCACTGTTATTCCTTGTAATAATCAGTGATGTCATCCGGGCAACTGTCTGGAGGAAACATGGCACTGAGATGAACTAAATATGACATCATGTCTCAAGCATCTTGACTACGCTGACGACGTTTGCCTGCTCTCACACAGGATAATGGACCTGCATCAGATGACCCATAACTTTAACTTCTCTACAAAACACTAGCCCCTCTCAACTTAAAAAAACTAAGAGACTTTCTCTATCTAGGAAGTATCGTCTCAGAAGATGGTGGTACCGAACTGGATGTGGACAGCAGAATTCGTAAAGAAAACGCTGCGTTCCGTATGCAGTCTAAGATCGGGAAAAGAAATGTTTACAGCACGAAAATTAAGCTGAGACTATTCTGAACAAATGTGGAAACAGTGCTGCTTTATGGGTGTAGTACCTGGAAAGTGACCAACACCGTCACAAGGAAGCTGCAAACTTTTATAAATACGTAGTTGTCTTCGCTACATTCTAAGGATCTTCTGGTCGAACCTTATATCAAACTACCAAATCTGCGCTATAACGGGCAAGGAGCGAATAGATGTCAAAATACAAAGGAAAAAGTGGCAGTGGATTGGTCACATCTTACCGGCGCGAAGACAGTTCCATTGTAATGGAATCCACTTACCCAATCCTAGGCAGACATGGAGAACGACAGTCGAGGAAGAATCCAGATCATTGGGGATGACTTGGAGGGAGCTCAAGAGCGTTGCAAAACTCCAAACACGATGACGCGCAGGCGTTGCTGACGCCCTGTGGCCAACCAGGGGTCGGAGGACCTAAATCAAGTCAAGTCAAGTATAAGCTCCTTCATCTTTAGACTCAGAAATCACAGAAAAGCTTACAATTTGTAAGCCTAAACGTTAAGAAATCCTAGACTTAGGATTTCGTCACACTCGGTCTTAATATTTACTTAGGCACTTCAATCTCCGTGGGGTGATGTCGCTCTATCTACATTTCTAACCTTTTTTAACTATCGCATCATGGTAACCACTGTCTTGAAGGGATTTGCCATACATGCAGAGTAGGCTGTTTATTGGCCCCATCCTCAAATCGTTGAACCATCTGTGCCCAGTAAGTAAACAATGTTAGGTGGCTTCCGTACCTCAGCTTGGTTCAAAAGCCCTTGAAGCTCACCTTTCTGCTCAAGCATTATTGGCAGTTCTGTATATGAGGTCCTTGGCATCCTTTGTTGACTATTCCCTTACAACTTCTACTCATCTCTCACGGAAGTGCTTTCACTCTAGCGATGGAGATCACTTATACAATGTTTAGGGCCGCCTATCTGGTAATAACTCGTTACAGTAAGGGCTGCAAGTCGTTGTACCGCTGCCATTTGCTTCTTATATTGTCTTTGTAATTGAATTGTTCTACGTAAACTTTGGGGTTAGTGGCATTTTCCGGTGGAATGTTACTGCCATTTGAAGCACCCTACGTTTACTCGACCTGGGAAGTCATTATGACAGTTCCTTGTACTTGACTATCGCGCCGAAATATTTGAACTTACGGGAACTACGCTGTGCAGAAGGATGTCCGGCGTAGAACTCGTTGGTTCTACTCTCTCCTTCTGCGACTGATCCTTGGGCCGATGTATTCTAATGCTTGTGTCCAATCTTTTTTTCGCTTTTCTTTCGACGAATTTTCTCAAAAAAGACGCAGGTCGTGCGATACTGAAAAAAAACGAATTGTTTTCAATGCAAAAATAAAAAATTCCTAATTTAAAAAAAAATATATTTGTTTGTATGTGTACGACCAATATTTTGGGTGAGTAAAAATAAACATTGAATATTTGGCGCAGAAGTTCATTCAGCGCGTAGGACCTAGCTCCTTGTAGCAATTTGTGCTGTGTTTGTTATTCTTTTTCTCAAGAATGGAGTAGATCCTTCCATGCCGTATATGCAGTACTTGAAATGTACAATTTTGAAGCATGTCGCGACAAGCTCCTGAACGTTTGTAAGCGCTTTATAAGAATTAAGACTATGAGAAGACTTTTTGGCATTTCCTGGGAACGTTGAATGTAGAACCTCCCAGGGACGGTACAGATCTTTTGATACAAACAGCACAGGTTTCACCAACGTCGATAAAGCCAACCATAAATGGAATTATCTTGGCCAATGCTGATGTGCTATGCGCTATGGCTAGTGCCAAATTGAAAAAAAAAAAAAACTGCGAGGACCCATCTCAAAACTAGCCAACATTTTATTTGGGCCCTGTAGTATAGCTAAACATATTCAAAGGCTGGACATTCCCCTTACTGACTGTTCCAGAAGCTAGAGAGATAAGGAAGAAGCGGAGACCATGCCTAACACTCGCTAATATTAGGAATGCTATGCTAGCTGAATACCTGTTCAATAACCTAACGATCCCTAAAATGATCGCCTTCACGGCTAACAGCGTAACATTTGTACTGACAAGAAAATCATTCCTGGAGCAGGGGTGTAACTCACGCGCCCTTATTTTAGTGGAAAGACGAGGTATCTACTTTCAATCTAAGTGTCTCTCATCGAGGACCTATCCAAGCGAAGCGATCAATCACGATCTACTTTAGAAGCCGAAACCGGAGCGCCTTGTACTCTCGCTGCTCCTCGCAGATTTTTTTTTTAGTCAAAGCCTCGAAAAAGTAGGCGAGGCGAAGGCACAGACAGTGTATTTTTTAGGAACAGTTTTTTTTGAACAAATGTTAAGTAGACGCAGTAGCAGGATAAAGCTTTCGATATTTGCATCCAATGAAGGTGTTCATACATAAATGCTAACCTACCTCAACTTTTCCAAAGGTGCCTTTGAAAACTCCTTTAAAACAGACGATGTTTGACATATATTTGAGGGATTTGTGGGCGTGGTTATTTAAGGACGACCAAACACTTCATAAAATCTATGAACTAAGGAATACGTACACGAAACTCAAGAGTTTTACTCCAAAATCTGACAGACGGACGAATGGACGATCATAGCTCAAACGACATTTCTGTGTCTCAAACTGTCCAGTCGATAGGATGACACATTTTGGGACACCGTACACCAGTGGTTTCAAATTTTAAGGGCAATATCAAAACTAGTACATCTAATGTCAAAATTTTCTGGTTTGTTTTCAAATGCTTGCTGCAAGTGACTAATTCTGTACAAAAGGCCAAATCACAGAAACTTTAGGGGCGCAAAAAACTTAGAAAACAGGTTTTCAAACTTGCCTCTACTTGTAAAGAGAAAGGGACTAGTTTTGGGACCAAAAACATCAGCGATAGACCTCTGAAAATTGTGTATGGCTCGCCTGTTAGGATGAAGTAAAATTGACACAATGGAAAGGCTGTCGTACGAGGAGACCTGCCATAAAAGAGTTCTATGTTTTCGGCCCGCAAACCGCACTGTGTTCGCCCCTGTAGCCTCCATCACCTAATGAGGAAATAATAAAAATTCAAACTTAATATCTTTTTAATATAACGACACAAAGAGCCCCCAAAATGGACGGGCACAGACATTTAATCAATGGTCGTCATAAACCATCCCGGCCGGGGCCGAAAAAAACCCGCCATTTGACAGATGTGACAAAGACATGCGATTGTTTTCAATCGCTATTGTTACACATTTGTGGACTCTTTTATTCTACCAAAATGCTTTTTGTGTTGTATCTGAACTGAAACGAACCGAACCGAACCGATAAGTGGAGAATCGCATATAAAATCGAAATCAGGCAGGCAATAGCGCGCTCGTGAGCACAAATCAGCCACAGCCACAGCAGCAGCAGCCAGATGAGTTAATAATGATCCACGGAGCAGCATACTGGATCTGAATGTTTGGCCAAATGAGGTGGTGGTGGTGGTGGTGGTGGTGCTATTTTTATAGCCCCCTCCCATCCAGTTCATACTCTCGTATGTGAAGTGTTCTATGGTGTAATCTGCAGCGGGACCACTTCACATGCCAATTGAAGTGTGTATGCCTGATTTTGTTGGGTGTATTGATTGTTGTTTTGTGTGCTTTTCGGTTCGATGTCCTCAAGGGGAATGCTAGTTAACAATGGATATGTATGCAAGGACATTGTGTGTAACTGACAGGCATCTGACAAAGCGCGACCGAGGGAGGATGTATTCAAGCGAGAATATTGTATCTTTGTGTGCGTGTATCTGGATAGAATTGATTTGGAGGTTGCTCCAGCATCGTAGGTAGCCACAATCTGTCAATCAGATATTGTTTGATTCGATAATTAATATTGACACTTGGAATATTTTATGCTTTTTATAATTTTACAATTGAGATATACTGGACGGTTTTTTTTTTTCTGACAGTGAAATGGAGGGCAGATTCATTTGTCACTGCGGGTAGTGGAGCCTGAAAGTTGGTTAGTAACCAGTAGCTATAGGTGTACTTAATGGAAATTTGAAAGGCATAAGTGGCCTTAATGATGATACACAGTTCTGTCATAATTTAATGACAAAAATGCAGTTCAAGAGAGGACACAACGCTTTTTCTGAATCAAGTGGACAACTGTGGTCCATCTAGCCAATTGGATTCCGTTCTCAAAACATCGCAGTAAAGTTTAAAAATGTGTTGAAACCTTTATTCAAAATCACATAAACCATTCTAAATGGCGGCTTAAATTTGTCTCCGTAAGTGTTAGCATAGACCTTACCTAAATAGATTCAGAGATGGTCAGTAGAAAAGCTTCAAACTTGGGGCAGATTTAATAAATAGGCGATCACTGGTAAGCGTAACACTCCAAATAGATCAACTAGGTGCTGTCAGATACCATGTTTCGTTATTTAATTCTTTACAAACGAGCATGTAGGACAGGTGATCTAGCTTCTCGTAGGCGTTCGTGTTATATTTTTCAACCAATCGGAAGGGATCTGCAGGGTAATGCCGTATCTCAAACGTTTGTCAGACAATTGCGAGAGGTAGGACCACCTCCAACCTCCAACTCAGTAATTTAGTTCACTAACCATTAAGCTATAGTTCCCGCAATTTTTAGAACAACCGCACTTTTTAGAGATCTACACGGATGGATCACATATTGACGGAGAATCGGGGGCGGGAGTACACTGCCGAATGCCTCTTCTGAATCACGCAGTCCATTTGGAACAGTTCGTGACTGTCTTTCAGGCAGAGATTTTCGCTATACTTAAGGGCGCGGAACTATTACTCAGTACCGGAACCCAATGTAATTGTGTTAGCAAACCCAAGAACCAACTCAAAATTGGTGAGGGAATGCAAGGAAAAACTCGACATTCTTGGCAACCTCCTGTCAGGTCAACTTGGTTTGGTACCTGGCCACTGTAACATACAATGGAACGAAGCCGCGCATGAACTGGCGAGGAGGGAGGCGGGTAACACGGATACAGCCACGGTTACAACCATAAGAGTAGCCAGCAGCACGTTTGCAAAACACCACGACAGCATGTGGGAAGTATTGCAAACCTGCAAAGCTGCCAAGGCCATGATTGAGCGCCCTTACTCCAATCAGAGGACAACTTAGACAGATGATAGGACTGTACACCGGACACATCACCAACAAACACGCCTACAGACTGGGACTCTCACGGGTTGCGAGGAAGAGGAAAAAATCCTCGAATACTTCCTCTTCGAATGCCCTGCAACAGTGGTATTCTGGTATCCGCAATAGCTTGGCTCCTAAAACGGTCATTCTTTTCGCCTCGAACCTGTGGGCTGGGATTCGAAGATCCGGCCGAGCCAGCGTAGTCGACGTGTTGTGGCTTATCGGGCTTCATCCACATCTTGGTTCAGCTCATAGAGTTCACGGTTGTATATGCTTCTTCATTCGTCCTCCTTGCATAGGGGCCGAATATTCGACGATCTCAAAGGTATTCAAAGTCAACTCTGCTCTCCGGCTTATGCTCCAGCACTCGGTTCCATAGAGCAGAACTGACAGGATAAATGTTCAGTAGAACACGCATTTCATCTTCCGAGTTAGGAGTTTTGAAACCATTCGTTTCGCCGAACCGAAGTAGCAGCGGTTTTCTTGGGTTAGTCTTCGTCGAATCTCGACCAAGGTGTCGTTCGTGGAGTTGATGTTTACTCCAAGCTGATGAACTTCTTCATCACCTCAAAGGGACTGTTGTCAAAAGTGGCGTTTTGTCCTAGACGGTGGACAAATGCTGCTTTGTTTGTTGACAACATGTACCTCGTTTACTTCAAGACCAACTCGTTTCGGCTGCTCTTCAAAGGCTGTGAAAGCCTCTATGCCGGCACGCTGGCTAACAACCAATGTTTATGTCGTCTGCGTATCCCTATGTCGTCTGCGTATCCCAGCAACTGGACAGATTTGCTGAAGATAGTGCCTTCGCTGTTGACGCCAGCGTCATGTAGAGCTCACGACAATGATTGCTATCATATGGGGCTTTCACGTCGATGAAAAGGTGGTGAGGTGAGTCTTGATCTAGTTTAGTGCCAGAAGCTGTTGCTAGGGTAGAGCAGCTTAAAATGCAGCTCGAATGGTGAATCTAAAAACTGGTTACGTAAGAGGAAAGAACCACAATCGTTGCTTGGTAACTCCTTCCCATTGTACAGAGTGCTTGCAGTCTTGAACAGTTTTCTAGCGTAGGACATCGTAAACTAGTTTTGGTGGTTATACTCGAAAATGTACAGATCTACAGTTGAAAACCTGAATACGCCGACTTCACAATTCGTTTTTTGAGTTGATGCGTTTCTGGGAACAGTACGACGTGTACCAGGGCCTAAAAACAAGGAAGACTGAGGCTACATAGATAGGTTGAACGCTGTTGTAGTCTATTGTGGTTCGCTATTCCGTAGCTCTGTGTATAGGTTCCACAACTGGACCACAATCTTGCCGAACTGTAGGTTTCTAGGCTAGAATGTGCCCCGCTCTCAATCAAAATCAAGACCGTGTCACTGCATTTTTTCCCCGATATTAGCTATCTTTCCCTAATGACTCATTCAGAAGCTGTTTCTTTGCATGACTTCCACTCTGGGGATGTGAGTAATCCCTCCGATACTTGTTTCGCAGTCGCTACTCCGATAATGGTGATATCTCACAACAAGCTTGAGATTAAAATACGTCCTCGCTTAGCGTGATTGATATGCAAATGCCACTCATTCGCAATGCAAAACGTGCTCTGTTCTAGTCTCCAGCCATTTCTGCAGAGATTATGCAGCGCTGGTGCATTTCCTGCATGATTCAAGCCCAACAACTTAATCTCGTCCCGGACTACAACAAATGAATCACTTGGCGATACCGAAACAAACACACATGATGAATCCTTCTGCTCCACTCGTCCTCCTCATGCGCATCATCATTCACGTCATCCACATACGGGAACACAAGTAAATTATGTCAGTAAAGCCGCCTCCCTTTGTTCATCGTCGTGGTGAGCGACTTAAAACTTTAATCTCACTAACGAAAGAACTAAATTAAGATTCATTAATTATATTTAATACGTCGTGTCATCATCAATCGTAAAGCTGGGAAGCTGTGCTCGCAGGCATTAGCATCCATAGTACGAGTATCTGTGCCAGCCAGAGCAGTAGGTATCTCACTGTTTGTAGTATCTACAACGTGTGTGCGTACAGATAGTCGTATGTGATTGAAACAGTATGTTGCCGCACCGTATTGGGTCGATAGAACCGGAGAGATGGGGGCCTTGGAGGCGCATGGTATTCCAAGACCACCACCTCATATGGTGATACATGTGGGAGTCTGACAAGCGTTCGTTTTCATTTCTTTTTCTGCTGTTTTTGCCTTTTTTTGTTCTCCGAACATCTTCATGCGGAAAGTTTTCATATTTTAATTTGGATACACCCTCCTTTCGTTGACGAACACAAAGCTTGTCGCCAAGCTGACTGTGCTCTCAACAATGGGGAGACATTTTAATCTTTTTTTTTTCATGCTTTGCCTACGCAAGTGTATGAACTTTTCTACGCGGACCAAGGGGGAGGATGGAGCTTAGTTATGGATATTTCCGGTTAAGGCTTGCTTCGCTGTGAATATGAGACAACCGACAACCGACAACGATGATAAGTTCTGTGTAAATAGGCGCGCAGGTATCGAGGAAGGGTAGGTAATGCCTCAGCTGCTGCTTAACCCATTCGAGTGTGAAGGTGTTAAGTTGTTCTTTTATTTACAGAAAAAAAAAAAAAATAGAACTTTGCAAAGGGAAGTGGGAGCGAGGGGTTATAAGTGTTATACCCCGGAAAGCAGGGAATAACTAACTGTATGTTTGCCTTAGAAAGCCATTATATTAGGGTGTGACGGAGGTTAAAGCTTGACTGTGTGATTTATGAAGATTGTTGGAAACTGTTGCGGATACAAGGCAATTGAACTTCACAATAAATCTTCCGCAACCGATGAGGCTACTGACGCCATTTGTAGAGTGGCGTGACGGCTCTTTCTACACCGAAGAGATTGGATTAATCCGTAGGGACCACTCGTAGTTGGAGTCTTTAGAATGTCCTCTATCGAGGCATGGCCGCAGAAGTTTTGAAAATCTAGAACTTTTCAGGTAAAGACTGTCCGTTTTGCCCAAATCCCCGGGATGTCTGTTATAATTGGTAGTTGCATACTGAAAGCTATGATCTGTGGCTCGATAGTATGGTGACCGGCCCTGAAAAAGCCTAAAAACAGCAGCATGCATAGTCACCTCAGGCGCTCTGCAGTCAACTCCGTCAGATATTCTAGCAGTCTTGATGCGTCCTTTACCTCTAGATCAACATACATCTAGATCGCAAAGCGCAATCAGACTTAAAGAGTCCAAGTGATGGACTGCGCAGCCCTCTGGTCACAGTAATATCCTGGATTCTCTATCAAAAGAACTCATATCGCTCTCAACAGATAACATTTTCCCCACAATGACCTTTACAAAGCGTTTCGACGCACAATTCCCCCTACAAGATGGCAAGATGGACTGGTGATTAAGGATTTCGATCTAACAATCTACACCGACGGGTGAAAGACGGTCTATGGAGTCGGTGCAGATATGTCCCTAAACATCTCAAAATCTCATAGACTTCCAGACGCTGCCAGCTTTTTCTTAGCGTAATTACTCGCTATCTGCGAAGCCTGTCGCCAAATCAAGTTACAAGCCAAGCGGCCATCAAAGCCATTATTTCGGGAACCATATCATCCACATTAGTACTAGAATGACGGAAGGAACTAGTCTCGCTTACTTACTTACTAAGGTGGCGCAACAGTTCGCTCGGGGTGAACCTGGACTTCAACCAAAAAGCCTCTCCAGTTAGCTAAGGACTGGGCCTCCAGTTGCGCACTTCAAGTTGGTTGAAGTCGCCTTCTACTTGTGCGCGCCACCTTAGGCGAGGTCGTCCTCTACAGCGTTGTCCCTCCGGGTCAGATTCGAAGACTCTGCGGACCTACGTCCTAGTCGTCTGACGCGACTGAAGCGCAGTTCTTTGATTAGGTCGATGCCGCTGTACAGCTCGTATACTTCGTCGCAGAATCTTCTCCTCCAAAGCCCGTCAACGCAAACAGGACCGAATATCTTACGAAGATTTTTTTCTCTCGAAACGATCGAGGATATCTTTATTCGCTTTCGACAGAGTCCATGCTTCAGCGCTATAAAGCAGAACTGGGATGGCTAAGGTCTTGTATACAGTCTCCTTAGTCCTTCGCGATAGGGTCTTATTACTCAGTTGCCTTCCTAAAGAAACAGCTATTGGCTGGAGTTGTTCTTCGTTTGACAAGTAGACAAAGACCCTTACTACCTCGAAGTTATAGCTGTCGACTGTGACTAGCTAGTCTCGCTAGGTGGCCATTTTTGGGTAACTCTAATTTGGGTTTTAGGTCACAGCAATGTACATGGAAACGAACATGTTGATGAACTGGCCAGGCAAGGCTCAGCCGTCCATCGCTCACTTGCGTAGCAGTTAAGGCAAACCTGTCCTCAATTTTTCTTAGAAAGGCCGACCTTACATGGACTAGGTAGACAGACTGTGCCAAATTTAGACAGATGTAGCAAAACTATAACAAGACAAGAACAACCGCCTTGTTAAGCAGAATGCGCAAAGATGTTGCCAGAAAGACGTTGCCAGATCCACATCCAGGTCTCATGAGTCGTGGTACCAAAATGGCGCAATTGTGCTGATTGCCTTCTGATTAACAGAGCCACCACTTCTACCTACCTACCTTCCATACTGGAAGCTTAAAAAAATCTTCCCGGGAGAGTGCGCCACCTCAGCTCAAAAGTCTAACGCCTGAGAAACTTTCCATTCGAAGTTCCACACGCATTTTCTATCGAAATCAAAATCTCACAACATTTTTGAACTGTCGTACTCTACTAAGAGCTTCAAAGGCCCAAAAGTCGATATCCAAGGCAGCATTCACATCATGAAGATGCCATGTGCCAACCTTCACTCTTGCTTTTACCTTGAAGGGCACGTGTCATTTACAAACACTAGTTCGGAGACGCATTATGTGACTACGTGACCCTAAGCCTAGAGCTTAAGTCGTGACTCAAATTAGATTACAGTATGCCAAGAGACTTTGTTGGTTAAAGCATGCAAACTTGCTCTGTTCTAGGTGTCAGCAAGTATCAATCGAACGTGCTTATTCTCAAAGCATTTCGTGCTTCATTTGGAGGTTTTTCTTCAAGAAAACATTCCCTCATCAACTGTCAAAAGCAAGCGTCAAAGTGACATTTGAAAAGCTGTCACATGCCGACGTTTTCAAATTAATTTTTACTTTTTCACAGAAAAACTGTGACTATGTACTTAGGTGGCTATGAACCTCCTGTTTGTGGACATTTAAAGGACACACTGTACAGCACATTAAAGGACCTCTGTAAGGTGAATGCATCCCCTAAAGTAATTAATTCGTTGGTGTGTACATAACTCTAGAAATGTGAGTCGTTCATGTATGTACATAGAATCGTTGCAGTACATTAGTCTGCGTTTTTGATTCTTTGAGAGCTCGGTTTCGAGTATGCTACGCTCCTTTAAGGAAAATAACAAGCTTTCATGTAAATTTTTTTTATTTAAATCGGCGAATAGTGAAGTAGACAGTTCTTGAGTTTTTCTACACTGATGCATAGAAGAACAGGGTTCACTTTTGCAGAAGTCAAGCACTTTGGGGGGCTGTAGCAGGTATTTTTTGAGTTTCGAAGGAAGCTCGGTGGGTTCACTCTTGCATAAGGCAGATATTTATTCTCAAATGAATTGTTGGTGTTGTCACGCTACTTCAGTGAGCATTAAGTGACGTCTCCCTTCCGTAGTTTTGACATATTTCTACGATGTTTAAGACCACATCCACGACACTGCTAAAGCGTAAATCCAACACAGCTGCTGGACCTGATGGCCTACCGACCGAGCTGTCCAAGGCAGATGGTAACAACTTGATGGAGAGCATACACGGACTCATTTCCAAGATTTAGTCAGACGAGTGTATGCCTAATGAATGGAATCTGAGTATCGTTTTCCAGATCTACAAGAAAGTCAATCTGCGTCAAAAAACTGCGCATCAGTCGCTTAAGATGACTGCGACATGTAGAGGACATTAATGCATCAACATTTGTGTTTCCAATGCTCTACTGATTCTGTACGTAGGTTTGGGGAATCTCAAGATATTTGAGGAGTCAAGCCGATTTTTTTGCTGCCAAAGGATCCTTGGAAGCAAAGAAGAAATGGAAATCATTGCCGAGCTTGAAACAGCCAGGGAGCTAGTCAAAACTTAAACATGTCGCTTTGGATGGTCCTGCAGTCCAGAGTGCACCTGGAGAACAAGCCTCTTCAGTCGCCTGATTGTTAGCTTGATGCCTCCTGCATTCCACTTGCGCGTGCCATCTACGGTGAGATCTTTCTCTATTGCGCTGCCCTTCCGGTTGGAATCAAGGACTCTCCGGCCCAAAGCGCTGATGTTCATTCGCTTTGCATGTGAATTTTAGGAAATTTTATCGGTGATGGGTTTGGAAATAGACTGTCCTTCTTTCCCATTGTAAATTGGAATCACAGTTCCAACGAACTCAAATCTGAAAACTATTACAGCTAAACAAGCATCAAAGAAGGACAGAATAAGTGCTGCCAAAGCTCAGTGAAAGTGGATTGGACTTATGATGGGGTTGAAGCTTATGCCTCTTCCTAGTGGATCTGGACAGCCAGGCCCTTTGACGGAAGAGGCAGGTTATCCATGATTCGTAAGCGTCTCTGTAGCGCAAGGTAATTCTTCTGGAAATGGGTTCTCAACTATGTTCCACATAGACTGGATCCTTGCGTAACCTGTGGCTTCTTCAACCGAAATGAGAATAAAATCATCTCGTAAAAATCAATAGCGGAATAAGATTATTTCATTATTGAAATCCCTTTCAGCACCGACCCCAACTACACATCTGCATTTAACCCTTATACACTTGTACACAGCAAAGGAAAACCAATCTAAATTTGGTTCATTTTTTTGCCTTACTCTCCTGGACTAACCAACCAATCTCTGTGCAGGATTGTATGATGATACATCCACCAGAGATGGACAAACACCCCAATTCTCCCTGTTCATCTGCAAGCTGTTTACCTTTGTTATTTACCTCAACTTTCAGGGTGGAAGGACCAATATAAGTGTTTTGTTGAGTACCACTTTCGGTAGCCTCTAGATCTTTGTTAACCCAACGAAAGATAAATATTTATCGAGAGTGTTGGTTAATTCAACTTCAGACAAACTCGTAAAATCTATTGTATCTGAGATTTAGTTGTGGTAGTTGGTGTCCAATTGCCGGAGTGTAAGCATTCAATAGGTGCAAACTTGTCTCCTTCTTATCCGCGATAGTCTCCAGCTTAATTGACACCAGAAAATGAATTCTTCACGATAATAAGAGAGAAGGAAGCTTAAAAGGTCACACCACCCGAATAGTTCCATGAAAGAGCCGAACTCTATCGGATTTGACGTATAATTTACCAGCACAGAGCTACCAAGGATACTTATACGATAAATGGAATTCCATCTCGCATTGTGTACAGCCCAAGGTTGAAAGGAAACCTCGTCTCATCCTTAGGAACCACTTCCTTACACGACCCGTCTTGGAACTCTCCTTCGTCAGATTAGTGGAAAAAGATGCGAATCTTGTTACAACATTCTATAGAGTTCCACACCATTAAACTAGCTTTCCTTTCAGACAACAAAATAGTGCTCTGTACCAACACACATTCCACTAAAGTGGAATTGTCCTGTCCTGTCATATCCCACGTCAAC